>OV743439.1:4467375-5102000 GCA_928269145.1 Agriphila tristella | reverse complement strand
TTGGAGGTATATTTGCCTTATCTTTTGAATTATCATATCTGGGTGCCAACAACCACTAGGTGAACGGCACGAGCAATCAGCCGAAGAATGATAATTTCCTCAGCTTTGGCATTGACTATTATCCGATGTTCTTAATCGTATCGTATCGTGATGGAAATTCATTTCTGAGGTGCCACCAGCCAATGGGCGATGGGCATGAGCAATCGGCCGAAGAATGATATTTTCCTAGGCGTTATGATCGAAATTCGTCTTCAGGTGCCATCGACCAAATTTGGCCACTGACACGAACAATCAGTCTAAAACAAAACGATAAGTTCCATAATGTCAGCCGCCGAGTGTGATCCATTATCGGTTTAAGCATCGTGCATAAATCAGTGTTACTATATTATAATGAGTGCAATACAAATGATTTGGTGTGCAGTGAGCTTAGCAGCATGTAAGTTTTACATAAAGTATATTTTATATTTATTCATCGCGAGTAGGTAGGAACTAGGGAGTTTAACCATATTTTCATACATTTAACTGGTCTTCCTGAAACAGTTTTTACTACAGCGATCGAGGTGATTATTGGGCTGTTTGGAACACTTCACGACAGGGATCGAACGGACGTGAGAGACCTGGAGTGAATGTGTTCCAGAACGCCCAATAATCACCTACTAATATTGATATAGTTTTTATGTGGGTTCCGTCGCATATTGGAGTATCTGGAAACGAAAGTGCCGATAAGTTAGCTAGAGCCATTACAAATGACGCCGCAAATGTCAACATTGACATTAAAAATGTTGCTATACCGTACTCTGATTTACTACCAAGACTTAAACTTTTGTCAAAACAAGACTGGTCCACTCATTGGCAAGAAACTCTAACAGTAAAAGGAACTTGGTATGCGAAGATTAATAATGTTCTTGGCTGTCGTCCTTGGTTCACAAAATCAGCAGAATACCATAGCAGAAAGTTTTATACTATCCTAACACGCCTGAGATTTGGACACTGTCGATTTAACTCACATTTACATAGAATGCGTATTATCACATCTCCAACATGCACTGAATGCAATTTAGGTGTGGATCAGACTCTTAATCATATATTTTTTGATTGCCCTGCTTACAACATTCAGAGATTAGTCCTGGTGGACAGATTATTAGAAATATATAAGACATCTTATAGCATCCCGCGCGACATTCAAGACATTCTCACAAATCCTGAAACTTATAAGGATTTATACAACTTTGTTGTATCATCGGATTTGGAACTATAAACATGGATAAGACTTTGAAGATTTATATCACACTGAAGATGACAAGGAAAATGGAATAGGAAGTGGCTACGGCCTTATATAACCCGGACACAGAAAAAGAAAATTGAAGAAGTGGCTTTGGCCTTACATTACCTGGACACGGAGAAAATAATAATTAAAGAAGTGGCTTTGGCCTTACAAAACTCAATTACAGAAAAATGAAATCTAGAGGCTGGAATTCTTGTAGTTGAAATTATTTTAAATAAGACAATGGCTGTATGGCTCTGCCTTTGCCTTTCCCAACTGACGGGAAGAAGATATTAAAAAAAAAAAAAAAAAAAAAAGCAGATCATCGGGAAAAAAGCGCGGGAACGTTTGACGGGAGTGACGGTCTTTTCAAACAAATAAAACTAAAAAATATTTAATTGTTGCAATTTGTATATAATTTGTATAAAAAAGGTGTAAATAATCAATATTTCATTGTTGTAAATAAAATAAAACTGTAAATATGGGGAAGAAGAGTGGGCGAAAACGAAAGAAAAAACTTGAAGACGGGAGTGGAGGCGAAGGTGGAGAGTCCGACTTCAGTGATACCTGCTCCACGAAGTCCCTGGAAGAAAAAATGGAAGAGGATAAGTACAAAGATTTTAGAATCCCAAATTATGTTCGGTTTTATCCAGAACAAGGCGGCAATTTTGAATATGTTGTATTCATAGAGAGTACGAAAAGTGACCAACCTATAGGCAACCGTGACATGATGTCATTGGCTAATTGTTTAAAGAAATACAACAAGGGCGTCAAACAATTGCAAAGAATTAACAAACACAAGATTGGAGTAATTTTTGAGCGGCCAGGCCTGGCTAATGCGGCACTACAAAATAAAAAATTTTTGGACGCTTACAGTTTGGCTGCCAGCATCCCTGCGGCGGCCAGCGAGGTAACAGGAGTAATTACACATGTACCAATAGATTTATCAAATGAAATGATTTACTCCGCACTGACTACAACCAAAAATATTGTGAGTATTAGGCGATTCATGAGAAGGTCAAAGATGGATAATGGGCTAATCAAATTAGAACCCACAAAAACAGTTTCAATTACTTTTTCGTGCCCGGTGCTTCCTGAAAGCGTCGATCTCAACAGCTGGCGCTTCGAGCTGCGTCCTTACATTCCTCCAGTGAAGCAGTGCCTCAAATGCTTGAGGTATGGGCATATTGCCAAATATTGCAAGAACTCCGAACGCTGCTCCATATGTGGTGAGTCTCATAATTTTAAATTCTGCTTGAAATCACCTGAAGAAGCCATCTGTTGTCACTGCAAGGGAAATCATGTTGCCATCTCATCACAATGTCCTGTTAAGAAAGAGAAAATACAATTAAATAGAGAAAAAGCTCAAAGCAAAACATATTCTGCTGTATTAAACGAGAAGTCATTCCCTCCTCTGAAACAAAATCCCATTGAAATGCTAGCTTCACTCCTGAATTCTGATCAAATACTGAATATGGTTGTTGAGTCTGTTGTTAAATTGATAACAATGAATAAAACTAATGATACAATTATTTCCACTCAGAGTATTAAAGATACTCTCTTAGAAACAATTAAAAAAAATAAGAAATAAATTATTTAATTTTTTTTTATGGATATTTTAAGAATAGTTCAATGGAATGCTCAGAGTTTACCTGCACATAAATATTTATTATTAAATTTTTTGCAAGAGTATCAGATTCATGTAGCTTTAGTATGTGAAACATGGCTAAAGCCTCACATTCGTTTTAATATGAAAGGTTATAATATAATTAGATTAGATTCTGGTACAAGACATAATGGTGTAGCCATTTTAGTTCATAATAGTTTACAATTTGCTAAAATAGACACTTCTTTTGATGATTCAATTCAAAATATAGCTGTGCGATTGCAGTATGGCAACAAAGAAATTTCGCTTATGTCCTTGTATAGTCCTGGTAATTGTGATGTTTCATTTTCTAAAATAAAACTTAATAATTTAATTTCTAATTTACCGGGCCCTTTGTTGATTGCCGGCGATTTTAACGCACGGCACACAGCATGGGGTTGTAGTAATATTGATACACGTGGTCGTGATATTCTTGAAAGCATCGACGACAATAACTTGGTTCTTTTGAATGATGGTCAGTTGACAACTGTTGGTTCTAGTAGATGGCAAAGGAATGCTTTGGATCTTACTATGGTATCACCTTCTCTGGCATTGCAATGTGAGTGGTCGGTCCATGACGACCCTATGGGCAGCTATCATTTACCTGTAATTATAAACATCACTATTAGTAATAATAATAATGATTCATCTGATTATCTTACACCTCCTACTTCTTACAATTTTCGTTTAGTAGACTGGCAAAAATATAGCAAAAACGTTGATTACTTATTACAAAATTTTTACATTGATCAAACTAATCCATTAAAATGTTATTCTAATTTGGTTGCGTTATTAGATCTTGCATTGCAGCAGTCAGCTATTATCAGCAATAGGTCTTTCTCTGTTGACCAATCAAATCAATCGGTTAGGAAATTTCAGTCCAGAATCCGCAAAAAACGTATACCACTACCATGGTGGAATAAAAATTGTGCAAAAGCAGTAGAAGATTGTAAAAAGGCATATATTGAGTTTAAAAACAGTCTTACAGAAGAAAGTTTTCTTAAGTTTAAAAGGCTACAAGCTGTTAAAAAAATTGTTTTAAAAAAAGAAAGAAACTTAAGTTGGCTTTCATTATGTCAGTCACTAAATAGATCTACACCCATATCTAAAATCTGGAGGATTGCTAAGAGGTTTAATGGTCAACCTGTTTCTTTTAAAAATGTTTATACAGATTGGATTCCAGAATTTCTTAAAAAATATACACCAGATACTGTTGAGGCCCCTTTACAATATGTAAATAGTATTAATCCTGTACGTAATAGTAATTATTTATTAGCACCATTTCGACGGTTGAAAGGCTAATTGATCTAAACGACATTTTGTGAAACTCTCAGGAGGACCGATTAAAGTTTTATTATTTGGAAAAAAAATCATAAAAAAAACAACTATTGAATAGACGTTTATTTATTTAATACAGTATATCCCCAACTAAGTAAGGAAGTTTTCTAAGCTATTACTGTTGATAATAGTGTATTATTTTAGAAAATTTATGTCGGTTGGCCCAAAATTCACCAAATATAGTTATTTTTAGAGAAAGGCAAAATGGTTCAAACGCTTTGCGTAAATAAAATAGCTGAAAGTAAACTGGCTCAAGCATTGACTTAGAATAAAATAATACGAGAGAAAATGAATTTAGCGCCAAGTCAACTGACGGTTGAATTTGCCCAATGAGTCTAAGCAACATGCTGGTCTTGCACTAGAGTGAAGTTGTTCAATGCAGATGCCCATCAGAAGTACTGCAGGATGGACCAAATGCAAATTTAGTAGAGTTATCATCATATCAGCGGCTCGACACCCACTGCTGGGTATAGGCCCCAAGGATCTCCACGACGATCGGTCCTGCGCTACCCGCATCCAGCGGCGCACCGGGACCTTCACCCTCACGTCGTTTCACTTTTTGGGGGGCCTACTCACGAAGCGTCGTCCGGTGCGCGGTCGCTATTCCTGAACCTTTCCGCCCCATCAGCCATCGGTTCTTCTCGCTATATCTATGTGTTCAGCCCACTGCCACTTCAGCTGAGCAATCCTTCCAGCGATTTCGGTTGCTTTACGAGTAGTTCTCCTCATTTCTAATTCGTTCACGCAGGGAAACGCTGATAGCTATGGCTCTCTCTATTGCACGCTGGGTGGGTGACCTTGAGCCTCCTTATGAGACCTATAGCACGTTTCACTGCGTAAGTCATTACTGGCAACATACACTGGTCATAGAGTTTCGTCTTGAGACACTGAGGTAAATCGGACGCGAAGATTTTTCGAAGCTTCCCGAATGCTACATTATCCGAGTTGGATTCGACGAGAGATCTCTTTCTCGAATTTGCACTTACCTAACTTAACTTAACCTAACTTAACTTCCTAAGTATACGTAATGGTCAAAAACTTCAAGTGTAGTGTTTCTAACATGAACTGGAGCGGATACAACATGGGCATTCGACATGATTTTCGTCATATCCATGTTCATCCTGAGACCCACTCTTTGGGAAGTACTACGGAGATCTTTGAGCATTGTGTTCACGTCTTCCAAGATGAGACCTTGGCTCAGCCATAAGAACTATATTATCGGCAAAACTAAGGTGTGTTAGGTACTGGCCATTAATGTTGATGCCGAGTCCTTTCCAGTCTAAGAGTTAAAAGATATCCTTCAACGCATCTGTGAATAGTTTCGGAGAAATGATATCTCCCTGTCAGAAATCCTATTCAACTGCAGCGAGGAGTGAGAACTCCTGGATTTGTGTTGTGGTTCTATACTTGGAACGACATGGTGGCATTTTCGTATAAGTACCTCAACACCTATACCTGTAGTATAGGTGTTGTGTGTATACACATACCTGTAGTCCACTTAGCACTTTTGGAGAGACTGCAGCACCACTCAGCTTTTAATCGAATCAAGGCGGCGAACGCCAAGCAAAGTGGGAGATTATACGCCTCGGTCTGCTGTATAATCTGCCGCAGCGTATGGATGTGGTCTGTGATGCTAAAGCCTTTTCGGAACCCGGCTTGTTCGGGAGGTTGGAAGTCGTCGAACCTGCGAGCGAGACGTTTCGTAAGGACTCTCGAAAACAACTTATAGACATGGTTCGGAAGAGATGTGTCTGTAGTTCTGTAAGAGGGACTTTGTCACCCTTTTTAAAGAACAAAAATCACCTCACTTATGTTCCATGCCTTATGCATTCTGCCTTCGACTTTTATTCCGCTCGATGGCCTTTTTAATACTTAAATTGGCGAAGGTCGCTCGTCAAAGACTTAGATATCTGTCTATTTAGCTACCGATAACGATGAGCATCCACTAAACTCTGGAGCCTCATTTCACGTCTTTGATCCATAAGTAGGAGTGTGTGGTCGGAGAGTTTCTAAAGCTTGGGATGGCGGGTCTTAACGAACTTAGACCCTAACGTACGGACAGTATCCACCACCATCTTGTTTAGATCGTCCACATCTATGCTGTTTTCAAGTGCTTCGAAGCGGTTTTGGAGTTTGAGTTAAAAGCTTTCGGGGTTTTGAATATAGGCCGGTAATAGTCGGAGCGTGGATTTTATCAGTCGAGATCTTTCCAGCTTTAGGTAGATATACAATGTGCCACGTACCAATCGGTGATCGCTCCTCGTCTTGACGGGGTTGATCACAGTGACATCATTTGAATGACTGTACCATCCGGACTGATCCAGGTCCACTTCCAGCTTTCCGGCTTCTTGAAGAAGGAGTTCATTATAAAGAGGTCTTTTTCTCCATAAAGTCGGCCAGCGTCTGGCCTCTGGCATTCCGTTGCCCAACTCTGAATTGCCCCACTCTCAGCTGATTACCGCATCGTTTCCCCAACTTTGCATTGAAGTCCCCCATCGCAACGGTGGTGTAGTGGGTTTTGTAGCTATGCATAGTTTTAGAGATCTTCTCATTCATAGCCTCCACTTCGTCAACTTGATGTGTCGAGGTCGGAGCGTAAACTTAACATCCAACGAATACCGTTAGGATATTCTGACTATAAGGTACGCTGCCCTGGTCGACACCCTAGGGTCATAGTAGGTATTAATACTTAAGGTCATCATTATTCAGCAACGTCCATAACATAATTTTGAGGTTGCATAACTCAAATTATTCATAAAATATTTTGAGGATGTTATGTAATAATAACTTCATACAATTTTATACTACAACTACTACTACTCATTGTCCTTAATAGAGGCTAAATGGGTCAAGCGACATAGTCAATTAATATAATTTGTTGCAAAATGGTCCAAGCGACATTAGCTTATCGTTTTGGTGTAATGCAAAATAGGCCAAACGACAAAACCACAAACATGGCAAAAAAGCCAAATGACATAATCGACACACTTTATAAAAGTTCGATAGATCAAAACAGCTTAAGTCATCGAGTCCTCAAATTGGTCTAATTTTGTGTCGTATAGATCAATGAGCTTAGAAATGAGGCCTGTTTTGCTGTGGGTGTTAAGCGCCAAAAAAGTAGTCAGAAAAATTCGAAACCTGGCTCAAACGACGGAGAAAAATTTGCTGATTCCGAATATGTATATAACTCAATATCGCAAAAAATGTCGCTTAGACCAATTAGCCTTTCAACCGTCGATTTAATTTTCAAGAATTTAAAAATGCAATTTTTTCACGACGAGATACAGCACATGGCCTCGATGGTATTCCTTATAAAATGTTAAAACATACTACAGATAATGCCAAAAATATCATTTTGAAAGTTTATAATTTGTTGTGGTCTACCTCTGCCATACCTCTGGATTGGAAAAAGGATTGTCTGGTTCCTATTCTAAAACCGAACAAAGATAAAACCAAAGCAAATTCATATCGGCCAATAGCTTTAACATCATGCATGGGAAAAGTGTTTGAACAACTTCTTAAACAAAGGCTTGAATTCTTCATTGAAAGTAATCATCTTTTACCTTCAAATCAGTTTGGTTTTCGTAGGGGTAGATCCTCTAGAGAGAGTATAGCACATCTTCAACTTGATATTTTTGATTCTCTCAAACAAGATAATGTTCTTATTGGTGTCTTCTTCGATGTCGTTGGTGCTTTTAATAATGTGAATCACCATATTTTAGCTGGTGAACTTCTTTCTCTTGGTATTCCTGAAAAATTGGTTAATTGGATTTTTGAATTTTTGCATGGTCGTGAGGTTTATGTGAAATCAAATAATCAGTTAATTGGACCAAGATATTCATACAGGGGTGTGTGTCAAGGGGGCATATTATCCCCATTGATATATATACTATATGTACATAAATTGAACTACATATTAGGTCCACAAGTAAAAAATTTGCAATTTGCTGATGACTTAGTTATTTACTTCTCTGGATCTGATATTCGACAAGTATCCTCTATAGTTAATTCTGCTCTTAAAAAATTAAATAATTATTTCAGTTACCTAAACTTAGATGTAAGTCCAGAAAAGTCTAAAGTTGTTGTGTTTGGTGAATGTGATTTTGATGTTGATATTGTATATAATAATATTAGTCTGCCATTGGAAAGTGAAGTCAAGTTCTTGGGTGTCATATTTGCTAATAACCTTTCTTGGAATAAATATATAGAATATTTGCTGGGTAAAGCCTATAAGGCATTCAATGTCATTAAAAGTTTATCAAAAATTGATCCTAAAATTCTATTAATGTTGTATAAATCAATTGTGAGGAGTCATTTTGAATATGGCTTTTTTTGTTTTGGGTCTGATCCCAAATTAGTAAAAAAATTAGATATCCTGCAGAATCATAATCTGAGATGCATTACTGGTGCTATGAAGACTACTCCCATTAACTCTTTGCAGGTGGAATGCAATATACCTCCACTTCAATTCAGATTCAAATTTTTAAAATCAAAGTTTTTGTTAAAACTACTTTCACTGTCTACTCATCACCTACTCAGAAAAATTGAATTTCTCTATACAACATATTCTCCTTTGAATGTACCCCGAATCCCCTATCTGTTTCATGACTTCTCGGATATCGTAGAGTTCAATCAGCAGTATAACATTCATAAAACTGAGAATAATTGGATATGTTACACAGGATCTTATGATACACATTTTTGTGACCTGAATATCCACATTCACCCTGATTTAAAGAATAAAGAAGAAGTATATGAAATTACTGATAATTTCCCTCAGCATAGACATATCTATACAGATGGTTCCAAAAATAATGATAATGTTTCAATGGCTGTTTACATACCTTATTTGAAAACGGGTCATGGAATTAAACTCCCGGGCCAAATGAGCATATTTTCCGCGGAGTGTCTTGCTATTCTTGCTGCGCTACAGTTTATTGAGGAGAACACCCAAGAATGCACTCAATGGTTAGTCCTAACAGACAGCATGAGCTGTCTCAAAGCTTTGCAAAATACCAGATTTGATACCGGATGTAACTATATTCTACAAGATATTAAAACAACCTACTTCAAGCTCAAAAGTAATAATATTGATATAGTTTTTATGTGGGTTCCGTCGCATATTGGAGTATCTGGAAACGAAAGTGCCGATAAGTTAGCTAGAGCCATTACAAATGACGCCGCAAATGTCAACATTGACATTAAAAATGTTGCTATACCGTACTCTGATTTACTACCAAGACTTAAACTTTTGTCAAAACAAGACTGGTCCACTCATTGGCAAGAAACTCTAACAGTAAAAGGAACTTGGTATGCGAAGATTAATAATGTTCTTGGCTGTCGTCCTTGGTTCACAAAATCAGCAGAATACCATAGCAGAAAGTTTTATACTATCCTAACACGCCTGAGATTTGGACACTGTCGATTTAACTCACATTTACATAGAATGCGTATTATCACATCTCCAACATGCACTGAATGCAATTTAGGTGTGGATCAGACTCTTAATCATATATTTTTTGATTGCCCTGCTTACAACATTCAGAGATTAGTCCTGGTGGACAGATTATTAGAAATATATAAGACATCTTATAGCATCCCGCGCGACATTCAAGACATTCTCACAAATCCTGAAACTTATAAGGATTTATACAACTTTGTTGTATCATCGGATTTGGAACTATAAACATGGATAAGACTTTGAAGATTTATATCACACTGAAGATGACAAGGAAAATGGAATAGGAAGTGGCTACGGCCTTATATAACCCGGACACAGAAAAAGAAAATTGAAGAAGTGGCTTTGGCCTTACATTACCTGGACACGGAGAAAATAATAATTAAAGAAGTGGCTTTGGCCTTACAAAACTCAATTACAGAAAAATGAAATCTAGAGGCTGGAATTCTTGTAGTTGAAATTATTTTAAATAAGACAATGGCTGTATGGCTCTGCCTTTGCCTTTCCCAACTGACGGGAAGAAGATATTAAAAAAAAAAAAAAAAAGCAGATCATCGGTCTTCGCTTCGTCTCTCGTCTGTGTTTTGTCAAAATGGCGTTTAATTTTCCTGCCTTTTCATACATAATTGCGCTTATTGTTGACGCCTTTCTCATATTTTTCTCAATATTCCATGTTATAGCATTCGATGAATTAAAAACCGACTATAAAAATCCAATAGATCAATGCAACAGCCTCAACCCGGTGTGTATAAATTCGAATGTCCTGAACCTGGGTGACTTTCCAAAAATAATCCTATATTATATCTTTACAGTTGGTCCTGCCGGAGTATCTACTGCACCTATTAATAAATGTACTGTTCCTTCTGTCGGGAGAATGGTTTTCTTTGCTAATAAACATTCCATTGATCTTATATCACATACACAGGTATGTAAGACTAAGGTTATATTTGCATAATGTCTTAAATATGCTATGCTATCTTCTGTATGAGATAGTTTTGTTTGCGTATGTTACTCGCTTATTTAAATTTTAAATAAATAATTTATTTACATTCAAGTGTAGAGGATTCTATGAGAGTTTCAAAATTTTTTTTCTTACAAAGTTAGTAGTATCTCAACAGATGGCTCATGGATGAGTTATACTGTTTTATTGATTATAAGTATTTGTTTATGTAGATCCAATCAAAGCTTCGCACAATATTCCATAATTTTTATATTGTTTTGAATTTCAGATATTACACCAGGCCGGTGATGTCAGGCCCTGGCCTTTATGACCCCACAAGTATCATGAATTCTGATGTCCTCACTGTTTGCCAACGGGAAGGCTGGATCAAACTCGCATTTTACTTGTTATCCTTCTTTTTGTATCTTTATGGGTAAGAAAGAATACAGTATAACCTTAAAATATTACAATAAAAATCACAGAAATAAGAGTATTTTTGTGATTTTCCAAAAGGTCATGTAATACAGAATAGTGTTCATCAAATAAGCAACCCTTTTTGGAACCATTGTCAATAGTGGTGTCATGGGCTAATCGTTTAACTGGGCAAGATCTACTTGGGCACATCACAATATGCTGGCTTATCGTGATTTGTGTATTAAATCCGCCATATTGTTCAGTTTGATAATTTGGCAGGCCATGCTTGGGCAAATCAATTCCATACGGTTATGTTTTAAATCTCACTCACGGATGCCTATGACAAAAGGAACATTATAGCAGGGGAGGAGGGGGGTGTACCCAACCCCTAGGGCCCTTTTTAATAAACGTAAAATAGAACAAACTAAAACTAAAAAGCACTATTTTTGGCATTTAAGTCACTGTTATTGGTTGTTGATAGTTGTGCACATACACATTATTTTAGTGTGCGTAATCATAGCCTTCCCTATTGTTCTACAAGCCATGCTATTAGGTTTGGCAACGTTGCGCGTGAACCTATAGGCTGTTGATTTAAGATGGTCAAAAAAGCACCATGTACTTCTCGTAAACGGCGTCTTTTTAATTTGTCGTAGTTGCTGTTTGTGTCAAATCGGTTCACACATAGTACCGAAATGTGACGTTGCCAAACCTAATAGCATGTCTTGTAGACAATAGAGAAGGCTGTGGCGTAATATAAGTCCGCGCAAACCATAAAAATAGAATGTCAATAAACAGGTGATCTGAAAACGAATGCATACATTTTATATGAGATACGTAAAATATGACTTACATTCATAAAATATGACTATATATGGCAAAGGAAATTAATAAACTATGTTCCATACTGATTTCTTTGTCGATAAACGAATAAATGTAGTGAAATTTGGTTTTAGAGAAATGTGTGGCAATATCTTATTTACCTGTGAAAAGTGTGATTACTTGGATTATTTCTTTTTGTCACATCACAATTACTTAGAGCACAAAACACCATGGCTCCACGATACCTTTCTTTTAAATTCTAATTAAGAGTAACAAATATTTTAAACAAACTGTGATTGCTCATTTGCTAGGCGGGACGCTAGGGGCTCTTACTGTAAAAAATGTTGGCACATGTCACTTGATCCTTTGTCTCTTTTTTACATAGACCGTGTCCATAGGATGTTTATTTCTCTTTTCCACGCTTTGTTGGTCTTCTTGAGCGCAGCGAAAATTTTTCTATGTCTATGGCGCAAACACACACTAAAACAATGTGCAAAACAGTCTTTGTGAGATAGAAGGACTAAAGTCAACACAAAATAAGAAGCCCGTTTTGACAGTTAACGTATTCAAAGAAAAATATTCTCTACCCTAAAGAAATACAGTATAATTTTCGAACATAATTTTTCACTAAAATGGCGGAACGGTATTTTTTTGAGCTTTATTCCTTTAGCATAAGTAACATTTTACTTTGCGTTTATATGCTGTCAAAACGGGCTTCTTATTTTGTGTTGACTTTAATAGTAGATTAATTTTTTAGTTAATGTTAAGTTTGGTTATTCTTTTGCTGTATTTATATTTAATCGTGATTTTCTTTTTCAGCATGATTGTGGTGTTGATCGCAGCATAAATGCGAAGAAACAAGTACTCCAATAAGATTTAATTTATTGTTAGTGTTCCTGTGATCCTAGTGTTGTGTAAAGCGAACAAGTGGAATATGATTTGTAAGAACTGGGTGATTGAACAGTATTTTGGTAATAAAGTTTCATATTTATAACATCTATTATGACTTGTACTTTTTATTTATTTTTAACTAGCTTCCACCTGCGACGTATGTGTGGACATTTGAAAAATCCCCAGGGATTTTTTTACTAGGATTAAAAGTGTCCTATGTTTTTTTTTAATCCAGATTATAAACTGAGTGCTCAACCAAATCGGTTAAGCTGTATTTTCATGGTTGTGTAACAAACATCAAAACAAACAAGCATCCAATAGCCAAACATACAAACTTTCGCATTTAAATTATTATTAGGATAGTTTATTTTATACTCTTTATTGTACACAACAAGACGCAGTACCTACTTACAACATTAAGGATACATACAAATGGCGATTTCTTCCAGGCAACCTTAGAATGGTCGTGTCATGAATAGAAAATAAATATGATGGGGTAGTTGGAGGTGTACATATTATTTTAAACTAATAAAATCCTACTAAATGCGAATACTTACACAAATAAATATAAGTATACCTACACTACAAAATATACTTTACATACAAAATAATAAATCTGTGTACATAAACTTATATATAGTCAGGTGGGGTAAGTGAAACACCGGGGTAAGTGAAACACCCAACTATATCTAAGAAACTATCGTAGTTTATTCTCATAGCGATGTGTCGATAAATCAGGAATGACGAATTACTTCCCTTAATACAACACAGATATCGCTGCGATCATTACCCTAGCTAGTAAACCAAAAAGAAATTAATTAGATGTCAAAACGCAAAACACGATGTTTTTTGATAAATCTTTAAAACTGGACCCTATTTTATGAGAATTTGATACATTTTGGATATTAACGGTTAAACATGATCCTTTTGTCCTGTTTTTAATTAAATGGACACAATATTTAAAGCTATTTTGGCCACTGTTTCACTTCCCCCTTGTCAGGGGTAAGTGAAACACTTCTTAGCTTTTATATTCTTTTCGTGATTTTGTTGCTTAATGCAAGTCTTTAGATATTTATATTCATACCGTTAAAGGCTGATTTAATTAGGAGTACATTGCCTATACAGCTACTTTAATTGCGAGTTTTATAGCTTTACTACACCTTGTTAAATAAAAATAAAGTATGTTTCACTTACCCCACCTGACTATACCTAAATACCTACAATGGAAGAAAAATATTGTACAATAGTTACATAGTTAGATCCAGAGAGTAAAAGAAGAACCTACAAGGCAAGATAGTGCTCTGTGACTTGCTTTTTGCTTCTGTTACTGAAGAGATTGAGCAGACCTCCCTTATACCTTCATCGGAAATGCATTCCATAGGCGGACAGCCTGCACAGAGAAGAATTGATCGTAGAACTTAATAGAATGCATTGGCATTTTCCAGTAGCAAGTTTTCTAGTGACTAACTAAGGAACGGGGATGGGAGTCTTTTACTTTGAAATGGTCTTTAAGATAGAAAGGGGTGGTAGGATTAAAGAATATTGTACCTATTAATGCGAATAGGCAACCAATGGGAATGTCTGAAATGTCTGAAAAAAATCGAATTGGCTGAATATTTTTATATGTATAAAATAAACTACTTTATTAATAGAAAAAAGTTTCAGTTGCGTGAAAAAATAAGATACCTGATATCGGCATATTCAAGTAAGTACCTACCTATAGTAAATATGTAAGTAATAAAGACTGAGCTAGCGCAATCTTCACAGATGAGAGAGACAGTTGGTAGGAAGAAGTTTCCGAGTCTACAAGGAACCGGCCGTAGCAAAAAGTTTCCTGCTATTTTCATGAAGTTGCACACGCCAACTTAAGTTGCTGTCGAAGTGCACGCCCAGATTCTTGACGGCAGCAGATTGGTTAAAGGGAAAAATATTGGGGGCAACTGAGAACAAACGAGTTTCGATTTTAACCAAGTGCTTCAAATTAAGAGTTTGTGTTTTGTCAGAATTAACCTTCAGGTCATTGTGCTATATATTATATTCCATTCGGGCATTCGGAAATTTTTGCCTGATCACCATTTCCTCTATCTATGCCTATGGAGATATTTTCAACAGTGGCTTGTGCATAAATTTGTAGGTAGTTAAATCATAGAATAGAACGCCACCCTGCGGTACACCGGCAGTGATATTGCAAAAAAGGAGTTTTCCATGCGTATCCGCCGCCGACGACCAAGCAGATAACTTCAAAACCTATCAATAAGTATAATAGCTATGTAACTGTTGGAGATAGGCACGTTAATAGAACGAAGTGTCTTAAGATAACATCGAAATCTACGGTGTTAAAGGCATTACTGAAATCAAGAAGTAACAGAATCGTCAGTTTTCCAGCCTCCATTCCCGATCTTATTATGTCATATGATGTTGATCAGTGCAGTGGTAGTACAAGGGTATACTAAGATGAATCTTAATATAAAAATAGCATTGTGAATGCAAAAATCTAAAAGTTTAAAAGGGTAGTACTGTGACCAGGGGCCCAAGTCGTTAGTACTATTACTTATATTATTCTGTGCCCAAGTCTGCTATTGTTAACGTCATAATCTTGTTTCGGTTTTGAGTTTAAAAAACAAGAATTTCAAAAAGCATTACAAGTGTTATTGCTTGCGACCAAACGATGACAGCAGGCGCGGTCGCAGCCTGAAATTTGGGGGGGGGTCACTAATAATAATACAATTGCTTTTTGTTAATTTTTTATGCTTTTTCTATGTGACATGTACGATTTTGGGGGGGCGTCATGTCCCCTGTGACCCCCCCCCCCCCTCGGACCGCGCCTGGATGACAGGGACTCGGCTGAAAATCAGTGTCTGGTTCCTCGGAACTATCAACACTGAGCTGAGTTCCTTTTCA
Source organism: Agriphila tristella (assembly GCA_928269145.1). NCBI lineage: Eukaryota > Metazoa > Arthropoda > Insecta > Lepidoptera > Crambidae > Agriphila > Agriphila tristella. Next base: position 5,086,330 of record OV743439.1, on the reverse strand, counting down.
GACTGCCACTGCTGCACACTCCGGTACGGTACTATCATGGACAATGTGTTAGTTTTTAAGTTATATACTATTATGTATTCTGTGGTTATATTCTCTCAATTGTTCCTGTTATTGTTGTTTTGTGTTGTAGTGGTTTATGAATAAATCATTATCTATCTATCTATCTACAATTCAAATACGATTATGACGTTAACAATAGCAGACTTGAGCCCCAGGACGAAAACAAATTGATGGGAGTTCATAACATTGTTCTTGGAAAGGAATAAGCTATGAATAAGACGTTCAAGAATTTTGAATAGGAATGGAAGTATAGATACGGGGCGATATGGTCGGAAAAGGACGAGGTAGGTATTTGATTTTTTAGGAAGTGGTTGAAGCTCCAAAGGACAAGGAATAATTCAGGATGTGAGTAAGGACAGGAAGGATTTCGTCAAGAATAAGCACTATCATTTTCCTGCATGATTCAGTCGCTTCCAACTGCATTAGAGATCACAAACAAAATCCTCTTTTTAACATTACAATCAGTTAATTGAATAAAAGATTATGTCCGAAATTCCGTAAAAACTCTTGCGATGGCAAGCTTAATAATTGAAATTTTTCAGGATAATGAAAAAACTACTAGCCAGATATCTGTAAACATTTTATGGGACCACACACGAACTATCTTCTTTGAGATAAAAAAGCAAGTATAAAATAGAAAAGAATTGTATAAATCGGCGAAGAAGAGAAATATTTATTTAATGAATTGATGTCTAAGTTCTCCGAGGCAGGTGATTGACGCCGAGTTAAAAATACCGAAAATGTGATAGAGCCCTTGAATTTGATAATATCTGAACTATGAAAAAAATGTCTAAAAATACTACAGGATACCTATACTAGAAGAAATTCGACGATGCCACTAGTGACTCGGTAGCTCAGCGGTCAGAGCATATTGGACCGTTAATCCAAAGGTCGCGGGTTCGATTCGCTCCGAGAATTGATCGTGCGAGTCAATTTTTTCTACATTATTGACCGAGCGAGCACGAAGTGCGAGCGAAGCGTCTCTGCTTCAGCTTGGGCAAAAACTCTTTCGTATGTCTGTATGTTCTCTTCCACAGGTCGCATTTCTCAACCGATTCTCGTTAAAATTTGTGAGCAGGTTCGAAAATTATATAGAATTTTTTTGTCGAGCCAGATTTTTTTAATTTTTCAAAATGGCGGAGATATGTTAAAAAAACAGGTTTTGCGGCTTTCCAGCGCTGTCTGTTCTCCTCTACAGGTCGCATTTCTCAACCGATTCTCGTGAAATTTTGTGAACAGGTTTGAAAATAATATAGATTTTTTTTGTCACGCCACTTTTTCGATTTTTTTCAAAATGGCGGAGATATGTAAAAAAACATATTGCAGTCCAGCTTTCCGGCTCTGTCTTTTCTACTCTACAGGTCGCATTTCTTAACCGAATTTCGTGAAATTTTGTGGGCAGGTTCGAAAATCATATAGATTTTATTTAGTTGAGACAGTTTTTCTAAATTTTTCGTAATGGTGGAGATATGTAAGAAAAATGTATTTCAGTCCGGCTTTCTGGCGCTGGATGTTCTCCACTACAGGTCGCATTTCTCAACCGATTCACGTGAAATTTTGTAGGCAGGTTGAAAATAATATATAATTTTTTTGTCACGCCACTTTTTCGATTTTTTTCAAAATGGCGGAGATATGTAAAAAAACAAATTGCAGTCCAGCTTTCCGGCTCTGTCTTTTCTCCTCTACAGGTCGCATTTCTTACCCGAATTTCGTGAAATTTTGTGGGCAGGTTCAAAAATCATATAGATTTTTTTAAATTAAGACAGTTTTTCTAAATTTTTCGTAATAGCGGAGATATGTAAGAAAAATATATTTCAGTCCGGATTTCTGGCGCTGGATGTTCTCCTCTACAGGTCGCATTTCTCAACCGATTGTCGTCAAATTTTGTGAGCAGGTTCGAAAATTACATAGAATTTTTTTGTCACGCCAGTTTTTTGAAATTTTTCATAATGACGGAGAAATGTAAAAAAAAAAACATATTTCAGTCCGACTTTTCAGCTGTCCATTTTCCTCTACAGGTCGCATTTTTCAACAGATTCTCGTGAAATTTTGTGAGCAGGTTCGATGATTATATAGATTTTTTTAGTTTAGCCAGTATATTTACCAAAAATCACCATTTCGGAAAATGTTTAAAGTTAGAAGCGCCATCTAGCTGCGATTATACCTACCAAATAATACCAAACAGCACGCAGGTACCTACTACGTGCTTTGAAAAGCTCGTGAACAGTGTGGGGCAAAAGCATATAGATATAGTATATTAAAAAGAGGGGCAAAAGGGGTGGTGACATCTTTTAGATTATTTTTTAAAAAACATACAACTTGAGCTACTTTTTAACGCGAGGTCTACAGCTCACGGAGCCACTAGTTTAATATTGTTTAAAAATAGCACTGAATGGAAAAATCTCAAATTAATAAATGTCTAAAAAGAAAAAAACCGTTAGGAAAGCAAAGGGGAACTCATTTGCAACAATTTATTATACAATTACTACAACATTTTGATACTCCCCTTTGCTTTCCTAACATTTATGATATGATAAATTTTTTGAATCAGCTCAGAAATCTCTCTCATTAGATTCGATAGGTTTTCGAAACAAAAAAAAAACCCAAAAAAATATTACGTAGCTCTTTTCCTAAGTTTTTTTAAACTGCGGTTCCAAAAATTGTTTTGACTTCTAGTATAGTGTGCTAAACCAAACGGCTATCCTATCCTGTCATCAATAATTTGCGGTTTTTTTTCGTAAGTACAAAAAGTGCAAAAAGATCCATCAATGGATCTTTACAATGGATTTTAGTGGAAATAGGGCACCTTAGCTAGTAGGTAGGTACCTACTAAAGTTCACGATAGGTTGTATTGGGAATTGGTAAGGGACGACGTGGATGTCAGTGACTGATTATCGTGTACAGTGTGAACGTGCGAACTTTTTGTCAGAATCGTGGTTCAATCATTTGTGGACACGTTACATCAAGGTGTTAAAATGATATTGCGCAATGTTAAGATTTAGCTGGCTCAAATTTTTATTCAATCATTTTTGGACACGTTACCTACTTCAAGGCGTTAAAATGTTGTGCAATCGTCTATGTTGTGATGCAATATTATTGTAGGTGTATTGTATGGGGCGCCTTAGGTAGGTTTCCTGGCAACATACAGGGTTACAGGGAAATTCGACCTATTACAGCATGTAACAGAATTAATGTACAAACCAGAATATGGTGATAGAGATCATCAAACTGAACAACTTTTACTCTGTCACCAACTCGGAAATCGCGAAAAAAACTGCTGTTTTCTACAAAAATTAATAAGTTATTTTTTTCGCGATTTTAAAGTTTGTCCTATCTAGAGTAAAAGTTGTTTAGTTTGATAGTCCCTATATCCTTACTAATATTGTAAATGCGAAAGTCCGTTTGTTTGTTTGTTACGCCGATCATCATGATATTTTGCATACACGTTGACAGGAGTGCAGAAAAGGACATAGGGTACCTTTCATCCAGAAAAAACGAACAATTCCCGAGGGATAGCAAAAAAACTGTCCACGCAGACGAAGTCGCGGGCGGCCGCTAGTCTACCATAATTCTGATTTGTAAGATTTATTCTGTTGCATGTTGTATATTGCCGATAGATTTGATTTAGGCCTGTAACTTACTATCCAAAAGTGTTTTCGAGAGGTAGGTACCTACTTATTTACTTAACATTTGATACTATTAAGAAAACATCAAAATAAAAGACCATTCAACTAATTGCATGGCTGTGTTTTCATTAACTAAACCAAGTCAGTTAAGATAATTGACATTGATTGATTGCAGACACAAGACACACCCCTGAAAATTACAGCGTTACATGTGTTGGTTGTTATAGTAAATAGTAGATAAGTATGACAAACTTTAATGCTCTTCAAGTCATCTTCATATGTCAACCGGACCGCAACGCCAGGGGCGCGAGGGCACCAGATTTAATTAATTAAGTCATACACTATGCCACCGCTCAAATTCACTAATTGTAAGTCTATAACAACAACAACATCCTCTCATCAACAAAGGTTCAATTTCACCATGTGCTCCGCGGTTGAAGGACTCTTTTAACCGGTTAACCTTGGCGTCACGCAACTTTTTACGAACTTTACATAAGATACATTTTCGCTCGCCTATTTGAGGCCTCTATCAGCGGTCTTTACCGCTGGCCTCAAAGGTGAATGAAAATGTATCTTATGTCTTCGGAAAACAGTATAGACTCCACTCCATCATTCGTTTGTTGTTAATCAGTATTTTTTTTACGGTGATGTGATCTATAAGTCGACGTTGCCATGCGGCACATGCGAGCCGCACTCATCACTGATAAAAATAGAATAAAATACGCTGTCGCGCCAGTACTACGTTAGTACGAAGCGAGGAGTAGTGTTGTCTGTCAGTGACGGACGATTGAACCGAAGACAGTCTATCTCGGCACCGCAATGCGCGCACATTTCGCGATCTTTTCCGTCGCGGCGTTTTTGGCGCTCGTCGACGATGCGAGCCCTGCACGGATTCTCGGACTCTTCCCACACGCCGGAAGGAGCCACCACATGGTCTTCGAACCCCTGCTCCGTAGATTAGCGGAAAAGGGACATCAAGTCACAAGCGTATCCTTCTTCCCGTTAAAAAACCCCCCCGCAAACTACACGGACGTCAGCCTCGAAGGTGTTGCTGACTTAGGAGTGGAAACCGTAGATTTCAAATGGTTCGAATACGGTAATTCATACAGTAAACTATTCCGGCTTCATAGAATGGAGAAACAAATAAATGACATCGCACCTTTAGAAAACATGGCTGTGAGTATGTGTTCGAGACTAGTGAGTTGGGCGCCGCTAGCGGAAGCTTTGAAAAAAGACTACGATGTGGTGTTACTGGAGAATTTCAATAGTGATTGTATGTTCGGCATGATGCATGTTTACGGTAAGAAGCTGCCTACCATAGGCTTGGTGTCGAGCGGTCTGATGCAGTGGACAGCGGACCGCATCGGCCTCAACGATAACCCGGCTTACGTGCCCAGTATGAGCTCAGACTCCACGCCGACGATGACCTTCATGGAGAGACTGCAAAACACTATTGTCATTTCTTACCTGAAGTTGTGGTACCGGTATAAAATTCAGATGAAAGAGCAGGAGGTAATCGAGAGACATTTCGATACGAAGATACCGGATTTGAGAGAGTTGGCCAAGAACACTACCATGATATTGTCGAACGTGTTCCACAGCCTGAATGGTGTGAAGCCCATGGTGCCAGCGTTTGTCGAAGTGGGAGGGATGCATCTGCAGCCCAAGGAGTCCACGGACACGACCATCCCACCGGTGAGTGAACATCACTGATTATGAAACGAAAGTGAAAATATTTTTACTAATAACATGTGGTTGTTGCATTACAAAAATAGTTAACTGTTGTCATACAATAACACTAATGACAAAGAAAGTAATTTTATGCCTTTTTGACTGACTGTATGCAACAACAACGTGTTTTAGTAAAAATAATTTCAATTACGTTTCATGAGATTCTGGTCTACCTCTACTTATAAAATCGTCTGGGAACTAGGAAGTAAGGTAGGTACCTAATGTGTATTATGTTTTCTAAAACGTATTAACGTAGATACTAGATAGATACTAAGTTTTACTACTTATATAAAGAAACTTTTCAACCTCACACTTTAATTCATGGAACAGAGACGTGAAATGAGAATACCTACGAAGCTCAGTGGATTCACGCAGTTGTGGGCAGTTAAAGGAAAAGTTAACAAAAATAAAACGGTCACGGTAAACCGTTGGAACTTAACCTAGGTATAATATGAAACTTATACTTAATTCATTCATTGAATGTCAAACGGTCGTACTGAAACTTACAGACAAACATTGTAGATATAATTTTAAAGATTAATAAATCCTGAATAGAAAGAATGTAGAGCCAGCATAGCTATTCAGAAACAGGTACCTACATATTTGTAATTTTTATAGGGGTTCATCCAAATTTACGTTGTTTTTGACATAATTTCCGTCTAGCAACATAGGTACTATCAACCGACTATCAACAGTTCTATTTATTGATATAAAGTGTTATCATACACTTGACTTGTTATCTATAGTTGTGTGTAGCCTTGAGTTAAGAATTTAGTTTTGAAGTTCGTTATCTGATTTATTTATATAAGAAAGATGCCGCGTAACGATTTCACAAGAACTTACAATCCCACTTTGCTTAGCTTTAATTTCGTAATAAGCTTGAGATGCGGTAAAAAATAACCTCTACCGCACCGCACCTCAACTGCGTAAAAAGTTGTGAGTGCACGATAGATTCCGCCAGGGGCGCCGGTTATAGGTGTAACACACACACACACACACACACACACACACACACACGATGTGCACACTATGTACACATAGTATTTCACACACATTTTTCGACTGAATAAAGAAACGGACTAGGTACTCGATCCTAGCTTTATAATATAATGTCAGTAATCAGAAATTGAGGATAAATGCTAATCTACAAATAATAAGTATAAAAATTACACCAGCTTATTGCTATAACGCAGCATTGTTGCTAGCTAAATGTTAATGTAACTTCAAGACATTCGAATTGTATGCAAATGCAATTGACACGGCGGCAGCTAGGACAAGACTTGTGCTGATTAAAAATCTTTCAATGAACATTTATTCAGGCACAGATCACATTAAGAAACTCAATTTTTCGCTATAGTACCTATTGAGATTTTAGCAACTCGATATCGAGTGTTTGATCTAAGTATCAGAAATAGAGACTGAATGCACAAGCAACTAAGAAATGAGCTTGAAACTGAAATTCTAAAGACTACGTACAGTACATACCTTGTTAAAAAAAGTCAAAAGGATATTATCAGATAGGAATCTGACTGTGCTACCTAGATATATAAGTTTTTTAAGTACTTATAGAAAAATATATTTATAAAAATTATTATCTTTACTGTGTCTGTCCTCAAATTTATAGTTTAAAGGAAGTACCTACCGACTTACCTAGTATAATTTGTAATAACTGTCTAATCAATGGACTAATCTATGGTGATAATACAATATCTATCGGTGAGATATTGTTTATCACCTCGAAGTTATTATTTACCTTTGTAGTTACCGATCTAATTTAGTTCCTCATCCCAATTGTTTGGTCGATAGTCTAGCCTTGAATTTGTAAGATTATTTCTACGCCATCAAAATGATACCTGAATAAATCTCTACCCCACTTACTAGGTACCTACCTACCATAATAAGGAACGTCATCGCACTCTAACGACTTTTTGTAGGGCCGATTATCAGATCCAAGACTTTTCCACTATCGACATATTGGAATTCACAATTTATTTTATCTTACTTTCCAGTACATCGAGCGTTTCCTCAAGGAGTCTGAGCATGGAGTGGTGGTCTGCAGCTTCGGATCCTTAATAAAGACGTCCACGCTGCCAGAATATAAGGAGCAGATGATAATGAACTCGTTCTCGAAGCTGAAGCAGAATGTCATCTGGAAGTACGAGGACAGCGCTGAGGAAGGCACGAGGATCGGAAATGTGCTGAAAGTCCGGTGGCTGCCGCAATACGAATTATTAAGTAAGTGTTCCATGTATACAGAAATAACTAAACACTTTATACCCGTATCACACCACACAATATTGAGATTTTTTAGTAGGTATAGGCTTATAGCTGCGTTGTATGCAATGCAACTAGAACTTAGAACTTACTTACTCTCGTTCTATACAAATAACACATTCGTTCATTCTCTGAAGGGTGTCCATTCACTGGTGCATTTACCCTAAATAAGTACCTACTTCAGTACCTATTTGCAATAATAACGGTGTTTGTATGTCACCGTAAATAGATTGCCATTTTAAGCGCGAGCATGATCGATCAAAAACTCTATAAACGCCAAATACCTAATGTTGAATCTGATTTATTACAAAATATTACGAGGAATGCTGACGCTTTTCATATTTTTTCCACTTGCCGTATCCGTAATAAGAACTAAGTAGGTATAGTGTTAGTTGCAGAGTCATCGCCACGCTGTTTGTTGATCGATATGAACATTTTAAATGTAACGAATTTGTAGCTTACTCCCAATGATTAATATTGCTTATTCCCCTATTATTTCAGTTCAACTAACTACGTGTCATAAAAGTAAACGCAAGTTGGTAATATCACATTTACAAGGTGAAAACCTTTCATTTTCACAAAAAAATATTGGTGGGCAGTTTTTTTAATAAAATACCAGGAATAATGTAAAGTAACCTAAATCTAAAATAAAGTATGTTTTTTCACAGAGCACAAAAAAGTCGTAGCATTTATAGGGCACGGAGGGCTCCTCGGTATGACAGAAGTGATAACAGTGGGCAAGCCGATGCTGTCGATCCCGTTGTTTGGGGACCAGTACTACAACGGAGCCATGTCTCAGAAGAGCGGCCTCGGCCCCTCCATCCCTTACGAACATCTCACGGAAGCGAGCTTCTACGAAGCCGTCAAGGCTATACTAAGTGACGAGTAAGTAAAATAAAATCTCACTATACTACAATCATCATCATCCATCTATCATCACCATCGTACAATTTTTGTGTCCCTCATGGTCGATTGGGCCCAAACCAAACTGTTTGGTCCCAATCCACCATGAGAACAAACATGCCTTCCGAAAATCCGAAGCACGGAGGAGATCGGGAGGAGGTCGAAATACTATAGATAGGTAAATTATTGATAAAGAAAGATTTTTATCAGCCAGTAGGTAGACTTTAATCAGGCTAACCAACACCCAACATCAGGAAAACTTTGCAAAATTATGTAGAACAGTATTGAATTTACCTTGTTCGACAATATTCGTCGCTCACAATGTAAAGTATCATAATAATAATCATTATTCAATGCGATATTGTTCGATTCAAAATTTCATTAATAATATTTTTTTGTAAAAAGAAAAATATAATAGACAATCGGCCCTACAAAACGTCGAGCTTGTAGATTTTGTATCGTTGCGCGTGCGTTGATGTCTTTTTAAACACGATCGAATCTGAAAATGCAATTTGATTTTTTCGACAAAATTTAATAAACGCGTTGAATTTATATCCTCCAAAGGTAGGTTTAATTTGTTCGTATTAGGGCAATAACTGACCTTTGCATTAACCTTGTAATAAATAGTAATTATTAGATATAAATAAGTATTTTTAATACCTACCTATACTTCGCTAAGCACATGAATGTTAATTGATAATTCAATGTTGATCCAAACCAACAATTTAATCCAACAATTTTAGCAATAAATGAAAAGGTGTAGTGGGAAATGATTGGAACACAATTTTTGACTTCGTAACTTTGTTTGGACCAGTTAGGAGGAGAACATATCAAAAGTCCCCGCCCGTAGCCCCTATGCCGGGGGGGGAGGGAGGGGTTTGAAGGTCTCATTTTTCGGTTTTTCAGATATATCTCAAAAACTATGCATTCCAACCATTTTACAAAATAAAAGCTGATTAAATTTGAGACAAGATTTATTATGGAAAATTTTTGATATCTTGTATAGTTTTTGAGATATCCGCTCCTGAATATCTGTAATTTAGGAAAAATATTATTTTTTGATTGATGATGACTCGCCCCCATTTCATCCCCATAATGGCTGAAAAACTAACAATAACGATATACGTCGAGTTAGATTTGCTTCCATATGCCAAAATTATAAATTTAGCTATTTTTACTTCGAAAATGAAGGATTTTCTATACACAACTTCATCCCCCTTTTCACCCCTTCGGGAGTAAAATTTTCAAAAACGCTGGGATACGTATATATTTTTTTTTATCGTCAGCCTAAACACAAAATTTGAAGATCCTAGCTTCGAAACTGACGGACTTTCATACAAACTTTGGACCCCCGTTTCACCCTTTAGGGGGTAAGTTTTGAAAAATCCTTTCTTAATGCAATCCTAGATCTCATTAGGAACCTATGTGCCAAATTTGGAGTCTCTAGACCCAGCGGTTTGGGCTGTGCGTTGATATGTCAGTCACCAATCAGTTTCTTCTTTTATAAATTAAAGATAAAATTACAGACTTTTAATAGTGAATATCTCAAAAAATATTCAAGATATCAAAAAAAAAATACTGAATTAAACATGTAGCAAATTTAACCAGCTTTCATTTTGTGAAGAAACTCATGTCGCTGGAATGTATAGTTTTCGAGATATATGTGAAAAACCGAAAAATGGGACCCCGGCATAGGGGCTACGGGCGGGGACTTTTGATATGTTCACCTTCTAACAGGTCCAAACAAAGTTACGAAGTCAAAAATTGTGTTCCACGCCTTTCCCTTTATACCCTTTTTTGAGCGTTCATTTCCTGAACTAATTGTATTTCTTGACTTACCCACTTAAAAGCATTTCCTGCATTCGTGTAGGTACTAAAAGTATTGATTCATGTCCATCTTCTGCTTTTAAAAACAAAACAAATCCTAAATACAGTAGAAAGATAATTAAGGACCTATCGAATATCGAATGTTTGTATGATTAGTTTAGTTTCTGAATTAATTATTTCCATTCTCAAGCGCAATAGTATAAGCACTGCTCAATTTATTTGAGCACTAAACTTTTTGGGACTAACCAAAGAATATGCGATTGGTGGAATATTTTTTATTTTAATGTCTCGAACTCTCGAGTGTCTTACATGTCAAACTTCTTCATTACAGGATGCGCCAGAGTGCCCTTCGTGTGTCCCAAATGTGGCACGACCGGGAAATGAAGCCGCTAGACAAAGCTGTGTACTCGGTCGAGAGGGTCATCCGGTGGGGCCACCACGACCCCCTGCACTCCGCCGCCAGGGACCTCAGCATCTTCCAAACGTCCTTGCTTGATGTAGCAGCATTTCTAGTATTAACAATCATTGCCCTGATTTTAGTAGCTAAATGTTTAATTTGTTTAGTTGTTAGAACTATAAAAGCCCGCTTCAGTTCCAAAGGAAAAGACAAGTTACATTAATTAACGTTAATTACCTAATTAAGTTAAAATAAAGTGGATATTATTTGTACCTACCTCCTGTGCTGTGATAGCTTCAGACGTACCTAAGTAGTTTTTAAGGATTATTAATCATCACTACTTCACTAAGTATTATGTACACCATCGTCGCATGTCACAAATTTTCTATAAGTACTTTTAAACAAGATCATCTAAATTGTTAGGGAAAAATGACGGCACATCAGACGTAACATGCCGTACGTATTAAAAGTTGTTTTTGCATGTTACGTTTGACGTGCCGTCGTGTGTACATACATACTGTATGAGAAAATGTAAAGACCTTCCACACGCACCGGCCCGGCCTGCATGATCAAATCTGGCTTTCCGGCCAAATCTCAACGTGTGTGGTGGCGCGGCCTCATCAGGTGCTGAAGTGGACGATCCTGCAGGCCGGGGCGGTGCGTGTGGAGGGGCAATAATAGACACCATAAGAAAAGTAGAATATTTTATCGATCAACCAGATACCAAACCTTTGTAGGTACGAGTATACGTACCTACAGAACCTATGTGATAATAAAAATAATATATTTACCTAATTAGTCTGTTTGCGAAGATTGTTAAATTGAGGTCACTATAAATGGTATTTTATCCCGTATGTACTTAAATTATTCTTAAATATTCAGTTCTATGTAGTTTAATTTTTATAAGTAAGTACTAAATAGGTCCAAGTTGTTACTTATTTATGACACTTCTTTTGAATGTACCTAAATAATGTTATGTATGACAATGTGAAAATATCTGTTTTTGTTTTAATTTGAATGAGAATTAGATAAGTATTTAAAATTGCAGTTCTATTATTGTTCCCCTATATATTTTTAGCTATCCCATGCTGGTTTTTAAACCGACTTCAAAGAAAGGAGGCAGGCGGTTCTCAATTTTGATATATTTTTTGTTTGACTGAGTTTTCTTGCGAGATTGTCCCATTTTTTTAAATCGATTCAGTAGTTTTCAAACTATCCTGAAAATTCTATCATTTCGGTTACTAAGGTAGGTCCACCAGTGAATACTGGAAATGTTAATTATGTTCATTCGAACAAAATTAAAATATCAATTTTGTTCATTCGAACAAAATTGATATTTTGCTATAAAATAAGAAATATTTAGTTTACTACTCGTGACAGCTTTTTTTTTATTCACACTTTATCACGTTACCTGGCTGCACAGACAACTATGTGTGAAAGCAGATTGTTATTTCATTATTTTTAACAAAATTTAGGGGTGTTCGATTATTGGATTATAAAATTGAGAAATTGTTCATTCATAGGATCTAATTTTTTTGGTTTAAACTAATTATCTGTATCTTACTTCTAACGTAGTTTGTTCATATTTAGAGGATTGCTATAGTAAACCATTGTCAATCTTTGAACCAGTCTTCGAACTAGGGTTATCATTTATTAGTTTTGAATTTTTATTGTTTTTCTATAGTTAAATGCCTAGTTCATTTACTGATTATTTAAAACTAGTAAATTAACTCTATATTTCTTTATATTAACATTAATGATTTTTGTTTTAAGTTTTAGACCACTTCTAAACTAACTAATTAGAATAACAAAAAGTATAAATTAACAATTTCTGTTAACATCCACCATACGAAACTTGTAGTTAATTTATTGGATTTTAAAAGTTTATTAACTAGATTTTGCCGTTCATTCACTGGTGATTTGGGGTATTTTTGTGTAAAATGCCGATGATCTAAATAACTATGAGCATTTCTGACATATTGTACCTAGATAATATTATATTGAACATTAATAAATTTTGATACATAAACTATATTCTTCGAGATAAAAAAATAATTGTTTAAATCGGTCTACAACTGGCAATGTTATTATAAAATACACATTACTAAAAATAAAAAATACCGTCGACTTGATAGCCTCCTCTTTTTTGAAGTCGGTTAAAAAACAGGTTGATCTTATGTATTTTAATAATTATGAAAAGTTAAATACAGCTTGACTAAAAAGAGTTGACAAAAATTTAGGGTGCTACTTTCTATGCAAACACGGCAAAATCACGAATAACTTTGAACTCAGACTATATATTGTACTGAAAAAAAAATTGTTCCATTTTATTTCATTGCTACTCTTTCTGGCAAAGCTGTAAGTAAGTACATATCTCAAAAATTGTTAACTTTTGAAAAATTATTAATAGGGTCAAATCTATCAGCAATGACCCTTAGAGCAACGCCATCTTAGACGGAAGCCCGCATTGCTCTAAGGCAATGACCTAACTAAATAATAACGTCCTTTGATTTAAGGGTGCACCGAGCGTCCACTAGCGCCGCCAATCAAGAAAAAATCATCACAACGAAATAACTATGTTTAACAAAATTCTGAAACATATAAAAACTAGTATTAGTTATAAACTAGGTAATTTTGTATGCGTAAAATTCTAAGTTTAAATGCGTTCGCCTAAAGTGGCCACTTTAGGCGTTAATCCAGGTTTTAACTACACGAACGCATTTAAACCAGGAAAAAAACGCATACAAAAATAGTTTATAACTATTACTAGTTTTTATATGTTTCAGAATTTTGTTAAACATAGTTATTTCGTTGTAATGATTTTTTCTTGATTGGCGGCGCTAGTGGACGCTCGCTATACTTATTAAATTTTAGATTTATCGCATTTACAATGCTTTCTTCACTATATTATGAAACAAATTCCTTCGCCGCGTCTGTCTGTCTGTTCGCTATAAACTCAAAAAATACTGCACGGAATTTCATGCGGTTTCACCAAAAGATAGAGAGATTCATGAGGATGGTTAGGTTAGTGTATAATTTGGCAAGTTTTTGTGTAATGATAATAGGGAATGTGTGAAAAAAAAGCTCCCTTAGCAATAGAAGAACGTTTCAAAATTTTCAGTTGCGTGAAAAAATTAAAAAAATATAAAGTCATTTCGTCTTCACAAAATGTCAGCACAGCAGAATGAAGATGATTCTTTTGCCACTACCTACCACCATTTTTTTTTTCACGCAACCGGAAATTCTGAAATAATTTCCTATTATTAAGAGAGCTTATATTCCTCGTAACTTAGTCCTACCTTTAAAAAATAATCAGTCATTTTTTTAGACATTCCCCATTATTGGAAGTGTCAGAAAAATTAGTCCAAGATGGTGGGATATATGTTCTTCTTAGGTATATTTATATTTATATAAAAGCACATGTTACAGTATCACTACCACATCAATATCTGAGATATTAAACAAAGTGTGATGGCCTGAAAAAACATACCCTTATAAGGTGTTGCTTATTATGACTTAATTATTAAATTAAAAAAATAAACATAGAGCAAAATAATTAACATAGATTGATATTTAGAGAGCTTCCCGATGATTTAAATATTTGAGCTTATCGCACATATATTCTTCTACTGAGTAATAAAACGTTATTATTAGAAAGTCTTTTACTATACTTTAAAGTTTTCATGTTTTCTATTTTTATATATATCGGTAGTTTATTTTACCTTATTTATATATTTTTGTATACATCTATATTAAGCTAGGGCTACATATATACATTTAAATTTTGGTTCAGCAGGAACAATATCATGCTGACGTCGGGCATTTTTATTAAATTGAAAGTAGTTTCAAATAATACGATTTCAAGGATATATATGCACGAGAAGGTTAGTATTTAGTTTAATGAAATGAGATTTGCAAGATTCGGGCTGGCGATCTGGCGAATATTTACAAGTATACGTATACATTTTTTTTCTGTATAAATATGTCGTGTGAGTCTGTGCTATGGCCCCATAGTAGGTATAACACCATAGCGTAGTCTATTATGCCTAAGCATAATAGACATTTTACTCAGGCTGTGTTTTATTTTTACTAGTCCGGCAGTTTTCGAATTGACGTCAACTAAGATAATGCGATAATATTTTTTGTTAAATTACGTATTCTGTAGTGTAAGTTCCTGTGTTCACGTGGTCTGCACAAAATGGGTTGGCGGTCCGGATGCGGACCGTGGTCCGCCATTTGGTGACCCTTATACCAGCTATACACGCTGAAATTTTAATCATTTGGTTCCCGACGTGGGGTGGTTCCACTCATGATAACAAGCAACTTTTACTATGGGGCCAACACTCCTGCTCGCAAAAAAAAATTAAGCTGTTCCATACATTAAGGTCGAGTAGGTACTGCAATTTTTTTTTGAATAGTTGATTTTTTTTTGAGAGTAGGAAAGGTTTGCTTGAGAAAGTTGCTTGTATGCGTGAGTGGAACCACCCCACTGCGGGAACCAAATGATTAAAATTTCACGCTGTATAACAAAAAAAGTTTCATTCGAATCCGTTCAGTATTTCCGGAGATTAGCGTGTTCAACCAGACAAACAAACACACTTTTTTTATTCTTACTCTATTATACTATGTATCCATCGCCCCAAATATTTTTTTTTTACTGACATGACATGACTTCTAATATAAGTGGGTGTCTATATTGATGGCTAATAATTTAAGATTTGGTACTTCTTCTTTAAGGGACTTCTTTGTAACTGTTAGATCTGTTGGTTTCTTTTAGTATGGATGGAATTGTATGAGCAGGCACGTATCCAAGGGGGGGGATAGTTGGGATTTATCCCCCCCCCGAAATCCGAAACACACAGAACAGGACTAAATTCTAATTTAGCGGACGAGGCACTCTCCGGTTTACGGAATGCAGTTGTCCCCCCCCGAATTAAAAGTCTGGATACGTGCCTGTGTATGAGTTTCTTTTTTTAATGTTTACTTCTAAATGCTATGTATGAGCCAACTATTAAGGAACCTAATTTGTATGTGGATTCTATGTCACGACTATAATCAGTATTGTTACGACCTCAGAGCAACGCTGGCTTTAGGACATTTGAATGGCTTTAGGATTGATATGTCATTGTCATCTGCGAACAGTATATTTTTATTTTGTGTAATTAATTAAGTAAGTAGGTAGTTAAAGTGGCACCCTGTGCGAAAATGGTGCTACGGTGAATTTTATTTAAAATTTTAATTCTAATACACAATTTTAATAATGTTTTACGTGGAATTTTTAGGGCCCACAGACGAATAGTACAAGTACAGAAGCAGCACTCCGCAAAGTCATTTAAATAAATAGCGACTTTATCTCCGACACAATAAAGTGCAATTCAGGTCACGCAGCTTAGTTCGTTGTCACGCAGTTCACCTAGTAGTTACCTCTCTTTCCATCGCGTTCTCTTACGTTTTCTGATGACGCGACGTTAGGGTTGTCTTCTTTTAAATGAAATATCATAATGTGAAAAATGTTAATAAAATAAACTATGTCGGGATTTACACCATGTACCTGTTTATTTTTGAGACTCCGATATTTCGGCGCAGTTGCATGCGCCATGATCACTGAAGAACTGTCGATTGTTGCGTGCGGGTAGATGTTATTGGCAGACGAATCGGTCTACCCTCCGTCTAGTTCTTTTATTACTACGTTCGATACCGGTACCACTGTCTGCTTGTTTCCACAACACAATCGCCATGATCACGGAAGAACTGCTCGTGTTCTTCCGTGATCATGGCGCATGCAACTGCACCGAAATATCGGAGTCTCAAAAATAAACAGGTACATGGTGTAAATCCCGACATAGTTTATTCTATTAACGTCAATAACCATGGAAATTTAAAACAATATATTTCAAATTCTATTTTTGAATATGGGTATCAAATGAAAGGTCTTGATGAGCACATTCCAAAATTATATAATTTGTCACTAAAATTTAGGAACAAAAATGGTGCTTTTATGCACTTGTTGTACAATCTACTATTTAAATTAAGTCGTGTCGTGTAACATGAGAGGGTCAAAAGTTTTACGTTAAAATGTATAAAAAATAACATTCTGGCAACACTGGTGTCACTGATGCGACTGACCGACGGACGACAACGATCGCGATCGACGCGTTGGTTCGAGAAGAGACGTTCGAGTTCACCGCCGAATGCGCGTGTTAGATTTATTATAAAATAAAGAAGAGAAATAAAATAAAGTGAAATTCAATAAAATGATATTTATTCAATTGAATCGTCCAATTTCTTTTACCCTACTACCCGATCGGGACGTCTTTCTTTTAGCTGAGAAGAAGATCGGGCGAAAGAAACTTGTCAGCTTTATCAATTCAGACATTTACAAGAAATTGTTACAAAATACAACAACCTTAATCATAAAATATATCAGTTAATCTCAGATTTGTTCAAATATGTTATAATTCACTAGCCAAATGTAAAAGAGATCTATCTAGTGCTTTACCTATTAATATTACGAATAATCAGAAAAATCATAAGATTGGCTAGAAAATTTAACAGTGGATAGGTTCTGAATAGGTAACAATTTAAGTCACACACACATTATTTATAACATTTTAAATCAATTATTTCAAATAACACAATAATAATGTACTTAACTTGTGAATCATGGCAACAACAACCATTCCGGCTCTCAAAATGGCATAAGCTACGCTCTGGTCGACGGCTGGGCAAAAAGTGGCCTCATACAGGTCTCGACTCGCGTTTTATAGGCGATGACAAACAAGGGACAAACAAGTTACGTCACTTCCGTAAAATTAGATCCTACCGACTTAAATCTTACTTTTTACGTTAAAACATTATTTAAATTTACAAAAAATATATAATTGTTCTAAGGATGTATTATTTTTGAGTTTGTCACAATAACATCAAGACATTTGTTTAAAAAGTGAAAAATGTGTACAATATATCAAGACTACCAGTTTTTAGTCATTATAATTATGAGAATATATTCTATATACTAACACGGCCATACTGACAGGTACTTCGTTCTCGAAGTACAATCACGTACAATTAGTATAGAAAAGAAAATAAATTATAGTATAATTATTTAAATCCTTGTTGAAATCATAAATCTAGACCATCTACAAAATACTACGACAAACTAATGTAAACTTATGTACAAATTCCTAGAAAAAAATAATATTCCCGACGAACACCAAAATGACTTCAGAAAGGCAAAATCTACAACCCTTGCAGTTTATCGGTACATACAAACAGCTCTGAAAAATATTGATGAAAAACACTATGGGTTAGGTTTGCTATTAGATATGACAAAGGCGTATGAAAGTGTACATTATGACATCCTTCTGTCAAAATTATATGGTTCAAATCTTATGTACAAAACAGAAAACAAAAAGTACAAATCAAGTAATATAATAAGTCTATGGTACAAATAGAAAACTATGACATCCAAAAAAATTAAATGAAATCTATTCGATTCCTCAAGGTGTCCTTTTTCCCAAATTAATGACCTTCCCAAAATAGTAAAAAACGATATAACCCTTCCAGTATTATTTGCGGATGATAAATCCATTAAAAATGTAAAAATTCAGAAAACGCAAACGTCATTTTCAAAGAAACAATCCAAACTATAACAACCAGGTTAAAAAGTCACAACTTAGGAATAAACTATTCAAAAACAAAAATATTGCAACTCCGACCTTATTGTAAAGTGCACTTTAACATAAATACTAAATTCGAAAATAACGAAATAGAATCAGTTAATACATTTTAACTTCTTGGTATATTAATAGATTCTCACCTAAATTGGAAAAGACACATACAACACATTAAATCTAAACTATTCTAATTCAACTACACTCTTTTTGAATTAGTACATAACACGAATACAGAAGCAGCACTATCAGCATATTACGCATATTATTATGCTTATTCACAATTAAAATACGGAAATGTTATGGGGAAACAGCACAAACGTAAATGGTCTCTTTATCTCTATATGCAAAAAAAGTGTTAGAATAATAGCTCAAATAGATAATACTCAATCGTGTAGACCACGTTTTATTAAATTTAATCTACTCACATTCCCATCTATATATATATATATATATATATATATATATATATATATATATGACATATTATGTATATTTACCTATAAAAATATAGAAACTTTTACCAAGGTAAAAGATACTTACAACATTAATACGAGACACAAAAACAGATTATTCTTACCAGAAACCAGAATGAAAATGCTTAATACCAGTCCGTATTGTCAGTTAAAGTCTATAACCAACTTTTATTAAAAATTAACCAAACCTCAAATTATTCTCTAAGTCGTTGAAATCTTTCTTAATACAAAAATGTTACTACTCTGTAGAAGAGTTTATAAATACATAAAGTATATTAATAATATTAGGATCTGCCCAAAGGTATATATTTTTATTCTTATTGGTTTAAGTGCCTATTCGTAAAAGTTAATTAATAGTACCTACCTAAATAGTACTGTCAAAAATTTGCTATACCTAAATGGTCACTAAGTCATGCACTTCATTATTGTATTGTAACACCTAGCTGTACAGGTACACTTAGTTGCAAATAAACATTTGATTTGATTTTTTTTTATTACATCTAATAATTTATCGTGTAGATAAGAAGTAATATAGCTCAAAAAAATCACAACTAAAACAAATTGATTTTAACATTACTTACATATTTTTCTGATTTCCGAATTAAAATTCAATGAATACCTACTAATGTTCCATGGTCAAAGCAACTATTAAAAATATTTTGTTACCTCATCCTAGCTCATACATTTACTTAAAAAAAAAGCTATTTGACAGGTCAACACTCGTATGGGAAGTGGCTTAGAGCAACGCGGGACGAAGCCTTCGTTGCTCTAAGGGAAGTGGCATCGTATCTTACACAACCGTTCGGCCAATCTGACAAGTACAGTTTACATTATATAAGTTGTAGATATGTTAATAATAACATAATTTAATTTATGAGAATTTAAATCTTCCTTTACTGCCACCACTGAGCAGTTAGCATCGTTATAAAACATAGTAAAAGTCAACATGGGCACTTAAAAAATCAACAGACTATTATTATTACTATTAAAACTTCAATATTATAATTTAACTATTAATCTTAGAATAGAATAGTTTTATTGCATTTCATGTGGTACAATAAGGATCTTAAAATTATTTTGGTGCTTACCTACACATGAGCCCTGTAAGGACATAACAATATCTATCAACATACATCATCATAGTGATTATTGATCATTATTTCATCATAATGTCAACCAAACAATAGATAAAAAAACAAATCTACCAGAACAACTATGTGGTATGATATGATGCAACATGTTGGTTCATCAAATTTCAGATAAATTATCAAAATCAAAATCAAAATCAAAATCAAAATCAAAATCAAAATCAAAATCAAAATCAAAATCAAAATCAAAATCAAAATCAAAATCAAAATCAAAATCAAAATCAAAATCAAAATCAAAATCAAAATCAAAATCAAAATCAAAATCAAAATCAAAATCAAAATCAAAATCAAAATCAAAATCAAAATCAAAATCAAAATCAAAATCAAAATCAAAATCAAAATCAACATCAAAATCAACATCAAAATCAACATCAAAATCAACATCAAAATCAACATCAAAATCAACATCAAAATCAACATCAAAATCAACATCAACATCAACATCTTATTCGCCGGGCCATTGGCTAAAAAATCTGTCTTCCGATATAAAAAATAATATCTAGTTTTTAATCAACTACCAATTATATCTCAAATTGCATCTAAACATTACTAGGTGAGTAGTATGTTTTAAAATATAGATTTTAAAACATACTACTACCTTTAGAGGTAGGTGGACAAATCGTAATTTCTTACTTAAAAAGATATTTCTTCACTTTTCCTAAATTGGACCAATACAGTAATAATTGTTGTAAATTTTTCATTGTCAGTTCGATGAAATACAAAAATAATTTTGAACTCTGACATCAAACAATGGAATTCATAAACTACATTAGATTAATATTCCCAAGAGATTTTGAATTAGAATTTCGTAATGCAATTTCTGTTAAAAGTTGACTTTATTAAATAACCAATGAAATGTGAAATATAACATAGTAACTATTATCTATTCATCATGAAATAACCATATAAATCAATACCACAAATAATGTTACAAAGTAATTTTATAATATTTATCACTCAATGCATTTAACGTTAATATATCGCAACATCCAAATTTCTCTTTTCCATCTTATAATAATAATAATTCGCTAAACAACATTTTTAAGCTAACAAACTGGTAAAATCTTTTAAATCAGGGTAATCATAAAAACACAGCCACCGAGGGCCTTACCTTCCTTTACAGCAGAACTCTGAAACTATACTGTCGTGATACCAGCTTGCAGCTCCGCTGCTGCGGTTTTCGAGATTAGCGGCAGTGCAGCCACACCTTGGTGCAGCGAAGTCATTCTTAACGCTTAACGATCTTTCTGGTGTTAATAAGGGCAGCGTGGCGGGTCGCGGATAACATCAACATCCACTCAAAGTTTCACTTGTCACTAGCACCGAGCCTTTTATATTCATTATAAAGTCTAAAATATAAATTTATCATTAGTAAACACATGATAATAATAAAACAGTGAAAATCAAGAATACCATTTTCTTAGCCATTTGACTATTCATTTTCAAACTAAAGGCTTTCAAACCAATTTAATTTTAACACAAATTTAATGTAAGTGTATTAAATTATAGTTAAAGATTGTTTGCATGTCAAAACTTGACAAAATAAGCTTCACCTTGTATAGAATAGACTGTAATAACTGGTAAATCTACCGTATTTTATGGCAATTATGTAATTTGAATTTATCGCAGATAATATTTTTACAAATCTAAAACGGGTATTTAACACTTTAAGAAAATATCTGTAACACACAAGACATTAAAACAATATTTTATCAAGAATTGCTATTTTCTCACGGAAATTGTTATTATAATTCACTCTCCAGGCACATCACCTGTAATACACACACAATTAATCACAACCAACATAACCAACTTTGTACTTTATTAATTTCTCTTTATCTCTTTTCACTTTTCTGGGAAAATAAAACTCATTACTCATTTCAAACTTTCTCACTTTTTTTCACCCCTCTGGTTCTTATTTACTCTCACGTTTTCGTTTTTATTCTCAAATTCTCACTTGTTTGGGTAAATAAAACTCTTATATCATTTCATTATAAATTTACTTTATATTCACTTGATAGGAAAAATGGGAAAGAATAGGAAAAACTCGTATGACAATTGTTGTAATAATGTTTAATCTATAATCAAATCATATAACACAATTGCATTTCTTAGCACAGTTATCTTTGTGTGAAATGCGACTTAAGTTAAGATACTGAGTTGATTTATAAAACTTATAGGTTTTTGTGAGAAGAAAAAATTGTATTTGAGAAGCAAACTAACCTTCTCTTTGGCGTACCCACCCTTGGCAGCGGTAGTGACATTGTTGCATTTGAATACTCTGAACAGCTCCTCGACGTTTTTGCACAAGGCTTCTGCTCCACTGTCACTGGTTGTCGAGGAAAACACCGGGAACGCCACGTCATCGGCAGAGAGATCACTTGACACACCATCACTTGTAATAGTCTAAGGAGGCCCTGAAGAAGAACTGGATCCATTCTGAAACTCATTTCAAATGTATAAGTTTGTTATCATTCGATCCCCACTTCTGATGTTAGATTTATTATAAAATAAAGAAGAGAAATAAAATAAAGTGAAATTCAATAAAATGATATTTATTCAATTGAATCGTCCAATTTCTTTTACCCTACTACCCGATCGGGACGTCTTTCTTTTAGCTGAGAAGAAGATCGGGCGAAAGAAACTTGTCAGCTTTATCAATTCAGACATTTACAAGAAATTGTTACAAAATACAACAACCTTAATCATAAAATATATCAGTTAATCTCAGATTTGTTCAAATATGTTATAATTCACTAGCCAAATGTAAAAGAGATCTATCTAGTGCTTTACCTATTAATATTACGAATAATCAGAAAAATCATAAGATTGGCTAGAAAATTTAACAGTGGATAGGTTCTGAATAGGTAACAATTTAAGTCACACACACATTATTTATAACATTTTAAATCAATTATTTCAAATAACACAATAATAATGTACTTAACTTGTGAATCATGGCAACAACAACCATTCCGGCTCTCAAAATGGCATAAGCTACGCTCTGGTCGACGGCTGGGCAAAAAGTGGCCTCATACAGGTCTCGACTCGCGTTTTATAGGCGATGACAAACAAGGGACAAACAAGTTACGTCACTTCCGTAAAATTAGATCCTACCGACTTAAATCTTACTTTTTACGTTAAAACATTATTTAAATTTACAAAAAATATATAATTGTTCTAAGGATGTATTATTTTTGAGTTTGTCACAATAACATCAAGACATTTGTTTAAAAAGTGAAAAATGTGTACAATATATCAAGACTACCAGTTTTTAGTCATTATAATTATGAGAATATATTCTATATACTAACACGCGCGAATTTTTTATCTCTTAAGAAATTTGAGCATTACGTTATTGATAATAAGAGTGAATTGTTTGATAAAATTCGATGCGCTTCGATTCGGTTCCAGCATGAATTGACCCTAATATGATTACTCGTTTTTGGGGGTACCTTTTTATCGGCAAATTATAAAAGAAAGTTAGAATAAAAAAACGGTTAGGTACACGAAAAAAAGCTTGTGAGTGCTCAAATATTTTTAGGTAGGTAGTTTTGTAGAATATATTATACAGACAGCTGAGTTGCCACTCAAATGACGAGTTTACTCAATGAATTCATTGTTTATTCACATTTAACACACTATTATAGTAGGTAGTTAACTCGAACTCACAGAACATACAACAAGTACCTATTCGAACTATAATATTCGAATAAACAAAAACAAACATAATTATTTACTTCGAATTAACTACCTAGCTACCTATAATTTTGTGTGTGATATATGTGTTTATTACCTATTTACCTAGTAGGTACCCATACTTATTTATTGACTTATAACATTATTGATAACAATACATAAACAAAAAGAGACAATTATTTAGTCCGAAATATCAAAATAAATAACGCGCGTTCACGCTGTGCATGAGAGTTGATAGAGCACTCGGTACATGAAATCGCGGGCGGGGAGTGTCCTTTCTGTACGTAGTAAATATCTATTCTGTGGTTAGGTCCGCGGGGTCAGAGTCAGTCAGAGAGTTCATTTGAATATGCGTTCGCGCGGCTCGCTCCGGAGGGAGGGAGGTAGCGCTAAATACCTACGACGCTCGAGTATACTGGCCTGCATCGATTGATTGCAGCATACCCCTGAAAATTACAGCCAAACCTCTGAAAAATACAGCGTCACATGTGTGTAACAACCATGTTATAGTAAATAGTAGTATATGTGGTGTAATTCAGCATAGTTAGGGCCACGTAACTTTTTACGAACTTTACATAAGAGACATATTCGCTTACCTTTTTGAGGCTATCAGCGGTCTTTACCGCTGATAGAGGCCTCAAAGGTGAACGAAAATGAATCTTATGTCTTTGGAAAACAGTATAGACTCCTCTCCATCATTCGCTTGTTGTTAATCAGACTTTTTTACTGTGATGCGATCTGTAAGTGGACGCCGTGCGGTACCTCTCCTAGTAACGCGTACGTTGCTATCACTGATAGTAATAGAATAAAAATAGATGTCGCACCAGTATTACGCCAGTACGAGGCGAGAAGTAGTGTTGTCTTGTCTGTCAGTGACGGACTATCGAACCGAAGACAGTCTATCCCGGCACCGCAATGCGCGCACATTTCGCGATCTTTTCCGTCGCGGCGTTTTTGGCGCTCGTCGACGATGCGAGCCCTGCACGGATTCTCGGACTCTTCCCACACGCCGGAAGGAGCCACCACATGGTCTTCGAGCCCCTGCTCCGTAAATTAGCGGAAAAGGGACATCAAGTCACAAGCGTATCCTTCTTCCCGTTAAAAAACCCCCCCGTAAACTACACGGACGTCAGCCTTGAAGGTGTTGCTGACTTAGGAGTGGAAACCGTAGATTTCAGATGGTTCGAACACGGTAATTCATACAGTAAACTATTCGGGCTTCATAGAATGGAGAGACAAATAAATGATATTGCCCCTTTAGGAAACATGGCTGTGAGTATGTGTTCGAGACTAGTGAGTTGGGCGCCGCTAGCGGAAGCTTTGAAAAAAGATTACGATGTGGTGTTAGTGGAGAATTTCAATAGTGATTGTATGTTCGGCCTGATGCATGTTTACGGTAAGAAGCTGCCAACCATAGGTTTGGTGTCGAGCGGTCTGATGCAGTGGACAGCGGACCGCATCGGCCTCAACGATAACCCGGCTTACGTGCCCAGTTTGAGTTCAGACTCCACGCCCACGATGACCTTCATGGAGAGACTGCAAAACACTATTGTCATTTCTTACCTGAAGTTGTGGTACCGGTATAAAATTCAGATGAAAGAGCAGGAGGTAATCGAGAGACATTTCGATACGAAGATACCGGATTTGAGAGAGTTGGCCAAGAACACAACCATGATATTGTCGAACGTGTTCCACAGCCTGAATGGTGTGAAGCCCATGGTGCCAGCTTTTGTCGAAGTGGGAGGGATGCATCTGCAGCCCAAGGACACGACCATCCCACCGGTGAGTGAACATCACTAATTAGAGGTAGACTCATAGAGTAAGATAAAAAAGTAGACTTTTACTATGAGAGATATCTATATTTATTTGACATTTTTATTCGATACCTGTCATAACTATCAACATACAAAAAATGCACAACCTTTTTTATTTTATGAGACTTTGAAGTGAGCATGTTTGTATGAAAATAACTGTGTCGGCGGTTAAATGTGCCGGTGAATATACATTTTTCAAGCATCATAATATCTCAAAAACTATTAGACTTATAATAATAATAATAATAATAATAATCTTTATTTCTTTATAAACTTCAGTTGTACAAATTACAATGTGTCACTGAAGCCCGTGGTAGTATAAACTGTGTTACAGACTTCAATGTCTTCCCAAACTAGTGACATAAGTAGGTACATTATGTTTATAAATTATATATAAAAAAAAGATTTAAAATAAGAAAGATAAACAAATAGTACAAAAGATAATAAGGTAAGTAAATACAGCAAGTTGTTTTAGCTATTAGAAACGGAATTTTGTGTGTAATATGTGCGTGTGTCTGTGTGTGTGTGTGTGCGCGTGTGTGTATTTTGTGTGTGTGTGTGTGTGTGTATGTGTGTGTGTGTGTGTGTGTGTGTGTGTGTGTGTAAGTGTGCGCATAGTGTATATATGTTTGGATGTGCTAGCGTTATTATTGTAAGAGAGAATAAGTGGATAAGTATGTTTTTGTGTGGTAGGTAGGTCCGGTCAGAATTGATTTTAATATTTTATGAGATTGTGATAAAAAGATTTTCTGTACTATCATAGTCAAACTCTTCCAATTTTTCAAAAAGCATTTTCTTAAATTTGTTGTTGTTGTATCCCAAAATAGTTCTCATGTAGCATTTATTTATTTTATTATACAGCATGGGGGCACAATAATCATAACTTTTTTTCGCTAGTACTGTTCTGAATGTGGGGACAGGTACTGTGATGACTCTCTTATTGCATGGTGGCAGGAGGGGTACGGTCTTACGATGGTATCTCCGAAGGCACTGGTAAATAAAAAGCTTCCTGATCGTCAACACATTGGATTGTCTGTATAAGTCAGTGGTCGGATGTCTGAAAGGAAGACGTAACATAACTTTTAAAACTCCTCGCTGTGCGCGCTCTAGTTCTATTAGGTACGTTTTTGATGCACAGCCCCATACGCATATGCAGTATGACACTACGCTCTCACATAAAGACTTGTATGTCATGAGCAACACATCTTGACTCGCCACTTCCCTTAAGTTTTTGAAGATGTAAATCAATTTTCTTGCCTTTTTTGCAATGTCTTTTGTTTGTTGAACCCAATTTAGATTTTCATCTAGAATAACACCTAAGTATTTAAGGTTAGCTACTCTAGACAAGAATGTGCAGTTACAAGAAGCTGGGATACGTTGTAGCTTGTTACAGGGATGTGTATGTATTTGAAGCTTAAAGCTGTCGTTAGGCCTTGTACGTGCGGATATATTAAAGCATATGTACTTCGTCTTATCAGCATTAAGCGTGAGGAGACTGTTTTCCAGCCAGTTTGTTACAATCTTCATCCCCGTCTCAGCAAAACAACGCACTTCACTCCAGGTAGATCCATGGAACAAGACCACAGTGTCATCCGCAAACATCACGATATCAGCGCCCTTAATTTCCATTTTACATAGGTCATTTATGTAAGCTATAAAAAGGGATGGACCGAGTGTACTTCCTTGCGGAACACCGAATGTGCAAATAGCGCTGCTGCTCAATTGACCATTGATTTTGACTCTCTGGGTTCTTTGAGTTAGATATGATCGAAACCAATCAAGAGGCAATCCCCTAATACCCAGGTTTTGCAGTCGTGCCAGCAAAATCGGTATTGACACTGTGTCAAAAGCCTTTTGCAAATCTAGAAAAACACCGAGGCACCTGTTGGATTTGTCAAGGGAAGATCTTATTGAGGTAGTTAGGCTCAGAACAGCATCTTCTGTGGATTTGCCTCTTCTAAATCCATACTGATTTGGACTGAGAAGGTTAGATTTTTCTAAGTAACTTATTAGTCTACTGTTAACTACTTTTTCTAAAATCTTAGAAATTATTGGAATAAGCGAGATTGGCCTGTAATTGGTTACCAAATCTTTTTGGCCAGCTTTATGGACTGGTGTCACGATGGCTATTTTAAAAATATCTGGAAACGTACCAGTTTCAAGACTTAGATTAACTAAATGTGTCAGAGGTTCTATTAAATAGATGCAACAATCTTTTATTATATTGGAAGATATACTATCCCAGCCAGGGGCACTATTTGATCTTAAGCTCATTATTATTTTCTTAATTTCATAACAATCTGTGGGAAACAATGAAAATGAGTACATAGGCGAGTTTAAGGATGTTGCATCCATTTCTAATTGTTTTTCAGTTGTCCCTAATTTATTTAAAGTTTTATTTGCCAATTTTTGTCCTATAGAAGTAAAGTATTCATTAATTTCGTTCAAAGAATCAGATCCTGAGGTTTTAGTATGTAAGAGTTCTTCTGCTGATGTATTTTTTTTATTCAAGTTACAGATATCTTTGATTAAGTTCCAAGTATTTTTGGTATTACCTACACTATTTTTAAATTTATTACGAAAATATTGTGTCTTTGCCCATTTTATTAAATTGTTACATATATTACGATAATTACTGTAAGCTATTTTTTTACTTTCATCGTCTAGTGATAGTTTCTGTTGCCTCTGTAATTTGTTCCTTTTCCGGATAGATCTTAAAATTCCAGAAGTAATCCATGGTTTTAGACATCTTTTTCTGTGTGATATTTTAACTATTTTTGTATTGTTACTGACTATAGATTGTATTTTTGACACCAGGTATTGTGCTGAATCATTAATATCAGTTAACGAGTAGTATTCATGCCAGTTTTCATCTGCCAGCTTAGTCTTTATAGCTTTATAGTCAATCATAATTTTTTGGGTCTTAGGTGCATTTTTTGTTATATCTGAGTCATGAATAACTAACAATAACACTTACAGAGCTCTAGTTTGGCTTTAATTGTTCCAAATTTAATATACTTTCGAAATTATAGTGGCAACTTATGTCAAAAGCCCATAGTTTTTGAATTGAACTGCAAAAACTGAAAAAAGGCATTTCTTTTCTAACTATAGATTTACACTCCCCTAAGGGGTCAAATAACATACCGCAAGGTGGGGCTATTTGGCATCCACGGGGCTAATTATAGAATCATGTAAAAAAAGATTTGGTAGCTCATAATTTTGTTTTTTTCTACTAACAGAATTTTTTTTTTATCATCTAGCAACAGTTAAACTAAAGCTGTTTTGCTTAGGGTTTGAGTGATTTGTCAAATATCCCCGAAAGTAACTTTCGAGTATTTAAGGGGAAGTCCTACTCTTTTGTTTCAGTTTAAATGAAAATAAATATACAAATTCAAGAAATTAATAGTTATATTTGTCATATCAAAATTGCTTACCGGAAAACTTACGACAAGCTATATTTACCCGACTGCAAGAGGGTTATGTTTTTCGTGCGTATCTTGTAAGTTTGTGTGTTTGTATGTAATATTCTTTATTACCTCATATCTTTTAAACGGCTGAACGGATTTCTATGATTAAGATATCGTTAGATTCACAGAACATAGAAGTAGATAGAAGTAGTATGAGCTCAATTTAGTATGAAAACCAGTGTAACCAAACAAACACATTGAACATCGAAGCCAAGCCCCCCACTCAATAGTTACATGCTACGCACACACACTTTGTGAACACATAATTGGATAAAAAGTAAAAATGTGTAATATCCAGAAAGCCATAAATCACAAAGTTTATTTATTTAGATTCAGTCGTATTACCATAGCAATTTGGTACCAAATTAAATAATACGTATAATAATAATGCTGCTACTTAGCCGCTAGATGGCGCAAGCTAATTTTAATAGTGCGATTTACCACCTTATTTATTAAGACATAAAGTACATTAAGAAAATTTAATGAGATAAGGGAGACCGGGTTGGTTGCATTAAGGGCGGGGTGGACCTATCGATTTGACCTACTGGTAGGACCACGGTATACCACTATGTACCCGTGGTCCTACTGGACTAGGTCTTTTTCGAGAATCGATAGATAAGTAATAAAGAACGATTATTCCGAACCTAACCCAAAATCCTATATTTATTTTATATTCAATTACGAAATAATGTTATATTCAGTCAAAAATACCAAGGCAACATGGCTTACAAGGAGTTATTTCGATTTATATTTTTGAAAAATTAAAGAGCTAAAAGGAATTAAGACATATCTTCGCGGTACCAAAGAAACACTAACGTGAAATATACACTAACGTGAAAAAAGAAGCGACACTTCCGCATGGGTGCTGTAAAATTGCTCGCGGCTATGTGTGAGTGCGCCGGGCGCGCGCGGGGGTGCCGCAGAGCCATCGGGGCGAGGAATCTCCTCCGCGGAGTCACGCTCTGTCAGGCTTGCCTTGTTCGCTCGTAAGACGCACCGCGCAATAATAGTACAAACATTACAGGCAAGTACGACAAACTAAAGTGATAATATGTGTCACGCCGCGAAATGAAATGTGAAGAAATTAATAGTATATTGTACCTACATTGAGGGGTGATGTGGTGATTGCACTTTCTTCAGAGTGACACATAGTGCTTTATACTACAGAAAAATAAAATTAATAAGTAAGTAGCTACTTAAAATGTTATTGAAAATTAAATAGCTACAATAAGGCGTCTTTCCTTTCACCCGGACACTACATACAACCGCCCCGAACTCATATCTATTACACAGACACTACACAGAATGACGTTTTTGTATTTTTGTATAGAAAAATATTAAAAACTCGCACTTGACCGTTTTTAGGGTTCCGTACCCAAAGGGTAAAAACGGGACCCTATTACTAAGACTCCGCTGTCCGTCTGTCTATCTGTCTGTCACCAGGCTGTATCTCAAGAACCGCGAAAGCTAGACAGCTGGAATTTTCAGATGATGTATTTCTGTTACCGCTATAACAACAAATACTAAAAACAAAATAAAATGGATATTTTACATTTATACATTGCCTAGGCATTGTGTATCGTTTCAGGCATTGTATACAATGCCTGATTATACACATTACCGGTAACATATACAAGCGGTAAACCGTAAAAAGCGTTTAATTTCTAATGAACTGAATGCGCGGAAATTTTAGAAGTGTGTAGGTAATTGCAAAAGTTGATAATTATAATAAAAATAACAATTCGGGCAAACGAAAAATAAACTCCGTCCATATTCTTACCTGTCTCGTCGGGTATATTCTTAATTGTAATATACTAGCATTTATATTAATATAGAATCAATACAATTTTACTTCATCAAACTTTCGTTTTATTATTTCCTTACGTTTGCTAATAGCCAACCCTATCACAAGTCGTGACGCACGTGACGTAGCCGCCGCCAGACTGGCGCCAAGCTCACATCTACAGGGAGTGACGCGCCTGTGGCGGTACCAAATTAAAATCACTCCTCGTAAGTTATGTTGCCCTGGTACTTTTGACTGAATATTACATTATTTAGTAATTTAATATAAAATTTATTTGAAATCATTAAATAGCGATACTAAATTTTTCAGATCAATAATTCGTTTAAGCTCTATTTCATAATTCGGTGGAATCCTGACATTTCTTAGTTCATACTAGGCAAAAAATATTTGAAATTAAAATTCAGAAACCCAAAAAAAAAATATAGTGTTTTTTTAAGATTACGGTGTCCGTCCCTACTTGTGTTTATTAAAAAACAAATACGAATACAAATAATACACACAAGCGAGTGGGAAGAGAATTTTAATGAAAAATCAAATAAAAAAATAAGACTACCTACTATTCTTCATCACTTGAAGTGTCGGAGTCATTATCACCTGTATTTATAATAATAGATCCAACTTCATCACGTTCCGAATCCATACCAAAATATCGATTTTCTTTTTTAATTGCGTTATCTAAACTTTTTGAACTTGCCTAAAAACTTGCCAAGTTATGTGCCGGCACCTATACCTACCGAGTTAATTTCAATTGTTACTTCCCGCCCCGCACAAGTTCAGGAATGTAGTATTCCTAATAAAAAAATAACTATATAGCGTTAATTTTATAAAACTTTATGACTGCATGACCAGTCGTTTCACATGGCCACATGAACCAATTTCTAAATTACATTTTAACTAAAAAACATATTTTCCAATTTTTATTAAATTGCCTCAAATGATTAAAATCCTTGACAATAAAAATGCTAGCTTCCCGCACTCGCCTGTTACGTACTATTTATGAATTAAGTTGACTAAAATTCCGTACTTTTTTTGGGTGTTTTTAGTGGTGAGTGTATCAAATCAACTGTTACTTAGACGTTTATTGGTACCCGCCCCCTGAAAGAAAGTGTCAAAACATATGGGAATCTCTTGGAGTATTGCACTTTTAAATTTTATACTAAGAAAATGCCGCATTGTTGTGCATGTAACTGTCAAAATATTAGAGTTCATCGATTTCCCAGTAACAAAAAAAAATTGGACAATAAAAGATGCTATTCCCTCGATTTTTTTCTTTACTGAGCCTGAGAAACATTATAAATCAAAAGGTATTTTTCATGAATTTAATGAAGCTTCGCCAAAATAAAACAATATTTGAATTATAACAGCTTTGTTCTTTAATATTTCAACCTCAACAGTTTCTAACATATAATAACTTGGATGAAATTGATAGGTATATCAAATATGGAATAAGCCCAATATTGGGGCCAAACAGAGAATTATTAGAATTTTATATGCCAGAGTCATTCACGAAACTTAGAATAATAGAAGAAATATGATAAAACAGTTCGTGTAATTTTGGATGGTACAGAAATTCCAGTACAGAAACCTGAAATTACTATTGCACAGCAGGCATCATGAAGCAACTATAAACATGGAAATTCACACTCAGTTGCTATGTTAAAATTTAAATCATAAATGCTTCTATCTGAAATAGAAAGATTACTTGTAAATCTGACACGAAATTTAAAGAAATGTAATGCTTGTTTGCAATTTTTTGTGAGTTGCTATAAACTTTCTTTCCTGTTGTTTAGGCTTTTCTTTTCGGTAATTCTTCTTTTATCTGAGTTAAAGTTAGCATGGAATACATTGTTTGTCCTCAAAACCTAAAAATATATAATCTAAGAAAGTAAAACCACTTATAAACAGTCAATACAATATAAGCTCAAACTGACAAAGGGTCCAAAGACTGAAGCGCCATCTGTAATTCACTTTGCCTTCGCCTCCCCATTTCTTGCTATGGTGATAATACTTTTCAACTTTTCACAGTCACAACTTTTCTCGGTCTCCCCTATTGAGTGACATTTCCGCCATTCTACATTTTAGTGTTTATGAAACTTCAAGAAAATGTCAAATTGTGCGTTGGAATATGGATCTTAAGTGTGTACCGAATAAAGGTGGATATTTATTGTATTGAATTTTAAAAGGAAAATATCAGTTTAATGTTTAATTAAAATCAAAATTATTTAAATAAAGCTCGCCTCTGATATTTTATGCACCCGTTTGCTAAATGATATATGTGGATATCGATTTTACTCTTTTACATAATGCAACTTGGCATTTTTATATTATTTTCGAAGATGTTTTTATTTGGCGTTCGTTCATACGACTGACGGAGCCAAATTTAAAGAAGTGCGGAGCTTCGCAGATGTGATGTTACACGGGTGCCGCCCACATGCGACTTCTACTGGGGGGAAAAAATTTTTCTTTGTTCTGTGGTTAGATTTGTCTTGCCAGCCCAAGTGTTCTTAAGAAGGTGGCGTTATAAAAAAACAACATGGCGGCTGTACGGTGCTATTATACGTTTTTTTTTAGAAGTGCATTCGGGTTTTTACGAATGGATTTTTGATGAGTTGATAGGATGTTTGTATTTTCAGTAACCTTATCAGAATGGTAGAGTTAATGCTACCAACGCGGGTCACTTCGTGTACTTAATGTACAGCCTAAATGTCTATTTCAAGGATTTTTGCATTTATCTTCGGAATTGGTAAAAAAAACTTGTCAAAAATTTAATTACTTTTAGTTTGTTCGGGTGCAATTACGAAGTATGTAGGGGTAATTCCGAAGGACACTGAAAAGTGGGTTTTATTCATTTTCAACATATGGTGTATATTCCATTTTCGTTCAGATTTACCTTCCTAAAACAGATTTCTCGGTAATGGCACAAGAAGAGCCTAAACATGGATAAGTGCTAATTAAATTTCGGAATTACCCGACAACTAGTCAACGGATCTCAAACTTTTAGTAGATACATAATATGGCATAGGTACCTACCATTTGTATGAATAAAAACAAGTATCTAAAATGAAAGGAAAAACTGCCAGTAATAAAGTTTTTTTCAAAATAAAAGAAACATAATATTCCACTTATAAAAATATTAAAAATTAAACAAATATTTTACCTTGTAATTACTTAGCCTATAGTTTCAAAGAAGTTGTGTCACTTTTTGTTCAATGGTCGTTTGTACCTAATTAGTACCAAAACTACTTATACAAGTATCAAAATATTAAGAAAACTAGTTAAAAAAATAGTGCAGAGAATTATTTGTTAATATTTATAAAATGGACCTTTCAGAGATGTCAAAATGTAGCTGAAGTAAAAATTACTATTTAAAACAAATGAACATAATTCCATTAAAAAAACATAAATATTGTGATCCACTGACAATTCCTATAGAAAACCAACATCGGGTAAATCCGAACTCTGATTTAGCTCGGATTTGCCCTAGACGGCTAAATCCGAAAAATAATAAAACTTTGAGCTACAGTATTCTAAACCAACTAAGTAGTGCAAAAAAACGAAAATCTATCAAGCTAAAAAACAATTAGTTAAATAACTTACCAAGCTTCTTAATTACAGATGTTCGGGTAATTCTGAAAATCCAAAAATGCGGGAAATAGCACTCGTTCTCGGAAATTTTGAATTCGACACACTTATTCGCTCTCAAAGCGACCCGGGTGGTGCAGGTGGGGGAGCGGAATAAGATGGCGTCTAGGTGAATGTTCGCAGAGCAATAAAATCTGCCGCGTTTAGTAGTAATAAGTGATTATCCGAATTACCCGATTTACGGGATTAGCCGAATGCACCTTACTGCAATATGGGTGTCAAATTAAAGGGCTTTTTATAAGGATTTCAAATAGGTATATCATGGCTGTAATATGTAATAACTAAAAAGATATATATAAATAAAATAAAAAAAATAAAAAAATTAAAACCCGCCTGCATAAAAAGACAAGTCAATTGACAGTTAACTTGTCTTTTTATGCAGGCGGGTTTTTATTTTTTTTTAAGTAAAAGAAGGAAGAAAGGGTGTATCCGATGGAGCAAATACGTTAATAAAGACGTTAATATGATTAAATTGATACTATAGTTTTACTTTATAATTACTATATTTTAATTTGGAAGATTTTCAATGTTTTTGTTTGATTTTCGATTACCATTTTTTTATTTTTTTGGGCTTAAAATGCCTTCAGTGTTACTTTAATACGGTAATAACCATCACGATACATAAAAAAACATATTAAAATGAACACCAGTTTATTCATATTTGACTATGACTTCCCCTTAAATTGTTCCAAATATACCCTATATTCTTAAGTATTCTTAACTATAGGTAGAAACGAATGACCATACTAATTCCAAATAACCCCAAAATAGTGGCACCATATTTTTAAAATCCAAGTTTATACAACAAAACGGAACAAGAGCACTATTTTAAATATGGGTATTTACCTTAGAGCATTGCTCTAAGCATGCTCTAAGGCATTTACCCTATAAATTTTCCGAATATAGCTAAACTGGCTCAAACATAGCTAAACTGGCTTGATTATTTTCTTTAATTAATGCGTGTTTTAAACACGCCTATAGGGTGAATATGCCTATTACCAGCCCCCCCAAGGATTTTTCAACTTTGAATCTCTGTTATTGCCACAATTGCTATCTTAAAAATATTGTTGATACAGTTTTAGGTAGGTTGATTCATCTTTATTACGAAAATAGTACTTAGTTTCACGTAGTTTTGTGGGAAAAAAAGAGAGAAGCGTTTAAATGTCCGAAGGGCGAAAAAGCCTAATTCCAGCCGCCTTTGCCCTAATATCAGCCGCTTTACTCCCTAATTCCAGCCGGGTACAGGGTGTTCTAAAATAATACAACCATGTTAGTATAAAATAAAATAAAATATAATTTGATAACTCTCAATAGTGATAATAAAACACTAAAGGCTATAAATTATGATTCCCATAGCAAGTCATTGAAACTAACACATCTCCTGTAGATATTAATCAATTTAAAATATACATTTATTAAAAATGGCGTAACAAAAAGTGAACTTTGATTTAATAAACATATAATCAACGAGTATGAAATCGTTTTAATTATTTGAAACTTTTTTAAGCGTTTTCCAAGAAGTGGAATTCAATATACATATTTTTATATTGAATTTATTTTCTGTTTCTATGAGTGAAGAAAAGTATGATTTTAATTATTATTACTTTTTACATCTAATATTAAAAAACCGGCCAAGTGCGAGTCGGACTCACGCATGAAGGGTTCCATACCAAGAAACGGCAAAAAAACACGTTTGTTGTATGGGAGCCCCCCTTAAATATTTATTTTATTCTGTTTTTAATATTTGTTGTTATAGCGGCAACAGAAATACATCATCTGTGAAAATTTCAACTGTCTAGCTATCACGGTTCATGAGATACAGCCTGGTGACAGACAGACAGACAGACAGACGGACAGCGGAGTCTTAGTAATAGGGTTCCGTTTTTACCCTTTGGGTACGGAACCCTAAAAAGGAAACAAAATAATTAAAATCATATTTGAGAACACTCTGTATATTGCCTTAAAGTTAGATGACCGGCTGGAGTTAGGTTCTCATACATATCCTAATATCAGCCCCTAATTTGCAGAACAAATAACTTAGGAAATGAACATTATTCACCCGGCTGTAATTAGGTCATTGGGTGCAGGGTTAGTAGTTCTAGTGAATAGCACTACAAATTCCAACTTTGAGACGAGCAAATTAAGATGAATTTGATTTCTTAAACGAAAGTTAAATATCCAATACCAGCCCCGGCTGATAATAGAAAGTTATGGAAAATCACCCAGTCAAACTCCAGCCCCCCTATTTTTTTCGAAATTAGTAAATTTAATTTCAAACTAGTAATGTCAAAACGCTATATATCTAATCTATTACTAGTATCAAAACTTAAAACCTAAAAAAAATGCATCTTGCCTTCGTAAACACACTTCCCAAAGTTCGCATCGATCGAGCTTTTATGCTGTTTTTCAAACATAGTCACCACTACTCGGTCTCGGTGAACATTATTGCTCGTTGTGTGAGTTGTAGGTGACGTGACGGGGTAATAGTGATTTTCCAACTTAGAGGGTTAACTAGCGGTGTGGCTCCATTAAACAGTTTCCGATTTTCACTGTTTTTTAATGAAAGCAAAGCAAAAACTTTTGGGGGCTGGTATTAGGGGGGGGGGGCTGGAGTTAGGCATATCCACCCTAAATTTAAGAAAATAATCAACTATTTGTGTCAAATTCCAGAAAGCCCCAAAGTTGCGATAATTGTAATAGCACCTTTGAAAAAGCGTATCTTCGGAATTTTAAGCAATATACGGTTGACAATATTCAGTCTCTGAAATGTCACAGTAGAATCTGTTAAAAACCGAACCGAAACCGAAAATGCAGCTTTACATCGTGTTTTGTGTTTTTAGGACAATTTTTTGTAAGATTTTATTGACCTAACTACCATGGAAAGATAAATTATTTCGGGCTGCACTCGTTCTATAATAGGGACTTGACTTACCTTTCCTTTTCTCTTTTTATCATTGTTGAGATAGGGGTGAAATGGGATTTTTAAATGTTTCTTCAATATAATTTGGAGAATGTTCCAATTTTCGAATGGTTAAGTCGTCTTAAGTGTTATCATACTACACTTGACTTGTTATCTATGGTTGTGTGTAGCCTTGAGTTAAGATTTTAGTTTTGAAGTCCGCTATCTGTTTTAGATAAGAAAGATGCTGCGTACGATTTAACAATAACTTGCATTGCAATCCTACTTTGCTTAGATTTAATTTCGTAATAAGATTTAGGTGCGGTGTGCGGTAAGAACCTCTAACGCACCTCAACCTCAACTACGTAAAAAAATGTAAGTGCACGATAGATTCTGCCAGGGGCGCCGACTGTAGGTCATTGTGAACACAATTTTCCTACTAAATAAAGAAACAGACTAAGTACTCGAGCCTTATAATGTGTCAGAAATCAGGAATTGAGGATTTAATGCTGCTACAAATAATAAGTAAGTACATTGTTATAACGCAACATTGCTAGTAAATGTAAAAAGAGAGATTTAATGACTCAGCAGAGCAACTAGGACAAGGCACGTGCTCACACAAGTAACTCAATTTTTCTCCATTGAAATTGTAGCAACTCGTTTCACAACAAATAGGCGTGAATGAATTGATGAAATCGGGAGAGACCGAATGCACAAGCGACTAGGAAATGAGCCTGAAGGAAA
The DNA here is from genome assembly GCA_928269145.1 of Agriphila tristella. Lineage (NCBI taxonomy): Eukaryota > Metazoa > Arthropoda > Insecta > Lepidoptera > Crambidae > Agriphila > Agriphila tristella. The sequence goes on along the minus strand of OV743439.1, from coordinate 5,048,146 downwards.
TCCTAAAGACTTCGTACAGTACGTAACTTGTAAAAAATTCAAGAGGAATCATGATAGTGATCTGATAAATCACTCGTGAACGCGATTGTGCTACCTAGATAGATATTTGTTAAAGTATTGAAAAATACCTACAAAAAATATTATCTTTACAGTGTCTGTTCTCAAATTTATAGTTTAAGGAGGTACTTACCTAGTATAATTCCATAAATCTTGCTGTAAAACTGTCTAATCAATGGACTTAATCTATGGTGAACAATATCTATCGGTGAGATATCGTCAATCACCTCGAAATTATTGTTTAACTTTGTGGTACTGATCTAATTTAGTTCCTCATCCTAATCTTTTGGTCAATTCTTAGCCTTGAACAGGTAAGATTATTTCTAAGCCATCAAAATGATACCGGAATAAATCTCTACCCCACTTACTAGGTATAGGTATATATACCTAACCTACCATACGAACGTCGTCGCACACTAACGACTTTTTGTAGGGCCGATCATCAGATCCAAGACTGTTATCGTTATATTGGAATTCACAATTTATTTAATCTTCCTTTCCAGTACATCGAGCGTTTTCTCAAGGAGTCTGAGCATGGAGTGGTGGTCTGCAGCTTCGGATCCTTAATAAAGACGTCCACGCTGCCCGAGTATAAGGAGCAGATGATAATGAACTCGTTCTCGAAGCTGAAGCAGAATGTCATCTGGAAGTACGAGGACAGCGACGAGGAAGGCACGAGGATCGGAAATGTGCTGAAAGTCCGGTGGCTGCCGCAATACGAGTTGTTAAGTAAGTGTACAGAAATAGCTAAATACTTTATCCCCATGTCACACCACACAATATTGCGATCTTGTAATAGGGAGGTAGGTATCTTTAGTTACGTTGTATGCAACTAGAACTTACTTACTCTCGTATCTATAAACATAACAGTGTTTGTATGTCACTGTAAATAGCTTGTAAGCGCGAGCATGTTCGATCAAAAACTCCAAATAGCTAATTTGGAATCTGTAAAATATTATAAAGAAGACAAGGAAAGCTACCGCTTTTCATATTTTTTCCACTTCAAAATTAGTAAATGCTCACCAAATCCTAACTCGCCCAAGAAGATTTAGTGAGCATTTACTAATTCTGGGTTAGGTTAGGTTATCATGGTGATCATTTAAACACAAACCTTTTTTAATTTAGAATACTGAAATACAGGAAAAGTGTAAAACAACAAGAAAACAACACTCAAATCTAAAATTAAGGATCTTTTTTCACAGAGCACAAAAAGGTGATGGCATTTATAGGGCACGGAGGGCTCCTTGGTATGACAGAAGTGATATCAGTGGGCAAGCCGATGCTGTCGATCCCGTTGTTTGGGGACCAGTACTACAACGGAGCCATGTCTGAGAAGAGCGGCCTCGGCCCCTCCATCCCTTACGAACACCTCACGGAAGCGAGCTTCTACGAAGCCGTCAAGGCTATACTAAGTGATGAGTAAGTATAATAAAAGTACACTGCATCATCATCCATCCATCATCAGCATCGTACAATTTTTGTGTCCCTTTACATTACTTTCTCATGGCATATGGGCCCAAAACAAACTGTTTGGGCCCAATCCAAACTGTTTGGGCCCAATCGACCAAGGGAACAAACATGCCTTCCGAAAATCCGAAACACGGAGGAGATTGGGAGGAGGTCGAAATATTATACGACGTGTTAATGAATTAACGCAAAATGAAAAACCGTTTCTTCGGACCATCAAACTGAACAACTTTTACAATGGGACCAACTCTGAAATCGCAAAAAAAATCTTATTAGGTCGGTTTAAAAAATAAATGAAGCAAATTATATTTTTTAAAGAAATGCAACGCAAGCAAGCACTAGATTAACCCATTTACATTAAAAATTTACGTTTTGGAAAATCTCATATGAAATTTATAGGAGGAGGGGGTTGAGCCAAATCACGACGTCTCACCAAGGGGGGAGGGATAGAGGGGGTTGAAAAATCGCCAAAATCGCCCGCCTGGACGCTCCCATATGAATGCATATGCATATGACACATCATAGATGAACGATTTTTTGTCGGTAACTAATAGAAAAATTTAACTTAAATAAATGCACACATCCTATGAAAAGTCGGTCTACAAAATGCATAGTGAAAATTCCTGACAATCGGCCCTACAAAACGTCGAGCTGTAGATTTTGTGTCGTTGCGCTTGCGTTGATGTCTTTTTAAACACGATCATCAGTGAATCCGAAAATGCAAATTGATATTTTTTTTTATATTAAACGCTCCTCGAACCCTCCTAAGACGAAAGGAAGGTTTAATTTGTTCGTATTTCAGGATCTGACAGGGTTTTTTGATACGTCATGATGTATAGGACCTACCTACTTACATTGAATATTAACTGATAACCCAGCAATTTAAACTAATTTTATTACTTAGGTACCCACTAAAAAAGCATTTCCTGCGATGGACACCCCGGGGGGTTGAAATGGGGGTACCAAGTGGAAAGCACAGATTTATGTAGGTACTGAAAGTACTGGTAATCTGTGATCCATGTCCATAATTCTTCGTGAGCACTTCTTTTAAAAACAAAACATTTGTTTTTTCTGATGAGGATTTCCTGGGTACAATAGAAAAATAATAAAGAACGCGTTTTGGGTGCATATCGGTCGGTAACGAACTATAAACATTCCGAGTTCCAACACTGGTTTTGATGGCCTTCGTTGCTAAGTTTATTATTTCCATTATCAAGCGCAATAGTGCAAGCACTGCGCAATTTGAACACCAAATTTTTTGGGACTAAAGCTAGGGTTTCCTAGGATGACGGTGCCGTCATATTACGGCCGTAATTTAGCGGCGTAGAACGTTGTCTATGAAAAACAAAATGGCGCGCCGTATTGTTTACATAGAAAACGTTCTACGCCGCTAAATTACGGCCGTAATATGACGGCACCGTCATCTTAGGAAACCCTAGCTTAAGCGATTGGTGGAATAATTTATTTTAATGTCTCGCGAACTCATGTCAAACTAATTCATTACAGGATGCGTCAGAGTGCCCTTCGTGTGTCCCAAATGTGGCACGACCGGGAAATGAAGCCGCTAGACAAAGCTGTGTACTCGGTCGAGAGGGTCATCCGGTGGGGCCACCACGACCCCCTGCACTCCGCCGCCAGGGACCTCAGCATCTTCCAAACGTCCTTGCTTGATGTAGCAGCATTTCTAGTATTAACAATCATTGCCCTCATTTTAGTAGCTAAATGTTTAATTTGTTTAGTTGTTAGAACTATAAAAGCTCGCTTCAGTTCCAAAGGAAAAGATAAGTTGCATTAACGTTAATTACTCAATTAAGTTAAAATAAAGTGGATATTATTTGTACTTACCTCCTGTGCTGTGATAGATTCAGACGTACCTAAGTAGTTTGTAAGGATTGTTAATCATCACTATTTTATTTTTATTTTATTTATTAGATACACCATCAACAATATCACATAACTTACGAACTAAAAACACTAACTAACTAACTAAAAATCACTACTTCACTAAGTATTATGTACACCGTATCGTTGCATGTCACAAATTTTCTATAAGTACTTTTAAACAAAATTATCTAAACTGTTAGGGCAGAATAACGGCACATCAAACATAACATGCCCTACGCATTAAAAGTTGTTTTTGCCGCACTTACAACAGCTGTTACGTCTGATGTACCGTCGTGTGTACATACTGTATGAGAAAATGTAAAGACCCCCTCCACACGCACCGGCCCAGCCTGCAGGATCGTACGGAGAGGCGCGGCCGCCCGCGGCCTTCCGGCCAAATCTAAACGTGTGTGAGACGCGGCCCACTTAGGTGCTGCTGAAGAGGACGATCCTGCAGGGCGGGCTTGTGCGTGTGGAAGGGCAAAAATAAAGAGCAGAAGCAGAATATTTTATCGATCAATCAAATAAAAAAAATCATTGTTGGTATACGTACCTGCCTAAGACCTATGTGATAATAAAAATAATATATTTACCTAGTACTACTTTATCCCGTATGTACCTACTTAAATATTCTAAAATATTCGGTTCTATACAGCGTGAAATTTTAATAATTTGGTTCCCGCCGTGGAGTGGTTCCACTCATGATTACAAGCAACTTTTACTATGGCGCCAACTCTCCTGCTCGCAAAAAAAAACAGCTGTTCCATACATTAAGGTCAAGTAGGTACTGCACTTTTGTATGGAACAGCTGATTTTTTTTTGCGAGGAGGAGTAGTTTATAAGTAGGTCCTAAAATAGGTTCAAGTTGGTACTTAATTGTGATACTACTTTTGAATGTAAATAATTTTTATGTATGACAATGAGAAAATATCTATTTTTGTTTTCATTTTAGTGAGAATTAGATTAGTATTTAAAATTGCAGTTCTATTATTATTTCCCCATATTTCAGCTAACCCTTGCTTGTTTTTAAACCGACATCAAAAAAAAGGAAGTTCTCAATTCGATTTAATTTTTTAATCGTTGTTCGCACATAACTTCGACATTCGATTTTGATAATTCTTTTTCACCTCTCTAGCACGAAAAGAATTGGCTGTCCACATAACGCCCAATCTCATTCAATTTTCAAACCCTTGAGGAGCGAACGTGCGCCATGCCTCATATATTATCGAAAAAACGCAAGTTAGCATCGTATTAGGGCTCATGATCAGTTCAGATGAAGAAAGGAAAATAAAGTGCGCGAAAAAGTGGCTGTTAAAAAGAAAAACCGGCAAAGTGCGAGTCGGACTCGCGCACGAAGGGTTCCGTACCAAAAAACGGCTTTATTTGTTGTTATAGCGGCAACAGAAATACATCATCTGTGAAATTTCAAGTGTCTAGCTATCACGGTTCATGAGATACAGCCTGGTGACAGACAGACAGACAGACAGACGGACAGACAGACAGACAGACAGACGGACAGCGGAGTCTTAGTAATAGGGTCCCGTTTTTACCCTTTGGGTACGGAACCCTAAAAATAAGCCATATATGGCTCAAAAGAACTAAATAAAAGAACTAAATTGGCAATCGTTACTCATACAATTTTATCGGTCCGACTGGAAACGGGTGATCTCGACCACCCGATGACCTTCAATTTGGATTTCGTCAACTTCCCAGTTCCCACTAAATGATAGATACGATTTGATCAATGAAATCTGACACTCAATGAATCGGACAGACGACAGTCTGGAAAAGGCTTTAGATTAGAACAGAAAGAAATTGCAGTTTCCAACTCAGGCAGTTTCATACAAAATTCAATTTTGACTGACACACGGCGACACACACGGCAATATGTAGGAGAAATTTACAGTAAATTTCACAATGTAGTGCGCAAGTTTTCAGAATTTATCATAAAAATACCTATCAGAAGTTGGCTCTTAGCTATAGGTAGGTATACTCAGTCCAACGGAGTTCCGACTTCTTTAACCCATAATTTTTAGGGTTCCGTACCCAAAGGTTAAAAACGGGACCCTATTACTCAGACTCCGCTGTCCGTCTGTCTGTCTGTCTGTCACCACTCACCAGGCTGTATCTCATGAACCGTGATAGCTAGAAGAGTGAAATTTTCACACATGATGTATTTCTGTTGCCGCTATAACAACAAATACTAAAAACAGAATAAAATAAATATTTAAGGGGGGCTCCCATACAACAAACGTGATTTTTTTATGTTTTTTGCTCGCTATTAATAAAGACTGCAGGTAGACAGTTGAAATTTTCACAGATGATGTATTTCTATTGCTGCTATAACAACAAATACTAAAAACTGGATAAAATAAATATTTAAGGGGGTTCCCATACTACAAACGTGTTGTTTTGCCGTTTTTTTGTACGGAACCCTTCGTGTGCGAGTCCGACTCGTACTTGGCCGGTTTTTTTTGGTACGGAACCCTTTGTGCGCGAGTCCGACTCGCTCTTGGCCGGTTTTTTTTGCTGTTTTTTGGTACGAAACGAAACCCTTCGTGCGCGAGTCCGACTCGGACTTGGCCGGTTTTTTTTCTTTATCGCCTGTGAAATCTGGTAAGTAGAACTGAAATATATAGAGGCCCGCCCATTTCAGGCACCATTTTAACTTGATGAAAATCTATACCATTTAGGTATTCATGCTTGGTAAGAGATAAAACCTCAGCGGGCAAAATTTAGAATAGGTATATGAAGGGCAAGGTTAATTCGTATCGTAATTCTTTCGTAATTAGATGAGTTATGATTTGATGTGATTGAGTGCAGGCAGTGCAGTGAGTGAGAGGGTTGGCGTTCGGCGTGATCGCTTCTCAGACCAAATAAAAAAGGGAAGACGGAGTCTTCTGAACGAAGCAGTGAAGCCGATAAAACTACGCTATGGCGTGTACATACACAGTTACACGCACACACATGTAACGAAACTACGCTGTTTCTTAACAGCCAGCGTGCGAAGCGGACGTATTAATAAATTATACATTTCATCAAAGAAAATGCCGAATTGTGTAGTGAAAGGGTGCAAAAACTAATCATCAATACATAAAAAGAAGGATGGAATCACATTTCACACGTAAGTAAAATTGGAAACTAATATTTTCACTAATTCAAAATAAACATTAAGGTATTACTTGAAACACAAAACCTCAACAAGTGTTGCCATGCCAGACGTTATAGTTTAAACCTATTATTGGGTAACATGGAATGTAACATAACGTTATTAGTTTCTTGTTAAAAATAGCGCGTTAATTATTTCTGTTTCTGGACGTTTTTACCCACAACACGGACGGAACGGAATGGAGGCGGTATATGCGATTGGGGTTAGGCGACGGCTACACGCGTGGTAAATACTGTGATCCATCAGTATTTAATCAGGGGCCTATTTCATAAAAAATAGTAAATTTACTACAACAATTTACCATTGTTGTTATTAGGGTAGAATTATTTCTTAATAATGATAAAACATAATTCTACCCCAATAAACTACTACAATGGTATATTACTGTACTTTTTCATTCTTTTTTTTATTTTATTTTTTATTTATTTAATATATTTTTAGTTATTAGGGTAGAATTATTTCTTAATAATGATAAAACATAATGAGCGGTTTTCAAAAGGCAGTTTAAAAAACAAAAATAGTACCCAAAAGACGGCTAGATGTCGTTATTCAACTAAGTACGTAACTTTTTAAGAAAAAAGCAAAGGATTTTGTCAATTTAACAGTTAATCTTCTTCTTCTTATTTTTGTTTGGCAATCTACTCCTCTTAAGCGCGTCTACCGCCTAACTCTATCGCTTTGACTCTGGCTTTGGTTTATGACGTCAGTGCACTCTCCGTCCTTGTCATCGTGTTATGATATGACAAGGACGGGGAGAGCATACCTGTCGCTTTGGCTATCGCTTTGAGTTAGGCGGTAGGGCCCCTGGGAGTAAAATTAAAAAAAACCTCCCTAATTGAATAGCGCCATCTATCAACATAAAAATAAACTAAAATTATTAGCCTCTGTTACCCATAGTACAGGCTTCGCCTAGCTAGTAATTCAGATGACCGTGTGTGTGAAATAGTACATTTTTGTAAATGTTAAATGTTTATTTATTTATTTGTTCTGGTAGGTAAGTAAGTATATTTTTTTGTAAGGGTATAAAAATTTGATGATTAGGCTCTGTACTGAATATTGTAAGGACTAATTAATTGTATAACTTCTTAACGTTTTACGTTTCTTTTTTAGATTTCCAAATCGAGATGAAAATATAAAAGAGATGTGGATTGCGGTCATTCGTGAAAGTCGGAATGATCCTTTCTGGCATCCATCTTCCCACAGCGTAGTTTGTTCAACCCATTTTGAGAGCGACGATTTGTACTACACAATAAAAGGGTTACGTCGTATAAAACAAACGCATATCCAAAGGTTTCAAACTTTGTTTATAAAAAAATTATTTAGTCATATGATATTTAATATTACAATAAATCTATGAATCTGACTTGTTTTGTTTTGTTGAAAATTTGTTGATTGTTTTACTGAAAATGTTCTAGTTGATTGTTAGGTACAAAAAAGAAAAATAAATATATTAAAGCTAATTTATAAGATTTGTTTTCTATAATGTGAATAATCCAAAAGAGCCTGACATTTTCTATGTCCGGCCGGAATGCTGACACAAAAAGCCTAACATGTCAGGACAAACATCTCGCTTTAAATACCTACACGAAACTTTAGTTATTCTGTTAGTTTTATTTTTACATTTTTCCTATTTCCTTGCTACTTCCGCCACTACTTTTAAAGCGGGCTACTCACAGCCCTGCCCTGGCTTTGAGAAGCTCACCTTTATCTATCTATCATTAGGGGGCGTCCATAAATTACGTGAGATGTTTAAGGGGGGGAGGGGGTCGAGTCAAATCTCATCTAATCTTACGTTGGAGAGAGAGGGGGTCTCGGCAAATATCACGCAATTGTTTTTCTGATTGAAACAAAAAAAACATACTATTTTGGTCCATTTAATCCAGATTGAACATGCTAAAGATTTAATCTTAAGCTTATATCGTAATACGATTAAGATCATTCACTAATTCGTTCGAAAGAAAATAATTTCATTCATACTTCGACGTTATCCATCTACTACTTTACAATAACAATCCAACGCGTTTACGTAAGAAACCCACATTTTGAAAAATCTCACGTGAGATTGGGGGATGGGGGAGGGGGTTGAATAAAATCTCACGACATCTCACCAGGGGAGGAGGGATGGACAGAAAATTAAAAAAACACCTCACGTAATTTATGGACGCCCCCTTAGGTGAATGACGGCTACACGCGTGGTGAATACTGTGATCCATCAGTATTATTTTATCAGGCGTCTATTTCATAAAATAATGAAAAAGTACAGTAATTTACCATAGTAGTAGTTTATTGGGGTAAAATAATGTTTTATAATTAATAAGAAACATAATTCTAATCGCAATCGCTTTCATTTGACAGATGGATGTGACTCATTGCTGCATTTCTTTGGTAAGTTTTTATTTGTGCCAAAAAGAAGCATCAATGTATCAAATCCTGAAAGCGATTGCGATAGATTTTGAAATTAGACAATTAGCCTCCTGATTAAATACTGATGGATCACAGTACCAGGCGTGTAGCGTGATTGCGTTTTGATTCTAATATGTGATATAACGTTATTATTTCATAACGCGTTATTCTTATTACATTGGGGTAATATGAATTACTATGGCAACACCGGCTCACACACTAATGCATAAAAAAACTGGCTTCAGTGCATTGCTTGGAAGACTCCGTCTTTCCTTTTTTATTTGGTCTGAGGATCGCTTGAGCTTTTTGTTTCCATAAGTACCTGATAATCTTTTGCTAAAAAAAACTTTTTTAGCGTAAAGCTTCGTACCTACCTAAGGAGTTTCTTTTTATAAGAAACAAAAATAAATTATTACAAAAATATTTAAGTAGGTATTCTAGGGATATTTTGAAATTAAAGTAGTCTAGTCATTGGCTTATATAACCGCTCTCGTATTTTCCTATTTATAATTTAATGATCAAACGAACTTACCCTAAGTGAAGTTCGATCCTAATTATCCCTTCTTCGTCGGAGAGATTTAATTTGTTACAAAGTAGTAGCTCTGCTACTCGTTCGCACTCTGTCGCACGTAGTTCAGCGCCCAAGCGGGAAAGAGAAACCAATAGCCTTCCCCTCCCCGCCTCCGACCATCGCTGCCCGCCACCGCGTCAACCTCATTCAGTTTGGAGTAGTAAGGAAATACATTGATATCCCTATCTGTTATAGGGATACGGTTGTTGAACAAACAACTAGCAAGGGAGGGCTGGGACTTTAAATCTCTTCGACGAAGAGGGGATAATTAGGATCGAACTTCACTTAGGGTAAGTTCGTTTGATCATTAAATTATCCCTTCTTCGTCTCTGAGATTTAATTTGTTACAAAGTAGGATGTTTAGAGAAGATATCAATGTTATTAGAGGAAAGCCTTGTTTGTTTACATAAATAAACAAGGGTTAAGTGAACACACATTAAATTATTTTTAATAGTTAAATAAGATGAAAATAAGTCAGTGCTCCTGCAACTGCAACACTAAAAAAAAGTAGTTTTATTATAATGTCGGTTCTGTGACATTAGAGCCCCATGCCTGGAAACACGCAAATATTGTCGATTGTCCAGTCCAAACAGCAGATTGCGAAAAGCATCCACAGAAAATCCGGCACACAGACTAGTAAGTGCACAAATTTTTCGTCACGAATGGCAGCAACTTGGCCGCCGCGCCGATGTGACCACATGTTACACAACATGATAAACAGGTAATGAGATAAAAAAATGGGTGTAACATTCCTCTATTATAAATTTTGCCGAATGTTTGTGACGAGGCAGCATTGATATGTATTTTTTTGGGGTTTGTATTAGTTCATAAGGGCGACAATATTTAAGATATTTATATAAATAAACACAAATACTTTTATTACAGAAATAAAAAAATAAATTAATTAAAAAAATATTAAAAACACGACTGCCCTGCCAAAACGAACTAAAAAGTTAAACAACAAGTGTTATTGCAGTCGGGGGACCTTATCATGGAACAATTTTTGATCAAAGAGGTCCCCCGACTGCAATAACACTTGTTGTTTAACTTTTTAGTTCGTTTTGGCAGGGCAGTCGTGTTTTTAATATTTTTTTAATTTATTTATTTTTATTTCACACATTTTAGTGACATATTATATAGTTTTGGAATGTGCTCATCAAGGCCTTTCATTTGATGCCCATATTGTAATAATAGAAGAAAAAAACTTTTTTTTACATTTGAAAATGGCATCGTACAGTCGCTATATTGATTTTTTCTAAAAAAATATAGCCTGTGTCACTCGGAATGTTGTAAGGATTCTAACGATACCCCATTTATCCAAATCAGTTCAGGCATTTAGAAGTTATGGTGGAATAAAGAAACTCACATACCCACAAACATACATGAACCCTGAACACATAACACTCTTTTTGCTTTGGGCAGTCGTGTAAAAACTTAAAGAATGGAAAGTTCAACAAGTTGAGACTTACAGAAGATGTGATTAAACATCTGTCATTTAAATTTTAAATAATAAATTATTTCGTCAAATCTTACTGTGTTACCTCAGATAATATAATACAATGATCTGAGTTGCTTAATTGAGTTAAGTACATGATCTGTATTCATTTACTTGTAGCCAAGGCTAACAAGGTGACCAATGGGTGCTTAATTGTTCAAAATGTAAGTTATTTGGGAGTAAGTTTAACAGGTAATCTTAAACTATTGTGAGATCCAACGTTATAGTGTAACAAACATATCTATATTTTTTTTATATTTTTTTAGGTTATCATTGCCGGTGATATAGATTTAAAAAAAATTGGGAGATATCTGAGCAATGATTGTTTAGTAGGATTCATTTAGAAAACAGTTGTTTTGAAAACCTATTAAATCATTAATTAGTATATAATAAGATATTATTTCTTGGCAATAGTTCCAATAAAAATAAAGATTTGCTTGCAGTATTATTCAAATACTGAGGCAAGATATCAATAAACACTTCTAACGCTTGACTAAGGAACGTTTGCCTTATAATATGCAGCCAGAGAAAACTGAGAGCAAGGATGATGTTTCTTTCTGCGAACAGATGAAAATAAATTAACACTTGATGTGACTATTACCATCGCTATTTTTTAACAGCAAGTTGATTAAAGTTTCAACGAGGGAATGGAGTTGCCTGCCACAAGTATATTATTATGTTTACTGGGTAGCTTCAATAATATAAGTGTATTTAATGTATTGTGTAATTGCAGAAAATAAAAAACCTTTTTTTTTCATTTCATTGAGAAACCATGGCCATGATAGCTATTAAGTCATTTGGCTTTGTCATAAACAATAAAGTTATTCTTTTAAAATAAGTGAGGAAAAAGAAATCTGGGGAGGCGTTATTACGCCTATTGTTGATCATACCACTGCCATTTCTCGCGAACAATTTAGCAATTTGATATAATTGCAAGCAATGAACACCACTAATTCGATTCATTTATGAAATGGCAGTGGTGTTATTAATATACAACAAAAAACTTCAGTATAGGCACCTGCAGACAGACGGCGTGGTGCACGTCCCAGCTGTAGCCAGCGCAGCCGCAGTGGTAGGCGCCGCCCATCGGGTAACAGACCATCAGTGCTAGTATACGCACGGTATGCGAAGGATTTTATACTAAAAAAGCAGATCCAGGTCATAATGAGCAGCAATTTTTCCTCGTTTGTGCAAAATCTTATATTGTCTCACTTTGACCGGCTGCTGCACAGTCCATTGTCAAAGCAACGGAAAAAGTATTGAAAACTATTCGTTTATCATATTGGTCTATCAGGAAAAGAAATATATTATTTTTTCACCATACAATACAAAGTTAAAAAGGTCCATAGTACGATATAAAACGTAATTATTATATTAATCATTTTAATATAGTTAAACATTTATGCTCAATTTGTACAAGCCTTAAGCTTGTCCAATATTACAATTTTAAGTGTTAATATAGTAATGCTACCGCAGTACAAACTGCTGTAATAGTTCCTAAGTATCTGATATAGTCACTAAAATGTATTTTATTTGATTTTAATAGCTTCTTCTAAAAATATTTTGTTTGTCCTTATTTGTCAATATACTACTAATTTTAGAAATTCAATATAAGGCCACAGAATTTACATGTTTGGCTGGGAGTAATAGTACTTTCTTGATAGTTAATGAGGATCTTAAATATTTGAATCATTGTTTTCATAGTTTCTAATACTTGTAAATTTGAGAAATTTTGGTAATTAATACCCAGACATAAGTGTCATCTTAATAGGTCATTGAAGCTTGAAAATTAATGGTTAAAATTATTGGTTTAAAACATTTAGTTAAGATGATGATTATGTGTAGTGCTGTGCAAAAGCCAAAGAATAAGACCCAAAACTCATGAAGTTTATTGTCTAAATAACATCCTTACTAATATTAAAAATGCAAAAGTCCTTTTGTTTGTTTGTTTGTTACACCTTCACATCCCAACCACTGAATAGATCATCATGAAATTTTTACACACGTTGTCTGGGTTACAGAGAAGGACATACGGCACCTTTAATCCCGAAAGGAAAATATTGTTCCCGAGGGATAGCAAGAAAGATCTCCACGCAGGCGAAGCCGCGGGCGGCCGCTAGTCTTAAATGCTTTTTGCGCTGTGTGTAAAAGCAACTGTTCTCAAAGACTAATAGTTGTGCCATGACATTATCAGGACACATGTTATGAGTTTATTGTTGTTCTAGCATCCTCCATAAAATGTTCAGAATGTACCCACATGTTCTATTTTCTTTTGATAAGAAAATAAAATATGTATATTTGTTTATTTTCTAATTTAACTAACTGAATACTTAGGATTAGTATTGGAAAGCACATAACGGTCGTTTGTGATAGATTTTACTCGAATCGAGAACGTATTTTAGCTGACCAGCTAAAAATACAGACAAGGTACAGACCTTTTGTTCTGATCCAGTAGCGCGACGGTGCTGACGGTAGTGATTACAGGTAGCCCTTGGAGCTGGAAGCTGCAGGTAGGTGCCGCAAGGCTGATGAAACACGTTAAACTGGCCCTGCTGGTTGCTGTCCGTCACCTCGGCCCAATTGCTTGTGTTCCAAGATATGGTTATGGTTGTTGTGGCAGACCCCAAGTTTAGAGAGGACTGAGCAGTAGGTGTCGTCGCGCTGACGGTCTTTAAAGACACTATACGAACGATTTTCAGTAGTGGCATAATACATGATAATCGCATGATTCATTTTCAACGAATCGGCGATGAGTTTGCCAATATTTTTTTTTTTAAACTTTACTGATCTTAAGGGCACCTTTAACACTTGTGGGAGTGTATTTTGATGTTCAACATCATTGCTGATTTTATTCACGAAGAAAAACAAAATAAGAAGGAATCAGAATTTTGTTTTATAATGTTGTTCGAGAAAACCGAAAACATATAAAAGTACTTGTAGGTACATAGCTGTATCAGTGACAACAATTTTGATGTTTTACTAAAAAGGTTATTAGGCCTTCAACTTTGATAGCAAATATTTTATTAATATTTGTAAAATAACAGTTAATATCTCGTATTAACACATAAAAGTATCTCGTAGTGACTTTAAGTAAATAATCTACAGTTTACGTCAGCAAATCTAGGTATATATTTTTTATGAAATTACGGCTAATATCTTGTATTAGCTCAAAATAGTATCACTGGTCAATATCATGTATTGACTCGGGAAAAAATATCTTATAATAGCAAGTATGTCGTACTGACTCAAAGCAAATATTTTGCAGTTAACACCAGCAAATCTATTCATATTTTGTTAAATATGAAGCGGTTAATAATGATTATACGAACTTACCTGTAAGTTGAGTTCAATAATAATAATAATATATGAAGGATTCGTCCGAAGACATTAACTCACAAAAGCATGTCGTATCGACTCGAGGCAAGTATTCGGCAGTTTATTGTAAAATGATGGTTAATATCTCGTATTAACTCATAAAAGTATCACTGGTCAATATCTCGTATTGACTCGGGAAAAAAAATTCACTGGTCAATATCTCGTATTGACTCGGGAAAAAAGTACCATTGGTCAATATCTCGTATTGACTCGAGGCAAATATAAGGCAGTTTGCCTTTGTGAATAACTTGCATACTTTTCATCACTAAGAGAAAATATAATTGTGAGTCTACCTTCAACATTCGTATCACTTGCATAGTGACGGTATTTTACCGTTTCTCACGAATTAATTCACGTCTATAATTTCACTGATTTTAAGACTATAGTTAAACAAAAAAGTTACATTTTTGTGACTACGTGCGTCTTGCGCGCGCGCGCAACAAAGAATGAGGTTGACGCGGCGGCGGGCAGCGATGGTCGGAGGCGGGGAGGGGAAGGCTATTGGTTTCTCTTTCCCGCTTGGGCGCTGAACTACGTGCGACAGAGTGCGAACGAGTAGCAGAGCTACTACTTTGTAACAAATTAAATCTCAGAGACGAAGAAGGGATAATTCTCGATAGCCTGTGTCACGAGCACGACTCGCGATCTCACGTTTCCGGCTAATTTGATGGAATGATGGAATAAATAATTATTTTTCTATTACTTATTATCGTGATAGGCTAGACTTATCCTTACTTTAATTTTCCAAACAAGTTTTATAAATAGGGATTGGAATTATAAACCAATCCGAAAGAGAGTGAGTGAAATCATTTACGTTAGTTTAGTGCTGGCTGCCATCTTACTTTCGTGACGATGGGTCCCCTGTGCTATAACCATGGAGGAGCGCTCGGGGTCAATCCGAACAGATCGATCCGTGATAAAATAAAATGGAACGTAACGTGGAACTCCACTAATTTTAGGTCAAATCCAGCGAACTAAAATACTTTAGTATAATTAATGGAACAATCACTCTGCTCATAAAATATTTGTAGCACCACGCAAAATGACAACCAAGTAAAGGGCTAAAAAATGCTGACATTAAGGCTGGCCACACACAGACGGAGTCCCGTTACGGAATTCCGTATGTATGTGGGACGTTCTTCTTTTTTATCGACAATCTGACCGGCAAATTTTCATATTTTTTTAAAAGTAAACATGTGATTTGTTTAGTAAAATGTGATTTAAATTATTGCCTCGTTATTGTAGATTTCAAAAACATATAATGCATCGAAGTATTACTTGTAATTTTCGTTTTATTTCAAATTTCGTAGGAATGGTATAAAAAAATAACACCTGTCACAAAAATGAATATTTTTTTTATTTCTTATTTAAAATCAGATCTTCAGTTTATTATTACTTTTTTATCAAGAATACTAACACTTATTTTTATCTAGCTCCATTGGACGGAATTCTTAAAATAAATATAAAAAAAAAATATCCAATACCACTCTGTCACATTTTTGCTTCTTAAGACAAAAAACTATTTAATATTATGGAAGTCGCCCAATACAGTAACTTGAAAATCTAGTGAACACCTTTATTGTTTAGCATGTAATACTAAAAAACTTATTTTTTGTAAATATTACCAATAAAGTGGTTCATACATTACTTTGAACTTAATTTATAAGGGGGACAATGGTAGATATTAATTTAGTCTTACAATATCTTATCACTTACTGTACTTTTCAAAAAATTATATTGGTTGATCGAATTCGTAAAACACGCGCCTTCCCTTTTAACTACCTCCTAAGGTGGAATAATATTATGAATATTAACTAAGGCTCTAAGTTCCATACAAAAATGACCACTCCGTCACGAGTTATACCACTCCGTCACATTTTGGTGACAGAGGTGCTTCGTGACAGAGGTGTAAAATAGTAGTGTTCGAGATTCTCAGCATTTTCCTTATTATAATTTACACATAAAACTGGACATATATGAAATATTTATAAGGAATCAATAAAATAATATTAAAACACAGAAATTACAATAACATTTAGTAGTAGTAACTTACGTGACAGAGCGGTCGCTCAATAAACACACGCACCTCCTTTTACTGTTTGCGAGCGATTGACTGGTAATTGCCGGGGCATAGGGTCGCAAAGCGTGGGTCCGGGATGGAGGGGGACTATTCTCTTGTCTAGTGACCAAGGTCAAAATTGCTAACCCACATTATTTTGTACTATAAAATGAGTGACAGAAGGTAGCAACAAAAATCGTATACGTCGGGAGACAGCCAATAAAATATTTTATTTTATTTTATAATAGAAACATTAAAAAATATTTCTTCTTATTAATTTAACAAGAAAGGTTTAGTAGTTCAGTAAATGTTTTTGGATAGAAACTTTCAATGTGTTTTTTTTACCAGAGTAGTTTGTTTACATTAGTGGTCATAGAGGGACACACTTTATTTGTATGTAAAACACCTCCGTCACGCTTTTTGTATACTATGTCACACCAATTTAAAAAAAAATATAAATAATTAACATCTAGTTTAAAGGTATTATAATTATTGCATTGTCGAGTGAATTTTTATAAAAAAAATTAAGAAATTTAGTATTTAGGAGTAATATATTTATTTTTTTGCGGAGAAGACAGGTCATTGTCGATAAAAAAGAAGAACGTCCCATATACGTGATTCCGAACGCAGCAACAGCATACAAAATCTATGGGTCTGCCACACACACGCGGGATTTTTCCGTACGGAATCTTCATACATTGTCGAAATTCCGTTCGGAATTCCGTAACGGGATTACGTCTGTGTGTGGCCAGCCTAAGTTATGCAGCAGAAAGCAACTGAACTGAACACTGGTAGCATGATAGCGACCATAATCTGTATACTAATAGATATTTTTTATATTATTTAAAACTAATGTTATAAAACATTATAATATCTGGATATTTTTATTGCCTTTGCATCTTTTACACCATTTGTCTATAGATAGGACGCATGGACGTATCTATAAGTTATTTTCCAGAGGGAGCCTAGCCTGGCTGGCCTCCAATGGTCTCTTTTTGTGTAAAGTTTTTAATTTTTTAGTCTTAAGTAAAAATTCTGAAGTAGGCAGTGGGCACCAGACTATTCCTACTTTACATTACATTTCTAATAAACTCTCTCTTTTCTTTATTTTAAAATACAAACTGCAATTACTGTAAAAAACGCTAACGTCAGTCACCGGGCACGTGGCTGGCCCTACTGATGCTGTGCGGGTTGTTTTTAAATTAGCCCCGTGGTGCAATTTTTAAGCAATATTTCTTTACAATTACTACACTTCCATAGATTTTACTTGGTTGTTCAAATCAATGCGCGCTCCAACGCGGGGCGGTTACGTTGAAACGAAACGCTTATATTTAAATTAAATTGTCGCCACCCACCGACGCAGCGCCGCTATCCGCCAGAACTCATAAATTGCACCAAACCAAACACAAAGCGTCGTAAATTCATTGCAGTAGAAGCTAACTGTTCTCTGATTGCAAATTTCTCGGAAAGTATAACAGCAAAAGTAAGCCGTTATAGTAATCATTATTCTCACTTCGACTACGTATCGACAATTCGAGACCGATACACCTGATTTCAGCGTGCTCTGAATCTTTTGACACAATAAGTTCGTATTTATATAGCATTTTATCGAATGCTGTATTATAGCACAGATAATTTATAATACTTAAGTAGTATTATATTATGTGTGCTATAATACTAGTATTATAGGTACGCACTAGGGTCAGTCAGATAGTGACTGCCCTATGTGACTAATGAGTTAATAATACTAATTAACTCATTGAGAATACGTATTAAGAACGCAGTTATAGATAAGTTAGCTACTTAACGATAAATTATCACTTCACTAATGTGAAGGTTCTTTCATTATATATTAGTTTGAAACATTTGAAAAAAAAAAATTATTTGAAAAACAAAGAGTCGTTCATAAACATTGACTAATTAACAAGACTATTCTTACAGACTAATAGTTTCATTTTTTGCCAAGAACAAGTAAGATTCAAAACAGTGTACAAGTAATGCCATGTTGCTGAATAAAAATTTATTTAAATAATTTAGAATTTAAACAAACTTAGTGCAAAATATGAAATAGGAATAAAATAAAACACTATTTTAATCTGAGACTAATATGATTTTCCATAAACCCTCCAAGTCCTTTATATATTTTGACAAAATATGTTATTGTCGTATTGTCCATTGGTATTGATCGCTTGATTGCAGACACACCCCTGAAAAATTTCAGGCGTTACGTGTGCTACACAAATAGAACAGACGAAGTGTAATACTGTTAAGGTTTCGTAAATAAAGATGTTATATGGGTTGATTCTACTATGGACAGTATTACGATCCATTTAACGTAGTACCTACTTAGGTAATCTCTTAGGGTAATCTGCGTCATGATGTAGGTACATCATGACGCAGATTACCCTGTTAATAAATCTGAAATACTTGTTACCTATAGGTATATAGGTAATAAGTATTTCAGATTTATTAACATCAATCATGCTAGTTTATATGTAAGGAGAATTTCCTACGATTGAATGCGTGGACAAAATCAGAATTAGCAGTAGTACCTACATTACATAGGAAGCACAGGAAAATAAATGAAAATAATTTTCTTAAATCGGTTTGTTATCTTTCTATAATAACTACTTAGTTGTTCAGTAACTAACTATATAGCTATTTAAAGGTAATCTAGCTTGATCTACTCTAAGAACAGTTTACTGCAATTGGATGCGTGTAATAGTCAATTCAGTGCCATTATACTGCACTGTGTAATTCAGTTAAGTGGACGTTGCCCTATCTGCGGCACATGTGAGCCGCGTGCGTTGGTTGCGATCAACTGAAAATAGCTGTCGCGTCTCAGTGTCGCGCCAGTATGCTGCCGGTGACGATCGCAAGACAATCCATACAATTATATTGTATTTGAGACAGTCTGTCCCGGCACCGCGATGCGCGCGCATTTCACGATCTTTTCCGTTGCAGCGCTCTTGGCGCTCGTCGATAATGCGAGCCCTGCACGAATTCTTGGACTCTTCCCACATACTGGGAAAAGCCACCAAATGGTCTTCGAACCCCTCCTCCGTAGATTAGCGGAGAAGGGACACCATGTCACAGTTGTATCCTTCTTCCCGTTAAAAAATCCGCCCGAAAACTACACGGACGTCAGCCTCGAAGGTATTGCTGCCTTAGGAGTGGAAACCATAGATTTGAACATCTTCGAAAACGGTAATCTAATCTTCAATCTACTCGGGCTCGACGGGATGGCGAGACAAATATTGGATATCCATCCTTTAGCAGAAATGGCTGTGAGTGTGTGTTCGAGACTCGTGAGTTGGCCGCCGCTAGCGGAAGCTCTGAGAAAAGACTACGATGTGGTGTTAGTGGAGAATTTCAATAGCGATTGTATGCTAGGCCTGATGCATGTTTACGGTAAGAAGCTACCTACCATAGGATTGTTGTCGAGCGGTCTGATGCAGTGGACGGGGGACCGCATAGGTGTCAACGATAACCCGGCTTATGTGCCCAGTATCAGTTCAGAATCTACATCCTCAATGACCTTCATGGAGAGATTGCAAAACACTATTGTGACTTGTTACCTTAAGTTGTGGTTCCGGTTTCAAGTTCAGATGAAAGAGCAGGAGCTAATCGAGAGACATTTCGGTAAGAAGATACCGGATTTGAGTGAGTTGGCCAAGAACACTACCATGATATTGTCGAACGTGTTCCACAGCCTGAATGGTGTGAAGCCCATGTTGCCAGGGTTGATCGAAGTGGGAGGGATGCATCTGGAGCCCAAAGGCATGGGCATCCCACCGGTGAGTGAACATCAGTAATAGGTAACTTAAAAATCGGCTATTTACTCTTAGAGCGGGATGAATGGTAGATAAGATAGGGTAAGTACCATGCATACAGCCCCAGAAAAATATAATAATCGCTCAAAAACCACCACATTTTTGAAAAAAAAAAAAGATTTTTTTTTATGACAAACAGCAAGTGACAACCCTAGAACGAACAAATGTTTTGATTTTGTCCAATAATGAGATTTATTATAGATAGGTTATCGAAAACAATACCAAGTAATATAAATTAAAAAAAAAAATCAGCTATGTGCTGGTTTTCAGGGTCTATAGTAATTTTCCAGGGTTGTGAGCATGGTACCCTATCGTCCATATAACGGCTAATCGGCTTTATAAGAATATTAACAAACAGCCTGTATATCGTCTTTGTATGGATTCTAAAAGTGGGTACCTAGTTTCATAATAAAGTGAGATTTTATAGTTACCTACTAATATAAATTGAAAATCAGTTGTGAACATAAAATTTTTGAAGTTTGCTTTTCTGACATTAAGTTTAATTAATAATTATTACCTATACAAAACAATTTTAATTTCGCCACATCAGCGTCCTCATTCGTAATTACACAACTAAATAAAAAATTACCTACCCAGTTATGTTAGGTTATAGTTTTTTTTAACTAAAATAGAAATCTAACCAGATTTGTCGCCAACAAGCCATAAAATTATGAAATGCTGTACCAACAAATGAAAGGCATTTTATTGCCCGATTGCAATTTGATTTGCTGATTTCAGAATAATCTGGTATTGAATGCAAAAAATCGATTTCTAAACCGCAAACGCTGTTTTGCTTTATCATTTGGAAGTTCTTACCTATTCCTTGTTAAAGCTACTTTAATTATAAAAAATAATTTATAAAAAAAGCCAAATCATATTCTCTAAAAAATGACATGTCGGTAAGTATGTAAAAATGTGTTATTGTTTTGCGTACGCGGTGCGTGTTTACATTAGTTGCGTTGCGTTCAATAATTTTAAATGATTGTGGTTATCTGGTGTAGCCTACACCCAGGGTTGTCATGATTAAAACAAGTTGTTTTAAAACACTTGTTTAAAACAGTGTTTAAAACATGTTGAAATAAATCAATGTTTTTTATTAAATGATTAAAAACGCAGTTTAAAACAAGATTTAAACAATGTTAAAAACATTAAAAAAAAACAGGGTTTAATTAAAACAACTTTTAATTGAGAATTATTAGTGATTTTCGTAAATAAATGCACTTTTTTCCCAATAATATGTTTAAAACTTCAGATCTCGCTGAAAATACAAAGAATGACAGTATAAATGTGTAATTTTATCGGATACGTTTTGCCAAGATGACAAATCATAGTTGTTATATGAAATTTAAAAAAAACAGTTTTTTTTCCAACCCTGCACTGCACCAGACACCCATACTACAACACGGTTAGGTTGTTGTGGTGGTATCAACAAATTGATATGTAGGATGTAATGTAGGACATATTTTTTAATTATATTATCATTCGTCACACGGTAAACAAACTTTTTAAATCGGTTCAGTAATTTTCAAGTAACCCTGAAAAATACTATCATTTGGGTTACTATTAAATTGATACGGTTGTTCGGACATAACTTCTAACTATGTTTATGAACTTAGAGCATGGCGGGCTTCGGCCGAAGCCGGCGTTGGTTGCTCCATTGAAATGTATTTTCAATGGGTTGCTCTAAGTTTATGAACATCGAATTATTATTTAGTTGAACTACCTTAAGTGTAGGACCTTTTGGCCATTGAACCTTAGACTTCAAAGATACCCAAAGGAACTCCACAAAGCCAAATAGGATAGTATACCTATATCGACTGTGGAAAGGAAAAAATGCTAAAGCGCCAAAATGCTAGTTGTGGGAAATGAGGTTTAAAGTTTCATTTTTTCGAAAAAAAATCATAACTTTTTTGTTATTAACGTGAGCAAATTCATGTGTATGAAAGACCATATTATTTATTTTTTTCCCAAATTTAGGAAATACTCATTGGTTTCTAATTCTATTATATCGCGAAATACTTGTCGCTTAAGCAAAAATACTTATTTTTTTGAGAAAACTCCAGTCAGGAAAAAATTACTTATGTCCACAATATTGTAAGAACCCAGTCAGTGAAAACTGATTATAAGTCGCAATGATCTTTTCTAGGGCAATGACAAAATGCTTAATGACCTTAACTTTAACAGATGCAGTGAAGAAAAGTTTACTCAATTACCCATGTTGGCGATGATTTACCCGAACCCTTTAGGGAAAATTGCTTAAATGCACCAATGCTGTAGAATAAATGCAAACAAGTATTGCTGAACACCAACTCAATTACTCTATATTAGATTTCTTTTTTACTTATCGGCGATCGGGCGATGCCCGCGGGCTGCTGAAGCAGCCCGCGGGCATCGCCCTGGTGGACTGTAAACGGCGGCCTTTGGAGAGGCTACTGCTATGCTACTGCTCGGCTACTGCCATCCGATCAAATCACATTGGAATTTGTCTGCAAGTTGCAGTGCGGTGTGGTGATGGTGATGCACGGTGAAAATTAATGCTGTATTATTTTTTCTGAAAACTTGCTGGCTAATATTAAAATCATCATCATATCGGCGATACTATACCTCACGACACTTACTGCTGGGTACAGGGCTCCCCCAAGGATCTCCACGACGATCGGTCTTGCGCTGCTTGTATCCAGTGGCGCACCGCGACCTTCACCATCATTGATCCACCTTGTCGGAGGCCTACCCACGGAACGTCGTCCAGTATGGGGTCGCCATTCCAAAACCTTTCCGCCCCAACGGCCGTCGGTTCTTTTCGCTATGTGTCCAGCCCACTGATATTTCAACTGAACAATCCTTCGAGCGATGTCGGTAACTTTAGTTCTCCTGCAGATTTCCTAATTTCTGATTCGATCACACAAGGAAACTCTTATCATGGCTCTTTCCATTGCAAGCTGGGTGACCTTGAGCCTCCTTATGAGACTCATAGTGAGCGACCACGTTTCACTGCCGTAAATCATTATCACTGACAACACGCACTGACTTTCGTCTTGAGACACTAAGGTAAATTTGAAGCGAAGATATTTCAAAGCTTCCCGAATGCTGCCCATCCCACAACTTCAAGTGTAGTGTTCTCAACATGAACTGGAGCGGGCACAACATGCGCATTCGACATAATTTTCGTCTTACCCATGTTCATCTTGAGACCCACTCTTTGGGGAGCAAAGCACTACTGAGATCTTCGAGCATTGTGTTCAGTTCTTCCAAGATCTCAGCCAGTACTATATCATCGGTAAAACGAAGATATGTTAGGTATTGACCATTAATGTTAATGCCGAGTCCTTTTCAGTTTAAGAGTTTAAAGATGTCCTCTGATGCAGCAGTGAACAGTTTCAAAGAAATTACATTTCCCTGCAGTTGCATTGGATTTGTGCTCTAGTTCTGTACTCGTACTCGACCGGATCGACATGGTGGCATTTTCGTGTTAGTACCTGAACATCTCGATATACCTGCAGTCCACTACCCTTGGCACCTCCGGAGAGACTGCAGTACCGCCCAGGTTTCTATTGAATCAAAGGCTGTCTTTTAGTCCACGAACGCCAAGCAGAGAGAGAGAGCAAATTATACTCCTCAGTCTGTACGACCTGAGTAGTGCAGAGGTTAACATTATTTGGGTGGGTGAAACCAGGGAAGCATCAAAATCGGTGACTTCCCATTGAGTGTCTTGGAAGCGTGAAGTAATTAGTATTACTATGTTTCAGTTAATCGAAATAATGTCAAATTATGACTTCTGTATTGTAATATACGTTGCATCAATAAATCTGAGAGTAGTATTTTCACTAACGTACTAGAGTAATCTATATATATAATATTCAAAGTCCTGACTGACTGACTGAGTGATCTATCAACGCACAGCCCAAACCGTTGAACCTAGAGACTTGAAATTTTGCACATAGATACCTTATACAGGGTGGCCCAAACGGTGACGCTAAAAATTTTTTTTTTGTTTCCTCACATCTCGTTGTACCCGGAAATACCCTATGTATGTTCAGCGATTTTTTGTAGTTTTCGAGCTATGAATTATTTTTTTAAATTTTGAGAATTTTTGACTTGACAGACTAAAATATTTTTCTTTCGGAAATTATACATCTTTTTTTGAATTATTTTTTTGTTACATAGACCTCATGACTTGAACTTTAACACATAAAATACCCAGCTTCCTGTCATCAAAATAAGTTACAAAAATATTGACCGACAGTGAAAAATTGACGTAAAATCAAATCATAGTTAAATTTTCAACTTTGAATTAAAAATTAAAAAAAAGGTTCCATGACTTCTGAGTAATTTTAAAAACTTCACAAGACCCTAAGCTTTAATTCTAATTTAAAAAAAAATGTGCTTAATAAGGTTTTTTTAGCCGAAATCTGCCTTCAAATGCACAAAGGTGAAATTTTCTAAGATTTTTTATTGGCTATTTTGTCATTCACAAAATGATTCTTACCAAAATAAAGTTTAAAATGGTACTGTTTATTGAATAAAGAATTAAAAACAACCTTTAAAAGTATGTTATTACGAAGCGGTAACATCGATGTCATTTAGTTATAGTTATTTTGGTTATTTTAAGGATAAATCATATTAAATAAAACAATTACT
Organism: Agriphila tristella; assembly: GCA_928269145.1. Classification (NCBI taxonomy): domain Eukaryota; kingdom Metazoa; phylum Arthropoda; class Insecta; order Lepidoptera; family Crambidae; genus Agriphila; species Agriphila tristella. The sequence continues at coordinate 5,023,195 of OV743439.1, read as the reverse complement.
ACAAATTCAACAATTAAATTTATTTCACAATAAGTTTTCAAAATGTCTCCCTCCCGCTTCAATGCACAACCTACATCGCCTTAAAAAATTTTGTTTTAAATTTCGGAAAGCATTAGTATTTTCTTTGATTTTTATTTCTGCTTCTCTTAGTTTTTGACGCAGCTCTGCTTCAGTGTTTGTTTCGTTTGCGTAAACCATCTCTTTGTAATAGCCCCACAGAAAAAAATCTATGGGGTTTAAGTCTGGTGAACGCGCAGGCCAAGGAATCGGGCCGCCACGCCCAATCCACCGTCTCGGAAAAGTCTGGTTAAGGTGCTCTCGTACTTCTCTAGCATAGTGGCACGGAGCACCATCGTTTTGAAATATCATTCTTCTTCTTGTTAGTAGATTCACATCCTCTAATAAACCGTTCAAGCTATTTCGTAGAAAATCCAAATATTGCGCTCCGTTCAACCTAGCCGGCAATTCAAATGGTCCTATAAATTCCCCATTGACAATTCCTGACCACAAATTTACACTAAACCTTGTTTGAAAATTGGATGGTCTTGCCTTGTGTGGGTTTTCAATGGCCCAACTGTGATAATTATGAATATTGAAAACTCCGGTTCTTTCAAAGCGTGATTCGTCTGTCCACAAAATTTTGTCGAAGAAATCAGGATCGTCTTGAGTTTTTTGAAGCATTGTTTCACAGAAAGTCACTCGTCTTGGATAATCTGCAGGTTGCAATTGTTGCACGCGTTGGATATGAAAAGCGTGGTATCCCTCTGAAAAAAAAAAACACCGAAATTGTAAATTCAAAGCATAGGTAAGATAGTCTTTTTTCAGTTTCACCAAATAGTAGGCTAGTGATAATCACTGGTATGTACCACGCTTTCTCGCCCACTAGCGAGTGATTATTTTGTTGCCAAATACACATTCAGTCAGAGTTCAATACTTAAAAAGACCACGTGCTACAAAAAGTCGCTCATAAAGCACGTGCGTGCTATTTTTTTTAAGTCACAATAATTACAGCTAAAAAAAATAGCACGTGGGCATAGTGGGCGAGCTAATGGGTGCGTAATTATGAGGTTTAAAGACAAGATGAAATTAACCCACCTGACTTCAGTATCCTCATAACTGAGGTTCGTGGTACACCAGTCCTTCTTGCGATTGCTCTGGTGCTAGTCGATGAATCCCTTTCCACTTGTTCCACGACTTGATCCATAATATCTGGATCCATTCTGGGTATTCCTTCCTGAGATGAACGTCCAGGAATTCGTCCCTCCATAAATGTATGGTGAGTATTTTGAAATACTCTGTAATTCGGGTAATGCTCCCGTTGTTCTCCTCGCCGTTCCAATTGCTCTCGATAAAGCCTTGCTGCCAAACTAGCATTTCCTTGGGCAACACCGTAAAAATAGTGCATCTCTGCGTATTCACGCAAAGAATAGCTCATGTTGCAGCACAAAGGTCCAAATCACAAGGTAGGTAATCAAAGTCCGAAACACAAGCACAGGTAAATCAGTCACAGGAAGAATCAGAGTCCAGTTAGCAAGCGAGAGTAGTTGTATCAGAATTGAAAACAAAACCAGGAGTAGTAGTAACACGAGCGAAAGCTGTGAACAACTGAGGTGAAGGAGGGAGGAATGCGACCGACATGAGATGAATAGAGCAAGATAGCAAGATAGATAGAGCAAGACAGCAAGATAGATAGAGCAAGACGGCCTAGATGAGAAAGAGAGGACGTGCTTATAGACGACGCTGTGTTGGTCCCCCTTCTTTTGTTCGGCGCGCGGGAAGTCTATTGTTTGTGATTCTAGTGTCTGCCAGAACTATTGTTATTTATGATGTCGCTAAAGATAAACCGGTTGGAGGTAAAGACCATTTTCTTTGTACAAAGACCAACTTGTGCTGTTGAAGTGACAACATACTAACTACCACTAAACTAATTTAGAACTCTAAATTTATAAACTATACTAAATGTCAATTATTATGTTATATCAAACCTAATTAACCTTAGATAATAACAATGAGTGCTTTTAAAATAAATTACCTTTGTACATTTGAAGGCAGATTTCGGCTAAAAAAAAGCCTATTAAGCACCACTTTTTTTTAATTAGAATTAAAGCTTAGGGTCTTGTTAAGTTTTTAAAATTACTAAAAAGTCATGGAACCTTTTTTTTAATTTTTAATTCAAAGTTGAAATTTTAACTATGACTTGCTTTTACCTCAATTTTTTATTGTCGGTCAATATTTTTGGAACTTATTTTGATGATAGGAAGCTGGGTATTTTATGTGTTAAAGAACAAGTCATGAGGTCTATGTAACAAAAAAAAAATAAAAAAAAGATGTATAATTTCCGGTAAAAAAAATATTTTAGTCTGTCAAGTAAAAAAATCTCAAAATTTAAAAAAAAAATCATAGCTCGAAAACTACAAAAAATCGCTGAACATACATAGGGTATTTCCGGGTACAACTAGATGTGAGGAATCAAAAAAAAAATTTTTAGTGTCACCGTTTGGGCCACCCTGTATAGTGTAGGCATCCACTAAGAAAGGATTTTTGAAAATTCCATCCCTAAGGGGATGAAATAAGGGATGAAAGTTTGTATGAAAGTCCCTCAGATTTGAAGCTAGGATCTTCAAATTTTGTGGTTAGGCTGATGATTGAAAATTAATAAATACGTGTCTCAGCATTTTTCAAAATTCTACCCCCGAAGGGGTGAAAAGTAGTAAAGAATAAAATCCTTAATTTTCGGAGTAAAAATCGCTAAATTTATAATTTAAGCTTAAGGATGGAAATATAACACAACGTATATTGTTATTGGTAGTATTTTTCAACCCCTGTGGGGATGAAATGTGGTAAATAAACCTAAAACAGATATGGATGTCGTTATTGGGGTTTTCTGGGATGATGATTGCGAAAATAACATTTATTTTGAAGTCCAACACTGTCGACATGATTTAACCACTAAAGGGGTGAAAATGGGGTTCAAATTTGTTACGGAAAAGAATATAAAACAGACATTACAACTTTAAAATTCGTAGGAGCATGTCTAAAAATAAATAGGCAAACATGTATTTTGTGATTTTAAAAATGAACCCCTTAAGGGGTAAATGGGTTAAGTAAACTTAAAAATGGATATGGATGTCGTTCTTGAGGTTTTATGGGATGGTGATTGCGAAAATGACATTTATTTTGAAGTCCAACACGGTGGACATGAATTAACCGCTAATAGGGTGAAATGGGGTTCAAATTATGTATGGAAAAAGAATATTAATTAGACATTACAACTTGAATATTCGTAGGAGCATGTCTAAAAATAAAAAAGGCAAACACATATTTTGTTATTTTGAAAATCATCCAATAGGGGGTAAATGGTAGGTAAGTAAACATGAAAATCGATGCGGACTAGGAACGGGAACGGGAACGCGAACGCGAACGGGAACGGAAACCGGGAACAGCAACGGGACCAAACGGGAACGGGAAAGGGTAAAGAAACGGAAATGGAATACTGCTAATATCTCTGGACCCAATTAGAAGCTAGTAATAACACAAACAGCAAGCAAAAATTGCTTAAGCGCCAACCGTTCTTACTTCTTAAACCAATGATGTTTTGCTAAAGCGCCAAACCATTGTAGTCTATAAAATGCTTAAATTACTAAATCACCATTACTTTTCAAATTTGAATAAACGAAAATTGCTCAAGTGGTACAAATGAAATAAAGGTGGACCGGATAAAAATTCTTATGCTACATTTGTTACAAAAATAATAAAAATACGTCGCTTTAGTCATATTGACAGCGTAAATTTGTGAAAAACGTTGAATTTTAGAAATGCTAAAGCGCCAAAAAAGTGCTCCGATTGCTTTGAAACCTAGACAGATCGACGCAGAAAAAAAAGCGCTATCCAATGATATATATAACTCATAATGGCCAAAGTGGCGCTTTAGCATTTTTTCCTTTCCACAGTCGATATGTAAAGTGATTGAGATATTGGTAGGTTTATGACAACCCAAAACAATTTAAGTTATAGTCTGCCGACACTCTCGGACTAGACTTTGACTAGGTACGAAAGCACAATGGAACTCCTTAAAAACAAACAGTGTGAATGTGGAAATTAAGTTATGAGCATTGTGGGTATTGAAAATAAATTAAGTCAATACAACGCTTACGATACCTACCACAAAAAGGTTGAAAATAAAAAGCTTTTTTAGAAAAAGAATAACCTTAAAAAATCTGAAAATAGGGGAGAGTAGGCTATTACCGAGCCCCTAAGGAAATTGATATATAACTAACCTCAGGTTGGGTTAAAATAAAAACTAAATATGACTTGAGGTGAGGAATTTTTCTAGCTACGCTAACGAATCTTCAAAATCATCAAAATAAAACACAAAACAAAAATATGAGCAAATTACAAAAAAATGGGAAAACGCGATATTATCAAACTGGTCTGATAATATCGTGCCTCTAGGTCGGTACTTCACGCTGGGTCTGATAAAACCGCGCCTCTAAGTAAAATTGACAATAAACTGATAACTATTACTACAGCCTATGGGAAAAATTAAAATTATAGATATTTATTTCTTATTATATTCAGTAATCAACTCAGTCTCAAAATTGTAAACTCATAAGTTTCCATATTAAACGATTTAAAAAGACACCATTTGTTTGTTACACATAAAGATGTCTTTCTACTTCGAAAACTAATAAATCTTAAAATAATTGTCCATTTTCGGAATGCTTTTACTATAGTACTATAGTTTTCGAGAAACCAAGGGGCGCGAAATTATCAACGGCGCGGTAATACCCTACTCTCCCCTACAAAAAAAAAATCAAAATTGAATAGCTCTATAAAGCAAGAAACAATATTCAAATCTTCTTGCTTTTAAGCGCAATTAAATTTTTAAGCTGTTTTTGTTTTGTTTTCAGGTTTTTGAAGGAGGTACTTAAGTATTTCGTTTTTTTCATAAATAAGTGTGTAGTTAAGTTTAAGTACGATATTATTATTTTATTTAGCTGTCATGTTACACTAATGAGCCATACATTAAAATTCGAGTGTTCCTTACAATTTCATGATGAGCATAGCTAAAGACATCTTGAACGATACGCTGGTTTAGTTTAACAATAATATCAGAAGGGTTATTGAAATTAAATTCAAGGTTGAGTTCAAAAGAAACTAAGTAATATGACGCAAATTGAGTAACTTTTGTACTAAGAAAATATTATTTTGTCTTAACCTAAGGCCGCGCGGCAGGGTGTGCCTTGTGAGAAGTCTAAAACCGCCTTCAAAAACCTAAAAATATAAACATAAACAGCTTAAAAATTAAATACCTACAGTCAAAAGCAATAAATAATATTCAAATCACCAATACGCTCATAAATTTAATAAAAAAAAATAAGTCTAATTGAAGTCGGATGGGGCTGGAAGACAACATTTTTTAAATTCTAAAATTCCCACTTCCCACCCTACTTCATTAGACGTTTTTTATTAAAATTGATATGCGTATTGGTGTTTTGAATATTACTTATTTATTGCTTTTTAATGCTACTTAATTTTTAAGCTGTTTATGTTTTTATTTTTAGGTTTTTGAAGGCGGTTTTTCTTTTTTTTTTGATAAAAGCTTTTTTATTTTCATCTTTTTTTGTGGTATGTATATAAGGCTATAAGCGTGTAATTCTTTAAGTAACTTTAAATATTTTCAAAATGCCCATAACTTAATTTTCAAAGGAGAGCCGAAGTCTCGTCCAGAACGTCGCAGACAGACCATAGCTCGTTTTGTATTGGATTTTTATAAGTATACCAATATGTCAATATCCTATTTGAGTTTGAGGAGTTCCCTTGAATATCTTTGAGGTCCAAGGTTCAATGTCAATGAAATTAAAAGAACTACACTTACGGTATCCCTTTTTCAACAAAAAAAATCATCTAATTTTGTTTGAGGTAGTTAACCCAAAATCATAGTATTTTCAGGATTACTTGAAAACTACTGAACCAATCTGAAAAAAATGGGACCATCTCGCAAGAAAACTTAATCGAACAAAAAAGAATCATCAAAATCGGTCCATAAATGACGAAGATTTGCGCGAACAACGATAAAAAAAACATACAATACAAATTTTGAAGTCGGTTAAAAGGTGTTGAAATCTATAATACTGCAATACTTCCCGACCAATGTCATTGTATTTTCTTTACATTTTGTATCATTTCAGTGGATGAATTAGGTAGGTACCTAACCTAAGTAGGTAGGTACATCATCAGAATCACTTAACCTTTATTGAATAAGTTCATGATCGTTTCTATTGTTGATTCGTTCATTAGCTAGGTACCTACCTACTATGTAGAATAGATACATTAGTTCATTTACATTACACTAGGGACATTTTGATTTCCTTCATTCATGAAAAAAGATAAGATTATTTCTATTTTGCCATCAAAATATATCGGAATAAATCTTAAGCCCACTTACTAGATACTTACCATAATAACGACCGTGCCCGCACACATACTACTTTTTGTGGGTCTATTATCGGATCTGAGACTACTTTATAGGTTCCTACGTGTAAAGCTAGGGTTTCCTAGGATAGCGGTGCCGTCATATTACGGCCGTAATATAGCGGCGTTGAATGTTGTATATGTAAACAATACGGCGACACCGTAACGTCAGAAACCGCGCCGTATTGTTTACATAGACAACGTTCTACGTCATCCTAGGAAACCCTAACTAAGTAAGTAGGAATTTATTTCTTTTTATTTTCCAGTACATCGAGCGTTTCCTCAACGAGTCCAACGAAGGAGTGGTGCTCTTCAGCTTCGGATCCTTAATGAAGACATCCACTATACCAGAGTATAAGGAGCAGATGATAATGAACGCACTCTCGAAGCTGAAGCAGAATGTCATCTGGAAGTATGAGGACAGCGCTGAGGAAGGCACGAGGATCGGAAATGTGCTGAAAGTCCGGTGGTTGCCGCAATACGAGTTATTAAGTAAGTAAACCTCAATAGTAGAAGTAGCTAAACACCTTAGTATCATGTCACACCAATTCTTGTAACAGTATTTAAATGGTCAGCCACTTCAGTGAGGCCGACCGTACTACTATAGATAGACTAAGACTAGTGAGTCTCGATAGAAATTGCTAAAAAAGTACCTAAGCCTAATAGAAACCAGATCGTAGGTGCTGTAAATATAAAACAAGGTCATCAAGCTTAGGTGTTACATCGGAATAAATACAATATTCAAGAATAGTGATAAAATACACATACCAAGCGGCAATCAAAATAGATGTCATACAAAAGGCCCAAAATCAAGTTTATTTTATTTTATTTTGGAAAAGTCGCGCTTTTGTCTTCTCTTCCTTCCCAATATTGCGATACCCAACAGGGTCCATAATTTTTACTTTGTTTAAGTTGTAACACCTTTATAATATTATGGTTGCAATAAATATTTGAATTGAATTGAATTGAAGCATTCTAAAGAAATGATCCTAACCTTGTCAAACAATCAATTTGACAGAGTTTGTCGAAGCGAAAGATTGAAATTTTTCCTATCTAGTTTTGCCATTCTACAAATCCCTACCTCAAAAATAGAACAATACCATCAAGCCCACGCACGTCTATTACGGTAGTTTGTACAATACCAATATTGTTCCAAAACTTCGAGGTTAGAACACCGATTTTCGACGTTGTCCTTGAATTTTCCTTTTTTCAGACAATTCATAAAATTTCTTAATTGTATTGTACAGAATCAGAACATTTCTTAACGCGTGTTCATCTCTGACTGACCTCATCAAAGCCCTTAGAGCAGGGGTGCCCATACTTTTTCCTAAGGAGATCGACATAGCAACAATTTATGACCAAGAGATCGACATTTTAACCGATATTTTTAAAAAATGCATAAGTAAAACTACATTGGGAGCAAACCCACCAACCACCCATGACCTGGCGAACATCTAGGTTATGCAGGTCGAAGCAGCGGGAGATGCACGCGGAATGGCCTCCACCGCGCGCACTTTCTTGACTCCCTACAAATTATTTTTTAAATCTGTCTCCTTTGTCCCTATGGTCCCTCTCCCCTTTCTGGGGCGGACGTACACGAAAACGCCTCCGGTGCCTCCCAGGTCGCCTCGTGCCCACTACGAAGTGGAACCGCCCCGGCTCCGTTTCTTCTTTCTTCGCCTCGGTTCTTCTTTCTTCACCTCCTCTCGAGTCCACTCCGAATCCTGTGCCACTTACGCGCGAATTCCCGTAGCCGCCTGAAGTTCGCCTCTGTTCCAACGAGGTCACGGTAGTAAACCGGTCCAACCTCGAGCACTTTCACCTTATCTAAAAGTTCCCTACGCTCATCCCCGTAGAGCTTGCACTCCCACAGAGCGTGGTATGCGTCCTCTACCTCAACCTCCCCACAGTAGCACGACCCCACGTCCGCGAGCTTCATCCGGTGAAGCCTACCCCTGAAACAGCCTTCATAGTCCGGCTCGACCCAAGTCGCCTTGAGTCGGACCCCCACTTCCGGGAAAAACCGATATAGCTCCCTCCCCTGGTCCGATGTGTCCCAACGCTCCTGCCATTCGGCAAGGGCGGACTCAGATGTCCTGAGTTTGGCGCTTCGAAGTTCCTCCTTGGCAAGCCCGGACTCGCGTGCCTCACCTAGTCTGCCAGCACGTATTACCTCGAGGTCGGCCGGTAAAACGCCAGCCAAGACCGGCAGAGCGACAGAGCTCGTCGAGCGATACGCCTTGGTCAGAAGGATCAAAGCGGGTCTCTGGGTGCGCAAAAACGCGGACCGCACTACGTGCAGGGACGCGCGCTCAAACCAACAAGCCGCAGCATACGTTACCGTGGCGGTGTAAGTGCCTCGGTACAGCACCAATAAGGCTTTGTACCGAACCCCCCAGGATGACGCCGATATCCTCGACATCTTGCCGAAGCAATTTGCCACCCTGTCCCCTATCGACACCGCATGCTGCGCGAACGATAGACTCGAATCGATCGTCACTCCAAGCACAGTGGTCGACGCGACGCTTCGAATCGAATTCCCCCCGAACCTGATGGTGGACGGTCGCTGGAATTTACCCCTGATCGTCATAGTTTCAGACTTTGCAGGTGAAAATTCCAGCCTATTACGGACCCCCCACTCACCGACGAGCGCCAAAACGATAGAGGCCGTAGCCTCTATGCCCGCCCGGGACCGGGATTCGATAAGAATCGTCACGTCGTCGGCGTACGCCACTATACTGACCCCCTCCGGGAGCGGCAGTCGAAGCAAGTCGTCCATAAGCAGGTTCCAGAGCGTTGGTCCCAGCACCGAACCCTGCGGGCAACCCATCGTTGCAGCCTTCCACACAACCCGATCGCCGACGAAAAGGCCCACACGGCGATTCACGAAGTAGTCCGCCAACATCCTAAAGATGTTAGGCGGGCAACCCCCGCGCTTCGCCTTGAGCAAGATCATCGGCCACCAAGCGTTGTCGAAGGCACCAGAGATATCCAAAAATATCGCCTGCACATAATTCGACGAACTCTCTCTAGCCACACTGAAGATAGTCTTCAGTGCGGACACCGTCGACCGACCTCGAGTGAACCCATGCTGGCGGTCCGATAGCCCCAATGCTAGTTGCGGGGCACACCTTATCATTACGCGCTCTAAAATCTTACCAAAGATCGACAACAAAGTGACGGGCCGGTAGGCTTTCGGGTCGGAAAGCTCCTTGCCGTTCCCTTTCGGGAGGACAATTAGCCTGCCGTCCTTCCACGTATCCGAGAAAACTCCCTCCTGGACACATCGCCTAAACACTTCAGCAAACTCTACCGACGCGGCTGCCCAAACGTGTTTGATAATACGAGCGGAAATCCCATCGATACCCGGTATAATATTATGGTCAAATCTATTATCCTTGGCGATCGACCTTAAAACCTCTTGCGATCGACCGGTCGATCGCGATCGACCGTTTGGGCACCTCTGCCTTAGACTAAGTATTTCTAAAACCAATCTCAGGGGTCACCAATTAGTTTCGTTCGGGGTCCGTTTTAAGAAATGAAATGACCATCGCGGTTCGCACAACATTTACAGAAAAGAATATTTATTACAGAAAAGTAATTATTAGGTAAGTAGGTACTTAAATTAGGTGTTTTTGTAAGTTCCTGTGGTCTCGCGGTCCACACAAAATGGGTCGGCGTCGGCGGTCTGGATGCGGACCGCGGTCCGCCATTTGGTGACCCCTGACCTCAGACCATAAAAGTAAGACCTATCTTATACTATCTATATTTGCAAACAAAAGCCAAACCTCATTTTCTTCCAACTCTTCTCACTTTTCTCAGTGAGCCTACATACTACATTCGATTGTCTGTCTATATAGCTACTGGCTATCACGTGCACTGGGGCATGCGCCATTGGGAATTTGGGACATGCGCGTGATAAATTCTATCAATCAATGACCTTTTTTGATTTTGTGATAAGACCATTAGACGAACAGAGTTCACTTGACTGTGTAACCAAAAGTGAGATGAGCCAGTGTTTGTAAATATGTAAACGTGTGCGTGAATTTAGAGATGCACTGAAGTCCATTTTAGGTTGTCGATAACCATAATGTATTATTGCTCTAATAAATAAAACACAAACAAGATTTTGAACAATTTTATTTAAATAATTTCTTAAGGTCTCCTTTGAGGCTCCCTGCTTATTTATTTATGACATTTATCCAGTTTAATTTAATCACTGGATTTACAGAAAACCTGGAAATAATTGTTAAATTAGTATTTAATTTGGTTTAATTTACCATTTGTAAACTGTCGGTTACAAGCAGCATTAAATAAAACTATCAGTGTTCACAAAGATAAACAAAGTTATATTGGAAATCATCGACATGAGTATCGATATCGATAATTTTTGATCAATATCTACGCCTTATTTTCTCAAGTTCACGGACATAATATCTTTTTATCTAACACATAATGTTTAGAAATCAGCCTTTATTTAGGAAATAGGCGTTTAATAGCATCATATTAGTATATAACTTAGTGTGTTTGGGAATATATTCAACTAAAAAAAGAATTTTGAAAATGGTAATAGTACAATCATATTTACCTGTGAAATGAGTGTTTATTTGGGTTATTGTCGTAAGTAACATTACAATCCAATACAGAACACGACACCATTATTGATTTATATAGCTTTGAGAGCCAAACCGACCCGATCGCGATCAAAATTACAAAATAATCTTGTTGACGCTTTTCACCAAGGTGATAAACGATGATAAATGAAGTCAAAGCAGGTTCAGCTGTCAGTTTTTTTTACTCTTTCTCGCACATCGCATAAGCCGTAAGAATCGGTTTCTCACTCGCACCTTTGTCCGTCTACTTGAGCATAGCGAAAAATTTTCTAAGTCTATGGATAAGACATAGAAAAGTAAGCCTGTAAACTGATTAGTATAGTATTTGTATGTCACTATAAATAGGTTGCCATTTTAAGCGCGCGCATGATCTTTCATATTTTATTATAAACGTATAATGGCAGCTACCCAATCCTGAACCTGATTTACAAAATTTTACAAGGAAAGCTACCAATACCAATGCCTACAGCTTTTCATGATTTTTTCCACTTGCCGACCGCCCGTCTATTCTGTAATCACACCCGCATCTCACTTCGACTCATCGACATCTCATTTCACTTCGCATGAATTTGTTATTAGAAAGTAGCTGAATTTAAGCTATACTTTAAGTTTTAGGTAGCTACGGTTGCGTCGTCCGTAGCTATTAAACAAAACAGCCTATCGTTATCTCATTTATTCCCGTCCAGTGAAGTGAGATTCGAAGTGAGGTTCGAGTTTGGTTACAGAATCGACAGTATAAGTAGGCGCACTACTTTGAAAGATTGCGAGTTCGTTAACGTTCCCCATTCCTGTTGCCACTATGATATTATATACATTTTTTTATGTAGGTACATAATGAATTTATTTAGGTACCTACTTAGTATTATCGCCCATCACCCACCTCCCTGATAAATGATAAATTATGGGCTCATATTTTCAAAAACAAGTTTTATTTAAAAAAAAGGTAACGAAGATTTGACAAATTTGAAAAAATTGATTTGTTTTGTGCTGTCCATACCTACTAATAAGCAATGCTTATTGCGAAAGAGTCTTTAGCCTTTTGAACAATTTGTACACTAAAGATAGAAATCGCATGTCATTTGATTTAATCAAATCAGAGTTAATAATTCGATTGAACTTTGACGAAAATTGTACTAAATTTAAATCTTTTCTAAATACAGATAAAGGTTCTAAAATGATAAATGCGGCTAAAGAAAATGATAAATGCGGCTAAAAGAAATGCTAAATATATGTGGCAGAAAAAGTGATTTCATATTAATTTTGTTTGATTAAGGTTCATCTGTTTTCTAATAGTCAAAAAAATGTATGATAATGCTGATTAATGTATGTGGCAAAAAAGTTATTTCATATAACAAAATTATCTGTTTTGTAATAATAAGAAATTTTTATAGTTATGCTGATTTTTTTTGTCCAGCCAAAAATCCTAATGTCCAGATATTTTATAATATTGTCCAGAAATTTTGATTTCTCAATCTGGCAACCCTAACTGCCATCCGTCCGGGTTTATTTATTTATTTATTTATTTAATCTTTATTGCTTAAATTAAAACAGCAAATGGCGGACTTAATGCCCAAGGGCATTCTCTACCAGTCAACCGGTAAGTGTGTTAAGGAGAAAAATCGTGGCGGCAATAAAAAAAACCTTATTTAAAAAAAAAAAAAAAAAAAAAAAAAAAACTGAAACAAAATATATCAAAAAGATATGTATATAAAAAATATATAAAATTATACATATATTAAATCCTTATAAATACATAATTAAATACATATATACCTACATAATTAATACATAATATATACACATATATGAAAGAGTAGCAATGTCAGATACGACGAGACTAGCGTAGAGAACTCAAGTAGTGCTCACGGACCAATTTCTTAAATACGTACTTGCTGGGTGCATTTCGAATATTTAGAGGTAAAGCGTTCCAGAGTCGTACAGCCGAAAGGGTGAAAGAGTAGGAGACAAAGCCAGAAGTATGTGCAGGTGTTAGTAAGAGAAGGTTGCTACTAGAGCGAAGGTCACGTTGATGAGAGGCACCCAGAAACTGAAATCTTGATTTCAAGTATTCTGGGGTAAGTGGATCGAAAAGTATGTTGAAGAGCAAACAGACAACTCTTAGGTTCCTACGCTCACGTATAGGAAGCCATTTGAGTTGCTGACGGTATTGGGAGATATGGTCGTATTTGCGTAATCCATATATAAAACGAATGCAATTATTAAGAAGTCGATCCAACTTATTGAGAAGGTTTTCATTAAGGTCAGTGGTGCAAACATCGGCATAATCAATGATTGGTAACACAAGAGCCTGTATAAGCGCAATCTTGGTGGTGGATGGGAGAAAGAATTTAAACCTATAAAGAGCCCTTAGCGCGTTTGTCACTTTTGAAGATAAATGGTCAATATGATCTTTCCAGGAGAGACACGAATCAATCGTCAAACCCAAATCCTTAACTTGATGTGAATAAGGTATTACAACACCGTTAAATTTTAATGCAGTCACATCATTCAGATTAAGGCGCGACAACTGTCGAGAACTACCAACAATTATTGCTTGGCACTTTCCCGCGTTAACCGAAATACCGAAGTTAGTTGACCACTTATAAATCTTTTCAAGATCAGAGTTGAGTAATGCGATAGCTTCATTTAAAGAATGAACATCTTTCTGGGCATAAAGCTGCAGATCGTCAGCGTACAGATGGAAAGAAGAGGATAGATGAGAAGTGAGAGAGTTAATAAATAAAGAGAAGAGAAGGGGAGAGAGTATACCGCCCTGAGGTACACCAGCTTCCAAGTCGCACCAATCGGATAAAGATCGATCGACACGGACGGCTTGCTGGCGACCAAGAAGATAAGAGGAGAACCATGACTGTGCCGAGGAAGATAAGCTCAATCGAGAAAGCATGGCCAAGAGAATTCCGTGATCAACTGCGTTGAAAGCGTTAGAGAAGTCAATTAAAACTAACACAGTCAGTCGGGAAGCCTCAAAACCGTCACGGATATCCTCTAATACTTTGGTAAGTGCAGTGGTGGTACTGTGTCCAGAACGAAATCCAGACTGAAAAGAGTTAAGAAGGTTGTGGGAGAGGACAAAAGAGGAAAACTGTTTGTGTACAGCTGCTTCCAGGATTTTAGAGAGGAAGGGAAGGATAGATATTGGTCTGTAGTGATTAAGGGAACTAGGATTAGGGATTTTCGGTAGGGGAATAGCCAGAGCTTTACGCCATGAAGAAGGGAAGGTACCAGATGATAAGGAGTAATTAATTATATACGTTAAAATAGGCAGAAAACATTCGAGTAATAGAAGTATCATTGTTCTACTTACATCGTCACAGCCCACAGCATTCGATTTAATCGAGCGGATAATCTTGCGAACTTCGTCCTCAGATAAAAGATTGAAAGAGAATTCGGGTGCAGGAGGAGGAGTGGCAGATGAAACGTCGAGGATAGTAGCCAGTCTTACACTGCTAGGCAGCGGGTTGACAGAAGAAAAGTGCTTATTGAGTTCATTCAAGGTGAAAGAGGGTTTGTGTGAAAGGTGAGGCTTAGCAACTCCAAGGGTGCGAAGAAACTTCCAGATATTAGCAGGCGTAGAATCTAAAACATTGTTATGAATATAGCGGCGTTTAGCTCTTCTAACGATCTGGTTGCATCGATTTCTAGCTACCTTAAAAGACTCCCAGTGGTCATCAGTTCGGCTTCTTTTGTAAATACGAAAGGCTCGATCCCGTCTTCTCATAGCTATACGTACACCTGGGGTTATCCAGGGTGCTGGCGGCCGTTTTAATTTGACGTTTTTCACAGGCGCATGTGTATCGTATAACTTGAGAATCACCGAGTTAAAGTGGGTCACCATATCGTCTATAGAAGTTGCGTTCATAATAGGAGACCAATCAACAGCACGGGCGTCGCTAGTTAATTTCTCTACATCCAACCTAGCAAGGTTACGCATACTGACTATAGATGGCTTAGGTTTTGGAGGTTTTACCTTATAAGCTAGGAATAGTAGGTCATGTTTAGAAAAACAAGGAGCGGCTACTTGGCCATGCTTAAGCACATGATCAGAAGAGGACGTTAATATGTGGTCGATCCAAGTGTCGTCGGTGGTGAGATTATGGTGAGTGGGGCCAAGAGGCAGAATGGAAAGATTAACTGACTTTATTAATGACTGAAATTTTAGAGAAACATGTGAATTTTTGAGAAGGTCGGTATTAAAGTCACCCATGATGATGAGGTGCTTATAGTCGGTGGAAAAAGTTTCGAGAAGTGATTCTAAATCAGTGTGAAAATTTATGGAAGGCGGGCAATATACAACTCCAAGAACGACTTTTGTACCCTTGACATCTACTTCGAGAAGCAAGTGTTCCATGCACCCAGAGTGAGAAGATGATGTCAATATTTGATATTGAAAAATAGAGGAGAGGTAGATAGCCACACCACCACCGCCCTTACCCACGCGGTCGTTCCGAATTAAAGTGTAGCCAGGTATGGAGTAAGACACAGTGTTGAGACAAGGCTTCAACCAAGATTCAGAGACAAGAATGGCATGAACTGTGTTTGGAGAGAAGGTAGTAAGGAGGTCGGTATGGTGGCATGGTATACTTTGGGCATTAATGTGGCACACGTTGAGACTATCAGAAGGGCAGTCAAATTCGCGAGCCAGGTACGAGCTCAGTAAGTCATCGGAAGAGGAATCAAGAGAATGGAATGATGAATTGGTACTATCGTTGGCGGAAAAATAATCTTCGGAATCTGACATTTCTAGTATAAAATATAAATATATAAATACGAAATACAAATAAATATAAATCAACTATAATAACTAAATATAAACGAATAAATCAGAACTAAAAAAACACTAAAACTATGATACACGGAAAAACTGCACATCTTACCGAGCGACAGGTTAACAATATTATGACGATAATAATGCAAATACAAAAAAAGAAAAGACAACAGTAATTTTATCTAATAGATTATCAGTGACAGACAAATCTCCGAGCCATCAACCACCACAGCTCAAATTCCAACCAAGGTGGCAAGAATGTACCCTATGGCGATCGATGACTCAGCGGTCAGTGTGCTGGTATGCACCCAATGTCAATGTCAGAGTTGACTGTCAGAAAAAAATTTGAAAAACAAAAACAAGGTGGGTGATTGAAAAGATTACTAAAGTGGAGTGAATTAATAAATTAAGTTTAAGCACCTACCAGCAATAACCAAGAAAAAATTGTACATTTCTTTTAATCAGATATGTGACAAAACAAAAAAAAAGCATTACATACTACTACCTCAGCCAAAAAATATCACTAATGTTATCACGCAGAAGGCGTACAATAATGACAATAAAACGTAAAATACAGCAAAGCGTTAGTTAATGAACTACTTTAAAGAACAGTTTTATATGAGATAAGCTAAGGATCTACCTATTTAGCATTCTTATTGTTAGCACGTCGTGATCTTACGGGTGCCGGCTTTGATGGTAAGCTACCAGTAGTCTCCTTGGCTGATGCAGTGTCTGTACCATCATTCACAACAGAGACAGGATGTTGACTGATGAGGAGGTGTAACTCATCAGATGAGCTGATTCTCTGGCGATTCCCATCAGGGGTTTTGACGTTGATGACCCCATCCGACGTCCAAGTACTTCTTACTCCGAAGTGCTTGCGGGCTCCAATAAATACTGTCTGCCGCGCTTTGGTCAGAAACTCAGATAATACAAAAGTAGTACCTTTAAGCTTCGACTTGCTCCTCCAGATTAGATGACGGTATTTCTGTTCCACAAAGCAGAACACAACTGGACGGGAACGCCCTTCAACTGCACGACCCAGTCTATAGCAGCTCTTGAGTGAAGAGGGAGATAATTCAGGAAGACCAAGGTTGTTATGGACAACTGATAAAACTTTACTGGCCAAATCTTCGTTCTGTTCTTCAGTCACTCCACTTAACAAAAGTGATTTTTGCCGGTGTCTCGTCTCAATGTTGTCAACAGACTGCACGACCAGAGATATTTGCTGTTTTAAGAGTGACATAATATCCCACACCTGGCTCCTAAACGCATTGAAGTCATCCTGCAGTTGCGTCATCTTGTCGCCCTTGTCTGTCTTCGGTGCTAAGGATTTTAGTTGAGCTTGAAACTCGTTCATCTTAGTCAGCAGTGTCGACTCCAGTGTCTTCTGAGTGTCCAGCAATGATGAAACAGAAGCCATTATGGAAAGTTGTGAATACTTTCAGCTTAAAATTAGTAGAAGTGACCTCAGTGTTGTCAGGAACAATGTTGGTTGGCAGGTTAGTGCAGTTTTTCCACTTAAATACACATCGATGGTTGATTCACACAATATATAGAGATATTTATTCTGAGAACTATATAATTTAATAAAAAAAAATAGTTTATATTGCGTTTCTTTAATATTTAAATAAATTGAATTTAGGAGATGTGCTAACTATTTTACGCCTACCGCCAAAAAAAAGGTTTCCCCGGATTTGTCCTAGTTTGGAGGGCGTCCGGTGAGCGTCCGGGCGGGGTTCTGATTGTAGTCCCGGTAAAACCCGGACTATAATTAAAGTCCGGGTTTTAGATTAAACTCCGCTCAAAAAAGTACTATACTATATAGCGCACGCGCTACCGGGCGCCTCACTTCTCACTTCACTAGGCGTGGCCCAACGCGTATCCCGCAAAAAATCGCGTTGCGCGGCTTATTTTTTTTTTAACTATAAACAAGCACCACGTTCCCCGCAAAAAATCGAGCTGCACGGCCCATTTCTTTTTAACTATAAACAAGCACCGCGCTCCCCGAAAAAAATCGCGCATTTTTCTTTTTTACTATAAACAAGCACCGTGCACCCCGCAAAAAATCGCGCTGCGCGGCCCATTTTTTTACTATAAACAAGCACCGCACAACCCACAAAAAATCGCGCTGCACGGCCCATTTTCTTTAGCTATAAACAAGCAAGATAGGTTAGTGAATGAAACTGACGAAAAATCGCGCTGCGCGGCCATTTGTTTTTACGGGCCGCCCCTGGCTATTTGGCCATTTATTTTGGCCCGCTACGGTTGCAAAACTACAAAACCTGGACCCTTGCCCTCTACAAAATTGTGTTAGACACCCCGGCTCTACATCATAACTAGTAAAATATACTTTTTTTTGCGAAAAAAGGTTTATAATTAATTTTTTTCAGTCAATTATTGGGTAAAATGTATTTTTAACCAAGCTAAAAGTGAATATAAAAAAAAATGTCCGGGGTCAAGGCTCCGAAGTCCGGGGTTTTTACGCTTCCGGTCCTGGGTAGCAGGTTTTAGAGACGGCAGCCCTATGTATACCCAATGTAAAACAACCCTCAAATATAAGTAGTATATTTTGTTCACAGGGCACAAAAAAGTCCTAGCATTAATCGGTCACGGGGGGCTGCTCGGTATGACAGAAGTGGTGTCAGTGGGCAAGCCGATGCTGGTGGTGCCGTTCTTCGGAGACCAGCCCAACAACGGAGCTATGGCCGAGAAGATCGGTCTCGGCGTCTCCATACCTTACGCACACCTCTCAGAAGAGAGATTTTATGAAGCCATCAAGACTGTATTAAGTGCTGAGTAAGTAAAATCCTTTTCTTCCTTTCTTTCTTATTGATGAATGAATAAAGAGGTTCGGTTGGGCTTTGACGTACTAGACTGGTAGTTCACTTCGAGCAACAAAAGGCTTCGTTTGTCACGAAGGGAGTAGCCTTAGCGATATTACTCTATTCAAATTATTCTGGCATTTTTTGCGGGGGGGGAAATGCACACAAGTGCAGTTCCGCATACCCACATACAAAAACTACACTGTAATGACGACACTCACACATAAAAAATAAAACAAAACAGCAAAAATTTGTGTACGGATGAGTCACACATCAAATTATGACACGTTTTTGACATAAAGGGCTGGGCTCATTTGTCGATGCAGCAATATCGATACGGAAAAAGGAATAAAGGTTACAAACTCAATCATTTTACGATGGGGTGAATAACAACAAAGAGGTCATTTTTATACGCTCGAGCTTTATACAAAAAGCTCGAGAGTGTAGGTGATTGGGTTGGGACTAATGTGTACCCAGGGAAGTTGGGCTCAGGCTGCTGACACTGAACATCGCTCCATGACAGTACTGCCATCTGCACACCCAACAATTTGAATTTACAACAATCAGTGATCGCTCCCCGTCTTAACGTTGATCACAGTTACATCATTGAATAATTGCTTTTTTACCATCGCCACTCTAAAAAGTGCGTTTAATTCAACCATAAAAGTGAATAATAAGCGATTTTAAGTTATACAGAGCGATGCTGAATCTTCGGCTACTATTCAGCTCTTAGCAGTGTTATTTGCTTTAATTTGAATATGGTTTATTTAACAGTACTACTTACGGTCAGTATTCAGCTTGGATAAGAATCGCATAAGTCTTTCCTAACTACAACTCGACCAAATTAAAACGGTGTCATGAACTTAGCTGTCATGCAGCTATCATGCGCTTAATTATCTTGCTCGAGAGACGGCCGTTAGTCCCTTGAACTAAATTCCCTTTTTATTCACTTGTTGTATAATCTACTATTTCGACATTTATTTCGCGATATCTGTCGCGCTCACATCAGTACAGAGCAAATCATGCAAAAATCTCGCAAATGAATTTGGCGCAGAATCAGGGCCAGATTGACCAACACTTTATCGACAAACATTATTTAACGGTAACATCACTAAGTTGCCCATCGGCGAGAACTCGGATTTATCTAGCGACAGATCTGAAATTTGTACGGATGAGCCATGGACTAGCAGACCCGATGTCACTGAACAAATTTGACAACTAATCAAGAATAAAATATACGAATTTAATGTTTAAATGTAAACAAATAGCAATAATACGATAAAAAAATACTTTTATGTGAAATGTAAAACCGTCTTTTTGTATACTTGATGTTCAAGATCTCTTTTAACAGCAAAAAACTCATCAATTCGACATTTTAAACAGAGCAGCGTTCACATGCGCGACTGGACTCGGTCTAGAAAGAAATCCGGGCGCAACTGGTTTTACTAACGCGTATGCCCATTTGGGCTTGTACTTCGGCAGAGGGGAAACGCTTCGTATGGCTTCTCTTTCTGTAGAAGCCCGTCTTACTCTAAGGGTAGTTCATATTAAAATTTTCAAGTTCAACGGCATTTTGTGGGTCATTTTGGCAACGTGACTTTTCCGAAGTAAAAAAGCCTGCTGAATTCGGTTCTGAATGTTGCCACCCCCTATTTTGGCTCCTTTGCTTAAAATTCAAGATGGCGGCCAAAATGGAGCCTTAACATAAAAAAAACTTTTTTTAAAACACGTTTTTTAAATTGGGGCGCATTTTGTAAAATTGTCTTTAGCATGCGCCCCACGTTTTTAGATTTTAAACTTCTGTAGTTATAGGGTTATAGGTACTATAAATAATTACAGAAGAGTTTATTTTATACTTTTTCGATCTGTTTTTGCTAGTCTGTTTTAATTTATTATTTTAGTAAAATTTTTACTATGTTAAGTGCGTTTTAAAAACGTGTTTTGTAAAAAAAAAATTTTTTCAGTAAATTATTATATCATTAATTAGTTAACGAGCTAAAACTAAAAAAATGTATCATCTCCTATCGGGAAACTTGTTAAGACGATTCAAACAAGCTCAAACTCGATGGGGTTGCATGGTTTTATTACAGAGTTTCAGTGGCCTTCTTCCAGCTCCATCATCAGACCCTGGAAACTATTTCCTAACGAAGTACTCTTCAAGACGATTCAAACGAGCCCAAACTCGATGGGGTTGCATGGTTTTATTATAGAAATCCTATAGCCTTCTTCCGGTTCCATCTTCAGATCCTTGAAAACTATTTCCCATTAGAGTACTTACTCGTCAAGACGATTCAAACGAGCCCAAACTCGATGGGGTTGAATGGTTTTATTACAGAGTTCCAGTGGCCTTCTTTCGGCTCCATCATTATCAGACCCTGAACACTATTTCCCAAAAAAGTACTCGTCAAGACGATTTAAACGAGCCTAAACTCGATGGGGTGGCGTGGTTTTATTAAACAGTTTCTGTGTCCTTCTTCCGGCTCCATCATCAGACCCTGGAAACTATTTCCCAACATATTACTCGTCAAGGCGATACAAACGAGCCCAAACTCGATGAGGTTGCACGGTTTCAGTATTGAGTTCCTATGGCATGGCCTTCCAGTTTCATCATCAGACCCTGGACCTCGTCTCCCATTAGAGTACTCGTCAAGACGATGCTAACGAGCCCAAACACGATGGGGTTGTATGGTTTCATCATAGAGTTCCTGTGGCCTTCTTCCGACTTCATCATCAGATCAGCTCAATGACACCATAATATTGCATTGCCTTCCAGTTCTGACCTATGTTCAAAGTTTCAAGTCTCTAGCTCATCGGGAAGCTAGGTTAAAATCGTTCGCAAACTTTGCGGAGAAACACAAACAAACAAACACACAAACAAACAAACACACAATCAAACAAACAAACAAACAAACGCGAAAGCAACCTAATAAAAACGTGTTAAAATCAGGGGGAAGGGGAGCCAAAATTCGGCTTGGCAACATTCAGAATCCAATTCAGCAGGCTTTTTTACATCGGAAAATTCATGTTGCCCAAATGACTCACAAAATGCCGTTGAAAACTGTCGAAAACTGTTAGGTTCTAAATAGGACAAAAGGATAAACTGACTGTATCAATTTCTACCTTAGGTTAGTACCACCACAGCCACAGTCTATGATATCGGCGGGAAATGATTTTCTTGTCACCGATTTATTTACCTACTTAATTCATCTAACAATGCTTTCATTCAACAAGATTATCTTGTTGTCTACTGGTATTGGCATGGACCAGAATAATATCGGCAAATAAAACTTGTGGTTTGCTGCTTACACAGTACTTAACTATAATTTATAATATAACATATACTGTGTTATTATTACGGAGCATAATAATTATATCATTAAATGTGCATATAAATGCATACATAGCTGGAATTAAGGCATAGATAATTCTGTTTATAGCTGTTATACTTTTGAAACTTCCTCTTTACATATGAATAAGCCAAAGTTATTCAAATGAAGATCACAATGAGTTAAAAACACAAAATAATACGTTCTCGTTAATTTAATTATGGTAATAGATGTGCTACAAAGAAAATCGATTATTTGTTTAATTATCCGGACAAAATAATAATTGCCTTGAAGAACGAACATCCATCTGGGAAAAACGCGCATAAAAGTACCTACTCGAAAGAGTATTTATCTATGGAAAATTTCATTTCGCTTTCCCATACCAAATAAGTCTGTCGAATGTTTTTACATGCGTTATTTTTTTCGATAGCTGTTCGTGCTAAGGGTATAGGTACTGTTTGACACGATCAGGAAACGTACGTAGGTGTAGGTAGGGTTGCCAACCCTACTATATAATATAGTATCTTACTATATTGAGGGCTCACCTACTATATTTTTTGAAAAAATATATAGTATGCAAAACTACTATATTTTTCAAGTGAAAAAATTAAACAAAAGCAACAAAAAATACATAATTATAGCATAATATTTTCTTGTGATTAAACACTTGTGTTTATGGTTGTTGAATAAATTATGAAAATGTTAGTAAGTACGTATGAAAAATACAACTTCTTTAAAATCCTTCATACAAACCGGCAACCTACTATATTTTTTTGGACTTTTTCGCCATTTACTACTTATATTTTTACACTAATAATCTTGAAAATACTACATTTGATGCAAAAAAGTTGGCAAACCTAGGTGTAGGTAGGTTAGGTATCACGTTCAAGCTGTATAAAATAGTGTGAAAATCCGAAATGCTTATTTGCTGACTGTTTTTTTAAAGATAACGCATAAGTAACGTATAGACTGTATTGTATGTTGTGTAGGTATATGACACATTATCGATGCTCTGTTTTTTGCCTAAAACTAATGTTAACTAATAGAATAGAACTTACTAACCTAGAACGGCTTAGAACATTTTCTATGTAAACAATATGGCGCGCCATATTGTTTTCATAGACAAACTTCTACGCCGCTAAATTACAGCCGTAATATGACGGCACCGTCATCTTAGGAAACCCTAGCTTTAGCGCCTTAAACGTCCCAAATTCAAATCCTGGTTGGTACTTACTAGCAAATGTTTGTGTGCGATGAGACTTGCTTGTTTGACCACAAAGTTTATTGTTCTGAGACTTACAAACTTGTCCCACAGTGCACTTAGTCCCTTTTACCAACCAACGTATCCGCCTTGAGAATCGATCCTCCGTAAGAATTGATTTTTTTCCACTTATCTCTACCGTGAGTAAGGAGGAATAAAAGTTCCACTTTGGGACTGTGCTAGGTGGAATTTTAACTAACGATTTTAACCACTTCATTACAGGATGCGCCTGAGCGCCCGTCGTGTGTCCAAAATTTGGCACGACCGGGAAATGAAGCCGCTAGACAAAGCTGTGTACTCGGTCGAGAGGGTCATCCGGTGGGGCCACCACGACCCCCTGCACTCCGACGCCAGGGACCTCAGCATCATCCAAACCTCCTTGCTTGATGTAGCAGCAGCTCTAATATTAGCAACCATTGTGCTCATTTTAGTAGCGAAATTTTTAATTACTTTAGTCTTTAGAATTATAAAAGTCAGCATCAATTCCAAAGCAAAAGACAAGTTGCATTAACGTTAGGTACCTATAATAAATATGATATTTCGTATCTCCTGTGATAGCTTTAGACTAGTTTCGACGTAGTTTTTAATAAGGATTGGTTTTGGTAATCATGCCGTGCCGTATTTCACTATTCTGGATACGTAGGTATCCATACTTCCATCGTTGCGTGCAAGGGTACGTACCTATAAATTCCTTGGTTGCATGTCACATCTACACATACCGTACCGTAAAGGGATGGAACCTTGTCAAAGTAAATAAATAAAAAAGAAAATTATTTATGTTTAATTTAATAATATTCAACTAATTGTTTACTTTTATATTAAGTATTTATTATGTGATCTTACTTGAAGTTGCTGCAGCAAATAAGTTCCCTCGTCTTCGGATGCGTGTCACCGTGTTTTTGGATCTCCCTGTCAGTGTAGTTATGTACTATCCCCGTCAATTGGTAATGCGCTGGAACCTTGTCAAATTAACATACACATCATCGTCATCCGCAACTAAAAAATTAAAAAAATAGTAAAATTCTAATAGGTAATACAATATATTAATTATTGAATTCTTATTTTCAATAAGAAAGGGTCTAGGTAGGTATATGAGAAAATTACAATTGTTTTTCGCTTTTGAGGTTAAAATCATGGCCGCCAGGCGCATTACCAATTGACGCGGATAGTAAGTTAATCTAAAATATTCGGTTTTAGTTCAATTTTTGTGTTATTATTAGACTCTAAATAAGTTCAGTATCTCTGTGACACTACTACTTTTGAATGTAAATTATAATAATGTTATGAAAATGTGAAAATACAGCTGTTTTTGTTTTAATAAAAATTTTGTTTTATTAATTATCCCGTCATTTCATTTGTTTTTTTAGAATAGGTCAAGAAATAGCCTAAATAGATCAAGATGCGTAACATGGGCCTAACGTTACATGACGTTACCCTACACCTACAGTTCAACTTGATTTGGTTAGGTACCCAAGACTAATAAATACCTACCTACGAAGTGCTTTAACGAAGAAGTTAGAACGAATAGGTAGAATAAAAAGCAACATATCAATAAAAACACAATAATTATTTTTTAAATAAAATATCCTCATTTCAAGATAAGCAATGCAAGATGCAATCTCAAATTAGAAGAAATCTGTTGTATCGGCTTGCTTGCATCACTTGTGGTGTCACGAGCACGACTCGCGGTCTCACGTTTCCGGCTAATTTAATGGAATCAATAATTTTCCCCTTATCATGCTAGACTTAGTTATCCTTACCCTATAATTTTCCAAGTAAATTTAATAATGCCCAAGTATTTTTTATTTATTTATTAAAACAACATTTACAAAGCAGGTTGAACAAAACACAAGTAGGTATTCGCCAAACTGCATGGCAGTTTGATGGCGAAGAAAAGAAAAGCACCACCTACTAAAATCACAGTATTATACAGGGTGTTTCTTTTAAGGTGTCAAGCCAATGCGAGGTGATAGCTGAATACTAGACCTATCGATTGAACCCCTATGTATGTATGTTCCGCGATTTTCTGTAGTTTAGGAGTTATAATTTTTTTTTCATATTTTTTTATGATTTAAGGACTGAAAGGCTTTAAAAAATTATATCTTTTTTTTGGATGAGCTTTTCTCGGTATTTTTTTTTTACAATACAATGCCTATTAATTGTAGTTTTATGAGTAAAATAATCACTTTCCTTACTTTGATACAAGTTACAAAAAAAAGATCAATAGTAAAAAATTTGGGAACAAACAAAACAGAATGGAATCTTCAACTGTAAAAATAAATAAATTAAAAATTATTCCATAGCTTCTGGCTAACTTTAAAAACTGTGCGACAGCTTAAGCTTTCATAATAATACAAAAAAAGATGTACTTTATGGGGCGTTATTTGCTGAAATGGGCCCCTGAAAGTGGTGAATCGGAAATTTTGTAATTTTCATATTTTATCATTTGTTATTATTTTCGCTTTTTTTGTCATTCCTAAGATTAATTATCAAATTTGAGTTTAAGTTGAGCTCAGTTAATGGTAGAGACAGTAATTTTATCACTACTACTATCTAATAACCGTCTTATTAATAAAAAAACTTTTAAATAGAGTTATAGTCAATTTTAGCTAACATGCGGCTTATTATACGTCATATTGACATTTAATGACACATTGTTTTCTTTTTGCGGAAAATGTCGATATCAGTCAGTAGATTTGCCTGTTTTGTCTATGGATTCATCAGAACGACCACATAATAACGCTAAAGTAGCTTTTTCTTAGAAAAGTTTATGAATAACTAGCGACCGCCCGCGACTTCGTCTGCGTGGACTGTTTTTGCTATCCCTCGTGAACTGTACGTTTTTTCTGGATGAAATGTACCCTTTGTTATTTTCTGTACCCGTGACAACGTGTATGCAAAATTTCATGATGATCGGTTTAGTAGTTAAGACGTGAAGGCGTAACAAACAAACAAACAAACGGACTTTCGCATTTATAGTATTAGTAAGGATGAATGTCAATATGACGTTTAATAAGCCTTATCACAGAATTTTTGACTACTATAACTCTATTCTAAGGTTTTTTATGAATTGTTATTACATAGTAGTAGTGATAAAATGTCTGTATTTACCATTTATTATGACGTTCTTTTCAATTATGACGTTAAATAAGCCGCATTTGAGCTAAAATTTACTATGACTCTATTTTTTTTTTTATGAATAAGACGGTTAAACTGCCTGCATGCTATAGTGGTTATTGGATAGTAGTAGTGATAAAATGAATGTTTTTACCATAAATTGAGCTCAATTTATACTTAAATGGATAATTAATCTTTGGAATGAAAAAAATATGCGAAAATAATAACAAATCATAAAATATGAAAATTACAAAATTTCCGATTCACCACTTTCAGGGGCCGATTTCAGCAAATAATGCCCCATAAAGTATATCGTCGGTCTATACGTGACACCTCGTATATGCAAATTGACCAACTTTACAGGAGAGACAAAAAACGACTTCCATGCTTGAGTTCACTACAAATCTTCAATTATTTTACTCATTTAGTCATAAAATACTATTTAGTTTGTTAAGAATAATCAAAATATATATATTTTAACATTTTAAATTATGAATTTGTATTTACGAGGTAACACTACTATGTCTCTTAAGGGTGCACCGAGCGTCCACTAGCGCCGCCAATCAAAAAAAAATCATTACAACGAAATAACTATGTTTAACAAAATTCTGAAACATATAAAAACTAGTAATAGTTATAAACTATTTTTGTATGCGTTTTTTTCCTGGTTTAAATGTGTTTGTGTAGTTAAAACCTGGATTAACGCCTAAAGTGGCCACTTTAGGCGTTAATCCAGATTTTAACCACACGAACGCATTTAAACTTAGAATTTTACGCATACAAAAATAGTTTATAACTAATACTAGTTTTTATATGTTTCAGAATTTTGTTAAACATAGTTATTTCGTTGTAATGATTTTTTCTTGATTGGCGGCGCTAGTGGACGCTCGGTGCACCCTTAATATTAGGCATCACTTACGTGGAGTCACTAACACGAAATTATTAAAATACCTAGGTACTGGGTACCTACCTAATAAACCACCTCTTTTTCGCATTTAATCTATTTTATTTTATCTCTTATAAGAGATAAAAATAAAATAAAAATATGAAAATGAAGGGATGAATGACAGATCAACGCCCAGCCCTAACCACTGGACTTAGAGACTTGAAATTTATTACCTACATACCTACAACGTAAGAATTTACTAAGAAAGAATTTTTGGAAATTCCTCCCCTAAAGGTGTGAAATGTAGGTTAAAAGCTTTTAAGGATAAAAATAAAAATAAATAGTAATGTTTACATACTTCATTGGACTATTTTTAAAAACAAATAAGCTAACAAGTGTTTCGTGGTTTTCCGGAACTCAACCCCTTAGGGAATAAATGGGGCAAATGAACCGAAAAAATCGATATGGATATTAATTAATTGCAAAAATGGAGTTTATTTTGAAACCCAACACGATAGACGTGATTCAACTCCTAAAGGGGTAAAATCGAGGGTCACAATTTTGAATAGAAAAAATATAAAATAGACATCTTGACTTAAAAACTTCGTAGAAGTACTTCTATAAACAAATAAGCAAACACGTATTTCGTTGTGAATCAACCCCTTAGGGGGTAAATGGGATAAAAAAAGCCTAAAATCAATATGGATGTTGTTACTGAGTTTTAAGGGAAGTTCATTGCGTAAATGGCATTTATTTTGAAGTCCAACACAGTGGACATGATTCAACTCCTAAATCGCCTTAAATGAGTGTCTAAATTTTGTATGGAATATACGGGAACGGGGCCTTGATTTCACCCTTTTAGGAGTTGAATCACAACTCCTAAAGGGGCGAAATCGAGGTTTAAATTTTGAATAGAAAAATATAAAATAGACATTTTGACCTAAAAACTTCGTAGAAGTACTTCTATAAACAAATAATCAAACACATATTGCGTTGTGAATCAACCCCTAAGGGGGTAAAGTAAGGAATATACGGGAACGGGGCGAAAACGGGGACAAACAGGTACGGAAAATGGATATCCTACAAATACTATAAGTGTGAAAGTTTAAATGTTTGGATATTTAGATGTTTGTTACTAAATCACGCAAAAACGATTTAGATGTTATTTAGAATGGCACACAGATAGTTTATAGCCTAGATTAAAACATGATATTTATAAGGACTTAAATCTAAAAAACTTAGACAAATAATCTTTGGAGGTACGTACTTTTGCTTATATAGTAATACCTACTTATTACTAATATGGCAACAAATTAATTACTTTTTAAACTTTGTTCTGTCCTGTCCTTGACGCTATTTTGAAATACTCTGCAGTTCCGAGTTCTCACAAAGTATAAAGTGACTCTGACAAAGCGTAGATATAACTAACGTAAATACGTGGTCTCACTTTATTCTACCTATAGATGTCACTAGGAAATTTGACGAGGTAACACCAGAAAGAATGTTATCAACGTTTGTTACAAGATGTCACTACGGGTCGTTTTTTCGGCGTTTTAAGACATAATTTGCAGTAGGCACTTACACGTTCCCACCAGAAACACCTTGTGAATCTTTCTGTATCAAAAGCAAAAAATACTCAAAATTGCAGATACGAGGTGTCATATAGACCGACGATATACATCTTTTTTGTATTATTATGAAAACTTAAGCTGTCGCACAGTTTTTAAAGCTAGCCAGAAGCTATGGAATAATCTTTAATTAATTTATTTTTACAGTTGAAGATTGCATTCTGTTTTGTTTGTTCCCAAATTTTTTACTATCGATCTTTTTTTTGTAACTTGTATCAAAGTAAGGAAGGTGATTGATTATTTTACTCATAAAACTACAATTAATAGGCATTGTGTTGCAAAAAAAAATATCGAGAAAAGCTCACCCAAAAAAAAGCTATAATTTTTTAAAGCCGTTCAGTCCTTAAACCGTAAAAAATTATGAAACAAACTCCTAAACTACAGAAAATCGCGGAACATACATAGGGGTTTAATCGATAGGTCTAGTACTCAGCTATCACCTCGCATTGGCTGGACACCTTAAAAGAAACACCCTGTATATAAACCAAGCTATAATATACTAATAAATACTTTAAGTTATTTTAGTAATTGGAGATGGGACATAAACAAATCCGGTTGGAAACTTGGAACAGAATTGGATCATTCTCATTAGTTCCAGTGGATATAGTTCCATGGAACCAGGTACTGATACTTTTTATTCTTAATATTCGTTCTCACTAGTTCCATTGCCAATGGCACTAGTGAGAATAATACTGATTATTCTTAGTCTCAGTAGTTCCATCCATGGGACAGATATCCACTGGAACTAGGGGGGGCGTCCATTAATCACGTGATGTTTTTTTGGCCAATTTTTAACCCCCCCTCCCCCTTGGTGATGCATGGTGAGGTTTTACGTTAACCCCCCCCTCTAAATCACGTGTATTTTTTTGGTACAAAATAATGTCAACAATTTTCTGTACGAATATGTCGCGGTGGGCGGGGAAATCGTCCTGGTAGCGGTGGGTGAGTCAACAATCACAATCACACGCAGTTTTCGGTGAAAAGTCACGCGTTTAACGAAAAAAATTAATACACGTGATATCTGACTACACCCCCCCGTCCCCCTTGTGATATTTCGTGATTTTTCCAACTACCCCCCCCCCCCCCTTTCGAGGCTCACGTGATTAATGGACGACCCCTAGTGAGAATGATTGACAGATTCTGTGCCTTAAGCTAGAGTTTCCTAGGATGACGGTGCCGTCATTATTACGGCCGTAATTTAACGGCGTAGAACGTTGTCTTGTCTATGTAAACAATACGGCGCAGTTTCCTAGAGAGCGGTGCTGGACACGGTAAAGTCAAATAGTCTTTTTACCATCGCCACTCTAAAAAGTTCGTTTAATTCAACGATAAGAGTGAATAATAAGCGATTTTATTCACCGAGTGAATAATTAGTCCTACCACCAACCAAACCGAGACATGTAGCCCCCTCCCGGAATCGAATCGGACCCCTGCGTCTTATACAGGTAGGCAAACCACTACACCACAGAGACGGTTAAAACCTCTGGTTACGTATAGTGCTTATCGGTCGGTAACGATAACGCTCCAATAGTGTGTTTAACGTCCCAAATTTAAATCTTGGTTGGTACTTACTTACTAGCAAATGTTTGTGTGCGATGAGACTTGCGTTTGAAACCACAAAGTTTATTATTCTGAGACTTACAAACTTGTCCCACGGTGCACTAGTCCCTTCTACCAACCAACGTATCCGCCCTGGTGGGTAAGAATTGTTTTTTTTTCCACTTATCTCTACCATGAGTAAGGAGCTAAGGAGGAATAAAAGTTCCACTTTGGGACTGTGCTAGGTGGAATTTTAACTAACGATTTTAACCACTTCATTACAGGATGCGCCTGAGCGCCCGTCGTGTGTCCAAAATTTGGCACGACCGGGAAATGAAGCCGCTAGACAAAGCTGTGTACTCGGTCGAGAGGGTCATCCGGTGGGGCCACCACGACCCCCTGCACTCCGACGCCAGGGACCTCAGCATCATCCAAACCTCCTTGCTTGATGTAGCAGCAGCTCTAATATTAGCAACCATTGTGCTCATTTTAGTAGCGAAATTTTTAATTTCTTTAGTCTTTAGAATTATAAAAGTCAGCATCAATTCCAAAGCAAAAGACAAGTTGCATTAACGTTAGGTACCTATAATAAATATGATATTTCGTATCTCCTGTGATAGCTTTAGACTAGTTTCGACGTAGTTTTTAATAAGGATTGGTTTTGGTAATCATGCCGTGCCGTATTTCACTATTCTGGATACGTAGGTATCCATACTTCCATCGTTGCGTGCAAGGGTACGTACCTATAAATTCCTTGGTTGCATGTCACATCTACACATACCGTACCGTAAAGGGATGGAACCTTGTCAAAGTAAATAAATAAAAAAGAAAATTATTTATGTTTAATTTAATAATATTCAACTAATTGTTTACTTTTATATTAAGTATTTATTATGTGATCTTACTTGAAGTTGCTGCAGCAAATAAGTTCCCTCGTCTTCGGATGCGTGTCACCGTGTTTTTGGATCTCCCTGTCAGTGTAGTTATGTACTATCCCCGTCAATTGGTAATGCGCTGGAACCTTGTCAAATTAACATACACATCATCGTCATCCGCAACTAAAAAATTAAAAAAATAGTAAAATTCTAATAGGTAATACAATATATTAATTATTGAATTCTTATTTTCAATAAGAAAGGGTCTAGGTATATGAGAAAATTACAATTGTTTTTCGCTTTTGAGGTTAAAATCATGGCCGCCAGGCGCATTACCAATTGACGCGGATAGTAAGTTAATCTAAAATATTCGGTTTTAGTTCAATTTTTGTGTTATTATTAGACTCTAAATAAGTTCAGTATCTCTGTGACACTACTACTTTTGAATGTAAATTATAATAATGTTATGAAAATGTGAAAATACAGCTGTTTTTGTTTTAATAAAAATTTTGTTTTATTAATTATCCCGTCATTTCATTTGTTTTTTTAGAATAGGTCAAGAAATAGCCTAAATAGATCAAGATGCGTAACATGGGCCTAACGTTACATGACGTTACCCTACACCTACAGTTCAACTTGATTTGGTTAGGTACCCAAGACTAATAAATACCTACCTACGAAGTGCTTTAACGAAGAAGTTAGAACGAATAGGTAGAATAAAAAGCAACATATCAATAAAAACACAATAATTATTTTTTAAATAAAATATCCTCATTTCAAGATAAGCAATGCAAGATGCAATCTCAAATTAGAAGAAATCTGTTGTATCGGCTTGCTTGCATCACTTGTGGTGTCACGAGCACGACTCGCGGTCTCACGTTTCCGGCTAATTTAATGGAATCAATAATTTTCCCCTTATCATGCTAGACTTAGTTATCCTTACCCTATAATTTTCCAAGTAAATTTAATAATGCCCAAGTATTTTTTATTTATTTATTAAAACAACATTTACAAAGCAGGTTGAACAAAACACAAGTAGGTATTCGCCAAACTGCATGGCAGTTTGATGGCGAAGAAAAGAAAAGCACCACCTACTAAAATCACAGTATTATACAGGGTGTTTCTTTTAAGGTGTCAAGCCAATGCGAGGTGATAGCTGAATACTAGACCTATCGATTGAACCCCTATGTATGTATGTTCCGCGATTTTCTGTAGTTTAGGAGTTATAATTTTTTTTTTATATTTTTTTATGATTTAAGGACTGAAAGGCTTTAAAAAATTATATCTTTTTTTTGGATGAGCTTTTCTCGGTATTTTTTTTTTACAATACAATGCCTATTAATTGTAGTTTTATGAGTAAAATAATCACTTTCCTTACTTTGATACAAGTTACAAAAAAAAGATCAATAGTAAAAAATTTGGGAACAAACAAAACAGAATGGAATCTTCAACTGTAAAAATAAATAAATTAAAAATTATTCCATAGCTTCTGGCTAACTTTAAAAACTGTGCGACAGCTTAAGCTTTCATAATAATACAAAAAAAGATGTACTTTATGGGGCGTTATTTGCTGAAATGGGCCCCTGAAAGTGGTGAATCGGAAATTTTGTAATTTTCATATTTTATCATTTGTTATTATTTTCGCTTTTTTTGTCATTCCTAAGATTAATTATCAAATTTGAGTTTAAGTTGAGCTCAGTTAATGGTAGAGACAGTAATTTTATCACTACTACTATCTAATAACCGTCTTATTAATAAAAAAACTTTTAAATAGAGTTATAGTCAATTTTAGCTAACATGCGGCTTATTATACGTCATATTGACATTTAATGACACATTGTTTTCTTTTTGCGGAAAATGTCGATATCAGTCAGTAGATTTGCCTGTTTTGTCTATGGATTCATCAGAACGACCACATAATAACGCTAAAGTAGCTTTTTCTTAGAAAAGTTTATGAATAACTAGCGACCGCCCGCGACTTCGTCTGCGTGGACTGTTTTTGCTATCCCTCGTGAACTGTACGTTTTTTCTGGATGAAATGTACCCTTTGTTATTTTCTGTACCCGTGACAACGTGTATGCAAAATTTCATGATGATCGGTTTAGTAGTTAAGACGTGAAGGCGTAACAAACAAACAAACAAACGGACTTTCGCATTTATAGTATTAGTAAGGATGAATGTCAATATGACGTTTAATAAGCCTTATCACAGAATTTTTGACTACTATAACTCTATTCTAAGGTTTTTTATGAATTGTTATTACATAGTAGTAGTGATAAAATGTCTGTATTTACCATTTATTATGACGTTCTTTTCAATTATGACGTTAAATAAGCCGCATTTGAGCTAAAATTTACTATGACTCTATTTTTTTTTTTTTATGAATAAGACGGTTAAACTGCCTGCATGCTATAGTGGTTATTGGATAGTAGTAGTGATAAAATGAATGTTTTTACCATAAATTGAGCTCAATTTATACTTAAATGGATAATTAATCTTTGGAATGAAAAAAATATGCGAAAATAATAACAAATCATAAAATATGAAAATTACAAAATTTCCGATTCACCACTTTCAGGGGCCGATTTCAGCAAATAATGCCCCATAAAGTATATCGTCGGTCTATACGTGACACCTCGTATATGCAAATTGACCAACTTTACAGGAGAGACAAAAAACGACTTCCATGCTTGAGTTCACTACAAATCTTCAATTATTTTACTCATTTAGTCATAAAATACTATTTAGTTTGTTAAGAATAATCAAAATATATATATTTTAACATTTTAAATTATGAATTTGTATTTACGAGGTAACACTACTAGGCATCACTTACGTGGAGTCACTAACACGAAATTATTAAAATACCTAGGTACTGGGTACCTACCTAATAAACCACCTCTTTTTCGCATTTAATCTATTTTATTTTATCTCTTATAAGAGATAAAAATAAAATAAAAATATGAAAATGAAGGGATGAATGACAGATCAACGCCCAGCCCTAACCACTGGACTTAGAGACTTGAAATTTATTACCTACATACCTACAACGTAAGAATTTACTAAGAAAGAATTTTTGGAAATTCCTCCCCTAAAGGTGTGAAATGTAGGTTAAAAGCTTTTAAGGATAAAAATAAAAATAAATAGTAATGTTTACATACTTCATTGGACTATTTTTAAAAACAAATAAGCTAACAAGTGTTTCGTGGTTTTCCGGAACTCAACCCCTTAGGGAATAAATGGGGCAAATGAACCGAAAAAATCGATATGGATATTAATTAATTGCAAAAATGGAGTTTATTTTGAAACCCAACACGATAGACGTGATTCAACTCCTAAAGGGGTAAAATCGAGGGTCACAATTTTGAATAGAAAAAATATAAAATAGACATCTTGACTTAAAAACTTCGTAGAAGTACTTCTATAAACAAATAAGCAAACACGTATTTCGTTGTGAATCAACCCCTTAGGGGGTAAATGGGATAAAAAAAGCCTAAAATCAATATGGATGTTGTTACTGAGTTTTAAGGGAAGTTCATTGCGTAAATGGCATTTATTTTGAAGTCCAACACAGTGGACATGATTCAACTCCTAAATCGCCTTAAATGAGTGTCTAAATTTTGTATGGAATATACGGGAACGGGGCCTTGATTTCACCCTTTTAGGAGTTGAATCACAACTCCTAAAGGGGCGAAATCGAGGTTTAAATTTTGAATAGAAAAATATAAAATAGACATTTTGACCTAAAAACTTCGTAGAAGTACTTCTATAAACAAATAATCAAACACATATTGCGTTGTGAATCAACCCCTAAGGGGGTAAAGTAAGGAATATACGGGAACGGGGCGAAAACGGGGACAAACAGGTACGGAAAATGGATATCCTACAAATACTATAAGTGTGAAAGTTTAAATGTTTGGATATTTAGATGTTTGTTACTAAATCACGCAAAAACGATTTAGATGTTATTTAGAATGGCACACAGATAGTTTATAGCCTAGATTAAAACATGATATTTATAAGGACTTAAATCTAAAAAACTTAGACAAATAATCTTTGGAGGTACGTACTTTTGCTTATATAGTAATACCTACTTATTACTAATATGGCAACAAATTAATTACTTTTTAAACTTTGTTCTGTCCTGTCCTTGACGCTATTTTGAAATACTCTGCAGTTCCGAGTTCTCACAAAGTATAAAGTGACTCTGACAAAGCGTAGATATAACTAACGTAAATACGTGGTCTCACTTTATTCTACCTATAGATGTCACTAGGAAATTTTACGAGGTAACACCAGAAAGAATGTTATCAACGTTTGTTACAAGATGTCACTACGGGTCGTTTTTTCGGCGTTTTAAGACATAATTTGCAGTAGGCACTTACACGTTCCCACCAGAAACACCTTGTGAATCTTTCTGTATCAAAAGCAAAAAATACTCAAAATTGCAGATACGAGGTGTCATATAGACCGACGATATACATCTTTTTTGTATTATTATGAAAACTTAAGCTGTCGCACAGTTTTTAAAGCTAGCCAGAAGCTATGGAATAATCTTTAATTAATTTATTTTTACAGTTGAAGATTGCATTCTGTTTTGTTTGTTCCCAAATTTTTTACTATCGATCTTTTTTTTGTAACTTGTATCAAAGTAAGGAAGGTGATTGATTATTTTACTCATAAAACTACAATTAATAGGCATTGTGTTGCAAAAAAAAATATCGAGAAAAGCTCACCCAAAAAAAAGCTATAATTTTTTAAAGCCGTTCAGTCCTTAAACCGTAAAAAATTATGAAACAAACTCCTAAACTACAGAAAATCGCGGAACATACATAGGGGTTTAATCGATAGGTCTAGTACTCAGCTATCACCTCGCATTGGCTGGACACCTTAAAAGAAACACCCTGTATATAAACCAAGCTATAATATACTAATAAATACTTTAAGTTATTTTAGTAATTGGAGATGGGACATAAACAAATCCGGTTGGAAACTTGGAACAGAATTGGATCATTCTCATTAGTTCCAGTGGATATAGTTCCATGGAACCAGGTACTGATACTTTTTATTCTTAATATTCGTTCTCACTAGTTCCATTGCCAATGGCACTAGTGAGAATAATACTGATTATTCTTAGTCTCAGTAGTTCCATCCATGGGACAGATATCCACTGGAACTAGGGGGGCGTCCATTAATCACGTGATGTTTTTTTGGCCAATTTTTAACCCCCCCTCCCCCTTGGTGATGCATGGTGAGGTTTCAGGGTGTGTCCCCACTTAGGCCGCGCTCCGCGCTCCGCGCTCCGCGAACCTCGGAGCATATGTGGACGCGCGAACTCCGTCTGCTCCGCGCTCCGCGCTCCACGCTCCGCGCTCCGTTCCCGTAATCAAATAAGCTTTATTCATATAAACTTAATTATTAAGTACTTTTGTCTCCACAGTATTATTATTGTGTAATTAATAATGAGTGGAAAAGAAGGGGTAAAACTTTGAATTAACAATCATGCCTATGTACAGTCAGCAGCACATCAGGTTATACAAATGTGTCAAAAATTTTCAATTTATTTTGGACCTTGTCTTGACAATAGGCTTTTCGTAATGAAAAAAAACTGTTCGCTCGATAGATGGCGTTGATAAAAAAATTTGTCAACCAAACTACTTACTTCTCTTCTCTAAGGTGTGTAGGCTAGTGGAATCATGGATCACAGTATTTTCTTGATATCTGAATTCCGGAATGCAAATTCCACGATTTCTAGTGTTGCCAGTAGTCGTTTCTAAAAAAGTACTTACATTTTACGTTACTATGGAGTATGGTTATGTCTTTTTGTTTATGGGCCGATTTGACCGTTTTCGGTGAAACTCGGTTTTTGGTGTTATTTTGACAAAAAAATAGCAACGCAATGTTAAAAATATAAAAAATCCAGGATAGCGGGCAACTTTTTTGCTTGGTAGCCAATTTCTATGAAACTCGGTTTTTGTTACTGCTTTAACAAGAAAACAGCAACGCAATGTTAAAAATACAAAAATCCAAGATGGCGGCCAACTTTTTTATTTGTGGGCCGATTTCAATGAAACTCAGTTTTTCTTTTTATTTTGACAAGGAAACAGCAACGATATATTGAAAAATATAAAAATTCCAAGATGCCGGCCAAATTTTTTGTTTTTGGGCCGATTTCGATGAAACTCGGTTTTGGGTACTATTTCGAAAATAAAACAGCAACGCAATAATAAAAATTTTAAAAAAATTCAAGATGGTGGCCAACTTTTTTGTTTTTGGGCCAATTTCAATGAAACTCGGTTTTTAGTACTATTTCGACAAGAAAACAGCAACGCAATAATAAAAATATAAAATATCCAAGATGGCGGCCAACTTTTTTGTTTTTGGGCCGGTTTCGATGAAAATTGTTTTTTGGAACTATTTCGACAATAAAACAGCAACGCAATAATAAAAATATAAAAAATCCAAGATGGCGGCCAACTTTTTGTTTTTGAGCCGATTTTGGGCCGATTTTGATAGAACTCGGTTTTTAGTACTATTTCGACAAGAAAACAGCAACGCAATAATAAAAATATAAAATATCAAAGATGGCGGCCAACTTTTTTGTTTTTGGGCTAATTTCGATGAAACTCGGTTTTTAGTACTATTTCGACAAGAAAACAGCAACGCAATAATAAAAATATAAAATATCCAAGATGGCGGCCAACTTTTTTGTTTTTGGGCCGGTTTCGATGAAAATTGTTTTTTGGAACTATTTCGACAATAAAACAGCAACGCAATAATAAAAATATAAAAAATCCAAGATGGCGGCCAACTTCTTGTTTTTGAGCCGATTTCGATGAAACTCGGTTTTGGGTACTATTTCGAAAATAAAACAGCAACGCAATAATAAAAATTGAAAAAATCCAAGATGGCGGCCAACTTTTTTGTTTTTGGGCCGATTTCGATGAAACTCGGCTTTGGGTACTATTTCGAAAATAAAACAGCAACGCAATAATAAAAATTGAAAAAATCCAAGATGGCGGCCAACTTTTTTGTTTTTGGGCCGATTTTGATAGAACTCTGTTTTTTTTTGTTTTCTTTTGTTTTAAATGCTCATCAGGCTGAACAACTGTTGTTAAGGTGTCATTTTTGTATTTTGTATAGTTTAGCTGGACCATTATGGTACTGCATCAGGTGTTCCAATTTCCAAAATCATTATACTCTAAACTATACCCAGGCTTAACAGCTATATTACAAAAAAAGATTCATTCGAATCCGTTCAGTATTTCCTGAGATTAGCGTGTTCAAACAGACAAACAGACACACTTTTTTTCTAAATTCTTACTCTATTACTATGTCTCCATCGTCCCACATATTTTTTTTTTGAAATATATGTAATGTACAGCAGACACACTTTTTTTACTGTTTTATTATACAGGGTAATTTTGCGACCCCTTTACAAAATCAAATATAAGTTCAAGGAAGTAATAAAAAGAAATTAGGTGAGCTAATTCTAATTTATTTCTTTTTAAATTCTCAGTTTTCAGCCACTTTTTATATCCTAAAAATCTAGGCGCGCACGCTCACCGTCACGAACGGGACGCGAGCGGGGGAAGGCGAGTGGCGGGAGGGGGGCTCGCGCGGGTCGACCGTGCGACGCGCAAACGGTGACAACAATTTCAATTTGTGTAGGGAAAAGTTTGGAGTAAAAATGTAAAAAAAATGTTTTTGTTTTACTTCATAAATTGATTGTACCGCTGTTATAGAATGACCTGACAAAATTTTAAAAGGGGTCCAAAAATGACCCTGTATGTAAGGATAAATAAATAAAAAAAAGGGAAACATAGTTTACAATTGCAATAAAATGAGGGTTGTTGTAGCACATTCAAGTGATGATGAAGTCGGCGCGAGAGTCTCGCATGCTGAATTTCATTTTGATTATTTTTTATTAGGTTATTTCAGAAAAGGTTTTTAAATTTTCAGAAAAATTCAATAAAATAAGTCACCTTTCAATAAAATATTAAAATCTATAAGAATGGAATAAAAATAAATATTTTGTTAAATTCATTAAATTAATTTTCAATGTACCAGAAGGTCGTGAGAGGCACGAGATCTGTTAATTTTTGTTTTCAGATCATTTTGGCTACTCTAGACGCTCAAATCAATTTAACGCTGACTGTACTTTAACCCGATTAAATAATACCCAAACTTAATTTCTCCCATAAAGGACAAGAATAACGCAATGTAAACAATGACAAAAGGTCAAGATGACTGCGAACTTACTTGACTTTGATTTTGGTTTGATTTTGATGTAACTCGGTTGTAAAAAAAAAGTAAAACAATTAAAGAATTTGGCCGCATCCTGGAATTTTTAATATTTTTATTATTGCGTTGCTGTTTTCTTGTCAAAATAGAAACAAAAACCGAGTTTTATTCAAATCGGACCACAAACAAAAAGTTGGCCGCCATCTTGGATTTTTTATTATTATTGCGTTGCTATTTTCTTATCAAAATAGTAACAAAAACCGAGTTTTATTTAAATCGGACCACAAACAAAAAAGCTGGCCGCAATCTTGGATTTTTTATATTTTTATTATTGCGTTGCTCTTTTATTGTCGAAATAGTACCAAAAATCGAGTTTCATCGAAATCGGCCCAAAAACAAAAACGTTGGCCACCATTTTAGATTTTTTTATATTTTATTATTGCGTTGGTGTTTTACTGTCGAAATAGTACCAAAAATCGAGTTTCATCGAAATCGGCCCAAAAACAAAAAAGTTGGCCGCCATCTTGGATTTTTTTCAATTTTTATTATTGCGTTGCTGTTTTATTTTCGAAATAGTACCCAAAACCAAGTTTCATCGAAATCGGCCCAAAAACAAAAAAGTTGGCCGCCATCTTGGATTTTTTTTCAATTTTTATTATTACGTTGCTGTTTTATTTTCGAAATAGTACCCAAAAATCGAGTTTCATCGAAATCGGCCCACAAACAACAAAGTTGGCCGCCATCTTGGAATTTTTGCTATTTTTTACATTGCGTTGCTGTTTTCTTGTTAAAGCAGTAACAAAAACCGAGTTTCATAGAAATTGGCTACCAAGCAAAAAATTTGCCCGTTATCCTGGATTTTTTATATTTTTAACATTGCGTTGCTATTTTTTTGTCAAAATAACACCAAAAACCGAGTTTCACCGAAAACGGTCAAATCGGCCCATAAACAAATAGACAACCATACTCCATAGTAACGTAAAATGTAAGCCTTCATTGTCAAGACAAGGTCCAAAATAAATTGAAAATTACAACAAACATTTTGAATTTGGCTATCGTAGCCCATATACTTGAAAGTGATTTGTAATAGGAAACAATCAAAACGAAGCACGGACGCAGCTGCGTTTTAAATCGTTTTAAACTTCTCGTAATAGACCCCTGCGCATTAAACTTTTCGTAATAGACCCTGCGCTCCGCGCTCCGCGCTCCGCGAACCGCGCTCCGCGCTCCGCGCTCCGTGTCGGATCGCAAATTCGGAGCGCGCTCCGAGGTTCGCGGAGCGCGGAGCGCGGAGCGCGGCCTAAGTGGGGACACACCTTTACGTTAACCCCCCCCCCTCTAAATCACGTGTATTTTTTTGGTACAAAATAATGTCAACAATTTTCTGTACGAATATGTCGCGGTGGGCGGGGAAATCGTCCTGGTAGCGGTGGGTGAGTCAACAATCACAATCACACGCAGTTTTCGGTGAAAAGTCACGCGTTTAACGAAAAAAATTAATACACGTGATATCTGACTACACCCCCCCGTCCCCCTTGTGATATTTCGTGATTTTTCCAACTACCCCCCCCCCCCCCCCCCCTTTCGAGGCTCACGTGATTAATGGACGACCCCTAGTGAGAATGATTGACAGATTCTGTGCCTTAAGCTAGAGTTTCCTAGGATGACGGTGCCGTCATTATTACGGCCGTAATTTAACGGCGTAGAACGTTGTCTTGTCTATGTAAACAATACGGCGCAGTTTCCTAGAGAGCGGTGCTGGACACGGTAAAGTCAAATAGTCTTTTTACCATCGCCACTCTAAAAAGTTCGTTTAATTCAACGATAAGAGTGAATAATAAGCGATTTTATTCACCGAGTGAATAAAAATAATTTGAATTTGGAACGAGCGCGCATCATGTACAAAAAAGTACCTATGCCTACTGGCTGCTGGCTGCTATGGAGCTATTCCATAGAGCCATAGCCTTAAGGCTATGATAGAGCCATAGTTACAAAATAAAAATAAACGAAAATCCCGCCAAATTTAATAAGGTTCTTTTTAGTGTCTTATCTTTGGGTTCTTTTCTATCTATTAGAGGGAGATTGAATGTTCAGTCTTGCATCAGTCCATTCCATCAGTCTGGTACGATATTCAGCCTGCAAAAATTCAAAGTCTATGCAGACTGATGAAATGGACTGATGCCAGACTGATCATGTAATCTCTCTCTTGGCGTGGTTGTTTTATGTCATTGGAAAACTTCTAATTTCAAGCATGGGTCGGTAATGGGATGGGTGACCAAAATGTATTATCTCGAGCTCCTCCGTTTTAAATACTCTAAGCCTCCGTGCCTCGGAAGGCACATTAAGCCGTTGGTCCCGGCTGCATTTGCAGTCGTTAACACCCATCAATCCACATTGGGCCCGCGTGGTGGGTTATGGCCATAAGGAAGGCCTGTGCCCCAGCAGTGTGGGGACATTAAAAATGGCTGATGGTCAACTATAAATACTAAGTATAAAGTACCTGTCAGAGGTACATACCTATTTGTTTTCTCGCAGTCAATGGTAAAAAGTAGAGTACACAACTCGTGAATAAAAATTTCATCTCGGTCCTTTGAATCCCTCGCTTCGCTCAGGATTCTACTTTTGAATCCCTCGCTACGCTCGGGATTCAACTCTAGAATCCTTTGCTACTCTCGGGATCCAACTTAGTCCCTCGAACTAAATTCCCTTTTTATTCACTTGTTGCATAATCTACTATTTTACGTCCGTAAAATTACGGTGGCTATGTGACGGCACCGCTTTCTTAGGAAACCCTAGCTTTAGCGATACCACACGATTCTATAGAGAAAATAACACACGTAGAAAACTCATAATTTTATTTTGAACGGAAGAA
This sequence comes from Agriphila tristella, assembly GCA_928269145.1. NCBI lineage: Eukaryota > Metazoa > Arthropoda > Insecta > Lepidoptera > Crambidae > Agriphila > Agriphila tristella. Next base: position 4,980,749 of record OV743439.1, on the reverse strand, counting down.
ATTGTACCGCTATATCTACCGCCTTAAAGCGAACTGAGATATCCCATTACAATGAAGTTGGTTAAAAATTACTCTCAAGTTTCACTTTAAGGATTTAATTAAATAAAACGCATAAAAAAAATAGTTTTAACGAATACTAGTTTAATATTCTTCAGAATTTTATTAAACGGTTATTTCGTTGTAATTTTTTCTTGGTTGGCGGCGCTAGTGGACTCATAGACATCAGAATAAATAAAACGTTTTATTTATTATTTTATTTATTCTTATGGTTCAGGTTCTGTCTGCACCTTAACCATTAGGTACAACGAAATATCTTTATGTTAATAAAATTCTGAAAAATGTAATCACCTTTTAGGGTTTCATCTAACAAAGCAGAGTAATAATGATATTATGCATATGTTCAAGAGAGGTGCGAAGAGACCCTGAGCCTCAGCCTGCCCGCCAAGCAAGCATCACTGTATGAGTTTTTTTTCTTATCTGCGAGAAACTAGTGTAGAGAGTTCTTGCCCGCAATGTAAACAGTTAGCGATCAACTACAGGCACACTATATGTTTTCACATGGGACTGTCTTACGTTTCTTGAGCGAGAAAATCTTCGATAGCTAGTCGCGCCATACTATTATATTCTGTGGTCGCGCGCTTTCGCGTCGGGGCAGAGTAGGGTTGCCTGCTACGCGTACTCTAATGTCCTCTATTTCGTATAGGTTGTACTCTATTCTATAATCTACAACAGCAATAGGGTACGCTAAAATACTCTATAACGTAACTCTTGTGTAACCAATGTGTTACTATAAAGACAAATCTTTGAAAAAAGTTGCGATAATAACACATTGGTGCAAAAGCACTAAACTTAAGAATCGCCTAAGTCTTTTCTTATCTACAACTCGACCAAGATAACTAGGCGAATGACAGCTACATGATGGCTAAGTTTATGACACCGTTTTAATTTGGTCGTGTTGTAGTTAGGAAAAGACTTAGGCGATCCTTAAGTTTAGTGCAATCGGGCGAATGTGGTTAAGGATAAAAAGTAGAAAATTTACATAGGTACTCTTTTTATTGCTGCATACATACATTTGTCTGAAAAAAAAGGTGACAACCCTAGTGCCGAGGCGGGGTGATGAGAGTGGGACAAGTGGCATAAGATAAAAAGTACACCATGGAAAGTTAGTAACTTTACTTTCAAACCTTTATCGATCTAAGTACATAATATAGAATTAATTTAATTAAAGCAATGTTATAATTTTATCAAAAGGTGATCCCAGCTCAACTTTAGAGATAGATAATTGAAGTCTGTTAAACATTTTAGTTCAAGTAGATGCAAGCTAAGATGATTAATAAATACTATACAAGCTCTTGAAATCTGCCAGATATTTCATCACATTCTCACCCTCAAAGCTTTTCTTATAAAAACTAAAATATTTTTTAGCTTTTATGCCAGCAATTCATTTTCAAGCCTTTTTATTTTTATTGGTAATATGTTAACCATCTCTTGGCATAAGCTAAATTCCTCCTGCATCATGACTGCAGCATCTTTGTCATTTGTGCAAATGTCCACCACTGCCTGGTAGGAGTCATAACTCTTGTTAACATGCATCAGTAGCACACTTTTGTCTACAGCAATTCTCTTCATACTATTCCTACCAATAAATGCATAAGCGCTAACAACTGGACGAATGAGATCAAAATCAAGCTTAGACGGCATCTTCCCATTTTTGTCTTTGACTGAATTTAAAAAGTGATCATAGTTCTCTATGCTCTTCTCACATAGCATATTAATCTTTTTCAAAGAATGCGGTGTTGGTTTCTCTTTAGTTTTATTTAGCTTTTCCAACTTAATATTAAGAATATCGGAGTAGACCTCGCCCAATTCAAACCAAAGCTGTCTACAATACTGCAAATAATAAGTTGGATTTATTTCTTTAACTAATTCTTCGAGCATGTCAATCCTTCTTTTGTGCATCTTTGATCTCCTTTCATCATCCTCTTCGAAGAAAGCTAGATAGCTGTATGATTGTGAACTATCTTGTATAAGCTCTATATAATCTGAAGCCAATGAGTCTAATTTGTAATACTCTTTAGCTTTGTTGAGCCAATTCTGACAGCTTAAGAATACCTCTCGTGCATCTTGGTACGTCAGAAGAAATTTATCCCCGATCTTGCTTTCATATTTGGACACGTCTATGTCAGGGAAAACTAAGGTCTTGACATCACCACCACAAATATTTTCATGATCTTCTATCTTCAAGTTGGACATATCTGGAATTGATAAAACAATATGAATAGTAGAAAGCTTCTCTAAAACAACATTTATTTAGAAAGGGCTAAAGATTATTTTTATTAAATTTACAAACCTGTTATAGCATCAGTCAGTGTTTCAGCATCAGTCATCAACCTCGCCTTCGAAGCAGTCATCAGGAGCAGACAATACTTAGCCCAGCATCGGGCCACATCGGCCGATCTGTGTTTCAAAGTTTCCGTCTTTGCTAAGAACACATCGTCATTACTCTCCGACGACATCAACTTTTCCTCATAATTCTCAAGAATAGTTGATGCAGCAGCTAAATGATGTCTCGATTGAAAGAAGCCATATTGCTCAGCAAAGAATTGAGAGAGTGTTGCGGAATTCAAGGCCCAGTCAATTGGCTCATAGTCAGAGTACTGTAGCTGCCTTCTCAGTGTCACATGACAATATATAGCAGATTTCAAGTTTTCTTTCAAAGAGCCAAACACTTGAGCAAGGTAATAAAGGGTAAGAGTGTAAGCTTTCTCCAGCAACATAAAATCACCAACATCAGTTTCTCCCGCATTATTGATAATGTGCTCAATAGGCAAAGGCATTTGTAATGTACATTTGAATGTTTCATACAACTCCTTAGCGCTGAGTAAGTATACTTTAGCTTTGCCAGGTTCATCTCTATTGGACCACAGTATCCCGAGATTGTTGTAGATGTTAATCAAAGTAATTACTATTTCGGGTTTAGTGGAATTGGGCGTTAATAATTCGAGTGCTTCAGTCAAAACTCTTTCGCTCGCTGTAAGCTCTTCGGTTTCCATATCAACAATGCCAATGTACAATAAAACTGCCCCCAGCATCGCATCTAGCTTAACACCACACATATCTGACTCCGTACTTTGCAGTTTCCTGAGGCTTTCGCACATATTCGACAGTATTTCTTTAGCTTTGTACTTCGACAAGTAAGGCTCATTTTCGGGATCGCTCTTGCTGTCCTCGTCTAAGAGCTTACGAACTTTACCGTAGTTTTCCTTAAAGTCGTTTATGATCTCTTTTGAAGTCATTTCGGGCGTTACGATCATGTGGAAGCTTTAATACTCTTCAGAATCTTCAGATTTCTATCTATAAAGTTAATAACACTGTGATACTGAAACACGACGCTAGCCAATGAACTGAATGTTCGAATTCAATAAAGAAAACAAGAGGCTTTGTAGTTTCCCTCAATTTCATGAATTTTGTAATTTTCCACTTGCGTTTCTTCTTCTTCTTCTTCTTTTTATGCTTTGGCGGTTCCCTAAAGTTCCCTTGGAATTTCTTGGACAGGAATTTACTATTTGACATTTATTTTGTTTGACATTTTTGGAACAACGAAACGAACGAACGACCGCACATGACATGACAGCTGACAGTTTCTAGCAGGCTAATCGCTAAGTCATTAGTTGCGAAAAATCTACGGAATTCTAAAAAAATCCGATTGTCTGGCCAACGAGTCGTGTCATCTCAAACATGCGGCAAATTTAAATTTTCAAAACTTTATTCACTCAAAATACTACGAAATATCAATTTTATCTTAGGTATATACACCTTGACAAAAGACCATTAAAAAAAATTTAACTTTCTTTACTCAAAATACTGCGCAATAGCTATTTTAGACTGTAATTATATTGCTTTAGCTTGATTAGCGTATAGTTGGCAGCCTCACCATGGAATTAGAAGGTTTTGACTAGGTCAAAAAATTGTTAGTAAATAGTGATAAATAGTGAACTATAGCATATAAATAGTGATACTATGGTTCAAAAGATATTTGAGTATCTTGGTGAGGCTGCTAACTTGACGTCAAGCTGGCAGACACCCTAAGAAATACAGTTCGTATCAATGTGATTTATATGGCAAAAAATTGTTAGGAAATAGTGAATCGTATACGCAAAATTTCAATAATATTGCTTCAATACAAGCCGAGATATTACGGTCTCAAAGTGGGCTGCTAACTTGACGTTTCTGGCGATGGCGATTCCAGAGAAACGGGTACAAGTTTAAAACAAATAAATATATCAAAAAATTGTTAGTGAAATTGTGATTCTTACGATATAAATAAAAAAAGAATTCTACATTGCTATTTTCTAAAAATCGAATGTTAACTTTTACATAATACTCTGAATATAGGCTGTCGATCAATATTGAACTTTGCTCAACAGTAATAAGGTTTAAACTTGATTGCAATCATGAGGTGAGTACTATCAAGCAAAAAAGTGAAATTTATATTTTTTGACTTGTGTCAACGGGGATGGAAACTGAGGAACTAATGGCGCCACAAGCGGTTGTACCAAAACATTTGATTGGTTGTTTCAAATTAATATCAAATGTCATTTGTGGCATATTTTAACCAATCAAAGTATTGATAGCGGTTAGATTAGATTCATTAATAACAATCAATAAGAGTAGCGCCATCTCTCGGAAAATAATGTCAATTTCTCGGTTATAATTATTTTAACGTTAAGTACCTATTAGTATTAAGTGAGATTTATAATAAAATTAGTATCAGTAGGTAGGTAAGTAGGTAGGAAAGGAAGTAGATAATATAAGTATAAAATATTAATAGTTTTGCCCGAAAAAATAACTAAATAAATGAACTGAGAGTAGAGTATTGACACAATCAAAATTTTATAAAAATTAAAAAAAATATTTAATAAAAAAATGAAAAAGAAGTGGGTTGAAAAATATTTGTTTATATCAAATCAATAGCATTGAAATGAGGATGTGACTATGGAGATGGCAACGCAAAGCTAATCGCAGATGGCGCCAGCGGCGATCTAACCGCTATCAATACTTTGATTGGTTAAAATATGCCACAAATGACATTTTATATTATACATTAGTTCCTCAGTTTCCATCCCCGTTGACACAGTCAAAAAATATAAATTTCACTTTTTTGCTTGATAGTACTCACCTCATGATTGCAATCAAGTTTAAACCTTATTACTGTTGAGCAAAGTTCAATATTGATCGACAGCCTATATTCAGAGTATTATGTAGAAGTTAACATTCGATTTTTAGAAAATAGCAATGTAGAATTCTTTTTTTATTTATATCGTAAGAATCACAATTTCACTAACAATTTTTTGATATATTTATTTGTTTTAAACTTGTACCCGTTTCTCTGGAATCGCCATCGCCAGAAACGTCAAGTTAGCAGCCCACTTTGAGACCGTAATATTGCTTGTATTGAAGCAATATTATTGAAATTTTGCGTATACGATTCACTATTTCCTAACAATTTTTTGGCATATAAATCACATTGATACGAACTGTATTTCTTAGGGTGTCTGCCAGCTTGACGTCAAGTTAGCAGCCTCACCAAGATACTCAAATATCTTTTGAACCATAGTATCACTATTTATATGCCATAGTTCACTATTTATCACTATTTACTAACAATTTTTTGACCTAGTCAAAACCTTCTAATTCCATGGTGAGGCTGCCAACTATACGCGAATCGTCGCGGGGGCCCGCGCCGTGCTCCGTCGCGGACAAACAGCCCGTCGCGGGCTCAGACACGCAGCGCTGCTCTATGAATATACAAGAAACAGCCCCGCTGGCGTGACCCGTCGCGCGGGACCCGCGAGCGTGCTCGCCGCCCGCGCCACGTGCGGCGGGCAATCAGCGCTGCTCTATGAAAATACAGGAAACAGCACCCGGAGCGGACGCCCGCGTCGGGGACCCTATTTTTGAATCGCTCGATTGGCGTCGAGCGCTCGTTTCTACTGATTTTCGTTCGACATATGGCTCTATTTCGAACGTTTGAGCCATATGTCGAACGAAAATCAGTAGAAACGAGCGCTCGACGCCAGCCGAGCGATTCAAAAATAGGGGCCCGGGATCCCGCTCAAGGCAGCGGAGGGCCTAGGCCCTCCGCTGCCTTGAGCGGGACACGCGCGCGGGGCGACATAGATTAGAGCTTACTCGTGCACTGCGCAAGCATCTGTCCGTCAAAAACCAGCAATCTATATTCCCGCGCCGTGTACCCGCGGCGGGATCCCGCTTAAGGCAGCGGACGGCCTCACAGATCGCAACCCGCCGTAACCTATATTTGTATATCTCCAAAAATGATATTTTTTAGTTATCGAGGTTTACCACATGGTTTAGCTATTGTCGTGTTCTACAGCTTTGTTGATAATAGTAAGAATGATAATAGTAAGACTATGAAAAGCAGCCATAGACAGATTTAAGACCAGATGAAAATGGATGGACTTTATCTGGTCTTAACCACTCGATTGCTTCGCGGTACTGTAGTACCGCAAGCAAAAGACGGTCCTTTGTCGCGCGGTGCTGTAGGACCGGGTCGATCGCTGTTCGATTTCTACCAATTTGGTAGGTTTTTTTTGGCGGCCACACCAAAACCTCTTGGGCTGATTTAGATTATGATTTTGGCAACACTAATATCGCAAAAAAAAGTAGAAAAGGCCTGTGATTGGTTGAAAAAAATAATTTTGAAGAGTTTCACGTCAGTTGACGCCATACTTGTTTATTCTGTGTGAAGTGATCTAATTTGATATGCCGTAAGTATTTTGTTAATTTATATTTCTGTTTGATGTCATATCACAGAATAAATAATAGTACAAGTACAGAAGATCCACTCCGCAAAGTCATTTATTTAAATAACGACTCTATTCCATACACAATAAAGTGCAATTCAGATTGCACGCCGCTCCCTTGGCTACAGTTATATTCACCTAGAAGTTGCCTCTCTTTCTATCGCGTAGCTCTTATCTCCTCTAACGAATTCAGGGTTTCACTTTCTTCTTTTATAATAATTAAATAACAGGTAGTTAATTTATTACAAGTTATGAGGTTGTGAAATAATGTGTTGGTACTTAAATATGTTTCAAAATAACCTTGAATAGGTACAGTCAATGCCACATCAGACATGCTGACTTTGAGTCAATTTGCTTTCATACGAAATGAAATTGTATTCATAATTAACTTTATTTCGAAAGTAGGTAAGTAAGTACCTACCTAAGAATAAATGGATACTAAATACTAAGTACCTAGTAGACAAGCACTTCTTACGTTTCGATGTCGTTTGGAACTTTTGGAAGTATGAAAAACACGTGAGGTTCGGGTCCTTTTTATTATTAGTATTAAGGCAGCCCATTGCGATGTAATATGCCTTCATTTTGGTTATAATAATATTATTATAGAGTGACTATCGAAATCGAACTGCTAACGTGCGACCCAGCCGGCACGCGATAGCCCTCTGAAATTAGTCCGTCCGGACGGACCCGCTGGCTACTTGTAGCTTCGTACCTAAAGCGCGGAGTGAGCCTAGCCTGGTCATATATTAAAAGAATCGTCATATCGTGATTTATTCGATCATATAAATATCTCGTCACAAATTTAATGTCTAGTGTTAAAAATCATAACAAAACCGTAGCCCGGTAAATTTCTTGATGTATTGTTTCTGTTTACAACAACATTATGTTATAATTTAGATTGGTTAATCAAAGAATTATCCGAAATAAGATAATAATACTATTAGTGAACAGTTTCAAAGTGGTTTCAAAATATAACATTCATCTGTTTACACAGGATGATTGATGCAACGCAAAATAGTGAGTTTTTATTACGCCATTATCCACGGTCAAGGTAACAAGGTCCTGTGGGACCTTGAAACAAACTAGCATTTTGGCAGGGCTGCCTCACACGCTTATTATTTTCATATTAGGTTGTGTTTATGTTGTTTTTATACATTACCTAGTGAATGTTTTTTTGGTTTTGGTGTTGGTTATTGTGATTGGTGTTGGGTGTCTAGTTATAATTTTTTAGTCCACATCCATTTTATATTTTATGCTGTGTACAGTGAAAATCGAGGAGAGTGAGGCAGGGGACGAGGAAGAGGAGAACTATTAAAAAAAATGTGACTATAAAATTAAAAATATAATAAAAAAAAATTAAGTACCTACCTAGTTTTATTTAATGTGTGCGACAACCCTGAACTAAACTCGGCTACGCGCGGCCATCTTGGCAGCGAACGGCCCGTACGCCAGCGCCCGGCAGCGCGGAATTGGATTATTTAGATCGAAATTTTACATACATTTCGGAAGAATCTTTCCTATGTATTGAATACTGTTAGAAACTGCAGGTTTTGCTCTTTCTGTACATATAATTAATACAAGGTAATCTTGATCCAAGTTTAACCAATCAACGCTTATTACAAAAACACAATTTTATCATTTATAGTGGGCCGCTTTAATGTTATAATTTTTTACAAAGATACTTTTCTTCAAGAGTCTCATCTTTTTTTACAAAATATGAAAGTTGAAATCTGTATCTTTCTAAAGTATATTTTATTTTTGTCACAAGCCTTCCACAATTGGAATAAAATACTACGAAACAGCGCTTAGACTCAGCAGCGAATTAAGACGCGCAGTAAAAATTTGTGCGATATACAAACATTATTAAAACCGTTGAATTGCTTCCAATTCATAAAAAAATTGGCATGTACGGAAAGAAGTATTATTCTAGTTTTTAATTATGTAAAAAAAAACACTAGTTATCGATTTAGATTTAATATTAAAAATCAATTCCCATTACAAGTCGTGAATTTTCTCTTTTGCTAAATTCACGAATTTTTTAGAAATTATTTTACCATTACAGGTACTCGTTTTTTTTTCAATACTTATAGCTTCATCCATTACCTATACGAAATAGAACATTATTTGTTCGTATACAAACAGGAACGGGTCATAAAAACGGTTTTAACGCAGCTGTGCAAGTGCACTGCTGTAACGCAAAACTGCGTGACAAACAAGGAAATTGCACGCCGGCCGCGCGACAAACGAGTGGTTAAATCTGTGTATGGTCACTTTCCATAGGCTTACTATTATTAGTGGCAATCAAACAAAGCTGTAGAACACGACAATAGCTAAACCATGTGGTAAACCTCGAAAACTAAAAAAATCTAATTTTTGGAGATATACAAATATAGGTTACGGCGGGTTGCGATCTGTAAAACTTGGGTTAAAGGATCTATAATTTCGTAATAAATAACTATATCACAACGGCGAGCGGTAACCTTTTTGATAATTTAAATGTATTACGGGCTACTGTACTATAATATTAGTCATATTTTATGTATGTAAGTCATATTTTAACGTATCTCATATTTTATAATGTAACTCGTTTTTCGGAAGACCTGGGTACTTATTGTCTAATTTCAAAATCTATCGCAATCGCTTTCAAGATGTGATACATTGATGCTTTTTTTTGGCACAAATAAAAACTTACTAAAGAAATGCAGCAATGTGTCACATCCATCTGTCAAATGAAAGCGATCGCGATAGATTTTTGAAATTAGACAATTAGCCCCCTGTTTATTGACAGTGATGTTCTATGGCATTTTATTTCTATGGTATATTCAAGGGTATATTCACTGTTAAAAAAATAACTTTATTAACAGTGAATATTAATAATACGGGTGGCAACTCTAAAACACTAGTCCACTTCCGCCCGCCAAGCTCTGTAAGTTTTAATACTCCTCGATAGATGGCAGTGTTCAAAACATTTTTTTTTTTGTTACTTTGTTGGAAGTTTACTGCAATGCACCATAATCCATCAACTGTCACACTGTGACTGATTGGGAAGTTTTTATTAAAAAATTCCCAATGAGTCACAACTGTTACTCGATGGGAACTTTTTCTGTCTGAAATTAAATGCTAGTTGTTTACAAAAATAAATTGTACCACTAATTTTGCACTGTTTATTAATAAATCCTGATCTTACAAGTTACACCACCCATACAACAGAAGTCATACATCCAGCAGCATAATTCCTTCATCCAAGATAACACATATCATAATTCATAACATTACCCACTCATAGTAATTATTTACATTGTACTGTTAAAAAGTTTGTTATTAAAATATTTTGCTATAAGTACAAATCTAATTCTATCGGTCATTCGATCAAATAAAATATTGAAATTAAATACCTAGATAAAAAAAATATCAAATGGTGTTTGTTGAATAAAGGAATTTTATGCCATGAAGTTAAAGAGGCCTAAATAGAAATCAGCTTTTCTAATTAATAAATTCACATACATAAATTGCATGAAACAATATTTATATTGAAAATACTATAATTATTATTATCTTACATTCAGATGAAACATTATGCTTGAGGTTGTTCGACGTGGTATGGCACTTAAAACCGTGCCATTGGTGTATATGTCATAGTCAAACGCCGAAGCTCCGGCACTCCTAGGTTTGACTAGTCAAACCTCAGGTTTGACAAGAAGGCTTAAGTCAAAGTCCAAAACTAGGTAATAGCGTGTTTCGGCTTTTGACTAACGAATTTATGTCCAAACCTAGGAGAGTCCAACTTGGATAGTCAAACGCCGAAACTCAATACGATAAAATCGGAGTTTGACCAGTCAGACTTAAATGGGGAATGTCTGTAAAATCAAATTGGCTGAATTTTCTTTATAGGTAGGAATAAGCTCCCTTAGTAGTAGAATGGCTGAATATTTTTTATAGGTAGAAATAAGCTTCCTTAGTTATATAGAAAAATAAACAGAATTTTCGGTTGCGTGAAAAATAAAAAAAAAATAAGTCACTTCGACGACGAATACTATTTTTCACGCAACTGAAAAATCCGAAACTTTTTTCTATTACGTTAAATAGAAAAAAACCGGCAATTGCGGTTTCGAAAAGATTCCGCATGCGAATACGTCGGTTTCAGTTGCGTGAAAAATAGTCGTCGTCATCGAAGTGACTTTATTTTATTTTTTCATGCAACCGAAAATTCTGTTTCTTTTTCTATCAATAAGGGAGCTTATTCCTACCTAGAAAAAAATATTCAGCCATTCTATTACTAAGGGAGCTTATTCCTACCTATAAAAATATTCAGACAATTTGATTTTTTTCAGACATTCCCCATTAGGTAGGTACAGAATAATTTATTTTCGCGCCGGAACTTCGGAGTTCGCCTATAACATAAAAATGATACCACTGCTGGAAAATAATTATTGTATCGAAAATTTACGGAAGTAAAATAAATAATGTTAGGTGTAGATACCAATTACCTACTTTTATGAAGTCTGTCTAAAAACATTCATGCATGCATGGTAACAAAGTATTGATAATCACACCTGAAAGAGTTAATATATTATGATTCTTAATAATTCTTGTATACTCAATCAACTTAAAACAGGATCAACAATTTTAAAATAATAAAAATGTCCCATAATAAAATGGCTATGGACGCTGAATGGACAGCAATATTAGCACCAACATAATTATAGTATAATAGCTTCAAAATTATTTCCCAAAGAGCCAATAAAAAACAAGGGGCATGACCAAGTATGTGGAAACTGAAAAAAAACACCATTCAAAGACTCCATTTAACATTTACCTTTTATTAAACATTAAATTAAGTATAATGGTTTATCAGCCTTTTAATTTAAAATACTCAAGTATTTTCCTTTAGCAAGAATCTTTGAATGGTACCTAAATAAAATGATTTCATAATTGTAAAATAAATAGTTTGTATTTACTGCATTAATGTAAAAGGTTTTTGCAAGTAAATTAACAGTGTCAATTATTTTTATAAAAAAATGGTACCATACCATTTGGTATGCAAAAGTTATTATCATTTATGGTGTTATTACAGAATCTTTTTAACACCTGTTTTAACTTGGACACCATTTAAATGTTATGACTATGTCTTTCAAACAATATTGCCAAAAAATTTACAGCATTACATATAAACAGTGTCTAAGTTAACTCATCGACGCCCGGAAAACAAGACACAATAGTTAACAAGATAATTTTCTATTGTTGTCTGGACGCCAGCGACAGCTCGGGCGTCGATGAATTAAACAGGTGTTTAAAAATATTTTGTAATAACACCGTAAATGATTATTGTAAAAATTACCATATGTTTGGGAACATTTAAAGTGATTTACAATATGTATTGTAAGTATACCAAAATGTTCTATGAAGTTGATATCTATCAGAAGAACATTGTTCCAATATTTTGGATCAGTTACAAAAATGCCTTTTGTATAAAACAAAAAAGGTATCTCTATGATAAACCTTGTTTGTAACAGCCATTGCATGCATGATCACAAAACACTTTTATGTAACGTAACCTTATTATAAACAAACAGTGCTCTCTACAATTAATGGCATTGCCAAATACAAGTATTACTGCCGAATACTCAAAGGCTTTATCTTTAGTTAAGGCCTCCTTAACTTTAAGGAAGCTGTCAGTTTCATAGAGTTTCTGTCAAATCTATCAACCTTTTTCAATTTAACATGGCCTTAATTTTAAGATAGCTTGAGTATTTGGCCGTTAGGAACCTGCTTCCTGTTCCTGATCCTCTGTTGAAAGTGCTCGTGAGGATGTCGTATGTGTGTTCATTTGGGAGAAAACCTCTTTTTCTCCAAGGGCTAACGGGTCAGGCTGAGCAGCAGGCGAAGGAGCGTACACCATCATCGGAGACGGAGACGCCGGCCTAACAATTCCTGCCCCTGATGCTTCTTGCTCTTCCAAGAACCTGTCCATATAATCAGTGTGGCCTGGATGCAGAGTGTATTTCTTTTTTTCAAGGCGGGCTTTGTTGGCAAAAATATCATGTCTTTCCGTTTTCTTCCAGATGTAATAGAACTGAACCAACTCTCCGACTGACCGCGTTCGCACTTTATGCTGTCGTATTAAATGGAAGTCTTTACCATGAGCTTTAAGACCATTTTCAAAATTACGACATTCCTCTTCTGACCACAGACTAGCATGAGCTGGAGTTTGGGCAGAAATTCTTCTTCTCCTCAGGGCTTCTTCAACATTATGGCCACATTGCTGCAATAAAAATAAGGCTTCCTCATCATCACGTAATTGCTTACCGCGGGGAACTGCTTCAACTCCTGTCCCAGAGTTTAGAGCACAAACTTTTTTCATATAATCTTCTATAACTTTTTCATCTAAAACACTAGGATTCCATAGTAACTTGTCTTCATTTTCGTATGGAAGTGCATCATCATAACTGCATAGGCCTTCGGGTATGCCAGCTTGGTAGTCACTGCCAACCATTATTGTTTTTTTCCAGTCATCTTCATCTGGACTGTAATCGTAGTCATCTTCCTCCTCAGAAGGAGGTCGGGAACCAGATCGTAAGCATCTCGTGGCTTCTGGGCTCGTTGTCTCACTATATAACTGCTGCAGTGCCGACTCTGGTTTTTCAGTTTCCTCGGGAACTACCTCAGGTATAGGTTCCGCTACAGGCTTATCCATGTTCCTGTCGTAACCGTATAGTGCAAGTAGTTCTTCCAAGGGCATATCCCCTTCTCTCTGGAGACTGTTCAATTCAGCCTTGGGGTCCTGCTGCTCTCCCGCCGCTAAAGCTTCTTCTTCGTCTAGTGTTCTTTCGTCATCAAAATCATTTACCATCATGTCCACTGTAGGCTCGAAGAGAGACTTATCGTTCCCCACGTCCATGGTCGCATCGTGTTCATTTACATTGGCTACTAACGCACAGTCTGACATGACGACCAGCGTACCACAATGAAGATTTTAGTATCAAAACATGGTACTTGTCTGAAGTAAATAGTGACACTCAAGGTGCAATATAATTAAGATAAAGAGAAATCATTACAAGTAAGACATATTATGCTAAATTATAAGCAAATTACAAGGAACAAAACAAAAATATTTTGACACGAATTAAACAACCATGTCAGTCTGTGACAGATCATAAAAAGTTACAAAGTAGTAAGTACTCTGTGGTTATGTCATTTATATGTCAGTCAGGTCCACAGAACACAATTAGGTACTCAGAGCAGCCTTATTTTTTTCTCTTCTGCACAATGGGATTCGTGAGGGCCCTTTAATTTTCTCTTTATCTTTTTAATCTGTGATGTTAATCGTCTTATTCACTAGTCTGTGTCAAGTGTCAATGTCATCCTTTGAGTTCCCTACTCTGTGCCTTTGTTTGAGTCACCCAATTTTTCAAGGAAAAGTTGTGGTTTTATTAAAAATTTCATTAAAATGATGATTTCGGGTAAAATTCATGGAAAGAAATAACCTTTTCAGCACTCTCTGTAGCTTTTCAATTCAAGATGTTTCACTTATTGCTCGTACTAGTCGCTGCTACAGTTCAAGTGTCGTTTGGCTTTTCTGATGTGGGAAAATGGGATTTGCCGCTTAATGGGGTAAGTATGTACTAAAAACTTATCAGTTTTACCTACCTATTTCGATTCATGTGTAATTTCAGGAAAAGATTGCAACAAAACTTGGAAATCATTTGGCATAATCATAGGAGGCAAGGCACCTTTCGATTGATGTCAATGTTTGGTGTACCTAATGTTTATTGTCTGTTTATTATTCAGTAACAAAGAAATGATGGCCACTTTTCTCTGAATAAACTGGTTTGCACAACACTCTTATCAAAACTTGAATAGTATTTAATATAGTAATAATTTACAGGAGAGTTGCAGCTTTCAAGTGGCCAAGTCTCTTTTTAAAAATTCAAAGTTGATTGCTGTATGTAAGTATAAAGTTATTTATCAATATTAGCATTAAAACCAAACTTTTTTATTATTCAAATATTGTGATAATAAAGTCATACCTTAAACCTTACCTTATTCCAATAACATTAAATTTCTAAATGAGAATTTCTGAATACCTAACTAATATTACAAACGCATTCACCTCTCATGCTTACTCTTATATTTGGGGCAATAGGTAACCATTCTATAATAATTGATAAAAAAGTATTGTTTTCTCTCTTCTCTCAGCCCTATTCTGGCTAACATTTTTTTTATATTTTCAGTGCATTGTAATGTAGATGCCAATGTGACTATAAGTTATAACTGGGCTCCATCACTATGTTCCCCAGATTACTTTCATTACTTTGAACAGGTAACTGTTATTTTTTATAACATTATTATTTAATATATTAATAACTTTAAAAAACTATATTTTGTATTGATCGCAACATGTATGAATAAGAAATTCAGTTACTACAATGGTGTATGTTTTAAATTTCTATAAAATAAAAATCTATCTTCAGTAATATTTGGTATCAGTTTTATACTAGGTTTGTCTAGCTCCCTTGGCCTTATTAATAAATAGAGTAAGTTCACACATAGCTTAGCAATATTACTCCTTACGTTAGTTGTCTCAACGCCTCATATTCATAAGCAAAGTTTTTGGTTAAATAAAGTAGGTGTAAACTTACTCTTCATTTATTAATAAGGGGGCCTGTGTTTTGTTATAAGTTATAAGTATTATGGTGATAAATTCTGTTTTTTTAATAGCAAATTGTAGAGTGCTCAAACAGAGTGGAA
Source organism: Agriphila tristella (assembly GCA_928269145.1). Lineage (NCBI taxonomy): Eukaryota > Metazoa > Arthropoda > Insecta > Lepidoptera > Crambidae > Agriphila > Agriphila tristella. The sequence continues at coordinate 4,965,177 of OV743439.1, read as the reverse complement.
CGGTCAGTGGTAATGAATGAGGGCAATGTAAGTGCAATGACTGATGAACTGACTGTAAAAAAGACTTACCCATGTCACGGCAAGAATTCAATTATTTTGGATGATGGAAGAAGTGATGCAAATAAGAAAATAGATAACACCAATTTGGTCAGCGTAAGTACTTTTCCTATTAATAATTATTTTGATAGAGATTTTGAGATTTTGATTTTACTAGAGTAACAGCACTTGTTACTCTGGCACAAACTATGCACAGCAGGGTTGGAAAAAAACTGTTTTATTTTTATTTTATAAAACAAACAGTTCAAAATGTTTTAAACAAGTGTTTTTATGTTTTTTTTTCTTTTTAATCTAAATCATCAATTTCTAATCAATAAGACCAATAATATTTAATTTCTAGACTATTTTCTAATTTGCCTTAGAATCCTTATTAAATAATTACAAAAATCAATCAGTTGATTTGATAAACATTTATTTTTTATCTCTAATCAATGCTGAACGCTATACATACAGGGAGGTAAAAATCTATGTTCTGGTGTTCATTATTAATAGAGGAAATCCTAATATATGTGGAGGTGGAGTAACCAGTTTTCGACAAGGACCAGTCTTCATACTTTTGTAAATCGGTGATAAAAAGGCTAATACTTAGCTAAGATTTGTCATCTTGGCCAAAAGATATCCGATAAAATTTACACTTTTATACTGTCATTCGATGTGTTTTCAGCAAGATCTGAAGTTTTTAAACATAGTTTTGGAAAAAAAGTACACTTATTTACGAAAATCTCCATTCATTTATCAATCAAAAGTAGTTTTAAACCCTGTATTTTTCTTAATGTTTTTAACATTGTTTAAAACTTTTTTTAAATGGTGTTTTTAAACACTTAATAAAACACATTGATTTATTCCAAATTGTTTTAAACACATGTTTTAAAATAACTAGTTTCTAGATCGTCAGTCATCAGTTTTGTATCATGTATTATGGCTCAGCGCCACCACTAGCAGAAAACATGAACAAGAGGCCTTTAAAATCCAAAATCAACAGCAAGGCATGACATTGTTTCCTTTTTTAGAAAACACCGGCTATCCTGACAGTGGATAAAGAAGGTGTGTACAAATTAGAGATGACAGTATTAAGCAGCAATCCAAACTTCAGGGGTTCCATGCAAGTGGAGATGGTGTCACCCTCGGGGTACTTGTCAGCTGCCATGTATCCTCTCCTAGTGGTAAGATGATGTTCCTTAATGTAACTATTTATTCTATTTTATTAGTTGATATGATACTCCATATCTAAAGATAAGAGTTCAACAAACATTTTGGTTTCTGGTTGTCCTATGTACATCACGAGCAATAAAATGTACACACTTTAGAACTATGTCACATTCAATCAATATATCTCAGTGTGATAATGTTATACCTAGGTTATTCAAAACGTAATGTGACAAAGTTCTATGGTGTGTACATCTTATTGCTCGTGACTGTACAGGGTCTAATCGAAAACAGTTGACAAATTTTGCTAGCTAGATCGTCAAACTGAACAACTATGTCTATGGAACTGGCTTAATCAGAGCCAAAAAATATAGTGTATGGAACATTTTATTATTTTTTTGCTCTCACTAAGTCGGTCCCATAGACAAAGTAGTTCAGTTTGACGGTCTAAGCCACACCACAAAATTAGTCGAGTGTTAAAAAAATCAGCCCTGTAGTTTGAACATGAAAGCTATTTTAAATCAATTTGAACTGAAGTGAATATATTGTCTACACCGCAATGAGATAAGTTTCCATTTGGATGTAGGAATTTTATGATTTCGCAATGTAATTTATATTAGCAAATGAAATACACGGTTTTAGAATAGAATAGAATATATTTATTTAGCGCATAATAAATACAATAAATTAACTTAAAATTACTCTTACTTAAGACAAGCATGTGCCAAAAATTTTCTACTCGGCATTGTGTCGCAGTACAGTTACTGGCACAGAACTTGGCAAGACAGAGATGAGACAAAAGATGCTCCGAGTTTAGTGTTTGTGGCTGCTGCGCGTCTTAAAATTTTCTACTCGGCATTGTGTCGCTGTACAGTTACTGGCACAGAACTTGGCAAGACAGAGATGAGACAAAAGATGCTCCGAGTTTAGTGTTTGTGGCTGCTGTGCGTCTTTTGTCTCATCTTTCTCTTGCCAAGTTGTATGCCGGTATCTGTACATTGTGATAGCACCACGACGCTGATTTTAAATTTTCAGATTTTTTGACGCAGATCGTCATTTTCGCAAATGGTCATCGCGAAAAATTTGGTCACTTTCGCAGAATATGATTTTCGCAACTGGTCACTCAAAATTCTGAGTTTGAGAAAAAATTGTGAATGACATTCTGCGAAAGTGACGTTTTGCGAAAGTTACCTTTTGTGAAAGTGACCAGGTTGCGAAAATGACATTCTGCGAAAGTGACCAAATTTTTCGCGATGACCATTTGCGAAAATGACGATCTGCGTCAAAACCTTTAAGATAAATAACAACAAGTGTATTGTTACAGTTTTTTGGTCTGATGTGTGCCGTATACACTATGCTGTGCGCTTGCTGGCTGACGGTGTGCGCGCTGCAATGGCGTGATTTACTGCGCATACAGTACTGGATCGGAGGAGTGGCCATACTGGGGATGATAGAAACTGCCACTTATTATGGAGTGTACTCCTCTATCAATCGAACTGGGTGAGTTTTATGATTATGACGGCCTGTGAAAATTCTTTATGTAATATAAATGTTTTACTAAACATGGCTACTGGTAGTCCCAAAACAAGGTTATCCTGCCTTTCTATTGTCTAATTTCAAAATCTATCGCAATCGCTTTCAAGATGTAACACATTGATGCTTCTTTTCGGCACAAATAAAAACTTACCAAAGAAATGGTAAACATCCTATCCTTACTAATAATATAAATGCGAAAGTCCCTCTGTTTGTTTGTTACGCTTTCACGTCTTAACTACTGAACCGATCATCATGATATTTTGCATACACATTGTCAGGGGTACAGAGAAGGACATAGGGTACCTTTCATCCCGAAAAAAGTATTGTTCCCGAAGGATAGAAAAAAAACTTTCCACGCAGACGAAGTCGCGGGCGGCCGCTAGTTGTTGATAAAATATTTCGTTTGTTTGTTACGCCTTCACGTCTTAACTACTGAACCGATCATCATGAAATTTTTTATATACAGTTGTCAGGGGTACAGAGATGAACATAGGGTATCTTTCATCCCGAAAAAAGTATAAAATTGTTTTCGAGGGATAGCAAAAAAAACTTTCCATATAGACGAAGTCGCGGACGTTTAGAATAATTTGATGGTTCTACTGAAACCATGATATTCTCCAGGGTGTGATAAGGTGGTTGTTGACAGATACTTCATAGTTGAAGCGTACATGTTCGCCGAATGGGTGTCCGTGGCCAAGCGCGCCTTGGCAAGGATGCTGGTCATCATCGTGTCTCTGGGATTCGGGATTGTCAAGTAAGTCGAACAATCACTATAGCACAACTTGTTTGATTCTCGTAAACAAGATCATCATCATCCTCCTGTCCTTATCCCAATTTATTTGTAGTGCTATGTCTACACAAAATAAAATTTTGGGCTCGTAGAACGACCACTATTGGGGTCGACGCAGTATGACAACATGCCAGCATGGCAGCATGGCAACCTAATACATACTGCATTAGGTTTTGGCAAAGTTTTACGATCGGCCGCCTGCCTGACACCAACCCTCCTTGGAAATACTAATCTAAATCTAAACTAATCTAAACGTAAACAAGATATATGTGCAATACTAATCTAAATAATATACTAGAAAAAATACGACTCGCACCAGATGACAGATCAATTCTCGGACGGGAATCGAACCCGCAACCTTTGGATATCCGGTCCAATGCTCTGGCCGCTGAGCTACCGAGTCCCTAGTGGCGTCATCGAATTTCTTCTAGTATATCCTACTCTTACGCTGCAAGCCAGCGTTATTTCACCAATGTGAGAAATTACCTCGACATTCAATTGAAATATCTTTTCCGAATGTAATTTTTTTTATGATATTTAAAAAGATATTTTGTGGTCACCTGTATTCCATTCTACACCGTTTGCGAATGATTTACTTTCTCTATTGTTGTAAGTACCTACTAGTATAAATAGAGGTTAACTTCTATTGTCGTCTGAAAATAATGTTCTTTGTTGTTTAAAAAGCATTCGATAGTATTTCTATATCATTGAATTTTACATAAACTTATACAAGTAACAAAAGTTGAATTTTACATAAACTTACTACGAGGGGAGTTCAAAGTATTCTCGGTATCGGGATTTTTTAGTTAGTAATGAGGCCAGTTTTGGCTATGGTTCTCTTACGACATTATCCAAGGTGACAATTAGAAAATTTCGTCAGTTTATCATCGTTCGTTTTTTCACAATCGTGCTTCGAGTGAAACAAAATGTCTGATGCGAAATGATGATCAAAATCGACCACGGTGGTGCTCGATTCACACGGCGTGCGTTGCCAAGGCTGATATTCAGATTTTCCGAAGATGAAGAGCTTAAAGTGAATATGGACGATAATTTTTCAGAGATGGAAAGTTATTTTTTGGAGGGTACTGAAAAGTTGATTTCGCGTTGTAAGAAGTGTATTAAGGTTCCAGGGGACTATATAAAAAATAAAATGATTTCAGATTTTTCTGCCTTTTCCTTCATATCCATACTGAGAATACTTTGAGCTCCCCTCGTAGGTACTATTTTAATAGGTACTAACTAACTAGTAGCAAAGTTACTGTAAAAACAAATTTGTAAATACGTATCGTTAACCGCCTTTATTTCTATTAATAATACAATTTGTAAAATAATGTGCAATTAAAAGCCAATCCATTATACCTACCATTAATTTAGATTATTTTAATTGGTGGACTTGTTATAAACTATTGGCCTGTATATCCAAGATACAATCTTATCCAAACGGATGAATGGACGGTGTTATCGGAAATAACAAACATTGAAAAATTTAAGTATTTTGCGGCAGATTAGCTATTAATTTTTAATTTTATACTTTAGGTTCAACACATTGAGTACAATTTTAATTGAGTTATATTAACTGTGAATATTTTACGGAATAGACTCGTAAAAACGACTGGATACGCAGGTGCATGTAAAATAATAGCTTACTTACACCATTATTACCCCAATCTGCATATATAAAAGGCTAAGAGACTGATCTATGAACGCACAGTTCAAACTACTGGTCGGATCGAGCTGAAATGACGATTGAAAATATTTTTATCCTGCCTGAGCGTTTTTGATAATTCCACCCCCCGAAATTTCCCTTATAGACCTCGCCTAGGCCCTCCAACGCGTGGTAAGAACAGGGGTGCTAAGGGGCGTCCTCGCAGCGATACGTGCCTGTGACTCCAAACGACTCGAATAGAGTGCTGAAACACTCTAATAAAGTGCTCAAACATAGGAGGCGCCAATTTTCTAAATAAAATATTAAAAAAAACATTCTTAAACATACTATTTCCCTTATAGACCTCGCATAGGCCCGGCCCTCCAACGCGTGGTAGGAACAGGGGTGCTATGGAGCGTCCTCGCAACGATATACGCGTGGTTCTGCCACAATATTATACTAAAAGTCTCTGCCCACTACACTGTACCATACTATTCTCACTAACTAGACCGTTCCGTCACTGGCCATGCACTTGTCATACATTTCAATACAAATAATATTTTTTTGCCTGACACTTTCCTAGCACGGTCATGTCGGTTATGGTATGGTACGGTGTAATTAGGGTTGCCAATCCTACTATATAATATAGTATCCTACTATATTGAGGGCTCGCCTACTATATTTTTGAAAAAATATATAGTAGGCAAAACTACTATATTTTTTCAAGTGAAAAAATCAAACAAAAGCAACAAAAAAATATTACTTATATGTGTCGCAGGATAATCGTATAAGCCAGATCTTTACAAAAATCCTAGGTCGATTGTAAAGAACCGGATAATTGTAATCCAAGATAGATTTTCACAATCGTCCGAGAAACTTTTAGGATCTTTGTAAAAATCCCAGTATGTTTCGGACAATTGTAAACTTGAATGCCGATTGGATAATCTAAGAGACGATTTATAACATCTTCAATCTGATTCGTCAGAACATATTGCTGATGGGTTTTGGGGTTATTTCGTAATTTTGCCGAATTAAATTAAAAGTTTTAACAAGGTTTGCACAAACATGTTGACGAGCGCTGTAGAACTTTCTTAGATCTGTGTAGAAAAGTTATTTTTCGGTTATACTTAACCTCTAAATTTTCTACACTGATCGAGCCCAGCATTTGTATAATATCCAATTCCAATTCACTCACTTCACTCATCGTACATTAATGTCTCTTGATTGATTCAAATCACTCAGCACTCAGTTTTCTTTCTTTAAATAAAAAACGTAAAATTCGAACAAAACGCTGGAGAAATATTTGACAATAATCACAATAATAACAATGGATGCAGCAATGTCGCCGTTAGCCAATCAGAGCATCCGTCAGTCCATAATGTTGATGTCAGCCAATCAGCGCGCGCAAAGTGATGGTCATAGACGATTTACCTAAAATACGCTGGATTTTTGTAAAAATCCTAAACATTACTCGGACGATTGCAAAAATCTGATTCTAATTATCCGGTATTTTACAATCGTACTAGGATTTTTGTAAAAATCCTATTTGTACAATAGGGAATATGCTTAAGTCACCGATTTTCCTAAAATTGAGCTTGATCGCTGCGGACAATTGTAAAAACATGATGGAATCTACACTGATCGAGCCCAGCATTTGTATAATATCCAATTCCAATTCACTCACTTCACTCATCGTACATTAATGTCTCTTGATTGATTCAAATCACTCAGCACTCAGTTTTCTTTCTTTAAATAAAAAACGTAAAATTCGAACAAAACGCTGGAGAAATATTTGACAATAATCACAATAATAACAATGGATGCAGCAATGTCGCCGTTAGCCAATCAGAGCATCCGTCAGTCCATAATGTTGATGTCAGCCAATCAGCGCGCGCAAAGTGATGGTCATAGACGATTTACCTAAAATACGCTGGATTTTTGTAAAAATCCTAAACATTACTCGGACGATTGCAAAAATCTGATTCTAATTATCCGGTATTTTACAATCGTACTAGGATTTTTGTAAAAATCCTATTTGTACAATAGGGAATATGCTTAAGTCACCGATTTTCCTAAAATTGAGCTTGATCGCTGCGGACAATTGTAAAAACATGATGGAACAGAAAGAAAAATAAAAAAAAAAGATTATTTTCGTTTTATCACACGATGAAATCAGGGGAAAATGACGATATTTTTTTTTCGTTTTCGGATATAATGCACTTTACAGTCAGATAGAATATCGAAAAAGAAATAATATTTTGTATGACACATATCTACTTAAACGCAAAATTTAGGGAGATAATTGAAGGCTAACTCCATATTAAACGCGCCCGAAACACACCGAAACGTGATGTGTGACGTCACCGTTTTGTATAGAGCGTTTTCGGCGGGAGCTGATGCGTGCTAACTTCAAGTAACTATATTACGAGAAAAAAACGCAAGAGACAAGTTTCAATATTACAGTTGATTTTCTCACGCATTATACTATTGATTTTTATAAAAAAAAAATTGATGCATATTCCCTATTATCCTACGACATATGCACATTTAAGTAATTTCATAATATTTTTTGTCATTAAACACTTGTCTTTATGGTTGTTGAATAAATTATGAAAATGTTAATACTTCCTTAGTATGAAAAATGCAACTTCTTTAAAATCCTCCATACAAAACGGCAACCTACTATATATTTTTGGACTTTTTCGCCATCTACTATGTTCAAAAAAGTTGGCAACCCTAGGTGTAATGGGCAGATACCTACTTAAATACATACTTTATTATACGTACCTACTACGTTCAATTTCTCTTATAGACCTCGCCTAGGCGCGGCCTGGCCCTCCAAAGAGTGGGAACAGGGGTGCTATGGGGCGTCTTCGCAACGATATAAACGCGTGGTTCCACCACAATATTATACTAAATACATACATTATTATATACTATGTGTAATTTCCCTTATAGACCTCGCCTAGGCCCGGCCCTCCAACGCGTGGTAGGAACAGGGGTGCTATGGGCCATCCTCGTTGCGATATACGCGTGGCTCTACCACAATATTGTACTAGATGGATAGATACATACATTTATACATTATTATACATACTACATTCAATTTCCCTTATAGACCTCGCCTAGGCCCGGCCCTCCAACGCGTGGTAGGAACAGGGGTGCTATGGGCCATCCTCGTTGCGATATACGCGTGGCTCTATCACAATATTGTACTAGATGGATAGATACATACATTTATTTATACATTATTATACATACTACATTCAATTTCCCTTATAGACCTCGCCTAGGCCCGGCCCTCCAGCGCGTGGTAGGAACAGGGGTGCTATGGGCCATCCTCGTTGCGATATACGCGTGGCTCTACCACAATATTGTACTAGATGGATAGATACATACATTTATACATTATTATACATACTACATTCAATTTCCCTTATAGACCTCGCCTAGGCCCGGCCCTCCAACGCGTGGTAGGAACAGGGGTGCTATGGGCCATCCTCGTTGCGATATACGCGTGGCTCTATCACAATATTGTACTAGATGGATAGATACATACATTTATTTATACATTATTATACATACTACATTCAATTTCCCTTATAGACCTCGCCTAGGCCCTGCCCTCCAGCGCGTGGTAGGAACAGGGGTGCTATGGGGCATCCTCGCTGCGATATACGCGTGGCTCTACCACAATATTATACTTACTAGATAGATACATACATTTATACATTATTATACATACTACATTCAATTTCCCTTATAGACCTCGCCTAGGCCCAGCCCTCCAACGCGTGGTAGGAACAGGGGTGCTATGGGGCGTCCTGGCCGCGATATACGCGTGGCTGCGCCTCCACCACAAAGCGAACGACTCGAACAGGGTGCTCCTACTGTCGGAGGCGCCACTGTCGCTGCTGGACAGCGCCATCTGTTGGTGGGTGTTCGTGTCACTTGCGCACACAATGCGGACGCTACAGTTGAGGAGGTAAGTTTGGATTGTTAATACAAATCTTAATTTTGCAGTATAATCACAGAATACAATAATAGTGTATAATACAGGGTAATTTTGCGACCTCTTTACAAAATCAAATGTCCAAAAAATTTAGGTGCGCACGCTCACCCTCGCGCAAGCGACGCGAGCGGGGGAAGGCGGGTGGCGGGAGGGGGGCTCGCGCGAGTCGAACGTGCGAAGCGTAAACAGTGACAACAATTTCAATTTGTGTAGGGAAAAGTTTGGGAGAAAAATGTAAAAAAAAAAAAATTTTTACTTCACATATTGATTGTACTGCTGTTATAGAATGACCTGACAAAATTTGAAAAGGGGTCCAAAAATGACCCTGTATAGTATTGATTGAATGGCAATGCTAAAATTAATTACGTGTAAGTACATACAACGTGTTACAAAAATACCCCTAATGCCGAATATGGTATATAGGGCCCATCAAATTGAATAACTTTTACTGAGGGGCCAACTTTGAAATGGCGAAAAAAAAATCTGCTGTTTCATACGAAAATTAATAGCGAAAATATCAAAATGTATGAAACAACTGATTTTTTTTCACGATTTCGCAGTTGGTCTCATAGTAAAAGTTGTTTAAGTTTGATGGTCCTATCTACCATATTCGGCATTATGGGGTATTTTTGTAGCACGTTGTATATTTAAAACGGGAATTTCTTAAGAGGCATATTACATTTCGACTGTGATTTTTGCGTAAAATGACCTATTTTGGCGTTGTCGATCTCAGAAACAAAAATACATTAACACTTTTGACTTATTGAATGGTGCAGATTAGCTATTGGAATAGTTCATAGCGGCCTCGCTTTTTTGAAAATTTGCTTAACTTTATAATTAAACCCGAAATTGCAGAGAAAGATTTTCATAAAATGCGCGAAGGCACTTTTTTGAGCTCATGGATTGAACAACTGTGCTAAAGAATTGAAATAAAAAAAATTGAATGTTATCTCTTATATAGTCGAATAGTACATAGCGGCCTCGGAATTTTAAAATTATGTATGGAATATGTGAAAAAAAATCCCAATCAAAAACCATAAAACTCCTAAAAAAGCTCAGAATTAACTGTGGATTACTCCTAGATACATTATTATTATTACGTAAAAATAATATCATAATAATCTTTACTTCGTAAGTAAATCAAAATTCATACTTTTATTTGTTGTTTGTACTTGTTTGTCTTTCTGTGTATGTTCAAAGTTGACTCTAAGAAATCGTTCACCAACTTTCATTTTCCTTTCTAACCCTTTAACTTTCCAGTGAATCATCATATTACTTTTTGTCGCGGACACATATAAATGTATTTAGTAGACCCAAAGGTTTCTCTAGGTTGTATCGCTAAAAACCGTCAAAATCAAAATTTCGACGAAAAAATGTGATAGGGCCCTTAAGTGAAAAGTATATTAAATTAAAATTTATAACGTTGCTAATGTATTAAATAATTATTCAAATGTATAATTTACTGTTTTGAATCTCGTATCCTTTCATATAAACATAATACTTACCCTATCTTTGAATAATGTTAAAGCAGTGTGTCGTCGCCACATTGCAAAAAGTAAAATTATAAAGTTACTAATAGATGGCGGTAGTTTTACTTTATAGTAAAAAATAATATAAAGGCGGAAACATATTATTATGTCGTGTTGTGTTGTATCGTGACAGATACAAGATTCCTATCGGGGTTATGATGAGAAAGCCTAACTTGCAGAACGTCTTTAAAGCAAAATGTCTAAAATCAATGTCTAAGTTGTAAAAAGTCTAAGAAGCAAAATGTCTAAAAGGCATATTGCCTTAGCAGCATTACGTCTATACCCTTCTTACGTCTAATACACTGCAATGAGTTTTCTAGTATTTTACTGAATATCTTGGTCAATAAACAAGACAACCTTAATAATTTAATAATATTTTAGTATTGCAGTTATAAAATAAGAACAGTTTATTGATTTTATACCGCATAAAAATAAAAATAATAGTATTACGTTTTGCAAGATAGGCTGTCTGCATTTTAGACATCATGCATTGTTGTAGACGTATTGCTATAAAGACGTTTTGCAAGTTAGACTGTCTGCATTTTAGTCATCATGCATTGTAGACGTTTTGCTTTAAAGGCATTTTGCAAGTTAGGCTTTCTGATCATAAAGGGCGTATCGGTTTCGTACATTTAGTATGGCTAGAAACACATTATTACAGTGTGTTGTATCGACACACGACACAACACAACACACTGTAATAATGTGTTTTCTCTGTAATAGTGTGTCGGCACCTTTACTCTTATCAAGTGTTGCTAATAACTTGCTATAATTTATAAAATGCACATAAATACACTTTTTATTTCCGTCTGATATCCAGTAAGGGGTGTACTTATAACAACATGTATGGTTTTGTTACAGAAACTCAATAAAGCTCTCACTGTACAGACACTTCACGAACACACTTATATTTGCTGTGATCTCATCCGTCGTGTTTATGTTGTACTCCATCAAATCCTATAGAGTGTTTGACTGTATCAGAGTGAGTATGATAATGCTGTTATTATTATTATTATTTAGAAGGGGGGACGCCATCGAAGCCGGATGAGTGACCAGTCACCTTGATCGGAACCATTTCACCCATTTCCTCAAATCCCCTGAAAGCTAAGAGCAGGGAAAGGCGGGTTATCGTTTACCCCAGGGGTGTCAAACTATTTTTTAAAGGGCCATTTATAGATTTAAGGGCATGTTAGCGAGCCAAACTCAAAATTAAAAACTTTATTTATTTCGTTTAAGTAAATTTTCATACAAAGGTAGTAAAAGGAGTTATTTTGAGCTTGAGGATTCAGTTATTTTTACCTTTTATTATGTTACAATACGTAGTGGCATCGAATGCCATCTAAAATCATCACAGGATAGATTCTGGTCGCGGGCCGTATCTTTGACACCCCTGGTTTACCCCACCGGCATCGGACCCTCGAACATACCTGTACGCTTACAGTACCTGCTGAGTTGACTTCTTATTAACTGCTTAAGATCCTCTTCCTTAAGCTTGTCCGCTCCAAACAGCTCCCAGCGCAGTGGTGCGTATGTACATCGCATCGGGCATTCTGTCATGAAGTGATGATAATGCTGTTATTATTAATGTTTAAATATCACACATAAGTAAGTCATGAGTTGCCTAGGCGACCGAAAAATACAATGAGGGGTTTTCAAATTGACATTTAAAAAAAAGAAAAGTAACTATTTGCCTCACTAGATGGCGTTGATGTTAAGAGGGAAGTCAAAATTGGCTTTTAAAAATAAACGGCCAACCAACCAGCCAGTAAGCATGTACTGCACTGACCTCTATTATACAAGGAGGTCAGTTACGTCTGCCTGCCTACCTGAGTACTCTTCGAAAAAAAACCACTATGAATCCCCTATTTTTTTCAACGCCATCTATTGAGCCTACAGCTTTTTGTCATTTTGAAAAGCCCTCATTGTGAACCCTATTTATATCGTACTTTTAAAACTTACCTTCCAGTTACCAAAATTCTTATATTTTCGAGCTAGAATAGAACAATACACACAGCATATAAAATCTACAGTGAGGACTTCACTTACTTCCCTTGCTTATTGGTATTTAAAAAAAATAGTTATGTAAATAAAAATGATATTGATGTCGTTTTGTAGATAATATTCCTGTGTATTATAAAAATGCAAAAAAAATCTGAAAAATAGCACACTAATTTCGGATAAAACTTTACTTTAGTAATTTTTTATGACGTATTCAAGTTAAAAGTTTACATAATTATTTTTTTACTTGATAGGTGATATTATTAGCTTTCTAAATGTATTTTTTTTATAACTGTAGGACTTTTAAATCCGGAGAAATTAATATTTTTCGGCAGGGCCATCTAAAATAAAAAGTCAAATTTAAAATGCCCGTCATTCCAACAGGAGGGGATAGACCCCAACATGGGGGGGGGGGTTTCGATAAAATTGATCATACTATCTGGCTTTAAAAGCTCCGACATCGCTTCTAATATTATCATTTGTACCGCTAGAGAATGGAACTCCTTGCCTGAGTCTGTGTTTCCCGATAGCCGGGAGCTTTCAAGTCGCGAATGAATAAGCATCTTCTAGGCAAGCGCGTTTCATCGGCATAAAATAAATAAATCACCTGTCGCAAACTTATGTAGGTAAATTACACACACATTATAGAATTTGTAACTATAGCAAGCCTTACTACAAGTATTTATTATACTAAATCCTTTTTCTTTCTTTAAGTTAGCGAACGAATAGAAAATTGGCAATTTGGACAGGAGGGTAGGTCTCACCAATCGTTGCGTTTATACGCTCTCTAGTTTAGATTTAAAATGTGCTGTTTTTGGTTTAAATGCTGTCGTTGTTAAAAGCAATAATGTTTGTGTACAGAATGTTTTTTTAATTCAAATATTCATAATATGTTTCTATGGCCACAGGAGTGGAAGGAAGTATGGATGGACGAGGCGTACTGGCACATGCTGTTCGCGAGCGTGCTCACCGTGATCATGGTGCTGTGGCGGCCCACCAACAACAACCAGCGGTACGCCTTCACGCCGCTCCTGGACAACGCGGAAGATGACGAAGGTATGACTTTATACATACATACATATACCCACGCCTGTTTCAGGGGATAGGCAGATACTATGGATCGCCACCTACTACGATCCTTGCACACTTCTTTCGCTTCATTCACATCCATCAATCTTTTCATACATGCCCTGCGGTTTTTGTCACCAGCCTTTTTTATTAAAACCTTTAGTTGGTCCGCGTAGGTTTTTCGGGGCCGCCCTTGCGCAATCGTTCCTTCCATATTCGCACAATATATCTCTTTCGTGATTCGCTTTTCATTCATCCTCTCTAAGTGACCAAACCACCGGAGCATTCCTTTCTCAATTCTTGTCACTATCCTCTTTCACACCACACCTTTCACGAATCACGTGACTATATTAGATATAGAATTAGCGTACTGGCACATACTTTACGCCAATGTGATCATAGTGATCATGGTTGTGGCGGCCCACTAACAACAACCAGCGGTACGCGTTCACGCCGCTCTTGGACAACGCGGAAGATGACGAAGGTATGACTTTTAAGGGTATATTAGATTAGATATGGAATTTGCGTACTGGCACATACTTTACGCCAATGTGATCATGGTTGTGGCGGTCCACCACCAACAACCGGCGATACGCGTTCACACCGCTCTTGGACAACGCGGAAGTGACGAAGGTATGACTTTCACGGGTATATTAGATATAGAATTTTCGTACTGGCGTACTGGCACATAATTTACGCCAATATGATCATGGTTGTGGCGGCCCACCAACAACAACCAGCGATACGCGTTCACACTTCACACCGCTGTTGGACAACGCCGAAGATAAAGAAGGTGTGACTTTTAAGGGTATATTAGATTAGATATAGAATTTTCGTACTGGCACAGACGTTACGCCAAAGTGCTCACCGTGATCACGGTGCTGTGGCGGCCCACCAACAACAACCAGCGATACGCGATGTATTGGATGTAGGATTTTTGGAATACCTTCATTATTTCTCTTTTCCAGAACCAGAACCAGAAAAACGATTCAGTGATTTTGGCACGATACATTTTAATTTCGAAAATACTTCCTAAAAATTCTTAAGTTCGAAATTATTTAGAAAGAACATCAGGTATTCAAGTCTAAATTGCTTTAAATAGTTTTTACTTATTATTAATATTCACAATCGTGTAGAAGCATTTCTCTTTAATCGCTGTAGTTTTGGTCTCGTCCCCGCGCGCGTCGTTGTCTCATTGCCATCTCGCTTTATAATTTATTTTTAACATAGCCCCTTAATATAACTGAATGTTTTTGTTACAGAAGAAGAAGAACAGTTCGTAAACGACGCGTACGGCGTCAAAATGCGGGGCTCCGGAATAAATAACAGCGACTACATCGACGCCAAGGAGTCGTCCCACCCGGACCCCAGCAGCAACTCCCTGGACTCCGACCTCCGGTGGGTCGAGGAGAATATACCCACCAGCACACTACCGCTTCTAGACTCCGACGAAGAAATAATCAACACCAAATTCGAAGTGTCCAAAATGCAGTAGTTACTTAAATCGAATTATAATCTGTATAAAGTATTTATGTAAATGTGATTTTGTGATTTCATTTATACCTTTTGTAAAAAGTTGTTATTATTAAGTGCACCTTATCGTAATAAAGTTTAGATGTCACGTAATTGGATGTTATTTCTTCTGAATTTATCTTTACAGATTCCGGTTCGTCGGAGTGGATAAGCGGATAAGTTCGCGCATGTGCACTTGCGAGCGACCAATTTAGCACGCTCACCTCTCCCGCGCCGCCCGCGTACCTCACCGTCACCGCTACGCATACCAAAAATACGCGTTCTACGCACTACGCAATCCTCACCCGATTTCAGGATGTTTGCCGGCTATTATAAATTATAATAGTGGGTACTCTGTGCTAGATGGCGCGATGTGCGGTCAATGTCTTATTTATTTTGGGAATCGATTAGTCTAAAAGTTAGGACTTATATTAGCCAGTTTTACAGGTTTCGGCGGTTAAGGGTCAGATATCAACCTGGGGCCTATTTCATAAACATTTGTAAGTTACTACGGTATATCGCAATTCGCATACATTGCGGCGTCTGTAAGTAGTTTTTCTAGTTTCAAATTGGCGACGCGATGAATACCAAACGATCATTGTTGTAATTTACTACGGTAATATTTATGATACGGGGTCCTGTCCGATATTTTCTTTCATGGTGCTGAACATAATTAGTAAGTAATAATATTTATTTCAAAGTACCTGAAGCATTGACATGCAAACATCAACGACGCTTCGTAGAATTTAGCATTTTACATTGATAACCCACATGACTTCAGACAGTCTTTAGAAACAGCCGCTGAGCCGTGTGGTGCATGCAACGGCAGTGCCTCTTGCACCAAATGTCCTGGGTAACCCGAGTTCGATTCCTAGTAGTGGCATAGGTTTCTGTGATGTGCTGAGCCTAAGCATTTGTTTCCAGGAACAAATTGTTTCTATATCATAGACGGTTCTTATTAGTATTCTTCCGTTATACACATAGTTTACCAACACACCATAGTACAGACAAGTTCATTTATTTGAAAATCACTTGACTGGATGTCACGCAAGGTCACCCAGCGTACAATGCTCGGCATTTCCCTGCGTGATCGAATCAGAAATGTGGAGATCCGCAGGCGAACTAAAGTAACCGACATCGCTCGAAGGATTGCTTAGCTGAAGTGGCAGTGGGCTGGAAATATAGCGAGAACCGATGGCCGTTGGGGCGGAAAGGTTCTTGAATGGCGACCGCGCACCGCACGACGCTCCGTGGGTAGGCCCCCCACAAGGTGGACTGGCGTGAGGGTGATGGTCGCGGGAAGCCGCTGGATGCAGGCAGCGCAGGACCGATCGTCGTGGAGATCCTTGGGGGAGGCCTATACCCAGCAGTAGGTGTCGAGCGGCTGATATGATGATTATGATCACAGGAAATAATCACCACGTTTTAATGATTATGGTGACTGGATGTTGACTTCTATTTACAAAGGCAGGCATAAAGGTTGATGAACTGTCCAAGGATAATTATCATTATAATCAATAATTTGATTTTTTTGTTTATGAATGTTAAGATGAAAACCATTAAAAATGAACAGTCATAATCATAAGATAAAACATTTATTTGTACATACACATTTAAATAAAATCTTTGTTCGTTAAACATGATCTTTGGTATATAAAATATAATAATGGAATATGGCCACAATGCTTATCTAATATAATTAAATGGAAGTTTGTTAAAAGTCAGTCAATACATAGTAGTCGGAAATTCAGAAGACAGTTACCTATTATAATACTTTCATCATCTATACAGCACAGTTACAATGTTAAACTTAAAAATACCCACTGTTATAATCCCACAATAAGTTTATAAATTATAAACTTAGAACTTAAATACTTTGTGCTTTTGAAACTTACACATCTAAAGTCTTTTAAAATATTATCATGGAAGTTTACACTTATTACTTTTATAGTAAGTATAATACATGAAAAAATATTATCTAATCTTTATACACTGTTCATATAAAACAATCATAATTATGCAAGGATCGTCACAAAGAACGGAAGTCCGTGATACGCGATAGAGAAGATGAGTCCCAATTACGGACCCGTCGTGTCACTTGTTGCATACATAAGAAATGTATGATGTGATAAATTAATTATACTTTTTTTTACATATTACGTTTGCTTACTTAAACAATAACACTATTAGGTATTGTATGACAATAATGAAATCACAATAATATGTTTTTCAAGAGCAACTTCAGCCTAATATAGCCTCAATCAATATCAAACTAGTATCTTTTTGAAAGTTGTAATATCATATGGATATTATTATAATTTAATTGGAACGAGATCTTACAAATACTGAATAGTTTCCTATGTTTAATTTTTGTAACAGTATGCTCCCAAGATTTTTGCCCTTGTATCTCTCTCATCTAAGTAAAGAGTACTAGGTACCAAATTGTACAAGACAAAGAGATAAAATCAATTATTGTCATAATAAAAATCATAATCTTCAGGCTCTTCTGGTATCTGAGGAGGATCTTGTGGTATATCAATACCTTCAGCATCTAAAAGTCGAACTTTTATGTCCATTGATAGAAGAGTTTCTAAATCACTCTCAAATGATTTGCTTGACATTTTTTCTTTTAATAAAGCATTTATTCCATCAGTCCAATAATCAAATATCTGCTCATCAGGTGCCACAAAATCCAATGATGTTACTTCTGCTGATTTTAGAATCAAAGAGAAAGCCAAATGTAGGTTTATTTTTCGCCCTTTCAAGTCTTTCATGTGGGGACAGTCTTTGCCGACAACCACACACTTAATATCTGCAACTGGTAATTTGTTTCCAAGTTCTTCTAAACTCGGTGTACTTTTCTCATCACAGTCACCATAATGCAGGACTTTATGGTTTGGAGAAAGGCGCACAAACCAAAATTTGTCTTTTATCCTTTGGGCTCTTGGTGAATACTTTTTGAACCTGGTGCCCCCCACCAAAACACCAAGTCTTTGCTGTTGAATCAGGTCTATAATCTCAGGGGTGATTTTCTCTTTCAATTCGACTATTGGTCGAGCATGTGACTCCCAAACCTCTCTGTTGTTACGTTCTTGTAGCCATATTTGTGTAATTTCAGCATAAGTTAACTGGTTGACTCTTTGGCGGAACTTATCAATACCCTTTGGAGCTAAAGACAACGCTCTACTAATTTGTTCTCTGACGACACTAGATACTTTGATAAAATCCTCTGTTGTCGCTCTCATCTCTTTCCATGTTTTATTTAGCAGTACTATGCAAATGCAGAATAGTTCTTCAAAGGGATGATCATGTGTAAAGAACAAGGGTTGATATGTCTGTCCTTGTTCACTGGGTGGCTCTCCTATGTGTAGAATGTCACATAACTGCTTGATTAGTTCAACACTTGTCTTTCCAAATGGACATTCATGTTCATCTGCCCTGCAACTGTTCTCTAGCACTATTTTAGTATAATCTTCAGGGTAGTTCCTTGCAAAATACAACATACAATCCAATGCTAAGACTCCCGGTGGAACTTCATTGAAGTCCTTTATGGGATCAATCTCACATTTAAAGCCAAGTTTTTTGAATTCCTTTGAATAGCTCCCATATCTTCTGGTTGTCACATCCATGTTTGAATTGTTGTCATTTTCAAAAGCGATTTTTCTAAGTTCCTTAATTTTTTCTTGGGATTCTTGTTCTTGTGCATCAGCACGCTGCCTCATTTTTGGTTCAAGTAGACCAAGCATCAGTGTTTGTAAGACATACAGCTGATGTGCTAATTCAGTGCCCAAAGTATCTTTTGATGTATTTTTTGAGAACTCTCCAGCGCCAATTAGGTTTTCATAAATCACATTACGAACCTGTTTAGATGCTAGAGTAGCTCCTATGGCTTTCTTTTTGGAGTTATCAGCTTTTGAAAATATAGCATTAATAAGGGCAATAGCATTCTGTTGAATAATGCTGTCTTGATAAGGATTTTGCAAATGGGAAATTAAACTTGGTATCGTTATTTCCTGTTCCACATGAGAATTTTTACCAGAGCTGTTAAGGACTATGTTCTCAAGTATAGATAGGCAGGACTGTATAACTTTTGGGTCTTGAGTACTCGCCTGGTTGCTGACAAAGCTCGCCACTTTATTGATGAACTGGTTTTCTAAGATATCCCAAGATATAATTCCATGATCCATTAGTTCAACAAAAGTTACAAGAGCATATTTTAACGAATTACCTTTGAATCGTCCACTGTCAATGTTATTTATTATCAGTGAAAGACCTTTTTTGTTAATGAACTCCAGTGCAAATGTAAGATCGGTGCTTAAAGTGGATAATTTGGTGAGGGCGGCAGTTTGGTCGGCCTCGGTGCCTTTGTTAATTTTAGTGAGAATATCCTGCACTGTTTTAGCTGGGGACTGCTCGAGACGAAGGACAGATCCGTTTTTTATCTCGTTTCGGTTCTTCTCCGTTATATAGTTTTGGTTGTTGCTTTCGGAAAATTGTAAAGCATAATTGTCTGGTTCAAGAAGACCCCAAGGTTTGCAAAGTAGTTGAATAATACTCGACAAAGGTTGACTTTGGTCAAACTCAATAAGCTGTGGCACCTTATCAGGTGCGTTGAGCATTTCTACAGCAATTTTGAGTATGGTTGAGTCTTTTTCTTTCGTTGCCGACGGCATTTTTATTGGCTTCGTAGACATTTATTTATCATTTGATATTAAAAAGCGAACCACAACAATATTCACCACACGTCCACACCTAAAAAAATTACATATGACATTGACATGACAGAACAGGGTTGGTAGATCCAGATTTTGAAATTTCCCCATATTCAAGAATTCTTTTCCCCAAAATGATACGTTTGGCAACTTTTTTCCCCATTTTTGTTAAACAGGAAATAAAACGAATTGAAAGATATAAAACTAAGTTTACTAAGAAAGTATAAGAAAATAAAGAAGTATCGGAAGTTCTAAACTGAATCATTTAGAACTTCCGAAACTTCATCTTCGCTTAACATGGTCAGATAAACATTATCGGAGTTAAATATTATACTTTCAACCAAAATTCTTCCTTGTATATTTTTCCCCAAACTTTTCCCCAAGGATTTCATTTCCCCAAAATTTCGCCAAGACCTTTATTTTTCCCCAAAAATGCGAAAAAAAACCCCAACCTACCAACCCTGTGACAGAATGGGGAAGGTTTTTTTTAACTGACAGTCACTCAGATTGGATTAAAACAAAAAAAAACAAAGCACAGAAAGTCCATTGTTTATGGATTGAGGGACCCATTACCTGAGTAATTGTGTTCTGTGCCCATTACACGTGATTTCATGCCCGAAAGATGAGACTGGCAAAAAGCGGCAAATTCAATGGCAACTCTGCTTCAAATCGAAATAGTTTTGATACTTGTTATGTAACAAGAATGAAAACCATATAATATATTATTTATTATAGTGTCTTTGATCTTGTACTAGCGATAATTTAAACACGAGAAATACACCTAATTTTATCAACAAAAATCCGGAGAAATTAATATTTTTTGGGACATTCATCTCTTATATAAAAGTGAAGGGGTGACTGACATATTAACGCACAGCCCAAACTACTGGACCTAGAGACTTGAAATTTTGTACATAAATACTTTATACAGTGTAAGCATCCACTAAGAAGGGATTTTTGTAAATTCCACCCCTAAGGGGGTGAAATGGGGGTTCAAAGTTTGTATGGAAAAAAAATATTAAATAGACATTTCGACTTGAAACTTCGTAATAGTACTTCTAAAAACAAATAAGTAAACATGTGTTTCGTGGTTTTCCGAAAATCAACCCTTTAGGTGCTAAAAAGCCTAAAATGACTGACAAATCAACGCACACACAGCCCAAACTTCTGGACATAGAGACTTGAAATTTTGCACAGAGATTCCTTATACAGTGTAGGCATCCACTAAGGAAGGATTTTTGAAAGTTCCAATTCCCAAGGGGATGAAGAAAGGGATGAAATTTTGTATGAAAGTCCCTCAGTTTTGAAGCTAGGATCTCCAAACTTTGTATTTAGGCTGACAATTAAAAATTAATAAATACGTATCTTAGCGTTTTTCAAAATTCCTCCCCCGAAGGGATGAAAAGGGGGATGAGGTTGTGTATAGGAAGCAGGATCCTTAATTTTCGATGGATTGGATTTCTGGGTGGAAATCTAACGCAACGTATATTGTAATTGTTAGTATTTTAACCCCTATGGGGATGAAATGGGGGTGAAATGCGGTAAATAAACTAAAAAATTAATATAGATGTCGTCATTGGGGTTTTCTGGGACGACGATTGCGAAAGTGACATTTATTCTGAAATCCAACACGGTGGACATGATTTGACCTCTAAAGGGGTGAAAATGGGGTTCAAATTTTGTATGTAAAAATAATATGAAATAGACATTACAACTTTAAACATCATAGGGGCACGTCTAAAAATAAATAGGCAAACATATATTTTGTTATTTTGAAAATCAACCCCTTTAGAATGGGGTAAGTAAACATAAATCAATATGGATGTCGTTCTTGAGGTTTTATGGGATGGTGATTGCGAAAATGACATTTATTTTGAAGTCCAACACGGTGGACATAATTTAACCCCTAAAGGGGTGTAAATGGGGATAACATTTTGTATAGAAAAAGAATATAAATTTTGACATTACAACTTTAAACTTCGTAGGGGCACGCCCCGCACGTCTAAAAATACTATCCCCGTCAATTGGTAATGCGCCTGGTGGCCATAATTTTAACCTCAAAAACAAAAAACAATTGTAAAGGACATCAGGCACATGAGACCCAAAAGTGTATAAACATAATTCTGTTATCTATAAACACTTTATGTTACTAGAATCATAAAACAGCAGCAACATTATTTTTTAACTCCTTCATTTAGCTTTAATTAATTATTGAAAAAAAAGCATATCAATGTCAATCAACGGACATCTTTGTCAGCGATTTCACAAGTCTCCCCTGAGTATATTTGTTCTGTGGCACAAGAGAAAATGTCTGCCGGCTGTCTGTCAACTGTCAAAAGTGTTTTGTTCACAGATTATCCGTTTGATCTGGTTCCGACTCGTACATTGTGGTGCTAATCTGTATCACTAATGTTACGTGCACACTACCGTGATATGGCAATAATTATGGCCATAATTTTCCTTATTCCTATACGCATAAGGCATAAGCTAACGAAACGTGTTGTCGTGGTGGTGTTGCTATGTGTCGGAGTTACCAAAAAAAATACTTTCAAACATAAATAACTCTTAAAACATAAATCTTCGTAAAAATCTGAATATTTTCTATGATTTACTAAATACATGCCTACATTTTGGAAAATACAGAAATGTTATACATTCTTTGGTTTTTTTCTATGGGACTCTGCCTGATGTCCTTTTTTATATACCTAGACCCTATCCTATTGGAAATAATAAGTCAATAATTAATATATTAGATTATCTATTAGTATTTTCTTGTTTCATGACATTTTTAGTTGCGGATCACGTCGACGTGGATGTTAATGTGACAAGGTTCCAGCGCATTACCATACCAATTGACGGGGATAGTAAAAAGGTAATCATATATTTTGTTATTTTGAAAATCAACCCCTTAGGGGGTAAATGGGGTAAGTAAACATAAATCGACATGGATGTCGTTCTTGAGGTTTTATGGGATGGTGATTGCGAAAATGACATTTATTATTACATGATTCAGCCTCTAAAAAACTGAAATATGGGTTCAAAATTTTGTTAAGGGGCTGGAGACATGAGAGGGAGAGGGAAGGGAACAGGGAGAGGGACTGATTATTGTAATAAACTAGCTTTTGCCCGCGGCTTCGTCCGCGTGGATATTGTTTATTTGAAAAACAACACTAACATTGCGTTTATACAAAATTTTCTGAGATAAGTGTTAGAAAAAGTTATATATCTATAAACACAACAATTATAAGTGTCGACAGATAAACAATATTAGAGAAAATCATTAGGGAAGCTTCAACCCGGATCCGACCAGCCGTTTTTTACGCGATTAGGCGGGTCCCCACCAAGCGAGCAGCCTCGTGCGAGGCCTGCCATATGCGGCAAACGTCTTGCATCGCGAGGCAGCGCGCTTGGTGTTTTCTTTAATATCCACGCGGACGAAGTCGCCGGCAAAAGCTAGTCTAAAATTAAAGTAAAATTAAAAATGCCAGCCAGCGATTTCAACAGGAGAGAAGATAGAATAGACCTCAACTTTTGGGTGTTTTTGTCGTTAAAATTAGGGTGTATTTCGCGCATTTAGATAATCGCTATATATACAACAAGTATCAAAACTATATTTCCGACTATAATCAGAGTTGCCATGCCTTGTTTTCTGAATTTACCGCCTTTTTGCAGTCTCATCTTTCGTTGACCAGACTCTATTTAACATTTATCTTATTATAAACATAGTTTAATTAATTAGCGTGAACTTAAAAAAAAATCCTCATAAAACTTTTGATAACTTTTGCGAGTCCAGAATCAAGATCAATAATGTTGAGATTGTAACGCTAATGGCACAGGTACATCTGGCTGACGCCACGTGTTAACATGTCGTATTTATATGGACGTGTTATGAGATAAGTGTACTTCTAGTGCATACATTTACTATGAAAAGCGTTGTCATCTGACGGGACTACGGGAGTGTTAACACGTGGCGTCAGACAAATGTGCCCGCACCTTAATAGTTAACTCAGTCGGTCCACCTAATTAATAGGTAATTGTAACACATCCAGAATCCTGTTTTAAATGCGCATTGTTCCCAAAATAGATCAAAGTAATTAGAGTCAATTAATCTAAATTAATCATTTTAATTTGTATCTTTACTCGTTTCTCGTCTAATGAAGTTTAATCAATAGTTTTATAGGGGAAGGTCGTATACTATCGGACAGCGTATATTATCGGACAATGTTGATAACACTTCTATCTCATTACATAAGCTCGCTATAAGAAATTACTACCAAAGACAAAGGTGCGTTCCCACCTCTTCTATTCTATGATCTATTTCATAGACCGAGTCCTTCTATATAGAAAGGAATAATTCAAGCGTTCACACAATTCTATCAGATAGATTGATTCTGGTTGGGCTATACATCGTCCAATTCACTATCGGACTTGGTGAATTTATTAATTTTATTCAATTCTACGCCTTTAGGTCGAATGAATATTTTTCATTTTTAATTTTATATCGTCAACCGTTAATCCCGGTATTGACATATCTTCCTTCAACAATTCGTAGGCCCGATCACGCTTAGTTTTATTTTTATATTCAGCCGATTTAATATTCCACGGGCACTACAGAAAGTAGTATTCTGAAAATATTATCATATCACTATCGCGCCATTTATATGGCACTTTTTTGCTTGACATTGTTGAAGAGGCTCATACAAGTGTGCAATTGACTGCGTACCCACTATGACTGCCGTTCACACGGTTCTATTGCTGGTCTATTCTATATAGAATAGAATCAAAGTTGAAGGTAGTTCAATATTGGGCTTCTATTTCTAGCGACTATTCTATCCCATAGAAAGCCAGTTCACATTAATCTATTTCATAGATTCTAGCAAATAGATCATAGAATAGAAGAGGTGGGAACGCACCTTAACATCCTAGACACGTCGTGAACCAGTTTGCACTAGCTGACAACGTCACTAAGAGCACAAAATTGATTTATGTGATTAATCCATTTCAAATTAGTGAATGTCTTTTTTTGATAGGCTACTATCTCCACAATTTACATATTTTAAACGAGTCACGATACTAGGTGTCTCATAAGTTTTTTATAATGTCATTCACGTCGTATTGTATCGGACAGTGAAGATTCGTATAGTATGGGACACGTCCGCGCGTCCAATACTACACGAAAGTTAATAATAAATAATAATAGAAAACTAAAATTAATAATAATACTTTTTATTATTTTCAAAAATTTTGTTTTGCCTACAGTGTTAGTATGTATTGTATGTATAGCCGG
Source organism: Agriphila tristella (assembly GCA_928269145.1). NCBI lineage: Eukaryota > Metazoa > Arthropoda > Insecta > Lepidoptera > Crambidae > Agriphila > Agriphila tristella. The sequence goes on along the minus strand of OV743439.1, from coordinate 4,939,885 downwards.
TGGGATTTGGGTGTTTTTCTATGATGGTTGCTTTGTTTTTTTTTACTATGGCCACGAGATAATAAATTATTACCGTTTAATGGAGCTATTTGTGAATTATTGCTGGCGAAATAGTTTTGTTGGTGTAGTTTTAAAAATATACTTGATGATAAAATCATACAAGATTGCATTTTATTCATTTTATGAAAATAAATAAAATGCAATTTTTATATTTACTACAATAATATGGTATCTAAATGCAATATACATAATTATTAACAAGTGTATTTGATATTTTATTACCAATTAAAGAATACTTTCTATCCTGGTTAAAGGTTCTTTAAGGATTTTCTCTAATGTCCACGCACGCAGGACGACGTCGCGTGCGGAAGCTAGTAGCAAAATAATAACGTGTCCGATACTAAACGAAACTGTCCGATACTTAACGAAACAGTCCCTGCATTATATATTTTAAGTTCTTTTGAAATATTAATAGCTTATCTAATTAACACATTTGCAAGGTACTTAGTGCAAGTATAAAATTATTTTAATTCTTATTAATTATTTTTTTATTATTAATTCTTATTAGTACGATGTCCGTTATTATACGAACTTTTTATAAAATAATAATTGGTTTAAATCAGTTATTCGTAAAGATAACTTACTTTTTCCATTAAGCACATAACAAATGATGTTAAAACTTCACAATAATTGAATAAAATGGTTTTCATATCTTTAATTTCGAGATTTATTTGTTAAAAACAAAAGGTGTCCGATACTACCTAGTTGGTTACTAAGTTCTGTAACTATGGAAAACATGAATAATACTAAATTTACAAATAATGCTACAATGAATTACTTATATACCAAATGAAAGCACAAATATTTAAGATTATCATGTATTAAAATTATTCGAAATGACCGCCTCTGGCATGAATACACGCCTTTAGACGACGAGGCCAGTCATCGATGGCAGCACGAACTACCACCATATCCAATTCTGCGACTGCCTTGAGAATAGCGCGCTCAAGAGAGTCGAGATTCATGTGGGGCTTAGCACATGCTTTCTCCTCAATAAGTTGCCATATGGCATAATCCAGAGGATTTAAGTCTGGGCTGGAGGATGGCCATTCTTCCTGCGCGATAAAATCAATTTTGTTAGCCCGAAACCATGCTTGTGTAGATTTTGCTTTGTGCGCAGGGGCAGCAGGCCCATCTTTCCCATTGGGCACTCTGGGCACTTGCCCAGGGCCCCGCGATCGATGGGGGCCCCCTGTTTCTCGCCAGATCGCTTAATGATAACGGATGCTTATTATATTACGAAAAAAAATCAAATCTAGAAGAGTACCTCTTCAAACCACATAGATTTTTAATCGCTAACCCTTAAATTCTAAAATAGTTACTTTTGTGGATTATACAATAATTATGTTCTCAAGATTACAAGATTAGTGAATAAAGCTGATTAAGAATAAAAATCGCGCTGCGCGGCCGTTTTCTTTACTTTATACAGGCATAATTACGAGATAATTTGATGAAACTGACTAAAAATCGCGCTGCGCGGCCGTTTTTTTACTATAGGCAGGCAAAATAACGAAATTATTTGATAAAACTAACTAAAATCGCACTGCCAGGCCGTTTTTTTTCCATAGACAGGCAAAATAACGAGATTATTGAATGAAAATGACTAAAAATCGCTCTGCGCGGCCGATTTTTGCTATAACTAGATATTTGCTATAGCTTTGTTCTTTTCTAAAAAATCTGGCATTTTGTGCCTCATATTATACAAGTATCCTCTCTTACTTTCATGGAAACCCAAGTCAAGGTCATAGGGGCCCCATTATCCTAATGTGCCCAAGGCCTCAAATGGGTTAAAGACGGCCTTGAGGGGCAGAGTCCTGCTGGAAGACCCATGGCTGGTTTTGAAATAAAGTGTGGCTTAAGGGTTGACAACAGGTTCCAGAACGGTATCTTGATAGACTCTAGCGCCAGTTTTCACACCTTTTTCACAGAAATGAACCTTACTTAGCCCTGAATAGGACACCCCCAGCCAAATCATCACTGATGAGGGGTGGTGACCTCGTTGGACCCTCGGAGCAATCATGCTGGCTTCTTTACTATTCTTAGCGTATACTCTATCATTTTGACGGTTAAAATTTTCTTCGACTGTGAAGATTTTTTCATCAGTAAACAAGATTTTTCGATGGCCGTTTTGTGCGTACTGCTTTAGTAGAGCGCGACTTCGTGCTAACCTCATAGCCTTCAATCGTGCGTTTAGCAGATGGCCCTTTCGTCTACGGTAAGCGTGAAGCCCAAGGTCATCATTGATAATTTTTTTAAGGGAACTTCTCTTCACAGTCATCTGTATTGCCAATAACTTTTGCTTCCGGACGGGATTTCTCGTGATTCTCGCCTTCACTGCCTTGATCACAGCTGGTGTCCGAACGGTGCGTGGTCTTCCTGATCTTTTTCGGTCATCGACGGTCAAGGTATTACTGTATCTATGGATAGTGCGATAAATAAATTGCTTGTTGATTTTCAACTTTTGTAGCAACTTGAAAATCATATTCGGTGGCTGCCCACATTTGTGCAGAGCAATTACAGCGACACGATTCTCCTTCAACCCCCATTCCATGGTGAAATAAACAAAATATGATATACGTGTGGTATGGAATTATAGCTTATAAAACTGTCAATAATATGTCATTTTTATTTTTTCTTTTCATTTGTTTTAATGGCCAGTAATCGATAAAGAAACTCAGTAACAGAACTTTTGACCAACCTGTGTATACTACCTTCCCCTACATTACCTACTGTTAAGTAATTATTATTTGCATGAATCATTTCGCTTTGTTGAAAAATATATTTCCTAGCAATATTATTAATTATAGTAAATCAATTTAAGTTTAATGAACTGATAGGATGTACCTGAACTAATTTAATACTAGTGGCTCCGTGAGCTGTAGACCTCGCGAAAAAATTAAATAAAATGTCGCCATTCACAAAGCACACAGTAGGTACGTGAGTATTGCAGCTAGATGGTGCTTCTAATTTTGATCATTTTTCAAAATGGGTGAGTATTTTTTTTATAAATTTGGAAAAATTGGCTTGACTGAACAGTTATATATAATTATCAAACCTACTCACAAAATTTCATCAGAATCTGTTGAGAAATGCGACTTGTAGAGGAGATCAAACAGCCGGAAAGCTGGAATGAAATATGGTTTTTTACATATCTCCGTCATTTTCACAAATTTCGAAAAACTGTCTCGACAAATAATTTTTATATATTTATCGAACCTGCTCACAAAATTTCACCGAGATCGGTTGAGAAATGCGACCCGTAGAGGAGAACAGCCATCGCTGGAAATACGGACTGAAATTTGATTTTTTTACATTATCTCCGCCATTTAGAAAAAAAATTAAAAACTGGCTTGACATAAGAAATCTATACAATTTTCAAACCTGCTTACAAAATTTTACGAGAATCGGTTGAGAAATGCTACCTGTAGAGGAAAACAGACAGCCCTGGAAAGCCGGACTGAAATATGTATTTTTAAAGAAACTCCGTCATTTTGAAAAATTTCCAAAAACTGGCGTGACAAAAAAAACTATATTATTTTCGAACCGGCTCACAAAATTTCACGAGAATCGGTTGAGAAATGCGACCTGTAGAGGAGAACATCCAGCGTCAGAAAGCCGGACTGAAATACATTTTTCTTACATATCTCCGCCGTTACGAAAAATTTAGAAAAACTGTCTCAACTTGAAAAATTCCATATAATTTTCGAACCTGCTCACAAATTTTCACGAGAATCGGTTGAGAAATGCGACCTGTAGAAGAGAACATACAGACATACGAAAGAATTTTTGCCCAAGCTGAAGCAGAGACGCTTCGCTCGCACTTCGTGCTCGCTCGGTCAATTAACAACTTTACATTGATTTAGGGGTCACCAGTTGTATTCAGTACATTTATCATTCGAAAAGTATAATTACGTAATGTTTATTATTTGGCCTAGCTAGTATCAACCCATCAGCAGCAGCTAACTGATCTTTGTTATTTCAACCTACATTGCGTTTATTAACAACAGCAAATTAATTCCGTTTGTAAATTAAGATCTTTACAAGATATCAACTGACAATGTCTCATGAGAAACTATATAAGTCATGAGTTCTGTGACGTTTAAATATTTTAACAATGTTTGTCCTCATAAGTGTTTTGCCACTTTTACTAACACTCACTGTAGATAGTGTATTAACTTTTCGGTGTGATAGACGACCTTATGGTTCCACTACATCGTCTTCTCCACCTGACGGTAGATTCAAACTGAAAATAATAGGAGACTACAATGCGTATATGCCTGAACAACTTTATACTGGTAAAGAGTTAACTTGATTATAATTTATCATTACTTTTAGTTTGTATTTTTTGTTTTAGATCTGTAGGTACCTAGGTGACTTAGGTCAAGAGAAGTGTGTGACAAATAGGGCGTGACATTGATTTTTCGCACCACCCCGGGCGGTACCTGGTAAGCAGTTTACCTATGGGGCTATCACTAATTTCAAGTAAATATTTTAGTGCAAATAACAGAAACAGATGGCCAATCAAGATTTACAGGATTCATGATATCAGCTGAAGGTGATATGAAACAGGATCCTAGAAATCCCAGAAGAATGATACCTCAATATCCAGGAGAGATTAGACCTCAAAATCAATTGACAGCTAAATTCAGCGACCGTTGTCTTTATTCCGTTGAACAGGCAGTCAACTCTTACAAACCTTCTATTGAGGTAGATACCTTAACATTTTTTCCTTTTTATTTTGGTACGAAACAGTCGTTAAAATAATTATATTTTTTTATACTTGGTACGTAATGTAATTCAATGCTAATGTTATAGGTTTACTGGCAAGCTCCGCCATCTGGCGGGGGGTGTGTCACACTTAGGGCCATGGTAGCAGAAAACGAAAATCTGTGGTTTGAAGACGGCGGACCATTGACCTTGAAGGTTTGTGAAGATATGCGTCAGCCTGACGATGTAGCTCCACAGCTCAACTACGAATGTCAGGTCTGTGACGAGGCCAAGTACGAGGTAGGTTAGGTACAATTTACTAAAACGGTACGTAAGTGATACTTTTAAACGAAGTAAATGTATGATGGTGAGACTTATTCCATTGATTCTTTACAGGTATCATTCACAGGAATTTGGTCTCGTAATACTCATCCGAGGAATTTTCCTGAAAATGATTGGGTTCCACGATACAGTGATTTGGTTGGAGCTTCACACACTGGAGACTTCTTTATATGGACACCTGGCACAGAGGCAACTGAAGGCTTAAAGCAGATGGCTGAACATGCAAACTCGAGTAAACTAGAAGAAGAAATATTAGAAAAGGTAAACTATGTAACCTATGTATAGGATTACTCACTTGGTGGCGGCGGTGACAGTAGTTTACGAAGCCTGTTACATTTAAGTTGACGCATAACATAAGTTGCCGAACCAATGCCTGTTCATAGTCTTTTTAAAGAACATTATGTCGTAATCTTTTGGAGTCAGGAAGTTTATTTCTATGTCATTATATACTAGTGTTTCTACTTGCAGGTTGGTGAAGGTGTTCGAACGTTAATTAAGGGCAAAGGACATGGTAATTTAAAAATGAACTCACCAACTTACGCATTTTTTCGCGCAGATAAAGTCAATCATTTAGTTAGTGTCGCCATTGGCATCTACCCATCTCCAGATTGGTTCCTTGGTGTGGCAAGATTTGAGTTATGCCAGCAGGATAACACATGGCTTCCGGAGAGAGAGTTGAATATGTTTCCATGGGATGCGGGAACGGACAGCGGCGTTACCTATGAGGTACCTTTTGTACAGAGTTACTTAAATACTAAACATTATTCTAAAACTTTTAAGAGAATCGATCGTGTAATTTTCTAATATGTTAATGTTTCAGTCACCAAATATCCAAACGTTTCCGCAAGACGCTGTAGGTCGAGTACAAACGAGTTCCTACGACAAAAATTCGCCATTTTTCGAAATGGATATGAAAGACTTGCATCCTTTTGGACGTCTAAGCTTAAAATTGATAAGGACCTATCATAGAGAATGTGAAGAAACGACAGGTTGGATGATTTGTCAAACTTTTACACAGATTTAATTATTATTTCGCTTCATTTCCGTGATTTTTTACTTAGAATCTGAAGGTGGAGAGACTACAGAAAAAACAGAAAAGGAAGAAGGATCGGAAGAAGGTGGAGAACCTGAAGAACCATCCAGGTATCAAAACCCAGACCTTGCTAGCGGCGACAGCGGGGGGTGAGGCATTACCTACCTAAAAATAGTTGACGCATTTTTATTCTTGATACATAAAACTTCCTTCATATTCGTAATCTATTTTATTTAGCGAAGATTCTTAATAAGATTCTGTAGTTACTAATAAGATAAAAAATATATTTGCCTTTATAACATAGTTCCTTAGAACCTGATCCTGAGTCTCCAGAAGATTGTCCAATGACACCATGGCAAGAGTGGAGCTTATGCGAAGGTGTCTGTGAAAATGGGAAAATTATTGGAAATAAATGGAGAGAAAGGTATCATTTAGTTGACGGAATACCGGTCGGGAAATACGATCCCAACGTAAGTTTTGCGTTATTCATTCTTATATCCGTTGATCTTTTTCTTATCCATGTTGCGTTGATCTTTGTATTGTTATTTTAATTTAGGCCAAGCATATACCAAAGAAGGAAGTATCTAAATATTGTGAAGAGACGTACGAACACTTCGAAGAGACTTCTTGTGTAGAAGATTGTTCAGAAGCTAAATTCGAAGAGGATGAGCTAACGGGTATGAGCCTAGCCTAGTTGATTTATTAACAAAAATAAGTTGAATTTTAATCCTATACATACATACGATATTATGCACATTTTATTTGTTTCAGCTGAACAAAGGATAATGGCACCAGTGATACCTGGTCACACCTGGTCAAAGAAAAGAGCTCTTATTAAGCTTTCGAAGACTATTTGATAAATTTAGTAGTACTTGTGTATTTTTGCATTCAATATATTTATCTCTTTTTATAAATATATGCAAATCATTTTACTATTGTTCTATATCAGGGGTGCCCATACTTTTTTAAGGAGATCGATCTAGCAAACATTTATAACTAAGAACGACATTTTGACTGTTTACCCCACCAAATATTTATATAAAAAATTGCGTAAGTAAAACTACATTGGGTGCAAATCTGTTATCCTTGGCGATCGACCTTAAAACCTCTCGCGATGGACCGGTCGATCGCGATCGACCGTTTGGGCACCTCTGTTCTACAAGGTGTTTGGTAAAAGCCTTATAAAGCCGAATATGGTAGATAGGGACCATCAAATTGAACAACTTTTACTATGGGACCAACTCCGAAATCGCGAAAAAAAAATCAGCTGTTCCATACATTTTGATATTTTCGTTATTATTTTTTGTATGAAACAGCTGATTTTTTTTCGCGATTTCGGAGTTGGTCCCATAGTAAAAGTTGTTCAATTTGATGGTCCCTATCTACCATATTCGGCTTTATAAGGCTTTTACCAAACACCTTGTATATTATTGAAGTAATCCAATACAACAATTTTTAAACTCATAGCTACAAATAATTTCATTTCATTAATATTAAACTTAGTTAAGTGTTTAATAAGTACTTAAGATAAAAAATCTTTGCCTCTAGCAGGATTCGAACACACGACAATATCGGCTGGCTCAATCGGTACATGTTTGGACATAACATCCATTTTTACCAGCAATATGTAATGTAGGTCTCATGTAATGTATCAAATGTGTGTTGTTAAATTGCACTGGGCACAAACGTCCTTATTTAAAACACCACTTAAAACATTCCACTATGCGTCGCAATTGGAAGACAGCAAAATGCATACCTATGTGTAATGACCGTAGGGACATTGATAATTAGAAGTGACCAACAATTTAAATTATTGCGTTAATTGATGAAACAGTTAAGCAGTAGCTGCCCGATCTGTATCATCTACTTTACGCTTGAATTTTATGGTGGATTACTGATATACTCGAAAGAAGCTTTCGGTATCCTACTGTTTCATGAAAGGACTTAGAATTATAGTGATGGGGCGTGTAACAAGTAAAATTATAGGATTTCTTTTATCGGGTAAGTAAGTTTAAATTTCTTTGTGTTTTAACATGAAAGGATATGGCATTTTTTAAATAAAAAAATCTTTTTTTAGCATTTCTAGTACAAGTCTGTGTCTGTGATCGTGAAACTTGTGACCGACGTCCTTTCGATACACAAACTGCACCATTACCACCAGACAATAGATTTTATATAGATATCGATGGAATTACAGACAGATATATACCGGGTGTCCAATATACTGGTAAGTTTTCTGTTTTATAAAAACAAAACTTTGAAACTGTGTTGCACAGTTTAGCCATAGAAATTAAATAAAATGGAACTTATTTTTCAGTACAAAATAATGATAGCTAACTATTATTTACAGTAAACAATGATTCATTGCTTAATAAATAATATTCGTAATGATAATACTACTTAAATCATCAACTTAAATAATTATATCACTCAATGATAATTTTGTTTTTTAGTTCGATTACTGTCAAAAGACAATAAGTCCACATTTATTGGCTATACCATTGGACTTCGAGAAGACGAAGCATACAATGAAAAGAACCCTCGTAGACCTAAACATCTGAAACCTGGAAGGCTTCAGCCATCGCCGGACTCGCAGGAAGGCAAGACTCGACCATATTGCAATAACACTGTCATTCATTCTGATATAACACCTAAAACGTCTGTAAAGGTAATATATTGAACTCTATCCACTATAAAAAATAACCAAATATTAAAAAAAAAACAGAATAAACTAAACAATCAAAGAGACACATGGTTTCAATGGTTTTTCAAAGGTTTCAGTGGTTTTAATTACGTTAAAACTTATATTATACCTTGGCTTTTCCAGGCTTTGTGGATTGCACCAGATAAAGGCAGTAACTGTGTGACTATTTATGCCATTGTGGCGATCAAGCCAGACGTGTGGTACAACTATGAAGGACCATTATCGAAGCGCGTTTGTGAAGACATTAGGAACGCCGATGATATTTTGCCGACGCAAAATGACGACTGCCAAGTTTGTGAGGAGGCTAGATATCAGGTAAAGTACACATCCGAGAATACATTAGTATAAACTATAGACTACTTCTCATTTCAGATAAAATCATCAACGTATAAATTCTGTCCATTCCCAGAGTTAGATTTAATTACCTTTCCAAATCATTACATATCATAAATCAAATCAAACACAACAGATTGTTCCTAATGCTTACAACTTTTTTTACAGTTGACATTTGAGGGTTTGTGGTCGTACAACACTCATCCAAAGGCATTCCCGAAATCTCAAGAGCTGGCCCGATTCAGTGAGGTTGTCGGTGCTTCCCATAGCAAGTACTTCAGCGTGTATAAGTACAATACAGAAGCAAGTGCTGGCATCAAAATGCTAGCTGAGCAAGGAAACACAACGCAACTCGAAATGGAAATTCAAGCAGAGGTACCTCTTTGTTTGTACTTGTTATGAATAAAATTAATCTCAATGTTGGAAATACCATAAAGACAATCAAACAACTGTACCACGTTACGTTACATCAAAGCATTTTGTTTTTTGTGCAATAGCTACGACGAGGTGTCCGGACTGTGATAAAAGCTACTGCTCCCGCAAAGACGAACTTGACAACTGTCACCAGCTTCCGAGCAAATAAAGAAAATCATCTAGTATCTCTTGTAACGGGCATCATGCCATCCCCTGATTGGTTCCTAGGAATGGCTAATTTGGAACTCTGTGAATTCAAAACTGGCAAATGGGCCAAAACTGTGAAGCTGAATTTGTACCCTTTGGATGCTGGAACCGATAGTGGGAAAGACTTCGAGGTAATAAGACAATATTTTAAAGCAACTTAGGAATAAATAACAACATTGAACTGATAAACACATTTTTTTCTAGTCTTCCAACGACAGTACGTCTCCACCACAGCCAATCAGGCCAGCTGAAGTAGAAAAAGATAAAGCTTTTGCAAGAGTAATTGTCACCCTGATTCGCACATATCCAAATCCAAGCTGTGCCTCGGAAACTTCTTCTACAATTAGCTATGATGAAGGTACATTATTATAATCTTTCATATCATATCACATGTCATTGCCTACCACCCCTACTATTTGCTTTAAGTTTTTTTTTTGTTCACCATTGCATCGTTAAATGAATTTCATGAATTCCTTGATAAATGAGGTGATAATAGTTCTCTAACAAAAACACAAAGTCCGTCGGTTATACTCGTACTTAGTAATTAAAAAGTAACTTATTTTAGGAGAAACTGATGAAGGTGGCGAAGAAGGCGATGATAAAAATGAATACGAACCACCAAGCTCAGAATCATATACTACTCCTAGAAGGTACGTGGAAAGTTATACATATAATTTATTATCATGCTTAACATGATGTAGGTACTAATTTTACTTTGACAATGAGATTATGATGATGATTATTATGAGTACACGGTACAGCAATGTAAAAAAATAATCAGCCCAGAGGATGAAAACATCTACAGTCTGACAAGTAACAAGTACCTATTTATCACAGTGTTAATTAAAATAAACGTCTTTTCTAAACGTATCAGCGACGAGCCCGCCAGTCCTGACCCTGAATCATCGGAAACGTGTCCCATGACAGCATGGGAGGACTGGCCGTGTGAAGGCGAGTGCGACAATGGAACAGTGTCGGGAATACGACTCAGATATCGGTACCACATAGTTGATGGAGTCGTGGTCGGTAAATATAGCGTAAGTATTCATTTGTATTAAACCACCTACCATAATAAGAATCTTTTAGCACCCTCAATAGGCAAGGCGCACTCCGCGCTTTAGGTATGAAGCTACAAGTAGCCGGCGATTCCGTCAGGACGGAACCATAAATGCTAAAGTCGTCAGAAAAGATGTCGAAAGGCGTAATTAATTATACAATACTAGCGGTACCGACACGCCCTCGCTCCGCTTCTCACGCGCGTTAATTTTATGCGACAACTCTTAAGATTTCTTTTAAATGGTATGGTGTAAAAAGTTCAAATAATTCTTAAAAGATAGATATTTGCCATCGCGGACTTTTTTTAGATCTATAAAAGAGGAACAATTCCATCATACATTATTTTATATACATATTTACATAATTATGTTATAGCTCAAAGGGTTTAGGCAGCGTTTTCGATGCAAACTCCCAGTCATCAGGCATAATTTCTGCCGATGACATCTCTAACAATTATCGTCATATTTCTACTAATTTACATAAAACCTCAACTTTTTATACACTTTCCTCAGGGATCACTCTATCATTTAGTGAAAACCGCATGAAAATCCCTTCAGTGGTTTTTGAGTTTATCGCGAATAGACAGACAGACAGACAGACAAACGCGGCGAGGGACTTTGTTTTATAATATGTAGTGATAATGACACGGAAATAGTATTCTCATTTTTAAATATACTAGACTTGTTGTGTTATTGTTTTCAGACCGCAACGGAACAAAAACAAGTACCCAAATACTGCATGCAAGAAGAAACATTCCAAACGGAACCTTGTGAAGAAGAATGTACGAGCACAGAAATGGAAGATGAGGAAGGTATTAAAACATGGAACACTATTGAGTTAGAAGTCTGAAATAATTAGATTTAACAGCCTCTGTGGTCTAGTGGTCCGCCCATACCCGTGTAACACGCAGGTTCGATTCCCAGGAGGGAGGTTATGTACTCGGTTTGGTTGGTGGTAGGGTAGGGCTTATTTCAAGTCCGTCTGGCTAGCTACCTATTTTATCTAAGCCTGACGTCATAACAACAATTTAAAAATTGATGTGTTCCGGCCATAAAGTTAATATCAGGTATATTAACTTTATGGTTCCGGCCAGCAGTTTAACAATAAGGTGAGGTGAATGTCAACACTATCCCGTTGGGGATAAAAAAATGATTTTAATCGTAAATAAAAGTGAATGAAAAGGTTTTGTCATAGCCAAATTAGGCCAAGGTTGAATCAAATCAAAACGAAAATATTCGTACTTACTACAGATTAAATTAGAATAATAAACTGATTAAGCTGACCTATTTTTGATGTAAATATTTGAGCTAAATAAATGAAAACAGGGTGTAAATAGAAGTACCTACACATATTTAAATGTTTGTTCCAGAAAACCCTGAAGAAGAATCTGCCCGTTGAAGTTGCAAATTTTTTGAGTAGGTATAGAATAGAACCAACCTCTACTATTGGCTAGGTAATGGTAGGTAATAAAAAAATTGAAAAATAAACTTACTAGAATAGACTTCAGCATTTGTTTCATTTATCTTCTTTACCTTATTTTGATTTATAAAGTACGTATGTTCAAAACTTGCGTAGGTACATAGGTTTTATTATAGAAGTTAGTATAGAAGGCCCCAGTTTCTATTATAGAATAGAAACTGGGGCCGGGTGAATCTACGTTGTTCCATACTTCCTGCGTCATTGTCTGAACTCGAAAATCTTTAAAAATCCAATGCATCACAAGGAATAAATCAAAAATATGGCATCATTTACATTATAGTGCAATAATACATTGTATTTATTTGCATATTTTTAATTTATTTATTGCGATGCATTGGATTTTCGAGTTCAGACAATGACGCCGGAAATAATAGACAACGTAGATTCACCGGGCCTTACTATGAGCTCGTATATTAGGACGTAGGACTTTTATTGAACTGCCTTACTTTTTCATACTATGACCTCAAAGGTTAGTCCGAAAGCAGGCTTTAAGCAGTCCTGTTTAAGGCCTGCTCTTGTACTGGGGGCTTCCCATCAGCAAATAAGAAACCATCCTTAAGCCGTTCAGTTCAGAAGCAGGCCCTAAAAACAAATGCTTAAATCGATACCATGACCGTCTTTTTTTAGGTGAACGGCTCAAAGATTGTTTTGGTGAACTCACTTTGTGACTCAAGGTGAACGGTTAGTTTGTCTCTGGTATGCTTTGTCACAGATCACTAATGCTTTGTAGACGATGCGAAAACGAGCTAGCCTATACAAATCGATGAGTGCATTCTGTAAGACAAATCTCTGAGTCATCGATCGCCATAAATTTGTTAAACATGGAAAGTAATTTGTTTAGAATATTCAATATTTTACTTTTCATGGTTAAAATGTACTTTATGGCGTTCAATGACTCAGAGATTTGTCTGGCAGAATGCACCCAATTTATCGCTTATTATCCCCGCCAATTGGTAATGCGCCTGGCGGCCATGTTTTTAACCTCAAAAACGAAAAACAATTTGTAAATTTTTGATATACCTAGACTAGACCCTATCTTACTGAAAATAATAATTCAATAAATAATAATTATATTAGATTACCTATTAAGAATTTTCTTATTTCATGGCATTTTTAGTTGCGGATCACGTCGATGTGTATGTTAATGTGACAAGGTTCTTGCGCATTACCAATTGGCGCGGATAGTATATCTCTGTCTGCCGCGACGTTCTAAATTGATGAAAAATAAAATAACGGGCACTTACTAGTTTTTTTATTGAGAACATTGCAAATAAAGTATCACAACTTCATATTTATTTTTAAGTGCGATTTACTAGGTGCGTGCTCTAATAAAATGTCGCAAGTCAATAAAACAAATTAAAAGTTATATTATTTCAGTTTTTTATTTTCAATATCATTTCACACCATTAGTTTGTTAATTACATCGATATAAAATAAATCATTTTCTTCTTTATTTGATTATTAGTATTCATAATAACATAAAATGTAATGCAATTTATTTAGGTACTTATTTATGGGGTCTCATCTCTCATCATTTCTTTTTATTTTAGTGATATTCAAAAACAAGGAAGTCGTCGCGTTGCCTTTATCAAGTTACCATAATTCACTGTTAAATAATAAACATTAAAAGAAATTCACAAATATTAAAATTTTCACACCAAACTTATCTAAATACACTAAACAATTTTGAAAAAGCTGATCACGTAGGAACTTTTTATGAATTGCTTTATTTGACATTACAGACGCTATAAAACAGCACCCATACTGTCAAACCGTGCGTCATGGTACGCTTCGTCCATACATAAAAAATGGTGAACGGTTTAAGAGCGTGTATTAAAGCAGGCCCTCCGCAGGCCTGCTAAATCGAGGTCATGGTACGAAAAAGTAATGCCATTCAGTATAAGTCCTGCTATAAGAGCACATAGTAAGGCCCCAGAATGGTTTCTTATTTGCTGATGTTAAGTCCCCAGTATCTATGTAATATATCTTGAACAATAAATAAATATAAAATAAATACCACTTTACGGATCGATCTACCCTACTATATTTGCTGCTGCACAGGTAGTGTGATGTGGTGGCTGCTCATCCATCACCTTTCTACAAATATATCTTGCTCAAAATCTGAAGGTGATGATTTGGATCGTGGTTGTTAAGTTATTAATACTCGCAGAAATAGCTATAGGTAGCCTGGGCAATAAAAACATTGCTTGCTATGTTGCGCAAAAATAATGAACTACCAGAGAAAGCAATAACTACGTAACAATATCTTGTTTTGAATTTTTTGGTCTTGTTGTTGTTGATAGAAAAAGATTAATAAATAATAAAAAGCAATAATTTTATTATATTCTTCCTCGCTATGTCGTTTCAGTAGGTACATACTTCTAAAAATAATGAAATAAAATTAATACCCTACGTATGTACCGTTACTTACAAATACAAGAAGCTAAATATGGCAAGTATGATGACTAGCGACTAGCGACCCCATAACAAGTTTTGTAACTTTTGTAGATTTTAAATAAATAAATTAGAACTAGGTAACAAATAAAATTATATTTCTGTGATTCGAACTTATAATAATATCGTAGTGTAATGGGTCCCGTACTTTTTACTAATCTGTGATTATTTGACATATCCCGTTCCCGTCCGTTTTTGTCTGTGGTTTTTCCTTACGTCATCGAATTCGTGCGTCAGACGTCTTGCTCATGCAGTCCAAAAGAAAAATCTAAAATTCAATCTTTTTTTATCATAATATGTTAGTAAAACAGCCAAAACCAGCATACAAGGGGTTTATTGCATCGGCACTAAAAACTGTATTTGTTGTTGAAGCTCTCGGTTTAGCGGTGTCATACGGTTTGTGGTATCGACTCAACACGGAAAGAGGTAGGTAAGGTTTTATCGGTTTGAAAGACCTACTTTTCTTTATTTTTCATTGCTTTTATAACAATTACATGGAATTCTACACCAATCTAATTCTGTATTACAGATTACCGTCTGTATATGTACAAAAACTGGAACTGGGTGTTGGAAGGTTACTACTTACTGGGTGAGAAAATCGCCGACCACAAAACAAGGGAGCACGACTTAAAAGTCTGGACTAACGAAGGGAAAATTTAATCTCGGTGAGATGAGCATTGCTATTAGAGCCTCCTTTTGGGTTGTGACCATTGGAGGCCTCACTTATGCACTCTACAAAGTGGTCAAACCTAGTGATGAACTGCTCAAAGAGGTCATTATACACATTATTATGTTATGTTTTAGTGGTCACTGATGTTTAACAGTTTTTTGATTGGAAATTACCTATTTGTGCATGTTGTTTGGTTCATGTTTGTGTTGTAAACTCATATAAAATGATTTCTTTAAACCATTTGGTCAGTATCATCTTTGTGTTTGTCATATTTGATGATTTTGTGATTTTATGAAACTTCAGTAACCATTACATACTTCTATTAAACAATATTCACTCATTGAGGTTTGATCATGTAGATTTTCTTTCTCATAATTAATGAATAATTACTTAGTGTGTTAATAATTTAACTATTTTGTTCCAGTTTGACCAATCATCCAAACACACTGACACAAGAAAATTCTCACTTGACACCATTAATGTGCTAAAAGAGGCAGCTGACCAAAAATCTGAGTTGAATAAAAAACTAGAAGAACTTCTTAAAAAATGAGTGATAAAAATAGTGTATTAGAAAGATTAAGCAAGAGAGACGCACAAAGGCTTGAGAAACTACAAAAGGCCCATAAAGCTAGAGAAGAAGTAGATGCATGTGATGAAAATGAGGAGTATTTCTCTGGAGCTTTTAAAATCAAAGCTGAACTCATCGAAGACATGCTGTCACAAATACCGACAATGGACGTCAAAGTTCTCCCATTACATTTTGACAACATCAAAAGAGAAGTCAATGAACTTCAAAAGTATGTTATTACATCATCATTTTTCTTGAAAGAATTCAACATGCGCAAGTACTTGGGTATTGTACAGAATTTGCAGACACAATGTTATGAATTAGAGGACAGATATGTGCCACGCAAGAAGTTTGGATTTACAAAAAAGAAATTGCTCAAATCCCACATTGAAAAGCAAAGTTCTTTTGATGAGAACGATTCAGCTGACAAAGCAGACAGCAACAAATGGGATGAAAAGCAGTTTGGTTTTGATTCATTAGAGAATGCAGTCTTGTCACTAAATAGTGATGAATTATTTCAAAGAGATGTTACCTTACGTAACTTAAAAAATTGTACTATTGCCCTCAAAGGTGTGATGGGCACCTTGCACATGACCAACTTAGATAACTGCATTATACTTAGTGGTCCTGTTACATCTTCCGTCTTTATGGAAAAATGTACTAATTGTAAAATAGTCACTGCTTGCCAGCAACTCCGTATGCACACCTCTTCTAAATGTGACATTTATTTACATGTGACAAGCAAAGGCATAGTTGAGGATTGTACAGAAATTCGTACAGCACCATACAACTTGTACTATGATGATTTAGATAAACACTTCAATATGTCTTCTTTAGACAGAAATGTAAATAATTGGGACTGCTTAGATGATTTCAACTGGTTGGCTCCTGATGTTCCATCCCCTAACTGGTCAATTCTTGATACAACAAAAAGGATAAGTAGTTGGGAAGAATGGTGGTCAAAAACTCCATTGTCATAAGACTTAAGCTCATTAGAATTAATAAGCTACCATTCACCTAATAAAAACTTAATTTTCTCAAAATCTGCTACTTTATAAGAATGTCCATATTTATAACAAATTAAAATGCCTTATTTTTTAAATAACAGATTTAACTTGCATTTGTTAATAGGATAGCATGTTCAATAAAATTGTTGATGTAATACTTTTTACTTTTGTTCCATTTCTTAAATATTCTAGTTATTGGGTGGAACAAAAAAAAATGCTTTCCGAAGCCTGTTAAACTCACTAGTGCGTAAATCAATAAATACTTGCTTAGTTAACCTAATACATATATATATAGTAGCATTTATTACATTGTATAAATTATTGAAATAAAGATTAAACAGAAATAAGTACTTGTTTTAGAAACCTGGGTCTACAACGGTTATTTTCAATGATAAAACCAAAACTAAATTGTTACCTTTTCAGATACATTTACAGAAAAATACTAATATAAACAGCTGCTTTAGATTGTTATTGAATGAAAGCTATGCCTAGGGAGCCTAAGATGCCAATCTTGGATAATTTAAATGAGAATTCTGAAGGAAAACCAAATATTTTTAGGTTAGAATAACAGAAATGACAGCATAACAATTTTGGTTTTATCATTAAAAAGTCCTAAACATAATAAAGATGTTCATTAAGTGATTATCATAAAAGTATGGTCTGTATTATTTATGTATTTATTATATTGTGACTATATATTTTTTATTCCAACTAATAAATAAAACACTTCATCTTTTAGAAATATCAGCTTATAACAGATCTTAAGAATACAATTGGGAATATAAATAAAACAAATTTAGTAAATTAAATAAATATCCATTTATATACATTTACTACAATTTATACACAATATATAAAATTGCCAAGTTGAAACATCACAGTATCTTTTTTGCATTCACGAAATCAAATAAAAGAAGAACAACGAAAAACTTAAGAGACAATTTTTATACACTCGACGGCATTATTCATACCTACTTTATATAACTACTAGCTTTTGCCCGCGACTTCGTCCGCGTGGATATTCGAGAAAATCCCATGAGAACTTTAAACACAGACACACAGAGACAAAATTTTTAACAGACAGACAGAGTTACTTTCGCATTTATAGTATTAGTATGGATTTTGTATTACTGATCTTGAATTTCGTTCTGTCAATTTTACTCATGGTAGTCGATTAAACAACATAATCTCGTAGTGTAAAAGTATGTAAATGGGTACCAAACAAATACGATAGTGGCATAACTTCTGTGAAGTCTCTCTATTCTGTGGTACAATCAAACTTTCATCCCCTATTTCAACCCCTCCATTCCTTATTTCGCAATAAAAGGTAGCCTATGTCCTATCTCGAGCTCTACTCTACCTCTGTACCAAATTTCATCCAAATCGGTTCAGTAGTTTCGGCGTGAAGGCGTAACAGACAGACGGACAGACAGACAGAGTTACTTTCGCATTTATAATATTAGTATGGAAGTATGGATTTTGTATTACTGATCTTGAATTTCGTTCTGTCAATTTTACTCATGGTAGTCGATTAAACAACATAATCTCGTAGTGTAAAAGTATGTAAATGGGTACCAAACAAATACGATAGTGGCATAACTTCTGTGAAGTCTCTCTATTCTGTGGTACAATCAAACTTTCATCCCCTATTTCAACCCCTCCATTCCTTATTTCGCAATAAAAGGTAGCCTATGTCCTATCTCGAGCTCTACTCTACCTCTGTACCAAATTTCATCCAAATCGGTTCAGTAGTTTCGGCGTGAAGGCGTAACAGACAGACGGACAGACAGACAGAGTTACTTTCGCATTTATAATATTAGTATGGATTTTGTATTACTGATCTTGAATTTCGTTCTGTCAATTTTACTCATGGTAGTCGATTAAACAACATAATCTCGTAGTGTAAAAGTATGTAAATGGGTACCTAATAAATACGATAGTGGCATAACTTCTGAAGTCTCTCTATTCTGTAGTACAATCAAACTTTCATCCCCTATTTCAACCCTTCCAACCCTTATTTCGCAATAAAAGGTAGCCTATGTCCTATCTCGAGCTCTACTCTACCTCTGTACCAAATTTCATCCAAATCGGTTCAGTAGTTTCGGCGTGAAGGCGTAACAGACAGACGGACAGACAGACAGAGTTACTTTCGCATTTATAATATTAGTATGGATTAGTTTGGATTTTGTATTACTGATCTTGAATTTCGTTCTGTCAATTTTACTTATGGTAGCCGATTAAACAACATAATCTCGAAGTGTAAAAGTATGTAAATGGGTACCAAACAAATACGATAGTGGCATAACTTCTGTGAAGTCTCTCTATTCTGTAGTACAATCAAACTTTCATCCCCTATTTCAACCCCTCCATTCCTTATTTCGCAATAAAAGGTAGCCTATGTCCTATCTCGAGCTCTACTCTACCTCTGTACCAAATTTCATCTAAATCGGTTCAGTAGTTTCGGCGTGAAGGCGTAACAGACAGACGGACAGACAGACAGACAGAGTAACTTTCGCATTTATAATATTAGTATGGATTTTGTATTACTGATCTTGAATTTCGTTCTGTCAATTTTACTCATGGTAGTCGATTAAACAACATAATCTCGTAGTGTAAAAGTATGTAAATTGGTACCTAATAAATACAATAGTGGCATAACTTCTGAAGTCTCTCTATTCTGTAGTACAATCAAATTTTCATGCCTTATTTCAACCCTTCCAACCCTTATTTCGCAATAAAAGGTAGCCTATGTCCTTTCTCGAGCTCTACTCTACCTCTGTACCAAATTTCATCTAAATCGGTTCAGTAGTTTCGGCGTGAAGGCGTAACAGACAGACGGACAGACAGACAGACAGAGTTACTTTCGCATTTATAGTATTAGATTTTGTATTACTGATCTTGAATTTCGTTCTGTCAATTTTACTTATGGTAGTCGATTAAACAACATAATCTCGTAGTGTAAAAGTATGTAAATGGGTACCAAACAAATACGATAGTGGCATAACTTCTGTGAAGTCTCTCTATTCTGTGGTACAATCAAACTTTCATCCCCTATTTCAACCCCTCCATTCCTTATTTCGCAATAAAAGGTAGCCTATGTCCTATCTCGAGCTCTACTCTACCTCTGTACCAAATTTCATCCAAATCGGTTCAGTAGTTTCGGCGTGAAGGCGTAACAGACAGACGGACAGACAGACAGAGTTACTTTCGCATTTATAATATTAGTATGGATTTTGTATTACTGATCTTGAATTTCGTTCTGTCAATTTTACTCATGGTAGTCGATTAAACAACATAATCTCGTAGTGTAAAAGTATGTAAATGGGTACCTAATAAATACGATAGTGGCATAACTTCTGAAGTCTCTCTATTCTGTAGTACAATCAAACTTTCATCCCCTATTTCAACCCTTCCAACCCTTATTTCGCAATAAAAGGTAGCCTATGTCCTTTCTCGAGCTCTACTCTACCTCTGCACCAAATTTCATCCAAATCGATTCAGTAGTTTCGGCGTGAAGGCGTAACAGACAGACAGACAGACAGAGTTACTTTCGCATTTATAATATTATTAGTATGGATTATATTGATTGCTGATAGTAAACATAAATATTAATAAAACAATATTTTATACTCTACATATCCATACTACAGTAATTGCTAAAGTAAATACAAATGGAACCAAATACAGTGGAACCAAATTATGTGCAACCTTAGCCCCCCTAGCATGACCACCAAGACATGATAAATATCGCGTTTTATCGACATTCAATTGTCAAAACGTGATAAATCGCTATTCGGTGGTCATGCTAGGGAACACGCACAATATAGAGTTTGTGCTTCAGGGGTAGGTCAGGTCAGGTGTTTAGAACACACTGGTGAATTATAAAATTATAATGTTTTTATCATCGTGGTCGATTAGTTCGGCATTTAACCTAAGTTAAGTCAGGTCAAAATATTTTTTAACCTGATCTGCCCCTGCAGTTTTGGCACATAATTTGATTTGATTATATATTTTGTAAAGCCACACAAAGTATGCCCTCCGGACGACTTCGTCATTTTCTTAAACTTGACACTTTCCCAACACGCTTAATTTTTACCTCGGCTCTTTCTTAGTTGGTTTCTTTCTTAAACTTGTCACTTTCCCAACTCGTCTTCTGTTTAACTCGGCTCTTTCTTAGTTGGTCTCTTTTTTATGCTCGACACTTTCCCAACTCGTCTTATTTTTAACTCGGCTCTTTCTACAATTTTTGTAACTCTTCTCATTTTTAACTCGGCTCTGTCTCTTTCGCTCTCTTCTTAGCCGTGGTCCACCGCATCATTTCACATAGGTGAACCACGGGCTATGGGCGCCGGCAGCGGGGTGCAAGGGGGTGCACTTGCACCCTGCTGCCCCTGCACCCTGTCAGAAAATATACATCGAAAAACAGTTTTTTCGATCCACTGGTGGAAATCTTCGCGGCATGAAATCAAAATAACTCCTCGTAAGTTATGTTGCCCTGGTACTTTTGACTGAATATAATATTTCGCATGCCCTACCCTACCTACCTTATAGTAGTGGATCGAACTTCGTTCGCAAACTTTGTGGACAAACAAACAAACAACTAAACCAACCACCAAAGTAACAAACGAGAAATCAACCTAATAAAAACGTGTTAAAATGACGAAGTCGTCCAGACAAGTTTAAGAAAGAGACCAACTAAGAAAAAGCCTAGCTAAAAATGAGACAAGTTAGGAAAGTGTCAAGTTTAAGAAAATGACGAAGTCATCTAGGAAAGAGACGAACTAAGAAAAAGCCGAGTTAAAAATGAGACAAGTTAGGAAAGTGTCAAGCTTAAGAAAATGACGTTCGGAAGGAAAGTATGTGACAATTTAGCTTATTTATTTACCTACCATTTAATGTTGTACAGTCTACAGCACAGTCAAGCCGTTATACAAAACTGTGACTTCAAACCTTATTTTTTTGGATGATAAGATTGATAGATAAGTTATTTATAAATCTATTGAAGTGCCGATTACAACACATTGAAAGACAACAAATAAACATTCCAACGCCAAAGACACAAGTGAAACTTTTATATTGATGAGATAAATATTAATTAAAATATATAATAATTAATAGAGTAATGTAAAGTAACAGATCATTCACGTTTAAAACATTTATTTGGTTATTAAAATAAGTGAATACTTAACTATAAAATACCTTTAATTTTATTTATTATACTTGTCTGGATTATTCAATCACACAATAAAGTAAAATATTACAACGAAAATAAAAATTACTTTTATAAAGCAAAAACAAGAAGTAACAGACTCCTAAATAGAGATTGGAATGACACTTTATAATAATGCACGAAAAACTAAACTACCTATTATAATAAAGCTAATAAATAAAATTATTATGTTAATATTATTACTTATATCAGTCTAATTTGGATTTTATTTCTTATCAAGGCAAGTGTACAATTTCAAGATAGGTTTGTATAAAGGAATATAAATGCAAGCAAATAAATTCATAAGTTAAAGGCAAGTGAGCAGTATGGATGGTTTAATAATCTCAAAGTTGTCTTTTGATTTTGATAGACAAAAATATTGTCATACATGGCCTTAACATATCTGTGGGCCTAGCCAAAGTAACATTCGCTAATCTTCGTTATCGCTTCGCTTTCAAAACATGTATGGGATTGACATAAGGTTTCGTTAACTATCGAATTTTAAAACATCAAATCATGTTGAAGCGAAGCGATAGCGAAAATTTGCAAATGTTACTTTGGCTATAGGCCGACCGGTTAAATGAGTCCTCGCCCGCGGGGCACAGAGGCGCGAGGGGAGACGAGAACGGGGGTCGTGAGAGGTGCGGGCGGCAGGCGTTCGTCGCCCGTCGCCCGCATCGCCCCCGTTCTCGTCTCCCCTCGCGCCTCTGTGCCCCGCGGGCGGGCGGACTCATTTAACCGGTCGGCCTATAGGGGGCCTGGCCACTGGCCACGTATTGTCAACGCAACGACACTACTGGACGACACCACTCTGGTGTCGTTTCAAATATTTTTTGGTAAGCACACCACACTGTAGTGAAATTCTAATATTAACCTTGCATTTATCGATATCAATTTATTTACCATTCGAAAGATCACGACATGACATGTAATGTAACATATAACTAGTCGGCAGTGGTGTGGTTATAAAAAAAATTAAACTACACCCTAGTGGTGTCATTGACAATACACGACGGTTAATATTAATTTAAACTAACTATAGGCATAAGACTATGCCTTATCTAAGCTATTGTAGCTATCTACGTATTTGTAGATAGCTATTGTAGCTATCTACAAATACGTACACAGTCAGCAGCACAGCATATCAAGTTATAAGTACAAAACTGTAAAAAAACTAAAATTTGATTTTAACCTTATGTCTTTGCAAATAAGTTTAAAATTGATTACCATTTTATGGTAGCCCTCATAATACATATCTCAGTGGGTAGCCCAGCGTGCTGTTGATTATACAATAACATAGAATAAATAATAGTACTAAATTTTTCTTATTATTTTTGAGCTGCTGCATAATTTATGAACATCGATGATTTGTGTTATATTTAACTAAAAGTGCGGCTTAACGTTTAAATTGTCTTGGAAATAAGTCAAGCTACTACACTAGTTAGATAGAATACTTTTATATATTTTGTGACAGTGGTCTAGTTATTTTGAGTCATCTTGGACTATAATCGTTTTAATAGTATATGTATATGTTACGGCTAATACCCGAAGTGCGGCTAAACCTAGTTTTAGCCGGCTAAAACTAGGTGTAGCCGCTAGCTGTTGGCTAAAACTAGGTGTAGCCGATTTGCTCGCGGCTAATACTAGGTATAGCCGGCTAAAACTAGGTGCAGCATGGGATATAAAGAAAGTTTTTTCTGTTGTCTGTTAAAAAAAATAACCTCGAAATTTAAGGCTCACGCTCCGCTGCGCTTCGCGCTCGCCTTAAATAACCACTAAATTTTCTAACCTAACCCGGGACCTACAGGAGTAAAGCAGATCGGTTACACCTAGTTTTAGCCAACAGCTATCGGCTACACCTAGTTTTAGCCGGCTAGAACTAGGTTTAGCCGCACTTCGGGTATTAGCCGTAACATATACATATTATGTATACTTATTGTGTATTTGTATATTTATTGCAGTTGTGAGATACACGCTACACGAATTGTCTCCAAATTTTACTGATTTCGTCAATTGTGAATTTGTGACTAAGGAAGACTGTAGTTGCGTAATGGAAACACAGCTTTATGTGTAAATATTTTCTTAAAACGACACAATTATGTAGTTATACTGGAGAGCTATTTATAAAGAAACATTAAGGTATAAATAGGACTTTATGTACTATAGTTTTTTGAGCAAATTTTTTTATTCTATTCGAAGCCATGGACAAGATAGTAATGTTTAACTAACGCTGGCTCGCTAAAAATCTAACTGGCTTTTATGAAGAAACAAGAAACGCTATGAATGTCTCCTCAATAATAAGCCTTATTTTATGGTGTAAAACATAATTAAGGAATCTCGTCATGGCTGGCTGACTTTCTGAGGTTTGTTTGTATATCAATTCTCATTTCACGTTTAACTTATGGCTCGCTCAAATATACCCTTTATGCGCAGAATGTCCAATTCGCAAAATGTCCAGTGGCTCCAAAACGTCCAATTCGCAAAATGTCCAGTTTGCAAAATGTCCAGTTCGCAAAAATGTCCAATATTCCTGACTTATTTCAAACCCTATGCCCTATATGGTAAAGAAAATTTTAAGTATTTTCATTTAAATAATATAAAATCAACATGACAATCCTAAAAAAATAATTGCAGTCTTGTGATTATAATTTTAATCAACAATGAAAAATATTTTTATCCTAATAAAAAAAATACATACGACATAAAAAAATGTAAATAAGTTTTAATTTTGTCCGATATGTAATGTATTAGGTAGGTAAATGTATTAGGTAAGTATATTATTTATAATTACTTATCTATTAACAAATCGGTATATATCAATAACTACTGAACCGACCATAAAAATTATTTCACCTGTCAAGGCTAGATTATCAGCGAGTACCATAGGACAGTTTTTATCCCGATATTCCCACGGGAACTCGTGCAAAATCGGGGAAAGAATAAGGGAAATTTTTGCGAATTGGTCATTTTGCGACCGCTGGACATTTTGCGAATTGGACATTCTGCCGCTAAACGGTATCTGCGACACGCGTGCGTACCTTTACAATTAAGTACAAAAATAGCCATACATTTTCCTAACCGATTTTCTATAATTTGTAACAAGGTTATTGTACAGAAATAGTAATCTTTAAAGGGTTAAGTAATTGAAAATAAAAATGTCTGAATTTCGGTAACGTAAGAAAATAAAATGAACCGAAAGCTTTTAACGATATGGGATGAAGAAAATATAATAATTATAAAAGAACCTAAGTAGCTACCTGAGTGTATTAATTTTCAATAACAAAAATTATTTTTTTCGTTAACCGATGAAAATAAAATGTTTTATTTACTTATCGAACTTCATTATTAAATACATTATTATTAATATAATTAATAATTATTTTACGTAACAATGCAATCTTTTCAGTGTTTTTATTTGATTTTTAGGTATTATTATTTTTGAAATGAAGTTGGCACGCCTTAATCTTAACAATACCACTTTCATATCACTTTGTGACTTATTTGAGTACTATGTGAGTCTATGCTATAATCGTAACTTAAAATGATGTATATTTTCCAAAATATAAATAAATGCGTTAAAATTATCACTCGGTTCATTAACAGTCTCAAAATAACAAAACGGCGCGATTTATAGAATGGACTCACCTTTTAATTGTAAAATGCCAACTTCAGACCAAATAATAATGTAGTAGTGTCAATTCTGAAGTGTCAACTCTTTTATGTTATTTTAGGAAGACTAGGGATATTTTGTATGTTTATTATCATGGAAGAACATAACACTGATACTTTTTTACAGTCACCTACTGCATAAATGGCAATTAACTGTACTATTGTATAATTCTGAACATACCATCCAAATTTCAAGGATGTGTCCAGTCTATGAACTAAACTAATTTCTCCAAGAAACATGAGTCGAGTTTCGCCACAAAATTTTGGTCATCCTATACTAAATTGATCACGTGATTCTCTTTGATTTGTATGGATGGTCGATTTTTTTTTTACATATTTGGCCATGTGTTCCTTAGAGAAAGTTGTTCAGTGTCATGGACTGAACACATCCTCAAAATTTGGATGGTGATTACAATATGACCCTGTATATAATATACAAGGTGTTTGGTAAAAGCCTTATAAAGCCGAATATGGTAGATAGGGACCATCAAACTGAACAACTTTTACTATGGGACCAACTCTAAAATCGCGAAAAAAAATCAGCTGTTTCATACATTTTGATATTTTCGTTATTAATTTTTGTATGAAACAACTGATTTTTTTTCGCGAATTCAGTGTTGGTCCTATAGTAAAAGTTGTTCAGTTTGATGGTCCCTATCTACCATATTCGGCTTTTTAAGGCTTTTACCAAACACCTTGTATATACGTTGAAATTTTAATAATTTGGTTCCCGCAGTGGGGTGGGTGGTTTCACTTATGATAACAAGCAACTTTAACTATGGGGCCAACTTTGATAGCGCGAAAAAAATAGTTGTTCCATACAAAAGCGCAATACTTACTCGACCTTAATGAGATAAGAGGTGGCCCCATAATAAAAGTTGCTTGTAATCATGAGTGGAACCACCCCACTGCGCGGGAACCAAATGATTTTCACGCTATATTTTGTTAAGATTGGAATGAGAAATACGACACATTTTCGTGTTGTCTAACAAGTGGTTAAACACTTCAGAATTGTCACTACTGTCAACAATTTATGTAAAATTAGTGTTGTCTAACCTTAAACTTAATGGCGTGGGCTCACCAGTTCGGCTTCTTGTGGGATATGGTCCACTGCTGGTATGTGTTGTTGGGGTCGCAAGGTGCCAACCCTAGCGTTCTTGAGTGGGGTTGTAGCGTTAAGCAGAAGCCGTGCAATCGATGTATTAACTGGTGGGTTTCTTCTTCGTACCTATACATAATATTCAGTGTGTGAGTCATGTCATGTGTGAGGCCGTCACACGCCCGCCTGTGTAGTCGCGCGGCATCTTACTGCCTGCGTAAATATTACCTCTTTATAATAGTAACAATGTCGAATCGATATTACTGTGCCGTGTACGGATGTCAATATCAAAAAACCAATAAACAATTGTCGTTTTTCACATTATGATGTATGCTACGTAGTTCATTTAAAAGAAGACAACCCTAACGTTGCGTCGTCAGAAAAGACACGCGATAGAAAGAGAGGCAACTACTAGGTGAATATAAACTGTACTGCAGGGGGGTGATTTTGTAATTTTGTTGCAATCAACTCTGACAGAAATCGCAGTTACATTGCTGCTTTAGCTAGAACCAATGTGACAACTATCTTACTTAAAGCAGCAATGCAACCGCGCTTTCAATCGATTTCAATCGAGAATTGTTAGCAACAGCTTTACGTAATCAAGGTTCAGGCCATTGCGCGACCTGAATTGCACTTTATTGTGTCGGAGCAAAGGTCGCTATTTATTTAAATGACTTTGCCGAATGCTGCTTCTGTACCATGTACTATTATTTATTCTGTGCCTCAACCTTTAAGCAATCTTAAGGTAGTAGGCATCTTAAGCAGTCATAAGGCACAATGTTCCTAAATAATTTGTAAGCTCCTAAATAGTTGTTTATAGTGGTGGCTACTTAAAAGGATGCCAGTCGATTTTCATACAAATGAGGTAACTTTGAAGCCTTGGTTCTCCACCATGGATTGATCGAGCTGTGATCTGATGATATCCATGGAGGAGAATGAGAATGGAGGAGATCCAAATATTACCATTCCAAAAGATGTAAGAATATGTTAGCATTAAAATGAATGGAAATCCTGAAACTGAGAACTCTGATCCTTACATCTTTGCTGAGAACTCTGATCCTTACATCTTTGCTGAGAACTCTGATCCTTACATCTTTGCTGAGAACTCTGATCCTTACAGCATGCTGATCAGATCAGTTGGGTGTGTAATGTGTATAGTGGTCTAGAATTCTAGATCTTATCCATTCATTCCCTAGATAGAAATCATTAGATCGCAGCTCGATAAATCCCTGGCGGAGAACCAAGGCTTCAAAGTTACCTCGTCTAGTCTGAATGAAAAATGTGGCCATCACTATAATATGTATAATATAAATGGTTAAACTAACTGACGTATCTGATACTGATATATCAACGCTCAAACTGCTGGACCTAGAGACTTGACACTTTGTTTGCACAAAGATACCTCTCCTCAACATAAAATTTGTTATGTTAGGTTGCGAAAATAATAAAACTTTTGCTGCTAAACACTACTCATCTGGAAACTACTGGAGACACGAGGACAGAATTTTCTTACTTAAAAAATATAAAAATATATGCTGATAAGAATGACGGTGTTCAAAATGCCTGGAGATTCACCCAGGCATCTACTAAGGAATTAATTTTATAAATTCCACCTCTAATGAGGATCAGTAACGATTTTTGTTTAGTGGCTTATCAGAAAGCTTAAAAAATTCTTCACAGTTAATCATGTGGTGGCAACATGATTAACTGTGAAGAATTTTTTACGATATCTCCTAAACCTGTGAACTTATACGAGCTAAAATGTGCTAAAACACTGTTATTTTATGGGGGGTCCTTATGACGTCATCGAGACGTGCGCGAACCTTATGTCGTACGTGATAAAGCACATATTGCATTGAACTTGGCATTTCCTTCAAAACTCTTATATCTTAACGGATTTCAAAAAATATTTCTCTATGTTCCATAGCTATGAACATGTTTTATGTTATACCAATAAAACTACATGATTCAAACCTGTTACTGATCCTCATTGCACTGTAATAAAGGTAGAGTTACCTCCATGGTCCATCGACGGTGCCCAGCCTGCATATGGCCTGCTTGACATTCTGCGCGTCGGCCTCGACGCAGCGCTCGCCGACGCCCAGCTGGCCGGCTTCGTTCAGTCGGAACAGCTGGCTGTTGCCCGACCCGTGGCATGTGGACGTACCTTTAACAATTTTTCTTATGCACAACAGGGTATTGCTTGGCTTTCACCTCACCTGATGTTAAGTGACGATAAGGCCGAAGATGGAAGCGCACTATACCCGGAATCCTCATCACTGAGGATGGCTATATTACCTCTAACTGCCGGAACACAACAATTTTTAAATAGGTAGTATTTAATCGGGTAACAATAAATTCCCATTTTGGGTGTCAAAATTACTGAATTAAGCGTACTGAAATACTAAGGGGGTGAAGGACGGAGGGCGACTACAAATGTTGAAAATGGGTGACTTTAAAATACAAATTGAGTAACTAGTTATTCAGAACGGGTGACCAAATTACTATTTGGGCGACAACCTTAGGACACACAAAACACAGTCACATACACAGTCACTCATTTAGAATTTTCACTGCTAACTTAAATTATTTGTCTCCCACATGTAGTCGCTCGTTTTACGTATTTTTGTAATCCACAGTTAGTCGCCCGTTTAGTTATTTTGTCGCCCAAAAAATAAAGAGCTGCCAGGTTTAGTATTTAAGTATCCCATTAACAGTCGCCCTTAATTATTTCCCGTCATCCAATTAATTGATTCCCTTTTTAAATTGTTGTTGTAGCATCAGACTTAGGTAAGATGGTGGTAGCTAGCCAGGCGGACGTGAAATAAGCCCTATAGTGCTCGCATCTCACGAATGCGCGCGTCAACAATCTTAAGGCAATGTAATAAGGTCAAAACACGTTAAATTCACGCGCATTCTTGAGATGCAAGCACTATACCACCAACCAAAACGAGTAGGTACAAAAGGGTAGTATTTAATCAGGTAACAATAAATTTCCATTTTAGGTATCAAAAATACTGAATATAGCGTACTGAAATACTAAATGGGCGACTAGACTACAGATATTGAAAATGGGTGACTTTAAAATACAAATTGGGTAACTAGTTATTCAGAACGGGCGATCAAATTACTATTTGGGCGACAACCTTAGGGTACACAAAACATAAAAAAGGCATAATTATATTTTATTTTAAAAAGATGACTATTATCCTAATCGAGATGACAAAAAACAAACAAACAAACGAGAAAGCAGCCTAATAAAAATGTGTTAAAAAATACCATGTTAGGCAGCTTAAATCAGTTATATAGTTACCTACTTGGTATAATAGTTGCCCACTCAGAATTATTTGTCACCCATATGTAATCGCCCGTTTTGAGATTTTTTGTAATCCACTGTTAGTCGCCCGTTTAGTTATTTTGTCGCTCAAAAAATAAACTGCTGCCCAGTTTAGTATTTAAGTCGCCTTTAATTATTTCCAGTCACCCAGTTAATTAATTCCCTTTTTAAAACACACTTACCTATGTAGGCTGGTGCAGCTTTTCCCATAGTGTCTAGACAGACACTGGCAGCTTTATTCTTCACCATTCCCCAGTGAATGTTCTTCGGCAACTTCGGGAACTTGTCATACACGTCGTACGCAACGTTCTCCATAAACCAGCCGAAGCTATTGCACTTAAGTCTCTCCTTCAAGGCCACCTGTTCGCTAATATCACCCATGTCGAGGAATCTAGCCATTGGCTCTCTTGTGTAGAAATATTCTTTGTGCTCCTCATCAAACCAAGTTTCGATGACTCTTTTATAGTTGATGGTGATTAAGGAACCCTTGCGGTTCTTAGCCAAGTTGCCGAAGTTGTAAGGCATGAAGGCGCGGTAAACATGGCCCACTCTCGAACATGGAACCCATTCAATGCTGCCTCCACATTGCCAAATCTTGAAACTGAGCTCAAAGTTCTCTCCACCCCACACTAGAAGACCAGGATCGTAAGCGCCAATTTCAAGGAAGTACTTTCTGTTTATTGCGAACAACCCTCCTGCATGTGTAGGGCTTTTGTAAGGCTCCGATTTATGTTTGTGACGGGCTGCCTCTCTGTCAGGTACTTCGTTCTCCTTGTACAGCATTCCCCATTCGAATATGCCTCTGTAGTGTACTCCGTGCTGGTAAACAGGTCTGTATTCAAAAGTCCTGTGGTCGATGCCGTCTATGACTGGCACGGTCATGATCCTGTAGTCGCGGTATATGGGCGCGAGGAGGGGAGGTAGCCAGTTTAAATTTACTTCGCAGTGGGCATCTAGGAAGACGATTACGTCGCCAGTAGCTTCCTGCGCTCCTCGAGATCTTGTGCGAATCAGACCCTCTCTTTTAGCATTTCTTATTAGACGTACTTTCCCTTTGAAACGCTTTATGTATTCGTCTAAGTTGCTTTTTAAGTTATCCTTGTCGGAGTAGTCATCCACCTGTTTGAAAAAATAATTATAAAGTATTTTCGCGGCATAATTTCTTCTATCAGACGAAGATGATGACAACATGAAGGGAAGGGGAAGGATTAAGAAACCGGCCAAGTGCGTGTCGGGCCACGCGCAGTAGGGTTCCGTAGTTACCGTATACAATACCATATTGAATACCACTATAATTTTTGCCATTTTGGCTACGGAACCCTAAAAAAGGTAATATAGGTACATAATACTGTATTTGTTTGGAACAAAAACCTATCTTAAAGTAGAAAGATAACCTAACACTTATTTTGGAATTGCGTTAGGTTCTGGCATATCTACTATATTCATTTACCATGCATGGCAGACTAGGAAAACGCTCAAATTTGAATGCTATTCTGTGGTACATCAAAGTTTAATGTACCACAGATAGCATTCAAACCATAATGATTAATGCTGCATGAAATTAGCATTTATTTAACGGAAAAAAAGAGATATAAGTGAAGAGGGAAGAAGTTACAAATCTATTTTAGAAAGTACAGATACAAATAATGACCTTAGAACTGCGATTATTCGTCAATAAACGAAATGTAAGAAGAAATAAAACTCATTATCGCTAGCACATACATACATATAGCTTCAAAATACTAATCGTAATTGCAGAAACAATATTTAAAACTGCAAAACGAAGCATTATCTACATCAAACAAGTAGGTTTATGTTTGTGGCATGGTGGCGATGGCGTAATCTGAAATACGAACAAGTGCTGCATGTGGGAAAGATTTCATTTGAATGTTAGTTTTTGCTTGATTTGAAAATAATGTTGGTGTACCAGATGTTTTTGCGATAGCATATACAGTGGACATTGTAAAATAAGACTGGGAAAAACTAGTTTCATATCTTTATCGATCGACAACCGCGCGCGCCCGCGTTTCAATCTTGCAATATTTACACACGTATTTGTGTGAATATTTACTAGCAGGGACATTTGACATAAAATTTATGAGAAATTAACTACATAAGATAAATTATTCACTTCTTAAGCTTACGCGATCATCATCATCATCATCATATCAGCCACACGACACCCACTGCTGGGTATAGGCCTCCCCTAAGGATCTCCACGACGATCGGTCCTGCGCTACCTGCATCCACTGGCTTTCCGCGACCTCCACCAGATCGTCGGTCCACCTTGTCGGGGGCCTACCCACGGAGCGTCGTCCGGTGCGCGGTCGCCATTCCAGAACCTTTCTGCCCCAACGGCCATCGGTTCTTCTCGCTATGTGTCCCGCCCATTGCCACTTCAGCTGAGCAATCCTTCGAGCGATGTCGGTTACTTTAGTTCTCCTGCGGATCTCCTCGTTTCTGATTTGATCACGTAGAGAAACGCCGAGCATGGCTCTCTCCATTGCACGCTGAGTGACCTTGAGCCTCCTTATGAGACCCATAGTTAGCGGCCACGTTTCACTGCCGTAAGTCATCACTGGCAACACACACTGGTCATAGACTTTCGTCTTGAGACACTGGGGTAGGTCGGACGCGAAGATTTTTCGAAGCTTCCCGAATGCTGCCCACCCGAGTTGGATTCGACGAGAGATCTCTTTCTCGAAGTTGGACCTACCTAACTGGACTGCCTGTCCTAGGTATACGTAGTGGTCAACAACTTCAAGTGTAGTGTTCCCAACATGAACTGGAGAGGGTACAACATGGGCATTTGACATAATTTTCGTCTTATCCATGTTCATCCTAAGACCCACTCTTTGGGAAGCACTACGGAGATCTTCGAGCATTGTGTTCAGGTCTTCCATGGTCTCAGCCATAAGGACTATATCATCGGCAAAACGAAGGTGTGTTAGGTACTCGCCATTAATGTTGATGCCGAGTCCTTTCCAGTCCTTTCTTACGCGATCACAAGACATGAAATACTTAAAACACTTTTTAACGGATACTAGCGCGGTTTTATTGAAAGTACTTTGGTAATTAGTTGGTACATATTTGGTTTGATTTTTTATTTTCCCGACGTTTCGGCAGCTTTGCAGCTGCCGTGGTCACGGGGGACTGAAGCTCATGAGTAGCTTAGCGTAGCAAGTAATCAAGTATCCGTTAAAAAGTGTTTTATTTCATAAGATAAATTATTTTTATATTTACGTATGCAATTTTTTTTAATAAACTGCTTCATGAAACGTAATTATTTTTGAACTGAATTAACATTTATTATAATTTATGTCGGTAAAGTAAAAGAAAGTGGATGGGAGTTGAGCAGAATCAGATATATCCACTAAGACTAAGAACAGTAACACATTATATTTTGTTCACCTGTGTCCCTGTGATGCCTTTCGACGCATAGTGCCAGAAACGCAAATTACCGTACACGCTAACGACCATGTTTCAAATTCGCAACTTACCAGACGTGCAAATGACCCGATACGCAAACGACCTGAAATGAATTCGCAATTGGCCAGGCACGCAAACGACCTGAAATAAATTCGCAATTGACCAGATACGCAAACGACCTGAAATGAATTCGCAATTGACCAGATCTGACCGGATCTGTCTGATGAACAGGTATGGATAAGACCTCCTTTACATTCATGCTAGCCTGGTACTTTTCGTTTTAATCATAGTCCAAGGTTCGCTATTATCAATACGGCATATGGCACTCATTATTTATTGTACTGACGATAAAGTGAATGCCGCGCAGACTGAGGAACCTTCCTTAGTGAAATAGTTTATTTGGCCACTTCACTTTAGTAACAAAATAATTCTAAGTCCCAGGTGGTAATTTGTGTATCTGGCACTATGCGTATAAATAAAATACTGGTCGTTTGCGGAAAAAAATCAGGTCATTTGCATATCTGGTAGTTTGCTATTAAAAACATGGTCGTTAGTTTGTACGGTAATTTGCGTTTCTGGCACTATGCGTCGAAAGGCCGCCAATTAAGGGATTGTTAAGGAAATTGATTTGAGCATGGTTAGCACGTAGTGATGTTATCCGTTCAAGGGCCGTACCGGCTAACGCATCGATTATCGAAAAGTCTGCCGGGTTTCAAATTAAAACAGATAAATCGAGCCCCAATTGGGCCAAAATGGCCAGACCCGGATCTAGGGGGGGCGGGAGTTGGCACTTGCCCCGGGTGGCGAAGACTAAGGGGCCCCCCTTAGTCTTCTCAAGCAAGTTATGCAAGTTAAGTAGGCAAGGAAAACGAGGCGGCGGGCGGCGCGGGTATGGCTACCATCTGACAGGCATTTGTCGCATTTGACAGGGATTTTTCGGTTTAGATAGGAATTTTTGCAATTTTTCACAAAATTTTATCCTCGGCGGCTGCCGCCCGGATAAAATACACATATCACATATTACAAGATTAGTGAGATAGTTGATGAAACTGACTAAAAATCGCGCTGCGCGGCCGTTGTTTTTACAAGAATAACAAAATTACAAGATTATTGGATGAAACTGGCTAAAAATACAGACAGGTATTTTTCGGAAAAAAAAACTGGCATCCTCCCTTACGTAGGGCCAGGCGGGAGGGGGGAAAATTGCTTCGAAGAGGTCGGCAAATTGTCTTCTGCCCCCCCTTTCGAAAACGTAGATCCGGGGCTGAAATGGCCAACCCCAATTCATGATGTCACACGAACATCGATATCTTCCAAATTACGTCAACAGAAAGTACAAGACGAAATTCCTTACTTTGATTGTTCTGTTTTAAGTTGAAACTCGGCAGACTTTTCGATAATCAATGCGTTAGCCGGTACGGCCCCTGATAAAGTCGGGCAGTGTTAGACTTTTTGACATCTTGTCTGACCAGTGTGTCTGGCCCGTCCGGTTTTTGTTAGGCTTTTAGACCTATCACCACAGAATACATAATAGTACAAGTACAGAAGATCCACTCCACAAAGTTATTTAAATAAGTAGCGACTCTAGCCCATACACAACAAAGTGCAATTCAGGTCGCACACCGCTCCCTTACCTACAGTTATATTCACCTAGAAGTTGCCTCTCTTTCTATCGCGAAGCCCTTATCTCTTCTAACGACTTTAGGGTTTCTTCTTATAAATAATAAATTAAATAATAGACAGGTACTTAATTTATTACAAGTTATGTGCTTGTGAAATAAAATGTGTAGGTACTTAAATACGTTTCAAAAAACCTAGGCTAGGTACAGTCAACGCCACGTCAAACTATACATGCTAACTTTGAGGCAATTTGCTTTTTTACGAAAACAAATTGTCCTTAATAATTTATTTTATTTTGAAAGTAGGTAAGTAAGTACTTACCTACTCGTAATTTATAAATTATTATTTCAATAAATAGTTGGGTGAAGATTATTTAGCAAATAAGACAAGTACGCAGTACTACGTAACGGATACTAAATACTAACTAGGTAGTAGACAAGCACTATTCTTACGTTTCGATGTCGTTTGGAACTTTTGGAAGTGTGAAAAACGTGAGGTTCGGATCCTTTTTATTATTAGTATTAAGGCAGCCCATTGCGATGTAATATGCCTTCATTTTGGTTACATATATCACAAACGTGAGAACGAACGACCGACGCGGCAATATGCGAACGCGGCGAGTGACGTGATTATCGAAATCGAACTGCTAACGTGCGACCCAGCCGGCACGCGGCAGCCTCTGAAATTAGTCCGTCCGGACGGACCCGCTGGCTACTTGTAGCTTCGTACCTAAACCGCGGAGTGCGCCTAGCCTGCCGTAGTCAAATAAACGCGCCCTTACATGAAATTGAATGTATCATATCAAACAGAAAATAAAGAATACTTGCCAAAACAACCTCATGAAGTACATCAGGTGGTGATCTTTCAATGACTGTGTGAACTGTTCTCATGAGGACTGAGAAACCTTCGTTGTGGAATACAATAATCACAGAAGTCTTAGGCAGGTCTTCTGGGTAGTGCCAATATTTGCACTCGTCCAATCTTGTGTCTATCACTGTCCTGAATCAGTAGGAAAATTCAAATTACAATCAATAATAATTGTTTATCAACACTACTTAAATCCTCTTAAGGTATAAATAAATTTGACTTAGGTAACATAAATGTAACTAAGGTGTTAGAGAAACACCTTCAGTGTTATTACAAAAGATTTTTTAAATACCTAACTTAGACACCGTTTAAATGACGTGATGCTGTCACTTTTTTGTCAATATTGTTTGAAAGAGACAGTACCACATTTAAACAGTGGCTAAGTTAACCCATTGTAATAACACCCTTTATGTTTTAAGAAAAGGAACAGGCATATTAGTTATAAAATATACACGGTACATGAAATATTAATAAAATTAAGGCCAGAGTATTAGATATTTGTCAATAAAATACACAAAAAAAAACTAATATACAGACGAACATAGTACCTCCTCCTTTTTTGAAGTCGGTTAATTAAAGTACCATTAAGATTTCTGGTAAACTGAAAACATGTTTTTGTAGTAAATGTTAATCCCTTTTCATTTTTGAAAAACATTTTGGCTATAGTGAAGATTTTAGGTTCCTATTTCAGAGTTTATGTTAAGATTGAACTACCTGTTAAATATAGCATAGCAAATCAAAAAATTGCATGTTGACATTCTGATTATTTCAATTTCATAAAAGAAAAATTGTTTTTCAAGCACCTGTTCATAGCAATATCATCTGATGCTGCAATGTTCATTCCATATTCACTTTCTGATTCTGAAATGTCATTAGCCCTATCTGGAGACATGTGGTAGGGTTTGCCTTCTTCACCTGGGCCACTCATTATCTTTAAACCTCTCGGCTCAAAGTTGCCAAGTTCTAAAACAGTAAAAGTGTTTTGTTATTAGTTATAAGGACTCATTGTAAAGTACAATGCAATGTTTAAATATATTTAGTATTTAGAGCTTATGCAGACTCATAAGATAGATACCTAGGTACTAAGAGGAGACTGTATTAGTCATATTTTTCCATTTATGAAAAGTGGGGTTAAAGCTACTTTGTGGATTACTGTACAGTTATAATGTTAGTATGTTACAGTCAGTGGCACGTATCTTGAAATCGGGTGGGGATTGCGCGGATTGCGTATTTTGGGTATGCGTTGCGGTGAGGGGCGCGGGCGGCGGGAGAGGGGCGCGCGCTATTGGTCACTCACAAGAGCACATGCGCGAACTTATCCCCACTACGTCGAAAAAATTTCAAGATACATGCCTCGCACTGTACCATCCTTAAGTATTATGTATGAAATCTTCAATGCAGGTTGATTGAATATCAATAAGTGAATGAATGAGAATAAAGCAATAATTTACTGTTCTGTTCCACTAATAAATAACAAGATAATAGCACTAATAAGTATGAAATTTATTCTATTAATTTCCTGACATCAACCCTGTTTCCTATACAATTTTTTTAAATATAAAGATTGATTCATTGTTCATGCATGGCAGATTTATTTTTTTACGATATATAGGTACTGTATGTTGTATACGTAGTGTTGAATGACGTAACAAAACAATAGTCGAGGAAGGAGACACGCCGGCAAGTTGAATAGGCCAACTAACTGTACCTAAATACTATCAGATTATATGCAGAGAATTTACTCAATATAACCTTACCTGTTTTAAGAGTAGGATAAACATCACGATGGAATTTATAATAGCCAACTTCAGCTTGGGGAAGTGTGAATTCGTCAGTATTGTTGATAATATTTTCACTGGACCATTTATGTAAAGCGTACATCAAAAGGATTAGAACGGCACACGCTCCTCCCATGCGATAGATTCTGCCCCGTCTTACATTCGTAATCCTCATTTTGATAATTTAGTTCCTATTTAAACAATTTGAGCCCGTAAAAATACTAAGTCACAGTTATTTTCTTCCAATAATTTTGAAGAAAGAAATTCTTCACCATTCACCACCAAACCAAACCTCGACATCGACCGACACGACAACCAATGACATTGACAGTGACAGCCAAGCCAACGTCAGTCAATCAATGTATGGTGCATTCCGATTCAGGCTAAAATCACTTTCAGCGTTGATCACGATAACAAGCGTACCGATTCAGATAATCGCGCTTATGACAGTTGGAACTATCAATGATTCGGAACGCTCGTGAGCGCGCTCACCGATGTCTTGACCTACATAACCTCAATATAAATTTAAAAGTTTGGAATTTGGACCTTCTTGCTTTATATATGATGATCATATATCTTCGACTTATTACT
This sequence comes from Agriphila tristella, assembly GCA_928269145.1. Classification (NCBI taxonomy): domain Eukaryota; kingdom Metazoa; phylum Arthropoda; class Insecta; order Lepidoptera; family Crambidae; genus Agriphila; species Agriphila tristella. The sequence goes on along the minus strand of OV743439.1, from coordinate 4,901,252 downwards.
TCCATGGTATGCGGAAAGAATTTTCAACAAATTTTGAACTTTCATTTAAATCCACCTGAGGTAAACAAAACAAACAAGTGTCACTTTTGACAGAATGCTCACAGTGATTATGCCTCGGAGCATGGGCAGCGTAATCGCAAGATGGCGGATGTTATGACGCAATCAATGACGTCACACGGGCTGTCGTTATCGCGCTCACGGTGATTCTGTACGCAAATCAGCGCGATGAAATCGCTGTTGGCGTGACTCGGAATGCACTAGTAGTCTTGGGCTGCGTTCCGTCGCATAGGGTTTGGGTGTAGTTGTTTGATTAATATTTAACCCGCGACGGAATGATCGAGTTGTTTTTATAACCTCTTTAGGTACAAAGTTTTTGTTTTCCACTTAGAATACGGATAATTTAAACTTTCCATTAAACTAAATCAAATCTGTTTTTTGAGTAGAAACCATGAACTTTTTGAAACGTAGACACCAAAATATCAAAATACTAAATAATGTCAAAATGACAATGACATAATTTTGGTAAGATAAACGTCAAAGCGTTTTTTCAAATTTTGATGGCTGTCTGGTTGCAACGCTCCAAGCTAAGGTGTGTCCCCACTTATGGCCGGTATACATTTTGATTAGTGATTAGTGCGGGTGGCTCGTTTAGTGTTTAGCAAAAAAACATTCGGACAGTCTCTGATTAGTGTTAAGTAATTGTTTTTTGCTAAACACTAAACGAGCCACTCGCACTAATCACTAATCAAAATGCATACCGGCCATTAGGTTCTCAAACCTCCGCGCTCCGCAAACCTCAGAGCGCGCTCCGCATTTGCGATCCGATGCGAACTCGGGAACACAGAGCGCGGAGCGCGGAGCGCAGTTGACCGTGCGATCATTTATCGATTTGAGTAAATCATTTAGGTTATTTACTCGCGCAATTTTTTTTGCTAGAACGCGTGTGTGGAAATTGGAACGATTATGGATTTACCTAGTGCGGTGTTCAAGAACAAAATAAAAATATTGTTATCAGGGGCCTTACTATGAGCTCTTATAGCAGGACTTATATTGAACCGCCTTACTTTTTCGTACTACGACCTCAACGATTAGTATGAAAGCAGGCCTTAAGCAGTTTTGTTTAAGGCCTGCTATTGAACTGAACGTTTTCTTATTTGCTGATGGTAAGCCCCCAGAACATCGTAGGAAAAAGTCACAAAAAGCCAAAAGCAGGAAAACAGGGAAAGGTGTTTTTTTAGGGTTCCGTATGGATTCTGCTACTACTACTACTTAAACCGCGTGAAAAGTCGTTCACACGGTTTTAGTAGTTAAATTGCTATTATAAGTTTGACAGATATCTCGAAAAGAAGACAGCTGTCGTCTGTCAAACTTAAAACAGCAATATCTCGAAAAAACTCATCCTAAATTGATGGTATCTTTCAAGAAATGAAAGGTCTTAATGAGATCTTCATTTTAGATGACAAACTTAAATTTGACAGTTGTCACCTAAAATTAAGATCTCACCAATACCTTTCATTTCTTCAAGTACACCACCAGTCTAGGATGAGTACTTTTTGAGAAATTTCTGTTTTAAGTTTGACAGCTGTCATCTGTCAAACTTAAAACAGCAATATCTCGAAAAGTACTCATCCTAGATGGATGGTGTCTTTCAAGAAATGATAGGGTCTTAATGAGATCTTCATTTTAGATGACAAATTCAAATTTAGCAACTGTCACCTAAAATGAAGACGTCACCAAGATCTTTAATTTTTTCAAAGATACCACCAGTCTAAGATGAGTACTTTTCGAGATATTGCTGTTTTAAAGCTGCGTTAACATGATCAAAGTATACTTGGACCAAGAAGTTGGGTTGACACACATTTTTATCAACGCCATCAGCTATCAAGCCTACAGTTTTTGTCATTACGAAAAGCCCTCATTGCGAAGACAAGGTTCAAAATAAATTGAAAATTTTTGACACTTTGTATAACCTGATTTGCTGCTGACTGTACATAGGCATGATTGTCTATTCAAAGTTTTACCCCTTCTTTTCCACTCATTATTAATTACACAATAATAATACTGTGGAGACAAAAGTACTTAATAATTAAGTTTATATGAATAAAGCTTATTTGATTACGGGAACGGAGCGTGGAACGCGGTTCGCGGAGCGCGGAGCAGACGGAGTTAAGCCTCGATTACATACGCCGATTTAGCTTCCTTACTGGGGATCCAATTTCGGATTGGAAACGATGCCCCGAATTGGATCCTAGTTGGGGAATTTAAGGGTTGCCTCCCTAGCCAAGGCTATATAGGTAAGGCAAATGAAACTTTGATCATGCAGCCAAGTCTTCAGTCTTATTTTTTTCTTTAGTTTGCATTTCTGCGGGTCTATTACTACGGGCACGTAATTTGGCAAGACAAAGATGAGACAAAAGATGCGTAGCAGCTACAAACACTAAACTCGGTGCATCTTTTGTCTCATCTTTGTTTTGCCAAGTTATATGCCGGTACCTATATCACATTATAAATAGCCCCTAGATGATCAAGCATGGCTTGTCAATAATTTACATTGCATTACCACCACCACTACCATTTGAGTGCGTACCAAAAATTCAAGATGGGGGCCAACTTTTTGTTTTTGGCCTGATTTCGATGAAACTCGGTTTTTGGTACTATTTTGGCAAGAAAATAACAACTAAATTTTTCAAATAATAAAAATCCAAGATGGCGGCCATCTTTTTTGTTTGTAGGCTGATTTCGATGAAACTCAGTTTTTGCTACTATTATAACAACACAATTTTTCAAATACTAAAAATCCAAGATGGTGACCATCTTTTTTGTTTGTGGGCCGATTTCGATGAAACTCAGTTTTCGCTACTATGTTGGCAAGAAAATAACAACACATTTTTTTAAATACATAAAATCCAAGATGGCGGCAAACTTTTTTGTTTATGGGCCGATTTCAAAGAAACTCGGTTTTGTTACTACTTTGACGAAAAAATAACAACGAAATGTTGAAAAAAATAATAAATTCAATATACCAGCCAACTCTTTTATTTATGGGCCGATTTCTCAATTTTTCGATTTCGATGATGATGATTATTGTTACTATTTAAGTAGTTAGTAGGTACCAAAACCCAAGTTTTATTAAAATCGGACCACGAACAAAAAAATAGGCCACCATCTTGGATTTTTAATATTTTTAACATTGCCTTGTTATTTTCTTGTCAAAATAGGACCAAAAACCGAGTTTTATCAAAATCGTCCCAAAAACAAAAAAGTTGACTGCCTTCTTGGATTTTTAGTATTTAAGAAATTGCGTTGTTATTTTCCTGATAAAATAGGACCAAAAACCGAGTTTAATCGAAATCGGCCCAAAAACAAAAAAGTTGACCGCCATCTTAGATTTTTAGTATTTGAAAAATTGTGTTGTTATTTTCTTGTTAAAATAGTACAAAAACCGAATTTCAACGAAATCGGCCCACAAACAAAAATGTTGGCCGCCATCTTGGATTTTTAATATTTTCAACTTTTCGTTGTTATTTTTTGTCAAAATAGTAACAAAACCGAGTTTCATTGAAATCGGCCCACAAACAATAAAGTTGACCGCCATCTTTTTTATTACAGAGTTCTAGTGGCCTTTTTCCGTCCGGCTTCATCATCAAACCATTTCCTATCAGAGTACTCATCAAAACCTACCTTTAAATTTCCGTTAATAGTGAAAACTCATTGTTTAATCTATGTACAATAATGTTATTGTCAAGTACTGGTGACAACCCTAATCAGTGAAATCATGTCCTAATTGGGGCATAGTGTGATCGCTACATCCAATTTGGGTTCCTAGATTGGATCCCCAGTAAGGAAGCTAAATCGGCGTATGTAATAGAGGCTTTAGCGCGTCCGCGTACCTGCAACAGAGTATCGCGGAGCGCGAGGTGCGCGAACCTAAGGGTGCGTTCCGTGGCTTCGCTCGAGTGCACTCGAGCGCACTCCGGTGCGCGCTCTAACCGTTCCGTGGTTCGGTGAAATTTTACTCTGACAGCTGTCAGAGCGTAGTTTCAGGCGACGGCTACACGTCGTGGTAAATACCGTGATCCAACGCATAGAGCAAATTTTAACCATGGAAATTAAAATATTGAATATTCCATACAAATTACTTTCAATGGTTAAAATTTACTCTATGGCGATGGATCACGATAAATACCACGCGTCTAGCCGGCGCCTCATCCGTTCCGTGGCTTGGAGCGTTGCAACCAAACAACCATCAAAAGAGAGGGTGCCATTTCAGTCGCATAATGTTTTTTGTTATAATGTCGTTTGGCATAACAGTTTTGGCAGAAAGTCTTTTCGCATAATTTATGATAAGCAGAGTTTTATGAACGCAGAAAGTTTTCATTGGTATAATTCTTACTTAAATTATTATTAAAAAAATGTGCCTGTTGATCCCAGAGAGACCAAAGAAAGCCTGGTAACTATGGTTGAACAACTTTCTAAAACCTTAAAAACAGACTTCAAGAATTGCGATATAAGAGATATTTTCAAAACAAACGGATCTTCAGAAAAAAAGAGTATCATAGTAGAATTTAATTCTACTTTGTACAAAGATAATATTCTAAAAAACGCCAAATCCTATAATTTAAAAAATAAATCAGATAAATTATGTGCCAAACATTTAGGTATTAAGAAGAATCCAGACGTTCCGATTTTTATATCTGAATACCTAACACCCCTGGCATCTAGGCTTTTCTTCCTGGCACGTGACCTGAAGAGAACTAAAAACTATAAATTCTGCTGGACCTCGTATGGAAGAGTTTTCGTTAGGAAAGAAGAGAATTGCCCCATTATATTGATAAGAAACGAAACACAAATTCAAAAATTAATGAATGAATGACTAACTGTGTTTTATGAATTACCAAGTTATATTACTTCGCTATTAATTCAATATTATACTATAAATCAATATTTCTATATATTCAAAATATGCATTGTTACCAAATCATGTACAAAAATACTATTTTATATTTCATATCACATCAAAAATAATTCGATATATGTTTATTATTCTAACGTTTATGTATCTTTATGTAGCACAATTTTCACACAAGGAAATAAATCTACTTATCACACTATTAATGTTCCCTTTTTTGAAATACTGATGATAAAAATCGTATCTTATAAATGCCCATTTATAAACCAAGATATTACAACAACATTGTATACTTCATCTCACCTCATTGAGCAATATCCTATATTTACCTATACAAAGTGTTACATTAGCAACTCACAAAGACAGATACAACTAGAAATCCTATCATACTCTTCTTATGGCTGATAAAAACTTATTAATGCATGAATTGGACAGTATAAATAATGCCACTAGTTTTGCTTGTTCAATCGAACACTTACAAAATTGCTTACCAAAGAAGGATCCGCTTTACTCCATTGTATTGCAAAATATCCGAAGCATAAATAAAAATTATGAAGATTTTATTATTAACCTATCAATGATCCCCCAAAATATTGATATAATAATCCTAACGGAATGCTGGCTTAATCCGATCATACCGTTACCAATTAAACCCGGATATTCTTCATATTATTCTACAAATAAGGTAACACAGTGTGATGGTGTAGTAATATATATAAGCAATTCCATAGAACATAAAGTAAAAGAAATTTTCCTTTTGGAAGCTACTTGTCTAGAACTTCGTCTCAATAACCTCACAATCCTAGGCATTTATAGATCTCCTTCCAATGCAAATACTTCTAGTTTCATCTCATCACTAGATAGCCATCTTGACTGTGAATATTTAAATAAGAACGTCATAGTATCTGGTGACATAAACATTAATATTTTGGAAGGTCATCAGGACAGTCACTCAAACAACTATCTGGAGATGTTGTCTAGGCATGGCTTATTGCCAGGACACAGACTAAATACAAGAGTTAACAGTTGCATAGATCATACTATAATAAATTTAGATCCAAGTAAATTAAAAACAGTAATTGCTGTACTGGAGACAACAATAACTGACCATTTAACATCACTCATAAATATCTACTCCACAAACAGAAAAATTGTTAAAGGCAATACAATAACAACTATAAATTATGACGATGCAATCAAAACATTACGACAACAGAGGCTTGACGAACTGCTACATCTAGATGACCCTGAAATTCTTGCAGAAAAATTAACAAATTATATTTCCGTATCGATCACATCTAACACTAAAGTTAAAAAAGTATCAAATAGTAAAAGAATCGTAAAGCCATGGGTTACACCAGGATTGTTGAAATGCATTCGGAACAGAAACAGACTTCAAAAACAATTAAAACAAGATGAACACAATGAAGTTCTTAAACTGACATATAGGCGTTATCGTAACTATTGTAATAACCTTTTAAAAAAATTAAAAAGACAGTACGAACGTAATTTATTACTTAAAACTAAAAACAACAACAAACAGCTTTGGAATTCTATTAAAACTATTACAAATTTAAAAAAAGTAAAAAATAATAATTTTGAATTATCTAATATTGCAAAAACTAAACATGAATCAGCTAATATAATAAATAAACACTTTATAAATATTGGGAAAAATCTTTCAGAAAAAATTAATAACTATGATAGTATAGAGTCCTCTCCTAAGCAACCTATAAACCACGCACAAATCAATTCAATTGGTGTTATAGACCCAGACCCAGCGGAAGTCGAGTCAATCATTGCAAACCTAAAGACAAACTCTGCCGCGGGTTGGGATGAGATCCCTACTAGCTTCTTAAAGCTTGCAAAACAAGATCTGGCGCCAATCATCTGCCATCTGAGCTGTCTCTGTTTTAATAACGGTGTATTCCCTACCATACTCAAACGTTCCATCATTCACCCTGTCTATAAGGGTGGGGATAGAGGTGACATAAACAACTATAGGCCAATCTCAGTTCTCACAGCCATTTCTAAAATAATTGAGAAACTAATAAATCGGCGTCTAATTAGTTACCTAAAGGAATTTAACATCATTTCCGACTCTCAATTTGGCTTCCGAGAGGGTATCAGTACGGAGGATGCTGTGATTGCGCTCACCAATAAAATTATAGATAACTTAGATGGAAATAAAAAAACGCTTTGTATATTCTTAGACCTGCAAAAGGCGTTTGATACTATTTCTATCCCCACCCTTGTAGAAAAACTTGATGGAATCGGTATAAGAGGTCTATTTCTTAATCTCCTTCGAGATTATCTGTCAAATAGAACTCAACAAGTCAAGCTTGATGCAGAAACTCTTAGTTCGGAAGACCTCACAAAACCATTTGGCGTTCCACAAGGTAGCGTCCTTGGGCCTACCTTATTTCTCATATACATTAATGAACTTACTAAGTTGCAGTTGACAAATGGTAAAGTGTTTTCCTATGCTGACGATACTGCACTTCTATTCCATGGTAACAGCTGGGAAGAAGTATATGATAAGGCACAAACTGGATTTAACTTGGTAATTGAATGGCTAAATATTAATTTATTAACGTTAAATAAAAAAAAAACCAATTATATTGCCTTTTCTATTGCGAGCTCCTCCCAACCTGAAGCTGATCTTAAATTGACAGTACATTCCTGCAATGGAAATGTTTTGGGCAACCTCTGTAACAATAACTGCAATATTATAGACAAAGTTTCATCCACTAAATATTTAGGAATCCAAATTGACCAAAACTTGTCTTGGAAAAATCAAATTGAAGCTGCCACATCTCGCATTAGGAAACTGATTTGGATTTTTAAATATCTAAGACACATTGCTGAAAAGGACCTACTCATTTACGTTTATAAGTCCCTCGTCCAGTCCGTTCTATGCTATTGCATACCGGTCTGGGGGGGTGCAAATAAAACGTGTGTTCTAAGCCTGGAAAGAGCACAACGTTCCTTACTTAAAATAGCATTGTTCAAAAATAAGAGATTCAGAACCACAAATTTATATGAAGAAGCAGATGTTTTAACTGTTAGAAAACTGTATATACTAAATATTATCATTAGAAAACATAAAACCATTACACCAAATCCAACTATACTCAATAAAAGAAACCCTTATTCGGTAGTTGCTCTTTCCACGGTTAGAACGAAGTTTGCATCAAGACAGTTTCAAAGTCAATCAGCGTTTCTATATAATAAAATAAATAGAATTCTTAATATATATTCAATGCCTATGTTTAAGTGTAAAAGTACTGTCACTGCGTGGTTAAAAACACTAAATTATGACGATACTGAGGACTTACTGACACGTGTTGTTTAAATTGATTTTATTAATAAAAATTGTGCTCAAAACTCTTTTGGATATTTTACCACAGAACAAATATTTACACATATAATATATAATATATAGTATCTAATATATACACTATATGCACATATAATAAAAGAATAAGTAAAAAAGGTAATTTAAAGTAGTATTTTACAAAGATCATTAAATTAAATACAGTTGTATGATTAAAATAATAGATTGTATGCATGTACTAAGTATACATAGACAGAGATAGTATATATTTTTAGAAAGTTAATTATAGATAAATGTACAAAGTTAATTAAATGTTAATGTAACTTAAATTATGGGTAGAACTCATAGACTATATTACTTATGTTTTTCAAACCACATGTGATTTTAATTTTAAAATGTTAAAAATAAAAAATAAATGAATTATATTAAAATTTTAACGGTAGGAAGTCATAATAGTAGAATTTTCTTTGAAATAGTTCAAAAGTAGGTATATTTATTTTATGAATGTATTTATTTATTTTAGGTATGTATTTATTGTATGTATTTATATATTTTGTTAGTAGTAGATTATATAGTAATAGATAGTTTAATGTAAGTACTTAAACTTTAGCATGTTGTAGTTTGTATCATATTCATTTACTGCTCAGGTGTAGATGTTCTGGCAGAGGAGCGGCCCCCTCCCAATACAGGTTATCTTTAACTTAAAGGGAGGAGTCCAATGAAATATACCCTAACCTGTAATTTTTTGAAAATAAATATTTTGTATATTTTTGTATTTTTTGTTACTCTAATCTCCTTTAACATAATTTTAATCACCATAAAAGGAAAGGGCATAATTGTTATACGTCTAAAGGTAATTTACCATAAAATACGGAGTGCATAATGGATTTAACCATAAATATTCAAGTCAGAAACGATTTTTGGAAGAATCATTTTAATTCAGATTACCTAAAAAACAATAGATAAACATTGTAAATAATTATCTTTTTTTATGGTTAATATAATTTTGCTAAACTATGTAATTAAAAATGTACATAAGTAGGTTCTAATGTTTTAAAGCATAATATAAAAAAGCATAACCAATTTTAATAATTATTATTAATGAAGAAAAAATTTTAATGCTACCTTCTTGTCAGTTAAAAAAGGTCCGAAACGAAGGAAAACATAAACGCGCTTAGTTACTAAGTTTAATAAAGTTATTTTTATTTTGACTTTGACATTGGTGGGTTAGGTTAGGTTAGTGTTTTGACCACTCGTAGCGGAGCGCGCGAAGCGGGTGGAGCTATATAATACTTGCATGCATGTTGCGTGCGTGCTTGCTTGCTTGTTTGCTTGCATGCATGCATGCTTGCTCACTTGCATGCATGCATGCTTGCTCACTTGCATGCATGCATGCTTGCTCACTTGCATGCATGCATGCTTGCATGTTGGGTGCTTGCTTGCAAAATGCTTGCCGGGGGGTGCAGGGGGGCCGACCCCCCCTGCGAGGCCCCCCGCTATAAAGAAAAACTTTTAATGCACTATAGGTAGGTTAGGTTAGGTTAGTGTTTTGACCACTCGCAGCGGAGCTCCACAATGCTTGCATGCATGTTGCATGTTTGCATGCATGCTGCATGCTTGCTTGCATGCTGCATGCTTGCTTGCATGCTGCATGCTTGCTTGCATGTTGCATGCTTGAAGGTCATGGTCAACTCTATACGCCTATGCCTCAATTATAGCAAAGTTTCTAAACTATAAAACATAAATAAATTTTATTTATTGTGTTAGTTACTAATTTGTTAGTATAATTTCTAGCCGTTAACATTATGATTTTTGATAAATATGACTTGGAATATTTATGATAAAGATTGATATGCCAATAAATGGTATGATTAGTAATCGGTATAGCGAAAACATTTATGCAAAAAAGAAATGTGCCGATATATTATTATTACAATAGAGGTTATGCGGAAAAAAAGTATGCGTTATGATTTATTCTGTATGAACGTTATGCGAAATGATGAGTATGCCAAAAAATGTTATGCAGTGCAATAATATGCCTTTCTGTTTTATGCAACCGAATATGGACCCCAAAAGAGATGGTTGAAAAACACGCTCTGACGTTTATGCTTACAAAATATGTCATTGTCATTTTAACATTATTTTGTATTTTGATGTTTTTGTGTCTAAGTTTCAAAATTTTTATGGTTTCTGCTCAAAAATAGCTTTTTTTAATTTAGCATACAAGAAAGTTTAAGTAATCCGTATTCCAAATGGAAAACGAAAACTTTGTACCTAAAGAGGTTATGAAAACAACCCGCGGGCTGATTATCTAATTAAAAACCACCTAGCGACTGGTTGCAGTTCACAGATGATCGTGATCCATTGCTACTTCTTTTTGGGTTAAAAAAAACATACCAAAGAAAAGTGGCAATGTATGTCAAATGCAACCGGTCGCTAAATAGTTTCTTTTTAGATAATCAGGGTGCCGATCGTTCCGTCGCTTGGTTGTCAAACGGGTTAAATTTTAACCACACAACTACACCCAAAGCGACGGAACGCAGCCCAAGTGGGGAGGGGACACACCCCTACGGAACGGATGAAACTACGCTCAGAGGGCCTAGTACGAGTTGGTTTTTTGCTCTCACTTCACTTTGCGAATAGTAAACTATCGTTTTCTCTCTTTCACTCGTTTACTCACTCGCATGATTTCCTCTCTTTCACTCGATACTATTCGCAAAGTGAGGTGAGAAACACAACTCGTACTAGGCCCTCTGACAGCTGTCAGAGTTTCACCGAACCACGGAACGGTTTGTGCTTGAGTGCACTCGAGCGAAGCCACGGAACGCACCCTTGGTCTTGTCTGTGGAATGGAGCTAGGGTTGCCAGATCGAAAGTCCAAAATATCTGGAGAAAATTTGTAAATGTCTGGATTTTGCACTAGTTGTCGGGAGAAATAAATATTTACAATAAAAATTTAACTTATATGTCTGTTTATAGTAATAAAAAGGGTATAGACTACAGGCCCATGTCAAAAATGGATGGGTCATATGAACCACCAAGTGACGTATATAAGACGATATGAGAGCATAAAATAATAAGATTTAGCACTGTGCCGTCACTTGTAAGCTGTCCAACTAAGTGCTGGTGAGAATTTAAAAGTGTAGGTAGAGTGAGTACATTTTGATCATATACTTTTGTACGGTATTTTTACCATCGATAGATCCATGAGAAATAATAAGAAAGCGCGCAGTGCCGTAAAAAAATGGTGCGCCACAAAGTCGTTTTTTTTTAATTTTCTGTCAATTTCCAGGGTTTTGGTTATTTCATTCTGTACGGCATCAGTTTCATACTGTTTCAATACAGCTTCTAATCCATTATTCCGCAATGCCGTACAAAAATCATACGACAAGGGGAAAAAATCGAGGGTTGCAACCCCCTCTCTTTCCGTGGTCCAGGGGGTGATTTGAAACAACATAAAATTAATTTATTTTGAAAGTACCTATGCATAGATAATATTTTTATACATGCCGTACATTTTCGTTGGTCCAAAAGGTTGGTAGGGGAAAAAAAACTCAAGGACAAATCCATAGAACGAAATGTTAGAAAAATCCATGTAACGAAATGTAAGGTGAAATTCATAACGATATTTTTTATATGGCATTTAAATAGTTTATTTGTAATTAATGAAATAATTTATAAAAAGTTAATGCCGTACAAATCTGAAAGTTCATATTGATAAAAAAGTAATAAAAATATTAAATAAATAGAATTTACATATATATCGCTTACGGAGCGACACCTGCCTATGCTGTACTGTGTGCTAAGTAGTCGTGCTGTAGTGGGTCATAATAACGTATTTTATTCGGATGTACTCGGCTTGGACCCCGGTAAGGTGTTCGTTTGCGCTCGCTCACACATAGTTCGATAAGTATGTGTGTACTGTTCTTTCTATAGTTGTGAGAGACAGTGGGAAGGAAAGAGTGGGAAAAAATTTGGCTCTAGAGGAAATAGGATTTAGAAAAAATCAACTTAGTTTCTGGTAAAAACTGTTAGTGTACTTCGAGTTAGATCATAAATATAAGACTTTTTAGTACGGACCACTTTTTCTAATGATGCATAGTTTAGCAGAAAACGGTCACATTTGTTTCTTATTGTATGAAACCAGAACTTTCATATGATTATGTTGCTTTATCTTAAGTTTCCGGCTTGTTAAAATATACGGCATCATTTTTTCCTAATTTATTTATCTTAATACTATTTAAAACAACGGAAAAATTTAGAAAATTGCTACATTTTATTAATCTATGAATATTTAAACTTTTGCAATAATTAAAAAAAAATAAGTTTTTGTATTTCTCTATTTTTTTTTTAGAACAGTTTCTTTTTAACGGCAATACTATATACCAATTGTATTTTATATTATCATGTTAAAAAAATAGTTGCCGTACAGAGTCAAATGATTTTACAGCTTTATAAATCAAGTGTACCATGAAATCAAGATAATTATTAATATTCATTCAAATTAACAATATTTTTTTAACGGCATTTTTTTTAAATAGTACTTTTGAGTGCTAATATAGATAATGTTTTGGAAACAAAGCCGTTCTTTTTCAAATCACCCCCCGGACCACGGAAAGAGAGAGAGTTGCAACCCTCAATTTTTTCCCCTTGTCGCATGATTTTTGTACGGCGTTGCGGAATAATGGATTAGAAGCTGTATTGAAACAGTATGAAACTGATGCCGTACAGAATGAAATGACAAAATTTACCCTGGAAATTGTCAGAAAATAAGAAAATAAAACTGACTTTGTTGCGTTGCGCACCATTTTTTTACGGCACTGCGCGCTTTCTTATTATTTTTCATGGATCTATCAATGCTAAATATGCCGTACAAAAATATATGACCAAAATGTAGGTACTCACTCTACCTGCACTTTTGAATTCTCACTAGCACTCAGTTGGACAGCTTATAAGTGACGGCATAGTGCTCAATCTTATTATTTTATGCTCTTATATCGTCCTATATACGTCACCTGGTGGTTCATATGACCCATCAATTTTTGACATGGGCCTGTAGTGAAGTAGTTATCGGCCGCGCAGCGCGATTTTTCGTCACTCATCTTCCTAAGTGTCTTCTGTTTCCTCTTGTTTTAATCGAGGAATATATAATTGCACTTTAAAAATAATGTAACTCACTTTAAAATGTTTAGCTTCAAAATTTATTGAATGAACTTTAAAAATAATGGTTTCCACTTTAAATATGCTGAGCTTTAAAATTAATACTTTGCACTATACAATTATTTGTTTAGCTTCAAATTTAATACTTTACACCATATAAATTAATTTTATTACTTTAGTACTGGTAAACAGACGACTAGGGACAGCGAGAGGGCAGCTGAGGAGGAGGTTAGGTTCCATTGCGACCAACAACGCTAGAACCTAGAACCGACTTGATAAGACTTGCTATCTCATTAGTCTGACATGGTTTGACAGAAATTAATTGATTTCGGAGTTGGGACACAGTTATACTGCAAACCATTATTTTTGTAGTGATAATATTAATTATAGATCTATTATTATTTTAAAGTGCAAACCATTATTTTTGTAGTGATAAGATTAAATCATAGGTCTATCATTATTTTAAAGTGCTGATATACAATTTTATAGCTGTTTTCATCAAATTTAAAGTGCTATTAAATACGTCCCGTTTTAATCTTGCCTATAAATTGTAAGAAAAACGGCCGCACAGCGCGATTTTTAGTTAGTTACATCCAATAATCTTGAACTTTTGCCTTTCTTTAATGAGGACATGGCACGATATATTGTGAGTTTCATCTACTAATCTTGTAATCTTGACTGTCTATTATGAATGTCTTGTCTATTATAAATACTATTGTAGAAAAACAGCCACGCAGCGCGACTTTTAGTCAGTTTTATCTACTAATCTTGCATTCTGTGGTTTCATCCGCGGAAATCATTGCTTTCTAGATAACTTTCGGAACGTCTGATTTACCGGGAGAATCCAGGCGAATCTCGACCATCTAGTCTGGTAACACTTAGTTAGTGAAGCATAGAGTAAAAAGGAGAAACTTGTGGAGAAAAAAAAAGTAAACGTTTGGTTTGTTTACTTGTTCTCTATTACTATTACGTCTGTGGTTTGTTTGTTTTGTTGTGGACGGCGGATGGACGTTAGATATTTATTTTGAATTTATTAAGTGAATTAATCATACTTTTACAATACAAAGTGGCCAAGAAAAGTAAAGTGATTGAAAAGCAATAAAAGGAACAATTAGGTAGATTTTGAAGGAAGTAAATATGGAACGAGGTAAGTTTTTAGTAACGTAAGTATATTGACTGGTGCATCAGTCTCAAATTATCGGTATCCTTTTATCCTTCGAGCAATGCCAGCTTCAGAAGCCCGTCTAGGTTTATCCCAGACCTACCGGTTTATTTTCTTTGCTTTGCTGTTCTACTTTGCTGTTTAGACCGCCGGCCAACCAGGCTCATTTTCAATCTATCGCATATTGGTACCAGACCAAATTGGCAAGATAGCCATTAGCTTGGTGTTATCTAATATCATCGTCTGGGTTGCGAAGTAGGAAGCTTCTGGGAGATATGCCACCCGTACCGGCTAACTTACATGGCTATCATAATCGCTTTCATTTGACAGATGGATGTGATACATTGCTACTTTTCTTTGGTAAGTTTTAATTTATGCCCAATAGAAGTAGCAATGTGTCCCATGCATCTGTCAAATGAAAGCGATAACGATAGCCATGTAAGTTAGCCAGTACGGCCTCTGAACATGGTCTCCGATTGCTAAAAATAAATCGATCGCATATTTATATAAATGGTAAGCAGGGTCGTGGGTGGCATCATTACCTACCTAAACAATTTTTTTGTGTTTCCCTAACGATCGTTTAAGGAACAAAACTCACAAGAATATACATTATGTATATGTGAAATGTACTTAGATTGAAAATATGCGATAGACTGAAAATGAGCCTCTTGGCCGGCGGTACATTGCCGAACAGCAAAGCTAAGAAAAGAAACCGGTAGCTCTGGGGTCAGCCGTACTCTAAGCTTTTATCGAAAAACTAGCGACCCGCCCTCGCTTTGCTTCAGTGTAGTGTGGAAATTGACACCATCATCAATCTAATCTCTGACTACATCAGTTTAATATACTCAGAGACTATCCCCAGCAAATGGACAGGAACTATGGAATCTACTGGTAAATGACTACTGGGCTATTGGGTCGGGAATAAGATGGACTGGAATTTGGGCTATGGAAAGAGACTACCGGACACCTGGCAAGAGAGCAACATTGGTGTCCTCGGCTGCAGGTTGTAGAGAGGAGTTGCTTTCTATTCATTGTACAAGGGACAGTGTGCCAACTCGCATCTTATGCATGTTTCATTTCCACCCTGAGAGTGTATAGCTCTAACGACTCCACCCTGGATGGCCAACGAAGGAGAGCTAGGGGTGGGAGTCTGCAGGCCCCTTCCCTGGAGCACTCGGGTCTGTGGTGTCGCTACTCACCAACAGCTCGCCACAAGCTCCCTAAGGCTTATTATTATTATTATTCTGTACCGTGATTGATATTGTGGTGGTAAAATTGTTTTCATAAAAGTATTTTTCTTTTATACCTGTTACAGCTCAAGCATTCACTTTAGAAAATTTCATAGGCAACTGGAATGGAGAATTCCCTGATTACCAGCTCACTGTTGCCGATCTCAAGAATCCTCACTCTGTTATGGGTGCTTTGTTTCAAGTATTCGACCGACTTGGTATTGATAGAGATGCAGTACTATCAGTGAGTATTATGAATTGAAACCAAGGACCGGAACTGCTTACTGTTAAAGGGGTTTTTGATTGAGTACTTCATAGAGTTGTTTTCAAAAACCCTATCAATACGGTAAACATATTGTCGACTAACCCTATCGAAAGGGAAACCCTATCATTTGGTAAGCTTTTTAATAGAGTTTCCCTAACAATTGGCTTAACAAAAAAAGGGGTTTTCTGTTCCCTTATTGAAACTGTAAATGATACCTGTTAATTATTTGAATTATGACATGATAAAGCAAGTAGTTTAGTGCCTGGCTCTGTGGGCTTAGGGCCTGGCCCAGCAATTGTGAAAGTTAAACCACTTTCACTAGGGTCAGTCATGGGATGGGTGACCAAACATTTATTATCTCAAACTCATGTGCTTGGGAAGTCACGTTAAGCAGTTGGTCCCGGGTGCATTAGCAGTTGTTAACACCCACCAATCCGCATCCTCCTTATCCACCCATAAGGAAGTTCTGTGCCCCAGCAGTGGGGACATTAAAAATGGCTGATGGTCAAAACAAGTACCTACCATATATATATGTGGTTTTATCAGTTTAATTGACAACCAAGTGTAAACAGTATGATTAATGCACTAATTCACTAAATCAAAATGTTTCAGGCCCTGTCCTAATTGGCCATCGGTCGTGCGATGGTGCGTCCGTCCGATGAAACTGGTCGTGCAATTAAACCTAGTAATATCTATTGACTGTCCTAATTGACGGTCCCATGATCATGCAATGCGTCTATTAATATGCAATTAGGACAGGGCCTTACATTTGACAACTTGAGTGGTACAGTGGTCAATATGCTGATCTACCACAAAAGGGGTTTGATTCCTGGCTGGGCAGAAATTGTAAAGATGAATTTTAATTTCTGCGACAGATCTGGATGTCACTATGTATAATGAGTAGGTATATACATATTTAAAAAGTAAATAAGTATCACTTGTCTGGCCTACCCATATTAGACTGGCCACACACAGACGGTTTTCCGTAAATGCAGCTAATCCTTACAAATCTAAGGACCTACCACACACATGTAGGATTTTATTATTATTATTTCAGCCCCCACCAGAAGAAAGTCGCAACGAGCACACAATCTACTACTGGGACCTGATCCCCGCCATCAATGTGACCAGAGTGATCAACCACCTGGTCTCTGTGATGCCCCAAGTCGCCAAGATATGTGTCACGCACTTCTTGCAGCCGACGGCGGTCACCACGCACTCTATACTGCTACTGCTGTTCAACTTGATGCTCTTCAATGAACAAAGACTCAGGGAAATTGCACCGCTTGAAGAAGAGCTATTTGCCAAAACTGATGAGGTAAATAAGACAATACTTTTTATTGATAACAGTTTTGTTAGGTAATGTAACACAATTATTTGATTACTAGCGGCCGCCCACGACTTCGTCTGCGTGGAAAGGTTTTGCTTTCCTTCGGGAACAATACTTTTTCGAGATGAAAGGTACCCTATGTCCACCGTACCCCTGAAAACGTGTATGCAAAATTTTCTGATGATGGGTTCAGTAGTAATGACGTAAAGGCGTAACAAACAAATATACAAACGGACTTTCGCATCCTTACTTCCTTTCGCATTTATAATATATTATTATATATATATATAATATATGCGAAAGTCCGTTTGTTTGTTACGCCTTCACGTCTTAACTACTGGACCAATCATCACGAAATTTTACATACACGTTGTCAAGAGTACAGAGAAAGACATCAGATACCTTTCATCCCGAAAAATGGTGTTGTCCCCGAGGGATAGCAAAAAATTTTTCCACGCAGTCGAAGTCGCGGGCGGCCGCTTGTTTATAATATTAGTCAGGCTTAAAGTGTAAAGGTATTAAAATTAATATAACACTATTCTACCAAAGGTGAAGTCATTGGAAGATCATAAGAATCGGCTTCTTGAATTGCTGAATGAGCAAGCCGAAGAAAAGGGCAAGCGTGCAGAGCGACTTGAAAAGGTAATTACTTATATATTTTTTGTATCCACAATGGGATAGTGCTTGGCTTTCACCTCACCTGTATAGACTTAGGTAAGATGGTGGCAGCTAGCCAGGTGGACTTGAAATAAGCCTCCTGGGGATCGAACCCGGAACTCCTGTGTCTTATTACATGTGTGGGTAAACGAGTGGGTCCCATTCACCCCGGTGGCTCTGTCCCGGTACCGGGACCGATGGGTGGAAAAAAAGTTCCATCCGCCCCGGTGAATCGTATCTCGATGTTTAACGATGTCCTAAAGTTAAATGCAATACCGGCGGTATGATAAAAGATCTGTGCCATCCGCCCTCTTAAATAAAATTCTGGGGTGGGTGATACTTTGCGAGTGCGATCCTCTCCGTTAAAGATCGAGATACGATTCACCGGGGCGGATGGAACTTTTTTTCCCATCGGTCCCGGTACCGGGATAGAGCCACCGGGGCGGATGGGACTCACCCGGGTAAACCACTAGACCACAGCTCTCCGGAAATTCAGACCATGACCAGACCAAGGTCTTAATACCAAAACATGAATGTCAAAATGACAAACTCTAACAAATACCTAATCGCAAAATGCTTGATATCCGAAATGACTTGATTACTATGGGTGTTAATTGTTCTTTATTGTTTATCAATTTTAAATAAGTAAACTATTATTTATGTCCAGCAGTGACTATTATGTGACTGATATACTGTATGATGAAGATGATGAGCCATTCAATATTTTGGCCTCAATAGAAGCTTAAAACTTAAGTACATAATATATTGTCATACTAAGGGCCGTATTTATAATCCACTCTCAACATTGAGAGTTATCTTGAAATCATACTTGAGATGCTCTTATTCTAGAAACAGCATCTCAGATATGATCTCAAGGCAAGATAGCTCTCAACATTGAGAGCAGTTTATAAATACGGGCCTAAGTATAACCTATGTTCAGTAAGATGCACTATACCATAAATTAACCTAATATTTGGTGTATGTAACACAGTTCAAAACTTGGAACACTTCTCAGGCTGCCTGAATATAATTTTATTTTGCATATTTTCAGTTAGACGAGGAAATAAAACAGTTAAAAAAGGAACTAACACAAGAGAAAGTAGCTCTCGATGAAGAGCAAGTAGAACTAGAGGCAATACTGAAGGAGAACCACCACTTGGAACTGGTTAAGGAACAGAAGAAGGGCCTCAAAGAAGCAATATTGGCTGAAGTGGAACGGAAGAGAGCTCTGCGGGTTTATGATGCTGACGATATCAGGGCTCAAGCGGAACAAGCTGCTCAGAACGTTCAAGAAGCCGAGGAGAAACTGAACTCACTCCGGGCTATACTCATGGAGAAGGAGAATAGTCTGAAGAACCTACAAACAATCAAACCGAGTTTGGACACCGCTAATAATCTCCTGCATGAGATTATGAAGTTGTCGGAAAGTTTGAAGTGAGTATACACATTTTAATTTTCCAATTAAGCTTGGCTATATACGCGGCGGAATCCCGAATCGGAATTCCGAACGGAATATAGATGATGTATGAAAATTCCGTACGGAAAAATTCCATATATGTTTGGTAGGTCCATAGATTTGTATGGATTAGCTGCGTTCGGAATGACGTATGTACTGTAGGCATGTTTCATATTTTTGATTAAAAAAAAAACGGTCCATTAGTTTGGAAGCTATGTAATGGTGTATGTAATTGAACTCGGAGTTCAATTTTCAACTATAAAACTAAAACTAAATTGTTATGTTTTGTTTACAGAAAAATACTTATTTTAATTTTATCAAAACTAAAGTTAAAATTTAAGTGATTTTATTTTTAATCAAAAAATCCAAACCGACTACAAATTTTACTCCCTGGGAATCGAATCCGGTACCCCTGTGTTTTACACAGGTGGGCGAACCACTAGACCGCAGAGGTGGTTAAAATATGCTTTCATTTTGTAAAGAAAGAAACATAATTATTTGAGACAAACAGTATAATGTTATGGCTAATACCCGAAGTGCTGCTATACCTAGTTGTAGCTGGCTAGAACTAGGTGTAGCCGATAGCTGTTGGTTAAAACTAGGTGTAACTGATCTGCTTTATTCCTGTAGGTCCCAAATATAGGCTAGAAATGGTCCTGAATATAGGTTAGAATTTTTTTTAACAAACAACAGGAAAAACTTTCTTAATACCCCATGCTGGACCTAGCTTTAGCTGGTTACACCTAGTATTAGCCACGAGCAAATCGGCTACACTTAGTTTAGTTAGTTAAAACTAGGTTTAGCTGCACTTAAGGTATTAGCCGTAACACATACATTAAAACAAAATAAAACTAGCTACTATTTGTCTCTAAACGGTCCCGACTCAGCGTAATACATGGTCTGCGACCAGCGCTGGTCTTGTCCGGTTTGATGACGCTGCGATTTGATAAAAAACACAAAAATACGAAAAAAAAAATTTTTTTTACATAGGGATTGCGAGTCCGGTGACCTAGAGTCGGACAGCAAGGAAGGCGAGTTAGACGTGCTGTACACAGAAGTGTCGGAACTAGAGGCGCAGCTGGCCGACACACAGGCGGCTCGCGCCGCGGCCAGGGACAAGATACAGGACGCCTATGCGAGGAGACACCAGGAGCTCGATGCTTTGCAGAGGTAAGAATATTTTTTTAAGTTTAAGAGGATTACTGCGTTACACTAGCGGAAAAAAATCGTAGTGCTTAAATAAAGGCGAAATTGTGAACTGTGTTCTTCTAGTGTACTCCGAAGAAGCTTTGTTGTACTTTTTTATCCTACTAATATTATAAATGTGAAAGTTTGTGGGTTTGGATGTTTGGATGTTTGTTCCTCAATCACGCAAAAACTACTGAACGGATTTAGTTGACATTTGGCACACAGATAGTAGATAGCCTAGATTAAAACATAGAATACTTTTCATCCCGATATTCCCACGGGAACGGGAACCACGCGGGTGAAACCGCGGGCATATCTTTGCCTTAATCTTTCTTTTTCTGCTAATCTCTTAATAAGTGCGTAAGTAAACCACGAAGGATGTTCAACTTTTATTAGCCTGCGCTTAGGAACATACTTCTCTATCACATCCCCAATAGCATCGTAAAATACTGAAACCATTGCATTGACATCGTTACAAGAAAGCAACATAGAGGACCAATCGATGTTTCTCAAATCTTAATATATAAAATCGTAAACTGAATGACTGACTGATCTATCAACGCACAGCCCAAACCGCTGGACCTAGAGACTTGAAATTTTGGACACAGATTACAGTGTAGGTGTAGGTATCCACTAAGGAAGGATTTTTGAAAATTCCATCTCTAAGGGGATGAAATAAGGGATGGAAGTTTGTATGAAAGTCCCTCAGTTTTGAAGCTAGAATCTTCAAATTTTGTGTTTAGGCTGAAGATTGAAAATTAATAAATACGGGTCTCAGCGTTTTTCAAAATACTACCCCCAAAGGGGTCAAAAGGGGAATGAAGTTGTGTATTGAAGAAAATCCTTCATTTCCGAAGTAAAAATCGCTAAATTTATAATTTAGGATTATGGATGGAAATCTAACGCAACGTATATTGATTTCAACCCCAAAGGGGATGAAATGGGGGTGAAAAGGGGTAAAAAAACCTAAAAATAGATATGGATGTCGTTATCTGTCGTTATATGTCGTTGCTAAAAGTGACCACTTTTAGCAATAAAACTCCATTAAACTAAACGACAGACTAGAAAATATTGTTTAAGCGATAAAAAGTACCACAAATCTTATTCGGAGTACACTAGAAGAACACAGTTCACAATTTTGTCTTTATTTAAGTACTATGATAATTACAAAATTTATTTATTTGCAAAAACTTGGAACATTAGAAGTCATTTTTCAAAAATAAAATGAGCTACCTACCACAATCAACTGAATTTTGAAGCGCGCTCATTGGTGGATACGCACTCAGTAGTTAGTTTGCGCGCAAAACCTAACTACTGAGTTTCTTGACCAATCAGAGATCACCATCAAAACTCGAGAGTTAGATTTTGCTTATATGCGTACGGATGTTAAAATCAAAAACCAATAAACAATTGTCATTTTTCACATTATGATATATGTTACACAGTTCATTTAAGAGAAGACAATCCTAACGTTGCGTCGTCAGAAAAGAGCACGCGATAGAAAGAGAGGCAACTAGTAGGTGAACTGCGCGACCTGAATTGCACTTTATTGTGTCAGAGCAAAGGTCGCTATTTATTTAAATCACAAAGTACTTTTTTATAATAGGAAATAGAGACCAATCTTCGATCATTTTTTTATGGAAGTATCTCACTAGCGCCATCTGTCGATTGAAGTATGAAACTTTATGTTCGTATTTTTCGTATAAGAAAATTTTATTTTATTAATCTTATGGGTGACTTATTTATTCTTTATTTATAGCAAAATATGAATAAAAAAAGAATAACTCAAAACAAAAAACTCAAAAACATTTTGCACTCATATAGGATTGAACTCAGATCTCCACAGTAGTAGTCAAGTACATAAAGTTAATATACCTACGGAATAGAGGAACAAACATGAGCTGTCAATCGAAACCCAAATTGATTTACATTTGTGTGTGTATTTTTTTTATGTATAAGTCTCAGTGATGTAATCTTGTCACTATTGATATAAATATCGATATCGATGGTATTAATTAACAGCCATAGATTCAAAATAAATGGGATAGAATTTTGCACGGGTGTACTAAAATTACGATTTTGAAATGAACTATGACTATTAGAAAAAGATCAGAAGATATTTAAAATCATTTATTTAACATAAAAAAGATAAGAAGATATTTAGAATCATTTATATTAACACATGTTGAAATGAAACTTTGTAGGAATACTTCTAAAAACAAATAAACACGTATTTCATGTAACGTAAATAAACAAACAAATAAACTCAACCCCTTAGGGGATAAATTAACCGAAAAAATCATCAATCAATCAATCATGTATGTCATTATTGAGGTTTTATAGAATGTTGATTGCGAAAATGGCATTTATTTTTGGGCTTCTTTTTCCTTGGCGTCAATTCTGGTCGGAAAGAAGGCGATGGTGGTGACTGTTGCAATAGCGGAGGTGTAGAACTAGAATTCGATGAGGTTGGTACATATGTGAATGCCTCTGGTACAATATCTCTATAAACGTAGGACGATACTGTGCGTCTAGGCTTTATATTGACCTGTAACAAAGACAGAAATGAGTGGCTATTGAGTGAGTTAGTGAAGTTGCTGCTATTAAAAGTGAAGCTAAAATTGCAGTTGTAATACTTACTAAGAAACAAAATAGTATTATTATTTTATAGTATCATTTTATTAATGCTTACCGGAACAAACTTAGATGGAACTGCAATTTTTTTCAAAATCCGCTTAACCCTTCGCATCTGGAAATATTTTTCCTCAAAATGCTTACTGCATAGATGAATAATATGTATCTAAGTTGGTAGGAAATCTGACTGAAATATAGTTAAATTACAGATGGTATTCTAATAGTCAGAAACTGATACCTATGGATCGGCTTAAGTAAAAAAGTCTGGAACGGGTGGTAGGAAAATATAGACGATTCAAAAGTACTTAATAATTAAGTTTATTTGAATAAAGCTTATTTGACTTTGACTATCTTAAATGGGATTACATTCCAAGATGAATAATAACTAAACATCATATAAGTACTTTTACAACAGTGAAACATATTCGTTTACCGCGTGATGCGGCGTGATAGACAATCGAAAAAATAATCGATAACTTTATGCAGCCCTACTGTAAAATGAAAATTATTTCTTTACACAAAATATTCGTTAATTTTGCATTTTGTCTAGCCGATCTTTGCTTCTTACAAAAATGAGTGTTTACAGAAGAGAATTATCACGCTCAGTGTTAAAATTTCGAAACGTATTGGCAAAAATAAACACAAAGTTAGGCGGGGTCGATTTGGAGTAATTTACCTGTGAAATGAACATTTTTCTGGGTTATTTCGATGTGTTGTACAACAATCAATCACTGAACAGGACACCATGTTTCCGAAGCATTATTTCGCAAAAATGTCCACGATTTCAAGAAATATCGGAAATATTTTCAGAACTCAAATTCTCAGCGGGCTGATAAGTGCTGACAAACTGTCAATCAGTTGCGAAAAAGAGTTCTGCACGTCATAATCACGCATCTCTTTTTATCACACATTGTTGCTGTTTAGTGACATCTCGCTTGCTCAGCCCTTTGTTACTCTATTCCGCTAGGTAATATTAACTTTATGGTCAAGTATACAGTGATTGGGTATCCATTATGCTAACTTGTCATTATTTCTAATGTCGAATTTTATCATTATATTGATTCGCACCATAACCATACTAATATCTCACCGTCTAAACGTTGATGTAGCGCCATCTATTCAATTGCTAAATGAACTATCTTATAAGTAAAGAGCCCCCTAGAGATAGAATTACGCAACTTTCACAATAATAAGCTTCAAGGTTGACAGTACTAAGATTACGGCCCCTGATTTAAATGACTTTGGCTAGTGCTGCTTTTGTACTTGTACTATTAGTTATTCTGTGTCCATAGTATCGTGCCGATTTTTGTACGTAAGCTCGAGGCCGTCGTACGCCGCCGACCGACGCGGAGGAAATTGCTCGAATAGACCGATCCGCTGCTCCGTCGCCGCGCACGGTAGCGATTTTGCCGCTAACTGCCGCTCTCTCGCGCGCACATTTCATGTTTTCTCAAGATTTCTTAAATCTGAGTGCGTAATCAGGGGCGTAGCGTGCCTTGGTCGGGCCCCGTATAAAAATTTGTTTGGGGGCCCTTAGGAAGAGTAAAAATTGTTGTTAATTTTTTTATTTTTTTTCTGTTGGTAGATGTTCAGTTTTACAAGTACATTGACCTCCTTACAAGGTTGCCACCTTAAGGAACAAAAAAATTGGAACAAGGGCGAAAACATTTTTGGTCTATTTTCTAAATGTTTACTGGCAGTAAAACTACTGTAGAGACTGGTAACTGATAAATGAAGGACATATTGAATGTATGTGGCTGTTTGTAATTAAAATACTGAAAATGAATGGAAGCAAACGGGCGGCTCAGCAAAGTGAGAGGTAAATAAAAAATGAGAACTTACCTAGCTGTAGGGAAAGAAGAAACATTTGATTTAATGTTTTATTTTTATTTTGACTATGTTTCCATGTATATTTTGTATTACTACGGGCCTTTCATTCCGAACAAGACATGTCTTTTGCAATTCTGCTTTCATTTAATCAGCAGAGCAACGTTTTCTAACATTAGATCATTTAAGCGTCCTAGGGGAAAATACTCTCTTAACATAAGAATTTGAAGGGATACAACGCAAAATAGCCTTATTTTGCGTTGTATCCCTTCAAATTCTTAACTTGTTGTCCTTTAATCTTTTAAGCAATTGGACCCATTTTTTATCAACACTTTTTCAAAGTTCAAAGTTTTAAGTTTTTATTATTTTTTGATTACGAGCGTTGGGGGCCCCCGTGGCCCGGGGGCCCCGTATAATTGATACGGCTGATACGGCGGTAGCTACGCCCCTGTGCGTAATTGAAAAATGTGTCTCGGCCACTTTTCTCAATATAGGATTACGGACATTTCAACATACATTTCAGTTTCGAGTTGGTAAAGTAAAAGTTATCGTTTTTGAGGCAGTTCAAATAACTGTTGGAAACGACAACTTTTTGTAGGAACAAAAAACTGAAATATATTTTAAAATGTCCGTAATCTTATATTGCGAAAAGTGGCCGAAACACATTTTTTAATTACGCACTCAGAGATTTTAAAAATCTCTGAGGATTTTAAGAAAACAATAAATGTGCGAGCGAGAGAGCGGCAGTCAGCGGCAAAATGTGTACGGGCTCGTGTGTCAGAACTGACGGTTACGAGGACATTATAGTCTACTGGCTTCCGACCACGACTTCGTCTGCGTGGACAGTTTTTTTTGCTATTCCTCGGGGACTGTACGTTTTTTCTGTATGAAAGGTACCCTATGTCCTTCTGCACCCCTGACAACGTGTATGCTCAATTTCAAGATGATCGGTTCAGTAGTTACGACGTGAAGGCGTAACAAACAAACAAACAAACGGACTTTCGCATTTATAGTATTATAGTAAGGATTCGCCGAGAGTTAATAAACATTACAAAATAACTAGGCCCCCTAGCATGACCACCAAAAAATGATATGTACCTATCGTGTAACATAGCGTTTTATCAACACTCAGCTCGACAGTTAAACGTAATAAATCACTATACTAAATTAAATCTGGTAGGTGATTGCGTAAAGTCAATCGTATTCATTTGACAGTTCATATTGTATCATACATAATTCATGTCATCCCATACAAATTGCAGCCGATGGAATACGATATGAACTGTCAAGTGAATACGATTACCTTACGCAATCGCACCTCTGAAATGGTTGCAAAAACAGGACTACCAAGATCATGTTTGTGCAACCATTTCCGATTTGATATTCAAATCAATTGGTCCACAACCACAACTATTTTGTCTTTATAATATGTTCTAGTTACTATTTTAAATCAAAACGAACATTGACATCAAAATGTTACGTGTTTTTTCTAGTGCTTTGAAAGAAGCAGAGGATAAAGACAAAAAATGTCGCGAAAGATGCAAGAAATCCGCGCAGCGCACTGAAGAGATCAAACAGCTGACCCTCAAGTATGAAGAAGAGAAGAATATGATGATGGAAGAATTGGCTAAGATGGAAAATGACTTCACGAATGAGGTAGGTTTAAGAGCGAACAGTCGATTTACGATGAAACTTCAATCTTTTAGTGGTTTTGACCAGCTACTTTGCACTTATTGCAAGCTTATCAAATAAAGAAATTTACGATTATGTATAGATAAAGTCTTATAGAAGTGTACTGCAGAGGAAAATTACAGTGTTTATTTGTATATTTTTGTTAATAAATAATTTCCGGAAAGCCGAATTCCAAAAGTGATGGTCAGAGCTCTCTTTGAGATACAAAGTTATCATTATAATATGTGAATAACTTTTTTTATATATTTTCATTGGACAGCTTATATGGTCTATTAGTGCACCTCAGAAGAAAATTGTAGAAATTGTGTGTTTTAATAATTATACATTTAAAATAAAAACGGCTCATTATACGTTTTTAAATACAGCTTTTCTATGAGAAAAGGTCGAATTTATTATTTGAAACTACGTTTTATGTATCAATAAAGGGTTAAAAAGTAATATACAATTTTTATTTGATCAATTTACGAGGCTAGTTATTTAATACCATTTTTTAAAGATAACCTATATAATCACGCGCGCGAAGATCGACGAGTTAGTTCGCGCCGGGTCATCCCAACGGTAGGACGTATCGCTCGCTTCCCGCGCTCTGGGTCGGTGACCGACCATCTCCATACGCCCGCCCGAGAAATGAGAAACGTACAGTGCAACTGGTGCAATTTGATACTTTTGTGACTGTAACTATTTCTCAGTTCCAATAATGTTTCTTTGATTTATAGTAATGTTGCTTTGAGTTATAGTAATATGTAGTACTGTAGCCCGCGGACATCTAAATCACCAAAAAGGTTACCGCTTGTCTTTGTGTTATTGTTATAGATTTTGCAATATTGTATACTAAAACCGAAGTCTTAAAGATCTTAACCCGCCGTAACCATAGACAGTGATAAATCTAAAATCTCCATTTATGTTAGTTATTTACTTTCGAGGTTACCGCATTGTTTCACAATTGTCATGATAAACAGATTTGTTCAATTACTACACATATCAGTAAGACCAGCCGTCCTCAACCTTTTTTTTGTGGGGCCACAAACACGTTTCGATCTTGAAGTGCGGGCCGCAAAAATATTTAGGTGTTAAAAAAACATATTGAAAAAAGAAAAGGTGGTCACAATAGAGCCAACTATACAATACATGATTTTGTTACCTTTATAATATTAGTTATGATGAAGAGTCATGCAATATAGACCAAATTTTGAAAGAGCTAACTTTGAAAGAACTAACAATAACTTTTAAAACTTAGTCGAAAGTTTTAAAATTCCAAGTGGGCCAATCACAAAGGCCCGCGGGCCGCAGGTTGAGTATGGCTGAGTAAGACTATGGAAAGTCACCATACGCAAGACCAGTCTGGCCATTTTGATAATAATTTACATTTTAGAGTTACCGTTTCAAATTTATACTAAAGATAATAGGCCCTCTGAACAAACCATAGACCAATTTTAAGACTGTTTCTGTGGCCGGTTTAGATGTTAAGATCCATTTGGTCCATAAACAAAAAATGCAAAAATTAAATAAAACGCATTTACTTAACTTTCTACTACAAAAATTCACAGATCTCGTGCTTTTCACGACCTTCTGGTACATTGAAAATGAATTTATTGAATTTTATAAAAAATATATTCCTTTGTTTGAATTAGTACTTACAATACTTTAAAATCACAGCAAATTTTAAAGTGATTCGTGTGTATGAAATTCATATAAAAATATTTAATTGTTATAAACATAACTATTTTATTGAAAGGTATTAACTATAACCCAAAATTATATAAAAAAATCTAAGATTTATTTTCAACTACGTCAACTCAGTGACGCGACGCGCATCTAAGGAGCGCGCTTTCCGAAATTGCGCCAACACGCTACATATTGTAGCATTTGTAGCCCTCGTTGAAACGCGTCTTTTGATTTGAAGCTTCAACCATTCATGTAGCCTTAAAACTTACGATACCAAGGCGATGTCGCACTCTGAACGAAAATGGGGGCTATAATGAATAGGGTGTGTCACTTTTGTATGGAGAAAAAAAAAGTGTGTTATTTCTTTGCGTAATACCTCTCAAAAGTTGCAGGGCAATAATAGAAATTAGAAAATGTCAAAATATTTTAAACTTTAATATACTTTTGGCTCGCTCAAGCCACATGAATTTCTGAAAAAAAAATATTTAAGGATAAAGTTCAAAGTCTGTTCAAGTGAAATTTTCTTCACATTTATTTGTACCAATTCACTTATTATCATTAAAAAATATGTAAATATGGAAATAAAACGATAAAGCATCGAGTTTTATTAATAAAAATAAAAATTAAAAAAACCTCAAAAACATTAATTTTTAAGAAATTTTCAAGAAGAATGGCGTTACTTAAAATCTTTTTTTATTATTTAATTTTGCCTTTATTTGCATGAATTTTGCTTGCAAGCAATAAACTTTTATCTGGCTACTTGCTGCTTTACACAACCTGCAGCTTCATTTGTTAACTTGACCTGACACATATTTTGACCGATTAGTCTGCGTGTGGTATGGAACTTCGGAAAGTCTTTCCGGACATTTCTTTTATCTACAATTTTTTAGATCATCGGTTTCCAAATTACGCAATAACGGAGGTTCTGTCAAAACGAGTCTTAATACTCTTGCCAGTCGATCATACTAATAATTATCGGACGCAAAGTAAATATTTGGGACGGAAGCAATAGCTGCGCTTGCTCCATTAGTTAGATACTCCATACCGGTCACATATTATTTCAGTTAGTTTCTCTAAAGCTGTTAAAGGTATCTCTTCTTACCTTTATTTGATACCTTTGTTGGTATATTAACTTAAAAGTTTCAGTCTCATTATCCGTCAAGCCGATTTATATAAATCGATTTGGTGGTAGAGGCACAGAATACAGGGAGAGGGCTGTGGTGCAATGGACTTTCGCTGTCTCTGTGACCTTTTACGTGTCTTCCGAAGCTTTTTAGTAGCTTCTGCGTCGATGTTCCCAATAGCCATACGTCTAATTGTCCTCTGATCAACAAGGAACGAAAGTTATTTAGCAGAAACAGTCTTGTTTTTCACACTTTGGCAAACAGCAAAGTTCTTTCATTTACATGAAGGATTTCGTGATAAAATTATATATTTTATCAAAATATGACCGACTTTTGATTCTCCATCATAGTTTTTCAATCAATGTCGATATTGACTGCAGTAAGTTAATATAAGCTGAGCCAATCTTAGCTCAGTAACAGTTGGAATTGATGAGAGCATCAGAATCAAGGAAAGAGTTTTCCATATCTCGAACAACTTCGGTACTGATACGTTTTGCTTGAGGTTCTTGATTATTTCAGTGCTCCATTTCAGGACGCACCCATTCATAATGTCACAAATGACAAAACAACTTCATAAGTTAGTACCTAAGTTGTTACTTTCATCTTTTTAGGAAACTGTCCATAATTCGTAACTTTGCTTTATTTCGAGTCATTTTCATTTAATAAAAATGACAATAAGTAATTTTTATTAAGCCATAATTTTAATAACGTGGTAAAAATCGCGTTGAATGCAAATACGTGATAATTTATGAACCAGTCAATCAAACTCAACCAAATCTCGCGACTAGCTGAGGCGTATGAAACGGGAGGGTAAAACCTACTTTTACGCTCTTGTAAAAGTAGGTATTAAAAACAACAGAATGTCAAAATTAGTATTTTTTTCGCTTTATCGCATTATTGAGGACGTTAGTATTATTAATATATGATTAAATTACTATTAATGTGTGTAAAAGTAAGAAATATAACTTGGCAATTCGAACACTATTTTGCGATATTTCTAAAACTTCAAGGTCGTTGAGCGAGCCATAAGTAGGTATCTAAAAAAAAATTGTGAACGTAGTTCTTAATGACACTCAAGATTACAACTTTTGAGAGGTATTAAATGTGAATATTCGAAAGTTAAAGAAAATGACACACCCTAATAATGAAGCGATCGAAAAAACATCAATGTTAAAGGTTAAGCTACAGGGCAAACCCTTAATCCGATCGTCTTTGTTTTAAGCTCAAATTGTAGCTGATTAAATTGTTCAGAGGAGTTTTTCTCAAAATTTTTATATCATTCTTCGTTTCCAAAATATCGAGCGCCAAATTCAAAAAATCGGAAACAATGAGATTTTTTTCCACTATTTCGGCCATATTTTTTTCGTTTTTTATTTTCTCGAATAATTCTTTTTGCACCTTAGCTCTAATTATAAATACGCGTCTTTTGAGTCTTTTTGAATATCATATCTTCACAACCTTCTGAGATTTATGGGGATCGCACTTTTTCGTGAAATCGGAGCCTATACTGGAGCGAACGAAAAGACATTTTCCATGTCAAAAAATGAAGGTTAAATGGGTATTTCTCAAAATAATTGTACCGTAACGTGCATGTAAAACGCAGTTACGCACACGTTTTGTTACGAACAAGTACAAAATGTTACGTTCATGTTGACATTTTAATATTTTTATGAAAAACAATGAGATAACAATTTTACAACATATTATCAAGTAGTATTCCTTCATTTAAGCAAAAAATAATCAAAAATACATAATTTCGTTCTGAAAAACAGGTTACGCCGAGGTTTTTGACAGTTTTTGAAAAAAGAACCACAGTGCCATCAAACTTTACAAGAGAAAGCTGCTCAAGGTTGATCCTCAAAATGTAATGAGGACTATCAATAATGATGGTCTGTGTCTTGGCTGGGTTAACAGTAAGTCCAAATGATTCACTCCAGTCGCTAATAAGCGCAAGATCAGAATTGGTAGCCGCTATTGCACTTGAAAGTTCTGATAATGGTGCCTGAGTGTAGATCTGCAGATCATCAGCATAGAGGTGATAGGAACTTGAAAGTAATTTTTTTATTGAGTTAATAAAGATAGAGAAGAGTAATGGAGATAAGACGCCAACACCCTAAGGAACTCCGGCGTTGATGTCACACCATGCAGAGGAGGAATCTCCAAGGTGGATGCGTTGCCGTCGTCTTTTTTGGGAGAGGGATAACATTTGCATTTTCCAAGATGTAGGAAAAACACCAGTTAAGATGGAAGTATTCAGGATTTTTGCTGTAATATGAGTAGGATAGTTATTAAAGGATTAAAGGATAAATAAAAAAATAGAAATAAGATTTTGAAAATTGAAAAACCTAGCAAGTACACAGTCGTAACGCGGAAGAGCCTAAAAAACCATTTCAAAAACATAGCAAGTAACATGACAACTTTAAAAACCTAGCAAGGGACGTCCCTTGCTAGGTTTTCAAAGCTGTCATGCGAGTTATTGAAGATCAGATATATTTTTTTTATGATTAATCGTTTGAATTTACTAAATCGTAATGAATATGAATGATCCGGGGCCTCGGCCACCTACTCGTACCGTATAGACACACGCACACGTTATTTCATAAATTTCATTGCCTTTATGCACCCGTTTTTTTTTAATCAAAAATGAAAATCGCTTCCTATCAATTATTTTTACTTAAACTTATTACTTATTTAGTTTGATGTAAAAAAAAGTTTTTTTATATCAAACTAAATACGTCTATACGTCATAATAGGATATATACGTCTCGGGTAAAATGGGTTTTATGTACGAGTTATACACTCTGCTTTTCACTTCGATTGTGAGGAAATTAAACAACAATAATGTAAAAATAAAATTTTTTCTTACATTTTAGTGACAAATTTTAAATATATTTTTGGAATGTGCTCATCAAGTACTTTCATTTGATACCCATATTCAAAAATTGAAAAAAAAATTTTTTTCTCAATTTTTTGTGACAAAATATATATTTTTGGAATGTGCTCATCAAGGCCTTTCATTTGATACCCATATTCAAAAATTGAAAAAAAACCTCATTTTTTTTATAAAAAAAATATAATTTTGGAATGTGCTCATCAAGGCCTTTCATTTGATACCCATATTCAAAAATTGAAAAAAAAATTTTTTCTTAATTTTTTGTGACAAAATATATATTTTTGGAATGTGCTCAGCAAGGCCTTTCATTTGATACCCATGTTCAAAAAATGAAAAAAAAAATTTTTCTTAATTTTTTGTGACAAAATATATATTTTTGGAATGTGCTCATCAAGGCCTTTCATTTGATACCCATATTAAAAAATTGAAAAAAAAAATATATCAAGGTCTCTCAATAAAATTGACACAACAAAACAATTATAACACAACAAAAAATGAAAAAACAGAATGAAATAACAAGTTAATTCAATGAAGTTTAATTGCA
This sequence comes from Agriphila tristella, assembly GCA_928269145.1. Taxonomy (NCBI): domain Eukaryota; kingdom Metazoa; phylum Arthropoda; class Insecta; order Lepidoptera; family Crambidae; genus Agriphila; species Agriphila tristella. The sequence continues at coordinate 4,868,180 of OV743439.1, read as the reverse complement.
TGTGTGGCTGTTTACCTGACGACCTTTGTCTTAAAGTCTGAGACTTAGACGAAGATTTTACTTTATGCACTAGAGCATAAAAAGCGATTTTATGCAGCCTAAACCCAACATAAACATAAAGACGAACTTTACGAGCATGAGAAGTGAAAACACATTTTTTTATGTGTTTACCCATACTTCCGGGTCGTTCCCGATGTTTTTCTTCCTAATCATTTCGCGTACTCCGTTCACATATGCATTTTATTTAATATGACAATTTGCAATGCCTATTGAAATAATGCATACTAAAAAATAAACTCAAAGTATCAACATTTTTGTTCACGCCCGAAGTCTACGCTCGAACTAGCGCTTACGCACACAGACGCATTTGCATCTGTAGTTGTTATTCTCTTGCCTCTCCCGCGCAGAATTTGACTTGCCTTATTTTGACTGCGCGCTCTTAAAGATTACTATTACTTTATGTTGACGGGTTTATTGACAGGCGCTATATTTTACGTTATTGCTCTGATATGAATCCCAGGCGTTTAGTGTCATAAAGTGTTATTTCTGTATAAACTGCAACTTTAATTTTTTTAACGAAAAAAGACTTCTCTGTGGTATACAACTCGTACAGACACCCTCCATATAAATGTCATAAAGATAGCTATTTTTGTTAATAGAGCGTAGCCGGGTCACGTGTATACAAAGACGGATGTAACACAGACGGGCTGCTTTCGATTAGGCGCTTTTGGTCCACTTCTCTCTGTAACGCAGCTGCTTCCGTATAAATAAAGTATTACAATCACGGCTGCACCACAGAACATTTGAAAATTGTCTGCAGTGTACAAGCTTACATTCGCTCTTTAATAGTCTGATATTACAAAAACGTCGTTTCTGGTCGCAATACTAACCTAACCTAATGAACTCTTTAGGAATTTCCATGGCGAGTGGCTACGCCCCCCGAGCCCCCCGCGGCCCCCGCTTTCGTGTCGTTTAGGCGCAGAATGTCCAATTCGCAAAATGTCCAGCGGTCGCATAACGTCCAATTCGCAAAATGTCCAGTTCGCAAGATGACCAGTTCGCAAAAATGTCCAATATTCTTGACTCGTTCTTATGGGAATAAAAATGTCTGCAAACCCTATACGGTAAAGAAAATGTTAAGTATTTTAATTCAAATAATATAAAATAAACATGACAAATCCTAAAAAAAATAATTGCAGTCTTGTGATTATAATTTTAAGCCCGATAATCCCACGGGAACTTGTGAAAAGTCGGGGCAGGTCACTAGTCAAGAATATTGGACATTTTTGCGAACTGGACATTTTGCGAACTGGACATTTTGCGAATCGGTCATTTTGCGAATTGGACGTTTCGCGACCGCTGGACATTTTGCGAATTGCACATTCTGCGCCTAAACGCCGCTGTATACCCCCTTTTATGTCTTTTCATTGCCTTACACAAACAAATGCGACTGCTCTACAAACTCGCACTCGCACAAACTATGGAGATGGAGGTCTGTGTTGCATCCGCCTTTGTATTAACGCAGTTCGGCCACAATAAATATGCTATATCTCGTGAAATAACGCGGTACAAGTTTTTTTTTGGATACCGTACCGTAAAGTACGCACCCGTACTGACATAACTACAGCCATTTTTGGCACCGTGGCGGGGCCAGAACGTATCACACATTGATTCCGTATTTTTTCCTCAGCTGAAGAAAATGGAGGATACATTGGTGGCGAAGGCGAAAGAAGTCAAGAGAAGGTTAGAAGATAAACTGAGAAATCGCTGCTTAAAGCAAAGTTAGACGACCATTTAATGAAATATAGTTAGGTTTTGATTTATCGAATTACTCTTCTCATAATAACAAATGTATGATGTCTAAAATGGATGTCAGTATCGTGGTGCCTGTGAATATGTAACACAGACTGAATTAATTTGTAAGTTATTTTAAGAGCTGGGTTCTATTTTATAAAAGTGATAGAAGATAAATTAGTCGACCGACCATAATATTTTTAAGCTTTATTTTATCGAAATTTTCTCCTCATAAGCTAAAATGAATGTGAATTTGTAATTATTTTAAGAGCTGGGCTCTGTTTCATAAATGTGAAAATTAGTTAATAGAAATACTTAGTAAAATTAAAATGAATCCCAAATTGATTTTTAATGATTAATCATTAATCGCAGATACAGTTGTTTACAGCAGTAACTATCGTCTTTATAAAATAGGACCCTAAAAATGTTTTAAAAATTGATAATAAAAGCATGAAAGTTAATCAAGTGTGTATCATTTATAGCAGGGATGCCCATACTTTTTCTAAAGGAGAGCGACCTAGTAAAAATTTATGGCTAAGAGATCGTCATTTTGACCGATTAATCCACCAAATATTTATCAAGAATAAAATTGCATAAGTAAAACTACATTTGGGTGCAAAGTGTCAAATCTGTTATCCTTGGCAATCGACCTTAAAACCTCTCGCGATCGACCGTTTGGGCACCTCTGATTTGTAGCTTTAAAGTTATTTTATAACTGGTTTCAAATTAATTTTATTACTGACAACAACGCGTACGCAACTTGACGCGATACGCGAATGCCCGACACGCTGTAGAGAGGTGTTTCTAACATAATACAATTATGTGAAAGAGTATAAATCATTTCTAATTTCCTAACTTCGGTAGGTAGTGGTGATATAAAATTGCTTATCAGCCTGCCTAGCATGACCGATTTATATCGCGTGATATAGCATTTTATGGACACTCAACTGTCAAACTCCTTTGTCTTTTTACCCACGACGGACGGAACGGAACGGAGGCGGTATATGCGTAGAGGATTCGATCCCGGGATCCCGGATTTCGGGATCCCGGGATCCCGACCGTTTTTCAATCCCGAAGTTTTCGGGATTGAGTTTTCATAATCCCGGGATTTTCGGGATTGGTTAATTAATTTAAAAATGGTTGCAAAATTAATGCGTGATGCTAAACGCTCAGTGCCAGTGCTCTCAATATAATTGCACGCCTATCATCCTACTAATATTATAAATGTGAAAGTTTGTGGGTTTAGATGTTTGGATGTTTGTTCCTCAATCACGCAAAAACTACTAAACGGATTTGGTTGAAATTTGGCACACAGATAGTAGATAGCTTAGATTAAAACATAGGATATTTTTTTATCCCGATATTCCCACGGGAACAGGAACCACGCGGGTGAAACCGCGGGCAGCCGCTAGTTTATCATATAAAATACAAGAAAACCCGTATTTCATTCAAGCAGCATTACAAGCAAGCAACTCAAATTAATCCAGCGGGTTTGCGATGGTTTCTTGGAATAAAACTTTTTTTATTTTGAACTAAAATGAAGACAAGCAACTCTCACTGATTTATGTGGTGATACACTTCAGTGTTACTGCTACTGAACAAAAATATATGAACATTATTCAAGTTTATTTAGAAATGAAACATTTTGTGACTCATGAATATTATTTTAAATCAGTTTTTGCTAAGAAACTACTTTACTACCTAGATACTAACTAGGTTTTTACATGAAATCCGTCTATTTGGTCGACGTTAAGAGAGGTTTTGTCAATTATCTTTATTTGCATAGTTTGTAAAATATTTTTTTTCCAATTTATTGAAGTTTAAATGAAGATCTTATTCACTTTTGAAAAATATTTTTTTATATACAAAAAGTGTCAAACTAAACTTAATTTGACCCTAAGTTTGATTATTTAGTGATTAGATTGGCTAGGTGTGTATTGTAACGTAAATTAAGTTGGTTTTTTCATTAAAGTACGTCGATTTTTGATGAAATCGAATATTTGAATTTTTAATCTTAATCCCGGGATCAGAAATAAGGGCCGGGATCGAATTCCCTATATATGCGTTTGGGGTTAGAGGTTGTGCGTTTGTTTGTGTGTTTGTCTGTTACCATTTTTCTCGGAAACTACTAAGCCGAATTCGATGCGGTTTTTTGCATTCAAAAGGTTTCATTTCAGAGCAGGTTCTTAGACATGTTTCATAGTGGTAGACCACCAGGGGGCTCTGCAGCAACCATAAAGTCAAGTTTGTCTATTACCATTTTTCTTGGAAACTACTGGGCCGATTTTAATGCGGTTTATTGCAATCAAAATGTTTCATTTCAGAGCAGGTTTTTAGATAAGTTACATGGTGGTAGATCACCAGGGGGCGCTGCAGCAACCAGATAAGTCGCGCTTGAGAAGTTCTCAAAAACTACTCAACTGATTTCGATGCGGTTTTCTGTAATGGGTTTGTAGGTTATCGGCGATGGTTCTCAGATAGATGTTATGGTGTTTAACCGCTAGGGGGCGCTGCAGTTATCATTTTCTCATTTATTTCCAAAGCGGTTTGACCAATTTGGATGCGGTTTTCTGTAATAGTTTTGTAGTTTGTCGGCGATGGTTCTTGGTGTTATGGTGTTCAGCCGCTAGGGGGCGCTGTAGTAATCATTTTCCGAATGGTTTGACCAATTTAGATGCGGTTTTTAGAGTAGATAATGTATGAATTCTTTAAAAAGTTTAAAATAAAATGGCAAAATTAAAAAATTTGAAAAAACCCACGACAGTTAAAATTGTAACTCTTTATTTTTGACAGTTAAACGTGATAAAACGCTATATCACGCGATAAAAATCGATCATGCTAGGCAGGCAGGTATAGCAAGAAAAGATGGGACTAACATATTTATGCACTGCTCTCAACGTAGAGCTATCTGAGATCGTACTTCAGATATTCTTCTTATAGAAACAGCATCTCAGGTACGACCTCAAGATAGCTCTTCACGTTGAGAGCAGTTTCTAAATACGGGCCCTAGTTTATTAACAAAAGTGCTATAGTTAAGTAATCAACGTTACGTAATTTTAAATAGAACATTATTTGATATCGATCCTTTGGTAACCCAAACAAACACGCGGTATGGTATAGATAGGTAAATATACATTTTTCAATTGCAAGTTGTAAAAGCCCAACAAATAAACACTTAACAAGTACTTAGAACTTGCCGAAGTTATATGGCCTAGGTGTGCACTGTTTGCTTTAGTAATTAACTGGAAATGTGGCAAATCTTATCGTTATCATGTCCCTAATTTGCCGCTTATTCCGCCATATAGGTATTCTGAGGGTATACATAAAGGCATGCAGTCCCTTCGAATAGTGATACTTCATCCGTCCTGTGTTAGTAACGAGTCTTGTAAAGTTATAAGCATGAAGTTATTGTTGATCTCTGTTCTCTTCATAGCCGTGTGTTTACAAAGCGAGGCTAAAATGTTCACTAGATGCGGTCTTGTTCTTGAGCTGAGGAAGCATAAATTCCTGGAGAGCGAGATGAGAAATTGTGAGTATAAATACTTATTCAATGTTCTTAGTCACTTTTCTTTAGTCTAACAATGTATTAAACATGCCACTTTTCCTGAATTACAAAACTTTGAATTGATTTCGCTGTATAGGTACCTATTACATACAACTTAAATAAACGAACACTGACATAACTTTATAACAGACGTTATTCCTTGACCATCAGCCATTTTTGATGTCCACACTGCTGGGGCACAGGCTTTCCTTATGGGTGGATAAGGAGGATGAGCCATAACCACCACGCGGGCCCAATGCGGATTGGTGGGTGTTAACGACTGCAAATGCACCCAGGACCAACGGCTTAACGTGCCTTCCGAAGCATGGAGAAGCTCGGGATGATAAATTTTTGGTCACCCATCCCATAACCGAACCTTGCGAAACTTGCTTAACCTCCGCAATCGCTGGGCCAAGCGCTAAATCACTGCGCCATCGAGTTCCTCATTCCTTAGCTAGGAAATTAAAAGTTATTCCTTAGCTAGGAATAACTTTTAATTTACTATTCTCCTACAGGTTCCTCAGATCTACCGTCACCATTAATGTCTCGGGTCGATTCCAAGTCGAGTCAAAGTGGTTTGTGGTATTGTCACTGTTTCTTTAAGATCAGAGGGCCTACTAAAGTTAACGCTAGTAGAATATATGGGATTGACAGGAGCTAAACGTTAGTTTACGTCATTCTCATATTGTAATTCTATTCTACTAGCGTTAATTTGAATAGAATGGCCATTTGAGTAGAGGGGTGGATTAAAATGGTAATAAATAACGAATTACCTTAAATACCGCAGGGGTTTGCCTGATAGAGAACGAGAGTGGTCGGCGCACGGACGTCATTGGCCCCCCCAACCGGGACGGCTCGCGCGACCACGGGCTGTTCCAGATCAACGACCACCTCTGGTGCAACGACTCCAACGTCCCGGGCAAGGACTGCAACGCCACTTGTGCAGGTCAATATCAATACACTTATCATGATTCATGTCAGTCTGGTCAACGATAGATGAGACTCGGTTGGAAAAGGAAAGAGAACGAGAGCGGTCGGCGCACCGACGTCATCGGTCCCCCCAACCGGAACGGCTCCCGAGACCACGGGCTGTTCCAGATCAACGACCACCTCTGGTGCAACGACTCCAACGTCCCGGGCAAGGACTGCAACTCCAATTGTGCAGGTCAATATCAATACACTTATCATGATTCATGTTCGTCTGCGCAACGAAAGATGAGGCTCGGTTGGAAAAGGATAGAGAACAAAAGCGGTTGGCGCACCTACTTCATCGGTCCCCCCAACCGGAACGGCTCCCGAGACCACGGGCTGTTCCAGATCAACGACCACCTCTGGTGCAACGACTGCAACGTCCCGGGGAAGGACTGCAATGCCACTTGTTCAGGTCAGTTGAGGAGTGATTTTTGAAAAGGGATTATTTCCATTTTTACTAAAACAAAAATATAATAATGCCACTGTCTAAAACTATGCTAATATCCTGGGAAAGCTCAGCTTTACAATGTCAGCATAGACGGCGCTCCATCCGAAAATCAGTTGTATTTGGCACATACCTATTACAAACAATTTTGATAAAATATATTGTGTAAAAAGCTAAAATCCTGGAAAAGCACGCAATGATAAAATGAGCGCCATCTATTTGGCCTATATTTTCGTGTCCAGTGGTCGTGACTCGTGGACCTCGTGGTGATGTAAAGGTTTTTCGCCAATACTGAAAAAAATGTTTATCATGGAAATAGCCCCTTTGGAAAATCACTCCTACCTACTCATTATCATGATTCATGTTAGTTACCAACAAGAAGTAGATTTATGTCCGTGGTCAGTCCTAATAAGGTCGAATATTGAACTAGGGCCGAACTTCAGTCCCTGTGAAGGTCTGCAACTACGTCTGTGGTCTATTGCTCGTCGTCCCGTGTTAGACGTAGGGTTCCAGGTCCCGGGTTCGATTCCAGGGGGGAGGTATCTAATTTGCTGGCTAGCACCTCTAACTTACGTTTGTCGGGCGGTTTGTTTCGCGGACGCCGTATTTACAATGCCTTCAGGCCTTCTCGTTACTTTTTTTTCTTATTTTTTTATCTATACAAGCGTGGCGAAGGGTCCATACAATCCCACCCCATGATTCACTTTTGAAGATCATATTTTTTTTGTAGAACAGCTTACCTTCGCCATTTCACCCCTCGCCGCTGATACCTACATATTTCTTTTTTACAGAGTTGAGAACTGACGACATCACCAAGGCCTGCACCTGCGCTCTGATCATCTACAGGCGCCAGGGGTTCTACGCCTGGTACGGGTGGATTGACCACTGCAAAGGGAAGCCTTTGCCAGACATCAGCAATTGTTAAAATGTTTTATGGTAGTTCGTGGAACGGAATTTTAAGTTGTACTGTACTCCTAAATACAAGAGTATCGTTTTGTCATGATTCTAAGTTGAACCCTTTTTCAGTAAGTTAATTCTACGAATTATCGTAGAATTAACTTAGGTAGGTACTTAAAAGGATCACTAGAAATGGGATCTGTTTGTTTCTAGTTTTTATTTATTAATAAGTTGTTGCGCGAAAATGTATGCTTTAATGAGAAATAAAATCTTGAAAATAGTAGTTTACTGTTGTTTTATACAAGGTTATTTTTAGTTAATACAAAACCTCTCGTGGGGTTGATAAGACCATCAAACTGAACAACTTTCGTTATGGGACCAAACCTCGAAATACAAAAGTACAATCTTACTCCAATCGAAATGTATGTAACAGCTGATGTAACGCATTGTAATGGCCCATTTACATGCTGGCCGAGCCATGACGAGCCATGGCGAGCCACCACCTTGCGCCCAGCGTGTAAACAGGTGAACGGCTTGGCTTGCGTAGGCTCGCGTGAGTTGGCCGCCGATCCGCGCCCGTGTCGGTTTTTGAACACAGATCAAAGGAGCTGGCGGCAAGCGCTTGCCACGTATTTACATGTTGGCCGTTCTTCAGTGTCGCTCAAGAGCTCGCGCCGTACGGGTGTATTTATGCTGCGCTGTGTATGACCGCGTATCAACAATACGAAATAATACTTCGTAGCTACATAATCTATTAATTATGAAAACATATTTTGAATGTGATACCTTGCGGTTTATATGGATTTTCATCATCCACCATCTTCTACGATGAACTTTTCGCTCCCTTTGTTTTTTTTAATAAAAATAAACGTGTTAAAATAGGCATTATGCCTCATTTACACTATTACTAAGACTCCGCTGTCCGTCTGTCTGTCTGTCACCGGCTGTATCTCATGAACCGTGATAGCTAGACAGTTGAAATATTCACAGATGACGTACCTAACCTATTTCTGTTGCCGCTATAACAGCAAATACTAAAAACAGAATAAAATAAATATTTGAAGGGGGCTCCCATACAACAAACGTGATTTTTTTTGCCGTTTTTTCTCGATATTCATAACGACAACAGCCGGAGAGTTGAAATTTTCACATATATTATGATGTATTTCTGTTGCAGCTTTAACAACAAATATGTACTATAGATATTTAAGGGGGGCTCCCATAGAATAAACGTGTTTTTTTTTGCCGTTTCCGGTACGGAACCCTTTGTGCGCGAGTCCGACTCGCACTTGGCCGGTTTGCTGAGGCTGGCCGAAGCTCGGAGCTGGCGGTCGCTCGCCGAGCCACGGCCAGCGTGTTAATGGCATCCAAGCGATCGCCGAGGCTCGCCGAGGCTGGCCGTAGCTCGGAGCTGGCGGTCGCTCGCCGAGCCACGGCCAGCATGTAAACCCGGCATAACGTTTTACAAAATCCCCCCTCCCAAATTCGTACGTAATACCTACTTGAACGCTCCCTAAACTAAAAGTTTAATGGAGTTTTTTTTGCGAAAAATGGCTATTTTTTTGCAAAAAATCTCCATTAAACTAAGCGACAGGGTAGTCTATATTGTTGCGATAAAAAGTACCACAAAGCTTCCTCAAAGTGCACTACTTTAGTCTTTATTTATGCACTAAGTATGTTTTGTTTTGGCTAGTGCTCAGACTACGCGCGCTTATCTATTGCCTAGGTAGGTACTACCTATGGTTGAAAAGGGACTTTTTTAATGAAATGTCTAGACCTAACCACCTACCTACCTAGTTAGGCAACATGTTAATCAATATTATCTTAGTAGGTATATAGGTATTTTGTTTTTGATCGCTTTAGTTACTTATTATTTACCTACTTCTTGCTTGAACCATACTTTATAGGTATGTTTTTTTTCCTGTTTCGCTTTCATTCATAGATGGTCCAATAATACAGAATGTTAGAGTTTATACTGTCATTACATAATTGATGTAAATAATTTTTTTGAAAAAAGAAATATATGTAGCTTACTTCCGCAAACAATATATGCAAGATGCACCGCCCGCCCGCCCGCAATAATATGCACATGCACACCACAAAATATCAGTGCACAATACCTGCATTTAGCAAGACAGCAACACACCTTGCACCTTCACCAATTAGGCTACTCTACACGTGTTTCGCCCCAACCCGGGGCATCCTCAGGAGTTAGATCGTGCGTAAACCAACACCGAATGAGCAACATTGCCCTCCGACACCGTATTTATTCTCTTCCTCCCCACTCCGCACTGAGTGACTGACAGCGTTTGAAGAATGTTGCCAGTTTCAAATAAAAAGGAAAAAGGAAGGAAAAATGATTTTAATTTAAATTGTGTACAAATAAATTGATATACATTAAATAATGTGTTTTCGCCTGGCTAGCTCAGTTTGGGTGGCGATTCTCTACGGCACCGAGGCGAGGATCCGAGATGAGCTTCTTGGTGATGAGATCCGCCCAGATTTACTAACTTTCAGGGGAAAAACAGGGAATTATGCAAAATGATAACCACTCAATATGGCGACAGATCAACAACAACTTTATTACTTCCTTTTCACAAATATAACAATTGACAGGTTAGCAAACAATACAAAAATAATTATAAGTATGGCCAACATAATTACGTCGCACACATGAGCCCGATTGGCCCATTTAACCAGAGCGCGCTTTCGTACGTCACACTCGATAGCGCGCGGGCAGCCGGATTGGTCGGCGACCATGGCGCGTGGCGCCCCCTACAGAGGTGGAGAGCGAAGGAGAAACGTGAGAAGCACGGTCGCTGGATTGACTCGGTACAGCTGGTGTTGCCAGAGCGGCCGGTGTTACATGCTCCCCCTCCAAGTCGCAAGACCGTCCCGGTTGCGAGTTGGACTTAGGTGACCGAGGCTCTATATTAGCACATCGCGGTCTACCGCGTTGCCGTCGACTTTGTATTGGAACTGAGGATACCTGACCTAACGGCTTTACGTACGGAGTGAGATCAGTGCTATGAAATTTACCTACATACTCATTTGTGTGCAAATGGACCAACTCATAGGTAGTGGCACTAACTATTTTGCTAATCTTATACGGTCCGTCTCGCTTAGGCATAAATTTACGTGTACGACCTTTAGATGCATTGCTTAATAAATGGGTAGTGATAAGCACTTCATCCCCTACCTGATATTGAGGTGCTGGACGTCGGTGTTTGTCGGCATCCTCCTTGCGACGGTCTTGTTGGCTCTCGGCGGTCTCGTTCAACTCTTTCCAATTATCTACGAAACGCTGTAAGTACGGTGTTATTTGGGGAAGAAAGTTTTCCTTATCCAATATAGCCCTGAGGTCGTTATGAGCCTCAAATGGTGTCCGCATCTCCCTGGCGAACATCATATACGCTGGAGAACAACCGGTAGTAGAACAAATAGCACTATTGAGTGCAAATCTCACCTGTGGAAGATGTTGCGGCCACGAACGATGTTCGTTTTTCACGAGAATGGAGAGATGAGTCTTTAAGTCCCTGTTTTTACGTTCTGCGGGATTGGCTTCGGGGTGATACAATGGTATCAGGTTCTGCTGGATACCTAGAATAAACATGCATTGTTGCATAGTGGCAGAGATAAATTGTACTCCGTTGTCAGATATAATCCGGCGCGGCAATCCATAACGCAGAAAGTACTCACTGACGAGTACTAGCGCGCATGCTTCAGATGTGGCTTCTTGTAAAGCATATAGCTCGACCCACCTTGTAGCAGTGTCCTCCACTATTAGGATCCACTTTTCCCCATTTTGGCCCTCTGGGAGAGGCCCAAAAAGGTCCGTAGCGAGTACCTCGCCACGCTGATTGAGGATAGGTGTCTGAAGTAGGCCAGCGGGCTTCTGGTTACTTATCTTGTACCTTTGGCATTCTTCACAGCTCTTGAGATACTCGGTGATGTATTTCCGCATTCCTGTGAAATAATACTTTTGGCTAACTTTATGAATGGTGCGGTCTATACCTGGATGACCAGCCATCGGGGAATCGTGGTACTCCTTCATTATACGCTCCCGCATTGAGGCTGGGGCGACGATCTGAGGTTCCTCTTCGTCAGCATCTGGATGGTAACGGTACAGAATTCCGTTATCCATGACGTATCCTCTGTCTAGCCACCTGGCACCTATAGGATCACTACCTTCAAGATCATTAATTATCTTAGCCACTTCAGGATCTTGTAGTTGTTCATCACGGAGATTTTCGGGACTGACACGTGGGATATCTATAATGACGGTACATATATCACAGCCGTCGACGTTAGTTTCATCGCACTGTGGCCGACTAAGTGTGTCTGCAACAACATTCGATTTACCTGGTATGTATTCATAAGTGATGTCATACGCCTGTAATTTCATCGCCCATCTTATGAGCCTTCCATTAGGAGTCTTATGGGTTAAAAGCCATTTTAGTGGTTGGTGGTCACTCCTGACAATTACAGGGTGCCCATCGAGGTAACCTCGAAATTTGTCAACTGCCCACACAACTGCCAGCGCTTCCCGATCCGTAGTGCTGTAGTTCTTTTCAGCTGCGATTAGCAGGCGGCTAGCATATTCTATGGGTCTTTCTTCTTGGTTCTTACCTTGCAGCAAGACGGCGCCTAAAGCATAATTGCTCGCATCAGTCCGGAGCACAAAAGGTTCATCATAGTTAGGCTGTACAAGGATTGGAGCGCTAGTCAGCGTCTGTTTCAAAGCCTCAAAGGCTTGTTGTTGCTCTTCTTTCCACCTCCACAGCTCGTTCTTCCGGGTGAGTTTCGTCAGCGGCTCGGCAATTAGTGAGAAATTAGGCACAAACTTACGAAACCAAGAGCATGTCTGAAGAAATGACTTTAAATGTTTCACGTTCTTCGGCTGGGGCATCTGCAGCACGGCGGTTACCTTAGTGGGATCCGGCTGTATACCCTCTGCAGTGATGACGTGACCTAGATATGTAATCTCTTGACGGCCGAAATTACACTTGTCCCTGTTCGCTCGGAGTCCAAACTGCCTCAGGCGGTCAAATACCTTTTGCAGGTGTTCCAGGTGGCTAATGTAAGTTGGAGAAATCACCAGCAGATCATCGAGATAGGCCAGGAGAGTCAGTCCTTGGAGACTTGAGCCCGAACGGAAACGATCTATTAATCGTTGAAACGTTGACGGCGCATTCTTTAATCCGAACGGCATGCGGATGAAACGATAAGTCCCAAATGGTGTAATGAATGCAGTCTTGTCTCTGTCAGCCGGAGCTACGTTTACCTGCCAGTATCCAGCTCGGAGGTCTACACTGGACATGTAACAATGTGGCTTAGTTGAATGCAGCAGGTCATCAATGTGTGGAAGCGGGTAAGTATCGGTCTTCGTAATGGCATTTAGTCTTCTGTAATCCACACAAAACCTGACGCTGCCATCCTTTTTGGGCACCAGGATTGCTGGGGACGTCCAAGCAGACTCGCATTCTTCAATTATCCCATCTTGAAGCATTTTATCTAACTCACCTTTCATGATGTCTCGTTTTGCAGGTGTAAGGCGATAAGGAGGGACAGCGATTGGAGCATGGTCTCCGGTATCAATCCTATGTTCGGCGTAAGGTGTAGCAGCTCCCCCTAGCTTGAAGATGTCTTCGTTCGCCTGAATAATAAAAGCAAGGCATGCCCTTTCATCAGATGTTAGTAATTTACCTTCATCCTCTCGGAGCATCTCGGCGGCGCAGCAGGAGATGGTTGGCCTGTGATGCTCGAACTCTAAAGGATAAACCTTATCGTCACCTGAGAATTTCCAGATAGATGTCGCGAAATCTATTATCATTGCAGCAGCGACGAGAAAATCGATGCCCAATAAGGTTTCGTTATCAACAGCGTCCGGCATCACTACAAAATCTAATGTAACAGACTTACTGTTTCTGATGAATACTGTGAGAGTAGTAGTCAACACTTGGCGCATTTGTGCTGAACCATCAGCCAGCTTCACTCGCATTGAAGAGGGCGCGCTAGGATGTCCACGTTCCTGCAGAAGCTTGTAGAGAGAACTTCCAACAACGCTTCTTTTAGCAGCTGTATCTATAAGTGCGATACCCTGAAAATCTAAAATTTTTATACCTAATATTGGCCGTGGTTGTGCCTGAGAAGCGAGACGGGTACGCGTTGTAAGAGAAGAAAAATCAATTTTGGAATCTAGATTTATCATTAACTTATTTTCCGAATCTATAGCGATTTCTTTTTCACATGTCATGGTTACCCTATTTTCGTCAGATCTATCCTGATTTTTCATGGTCACCCTACTCTCAGCTGACGGACTCGACATCAAACAAATATTCTTATCACACAAATCAACGTTATCATTATCATTAGAATTAGTCACACAGAAATCATTATCATAATCAATAAACACACAGAAATCATTATCATAATCAAAATTATAAAATGCAATTGGTAGTACTGCAGAAAAATCACTCAATGAACAATCATTTTCTTGTTTATATTGATAAGAGTAGTTTTCATGACAATAGTTTCTAGGAAAGATATTTAGGTACTCACACAATGTAACTTCGTTGTCACTAACTTGTTTGTTTACAAAATCATTACGAAAATAAGTTTTCGGCAGTACTTTAAAAAAATCAGTAGGAAATAGACACTCGTTACTATTTACGCAAGTAGGTGATAATAGCTGTCGTTCAAACGAATTTAGATAACTACACTTATTGTTACGACTTTGCAAACTATTACCTAATGTATTATGAGACAACGTTTCATTCTCAGTTCCAATACTAAGTACAAGTGGCTTACTTACGTGTGTATGTGACTTATCCTCGGAGAGGGAGCGGGAGTTCGATTCCGGGATTTCCGGGTGACACTCTACTAGCGATATGGCGTTGAATCGTGCATTACACTTCGAACAGTCGGCTCTCATCACTCCTTTCTCTCCACATCCGTAGCACGTGATAACGGCGGCGGCACTGTCTCTATTCACTGATGATAATTGACGACACTCATCACGAGTATGTCCCGTTTTCTTGCAGTACACACAGTATCTCGGTGGCGACGGCGTTCGCTTAAAGATTTTAAGGTCATTGACTCGCGCTTGCGGAGTCGGCGGCGGCGCGGTGAATCCTTCACGTCGCGCTCGCGGTTCAAATACTTGGCGGCGCGCTGGTACTGGTGCTTGATTTGGTACGGCGGCCGTGTGTGCGCGTGGTTGCTTTACGGGTTCCATACAATCTTCTATTTCACGAGCACGTTTTAACAGTTCTATGAACGTACTCACTTCTTCTCTTCGAATTCTGTTTTTTAATTTACTGTTTAGCAATCCGAACGTCATGTCCAGTTGGACTTTTTCATTTACATCGCCTCTTGGTAGGCGAGCAAATAGCGCTCGTACTCTGCTCACAAATAAATCTGTGGTTTCATCTGTTTGTTTGAGTTCGAATATCTCTTGGTAAATTCGATGGGGTGGACGGCGGTCCCCGAAGGCGCTTCTTAGTTGCTCAATTGCTTCTGGCCAACTTCCAGTATCATCTTTGACGCCATGCCACCAGGTCGCGGCGTCGTTGACGAGCAGCATGGAGAGACCGCGTATTGCATTGGCGTCTGACACTAAGGCGCACTCTTTGTAGGCATAGACGGCGTCTATGAATCCGTCGAGCGACTCGGCGGCATCACCGCTGTATCGGGCGGTGCAGCGAGCGAAGTTTCCGCTCGGTGATGGGGTCCCTGATTCCATCAATGGTGTGGACGTGCACGGAGGTGGCGATCTTGAACTCTGGTTCCTTTCACAGACGCGATCCAGTAACTTTTCCATGGCTTGCATATGCGTTTGCTGAAGCCTCTCCATCATGGCCATCACTGTGGTTTCTAAAAATTGTGGTTGTGAGTCTTCTTCTTGCCTCGCGTTTCGTCGCGGCATTGTGGTGTCCTGTTTCTACGATGCAGTGACCGGAAAAATGGCGTCGGTCGGTGCGTTGCGACTGCGACTTCAATGACGCGTAGAAAGATGTCGTTCCCTTTTTACGATTTTACGATGCAGGCCGGAAAAAGACGTCGGCCGATGCGTTGCGACTTCTATGACGCGTAGAATGTAGTCGTCCCCTTTTCAACGATGCAGGCCGGAAAATGGCGTCGGTCGATGCGTTGCGCCTTCAATGACGCGTAGAAAGCGGGGGATGATGCGGCGATCTTCTTTCACGTAAAGCCAACGAGGGGCTGCTGCTTCTGGCAGCCTCGTCGCTGTAGGCACTCCTGGTACCTAATCTCGAATAAGATATTCCTGCCTCGTGGTGTGCTGCGGTGCGGCGTTGGGCAGCCACTTTCGCCTGGCTAGCTCAGTTTGGGTGGCGATTCTCTACGGCACCGAGGCGAGGATCCGAGATGAGCTTCTTGGTGATGAGATCCGCCCAGATTTACTAACTTTCAGGGGAAAAACAGGGAATTATGCAAAATGATAACCACTCAATATGGCGACAGATCAACAACAACTTTATTACTTCCTTTTCACAAATATAACAATTGACAGGTTAGCAAACAATACAAAAATAATTATAAGTATGGCCAACATAATTACGTCGCACACATGAGCCCGATTGGCCCATTTAACCAGAGCGCGCTTTCGTACGTCACACTCGATAGCGCGCGGGCAGCCGGATTGGTCGGCGACCATGGCGCGTGGCGCCCCCTACAGAGGTGGAGAGCGAAGGAGAAACGTGAGAAGCACGGTCGCTGGATTGACTCGGTACAGCTGGTGTTGCCAGAGCGGCCGGTGTTACAGTGTTTTATTAATAAGATATTTAATTTTAAGAATTATTATTATTTGAGAAAATACGCAGCAATGGCGAGGAAGAGACGTCAAGTTGATTGTTAAGTATGGTTCTATCAACATTGTGTTTGATAATTTCTAGGTTTTCCAACACGTTCAGTCGTAGACCTTTACTACAAGTATGTAAAACCTCATAGGAATGGCCATCAAATAGTTGATGTCCGGTATTTAATAAATGTTTCGCGAAATGTGATCGTTCCGGGTGGCCATTCCTATAGGCGGAAATATGTTCTTTATAACGTATATCGAAACTACGGCCAGTTTGACCAACGTATACTGAATTACATTGGTTACATGTTAACTTATATATACCCGACTTCCTGCCAACCTCCGTTTTTTCCTTGCCATTGCAAATAGCACGCTGGACGGTATTAGTAGTACGAAAAGCCACGTGAACGTCGTTATTTTTTAAGATTTTTGATATTTTATCTGATATTTTACCTACGTAAGCCATACTCGACTGATAATTTTGAATAACGCGCTCACGTGGCACCGCATATAAAAGCCCAGTCACCTGTTTGTTGATTTTACTCCTAACCATGTTATCTATCATCCGCCGATCATAACCATTTGCAATGGCAATATTATAAATTGTATTTAACTCTCTACTATAGGCTTGGCCTGATAACGGTACCGTCATTAGACGATTAATATATGAATGAAAAGCAGCTAATTTATGTTGCCAAGGATGACAAGAAGTTGCGGGGATAACTACATCAGTATGTGTGGGTTTTCTATATATTTGAAAGTTATGGCGACAATGCTCCCGTGAGATAGTTAAATCCAAGAAATTTAACGAATTATTAACCTCAATTTCTAATTTGAATTTGATTTTTGGGTGTAAACTATTTAAATATTGAAAAAATGATTCTAACTCTTGTCTAGTACCTGTCCAGCATATAATAATATCGTCAACATAACGATAATAATAAATAATGTTATTATTGCCCACTATGTACCTATTCTCAAAATTGTCCATGAAGATCTCCGCCATCAAAGGTGATAACGGAGAACCCATGGCTAGCCCCTCCTCTTGTTTGTAAAACCCACCATTAAACTTAAAATAATTTTGTTGCATGCAAATATGTGTTAAGTTAATTATTTCATCTGCCTCCCCTGGATGAAGACCGCGGCGTTCTAAAATATTTGATAGTATATCTAAACTTTCTTGGTAAGGAACGTTTGTGAACAAACTCTCCACATCCAAGGAAAGCAGAAACGAGTTAGAAGGCAAAACAACATTCTTTATTTTCTCAATTAAATCTGATGTATTTTGAATACTATACTTAGGTGAGAAAGATGATTTATCTTTTATAATATTATTTAATCTTTTAGCCAACTCATATGCTGGACAACCTTTATATGAAACAACAGGTCGCACGGGAACATTGTCTTTATGTATTTTAGGTAAACCATACAACACAGGGGCCTGTGGATTCATTGGGGCGATATAGCGAGATGAATACTCGTTTGGAAAAATAAATTTTGAATTACTAATATTTTCTTTGACCTCTGTGTTGTACTTTGTGGTTGGGTCCGAGCGCAAAGGAGTAAAGTCACCGCTGTTAATTACTTCCTGAACTTTATTTATATACTCTGATTGGTTTAAAATAACAATACTATTTCCTTTGTCTGCTTTTGTTACAACTAAATGATTATCATTGATTTTATTTTGCAACGACTTTACAGCTCGCAGCTCGGGCCCACCACAGTTAGAAGGTTGTATTTTCTTTAATTGATTAGTTACCAAACCCTTCACCAAGTTATCCTTCTTATTCATAATAACCGCCACCTCTGAGTCCACCGCCAAACCCTCCACCTCCACCTTCCCTAATTGGTGAAGGTGCAAGGTGTGTTGCTGTCTTGCTAAATGCAGGTATTGTGCACTGATATTTTGTGGTGTGCATGTGCATATTATTGCGGGCGGGCGGGCGGTGCATCTTGCATATATTGTTTGCGGAAGTAAGCTACATATATTTCTTTTTTCAAAATGGTTTGGGACTTCCGCCAAGTGACGCCTGATTCAATCAAAAAAAAAAAATGATGTAAATAATACTTCAAATTAATGTTTACAATTACCAAAATAAATAAGTATGTAGGTATATAGTCTTTATTTATTTTGTTACAAATTTTGCGGTTTGGTATTCCCACGTTGAGAAAAGAGTAATGAAGGAGAAACGATTTTCTCCTGGTACAGGTGTTTTTACACTAAAAGAGGGAATCAACCATATCAAGTGCTCTAAGAATTTTATCACTCATCCTTACTAATATTATAAATGCGAAAGTCCGTTTGTTTGTTACGCCTTCACGTCTTAACTACTGAACCGATCGTGATGAAATTTTGCATACACGTTGTCAGGAATACAGAGAAGGACATAGGGTACCTTTCATCCCGAAAAAAATTGTGTTCCCGAGGGATAGCAAAAAAACTTTCCACGCAGACGAAGTCGCGGGCGGCCGCTAGTTAAATAATAAAAAAAAAATATTTACGAGTAGGTATTTTATTGATCGTAAATACTTATGTCTAAATAAAATTAAGATACTATTACTTTAAAAGATACTTATGTATAGAATACAGCAACATAAAATTTAAAAATGTTTTTTACCTATTTCAAGTGTTTGGACCTTTTCCTATATTTTAAGTGCAACCATAATGACAATCTAATAAATAAAACATACTAGCGAAGGTTACAAAAACTTAATGTAAAAATACTATAAGTAGGTACTTAATTATTTTAAGGGTTGACCAGATTTCATGTTAGCACTAATAAAGTAGCCTGTCTCTTAACACTTGCTAATGTCGGGAAGAGGTTTTCCCCTGCAGTGGTTGATCCAGCCGTACCAGGCGTTGAACCCGTGGCGCTGGTAAATCTTCTTAGCGCAAGTAGAGGCCCTGGTGATGTCGTTAGTCCTTAGTTCTGAAATAATGTTTTGAGGAATATTTTTATTGTGGGAATCGATGATGTGATGTGTAATGATCATGGGAAACTTGGGGTTGCTCGGTCTCCAGTCAATGCTTGCTTTTAGACGTAAACAAGAATAACAAAGAGCGTATGTACCTAACCCTGCAGTTGTGAAAGTGAGATGAAGATACGTAACGTAGGATTACCATTATCCAATTTTAATGTCCCCACTTCTGGGGCATAGGCCTTCCTTATGGATATAAGGAGGATAGGACATAACCCACCACGCGGACCCAATGCGGATTGGTGGGTGGGACGACTGAAAGTTCACCCGAGACCAACGGCTTAACCTGCCTTCCAAAGCACAGAAGAATTCAAGATAATAAATTTTTGGTCACCCATATCATGGACCGACCCTAAGCTTAACATCCGCAATCGTAGGGCCAGACGCTAAACCATTGCGCCACCGAGCTCCTCGTTGGATTTTAATTAAAGGGCCTATCTATCTTTACTTATTTAACCGCCTAGCGCCTCTATGGTCTAGTGCAGGGGTGGCCAACTTGTCTAGGGCTGTGATCTACTTTAAAATTTCCGGGCCTATTGAGATCGACTTAAAGCATTCAGTTTTGGGGTATTTTTTACTACAAAACCGTCGCACCCGCCTCCCGTACCGTTCGGTTGCTACTTGATTTGCTACCACAAGCAAAGCAGTTTATTGTTATGTCTCTCGCGATCGACTGCACTGTCTCCAGAGATCGACTGGTAGATCGCGATCGACTTGTTGGCCACCCCTGGTCTAGTGGTTCGTCCACCCGTGTAAGAGGCAGGAGGGGTCCCGGGTTCGATTTCCAGGGGGGTACAATTTGTACTCGATTTGGTTGGCGGTAGGGCTTAATTCAAGTCCGCCTGGCTAGCGATCACCATCTTACCTAAGTCTGACGCCATAACAACAATTTAGAAATTGTTGTGTTTCGGCAGATAGAGTTAAGATAGCCAGTTCCGCAGGGATGAGGGTTCCAGGTGCAGTGCGCTTCCACCTTCTGCCTTATCGTCACTTCACATCAGGTTAGGTGAAGGCCAAGCACTATCTCTACTCTCTCTCTCTCTCCAAAGAAACTATGGTAGAGTGAATCCTGGTTAAACTTACGTGCACAAGTGACATTGCAGTCCTTGCCCGGGGTGTTGGTGGTGCTGCACCAGTACCGGTCGTTGATCTGGAACAGCCCGTGGTCTCGGGAGCCGTTGCTGTTCAGCGACCCGATGACATCTGTGCGACGCCCGCTTTCCTTTTCCACGAGGCAAACCCCTAGGATCAAGGAAATATTATTAAAGATCAGCATTAGCTGCACGACGCCGACCGACGACCGAGCAATGCTGAGCACCGAGCCTAGCAGCTCTTGACTGATGACGTGTAGGGGCAAAACACGTGTAGCTAGTAGTTGGTATAAGGTTGGTAAAGTGTTGCAGTCGGTGTGTCTTCAGGTCTTACATAGGTTTTTTAGAATCTATCCTGTGGGTCAAAATTATTGAGTACTAAATATTGTTTCTGTCTACATCCATTATAATTGCCTTCTACAAGGAACGCCTGATTCGATGAAATACTTAGATTTTTTAAACAATCACGCAATAAGTCTTTGGAAGCCGATTTTAAAAACAACATCTCTCAAAAGATAAATGCTTGAAGCATTTGTAAAGAGGTTGTTTTACTAGAATATATCTAGGAAGACAAAGTAGAAATAAAGTGTGTAAGTAGAATAGTACTTACAGTTTCTCAATTGGTTTTCCGGAAACTTCTGCCTCCTCAGCTCTCGAGCTAGCTCGCATCTAGTGAATGTCTTCGCCTGGCACTCCAAGCAGAGAGCAGCGGCTGCTAACATAACAATCAACAAAGACTTCATATTTCAAAGTTCTCGATACTTGTAAAGACGAAAAGCTATCAAAGTTAATGCAACCTGCGAAGATTGAAAGTGAAAGATAATTGTGGATATGATTTGATGAGGGAAAGATTCGCTTATATATACAGATTTGTGTTGTAAACCATCAGCCTTATCAAGGTTTTCAACCTTTTCGGCCTACTCTAAATAAAAGTGTTATCTATTTGCCTATAAAGGGGGAATTTTCTAATGAAATGCCTACATGTTAATCGTTATCTAGGTGTGTCATCTATATTGTTTTTAATCGTTTTAGTAATTATTTCTTTGTTTGAATTCATAATTGTTTTTTTCCCGTTTTGCTTTTCGTAATTCTTGGTTAACAGAAATCATACAATAGGTTAGTTAGTGGTCATACCGTCATTACTTATTTGATAAAAATAATGCTTACTGTTAGTGCTTACTTAATAAAGTAGGTATTATCCTCGTTATTTTGTTTTGTCTCAATTTTGCGGTTTGGTCTTCCCATGACTGTTACGAAAAATTTACAAAGGAATGAAAGGGTAAGTATATAAAGAGATGATTCTGCCTGTTATGTCACAGTTCCAGTTTCCTTTGGGAAGAGTCTTGTTAGAAGAGTTTCTCATGATGAAGTTGTTATTGGCAGTTATGGTTTTATTCACTGCAGTGTGTCTGCAGTGTGAGGCGAAGAAGTTCTCATTATGCGGTCTGGTCCATGAGCTGAGGAGGCAGAAGTTCCCAGAGAAGGAAATGAGAGACTGTGAGTTTTTTTATTTTGATGAGCTTTTAGGAAGGTAGAGTGATATTACAATGGTAGCGAGAGACTGCTATCAAATCTAGTTCAAAGTTCGGGTATGTTCGAATATCCGGTCGAATAGAAACAAATACCTACTCGTAACGGGAATTTCACCATGAGTTTTTACATAATGTACAGTCAGTGGCACGAATCATGAAATTTTTTCGACGGAGTGGGGATAAGTTCGCGCATGTGCTCTTGTGAGCGACCAATAGCGCGCGCCCCTCTCCCGCCGCCCGCGCCCCTCACCGCAACGCATACCCAAAATACGCGATCCGCGCAATCCCCACCCGATTTCATGATTCGTGCCACTGACTATACCTACATATAAAATACTAGCGGCCGCCCGCGGTTTCACCCGCGTGGTTCTCGTTCCCGTAAGAATATCGGGATAAAAAGTATCCTATGTTTTAATTTAGGCTATCTACTATCTGTTTGCCAAATTTCAACCAAATCCGTTTTTTTGTTTTTGCGTGATTGAGGAACAAACATCCTAACCCACAAACTTGCACATTTATAATATTAGTAGGATTCCATCCTCTTAGGAAAGTTATAAAACCGTCTATCTGTTGTCGAAGATGTGTCTACCATGGTTGTGCCATAACACGATCCTTGTTTAACACTCGATGTGTATATCGGGTCATTTTGAACTTACCATCCAAATTTTAAGGATGTGTCCATGAAACTAAACAACTTTCTGTAAGAAACATGAGTCAAATTTCGCCACTAAATTTTGGTCATCCCATACTAAATTGATCACGTAATCTCTTTGATTTGTATGGCAAGTCGATTTTTATTTTACATATTTGACCATGTGTTCCTTAGACAAAGTTGTTCAGTTTCATGGACTGAACACATCCTCAAAATTTGGATGGTATGTTCAAAATGACCTGATATAATTGAACGTATGCTACGAATTATTATCACGATTAATCATCATAGGGGTTTGCCTCGTTGAGAAGGAAAGCAGCATGCGTACTGACGTCATCGGTCCCCGCAACAGCGACGGCTCCCTCGACCACGGGCTGTTCCAGATCAACGACCGTTACTGGTGCAGCGACTCCAACGTCCCGGGGAAAGAATGCCACGTCACTTGTGCTAGTGAGTATTGTTGCTAGCCACGGAAACTCTAATATAATAAAAATAAGTAAATCGGAACAACAGCACACATTGCTCCGATTCTCTAGGACATATGGTTTGGTTGCACAAGGCTATCTTTTCAGGTTAGAGTATTTACTTCTTCACGGTGATTTTTTGAACAATCGACAAATTTTGTGCTGTAGCTAGACTGTCAAACTGAACAACTTTGACTATGGATGGAACCAACTTAAACACAGCAAAAAAATAATCAGCTAGCTGTTCCACACATTTTGGTCGAGTAGATATTGTAGTGCAAAAGGCTTTTCTACGCTACTACTATAAGCGGATATATGGTTATTATCCTTTTATGTACCCTACTAAGTTCTTGCTGGGAATGCTGGGGATGAACTCTTTGGAAGTCAGGCGAGCTCGATTGGAGATTTCAACCGCTATAGCGATTTTGCGTGGGAATATGGACTCGCCTGAATGCGTGGAACAATTGTTTCGGCTATATGTGCCTGAGAATTATTTACGCATACGCTCCAGTCGTAGGCATCAACTGTTTGCGCGTCCACCATGTCGCACGGTGGCGCGTAGGCAGTCGCCGCTGTGCCGCATGCATGAGGCACTCAACGCGCTCCTGGTCACTTACCCTGACTTTGACGTATTTGTGGACAATCCGAAATCTTTTGTTAACCAAATTGATTTATGTTTGTAATACCTACCACATAATTATGTAATTGGGTCTATCCCGTATAATTATGTATATATGTTACAGTCAAAACTCATATCCGGTCAAAACCACTTTTGACTGCAAAAATCAGGCAAAAGTGGTTTTGACTAAGGACGTTGGTCAAAACCACTTTTAACTGATTTTTGCAGTCAAAATTGGTTTTAACTAACGACGTTGGTCAAAACCACGTTTAACTGCAAAAATAATGGGTAATATTGATTTTGACCAAATTATGTAAGTTAAAAGTGGTTTTGACTACGAATGTTAGTCAAAACTACTATTGAGGGGGACTGGGAGCCTATTTAATAATTAAACAAGTGAAATTTTATAAATGGTGAGATATAAGTAATTGTAAATTAAATCTTCACACATTTCAGTGTATAATCACCGCTCTATTCCGCCCAGCTTCACATCAGTGAAACAGTGAAACGCAACCTAAGCCATGTTAACGTATAAATAGCATTTAAAAAATAATAAAAATAAAAACTACCTGTTAATTATTTTTATTTTTAAAAGTAATTTATAAGTTAGCATGGCATAGGTTGCGTTTTAACTGATGTGGAGCTGGGCGGAAAAGAGCGGTGATCATACACTGAAATGTGTGAAAAGCCCGCTTCTTTCCACCTAGCTCCACTGCGCAGTTGCTGTTGCATTTAGCCCTGTCAGGTGTAGGTATCTAAAGTAAAAGCCCATGGACGCAAATAGCTCTATCTTCCAAAAACTATCAAAATGACATAGTTTCAATATTATATTTAAAATTAAAAATAAAATAAATATTTTGAGATCGAATTTCTGCGTATTTGCTGTTCACAGGTCTCCGTACAATGTCGAATTTGCATGGACAAAACACTTAAACGTTACACCTTATAAATAGTTTTATGAAACTTTTTTGATGATTTTTCTGATAATTTTCACTAACCTCCATAACTTTTTTATGAGTTTTGACCGATAGTCTGCCTTGAAATCAGGCAAAACCACTTTTGACTGAGAATGTTGGTCAAAACCACTTTGGACTAAGAACGTTGGTCAAAACCACTTTTGACTGCGAAAATCAGTCAAAACTGATTTTTAACTGAGAGCATCGGTCAAAACCACTTTTGACTGATTTTTTCAGTCAAAAGTGGTTTTGACCGGATATGAGTTTTGACTGTAACATATATAAATAAATAAAATAAAAAAAAATATTAACGTTTTCTAAGGAACTACCGATTATTTTTTTTACATCACAAAATTTGTCGACTGTTTTCGACTTCACGGTGATTACTTTGAAGAGATTTAGCGTGCCCGCAGACTACAGACTTTCTATCGGCCGACAGTTTAGTCGGGCTCTCAATCAGTATGAAGGTGTATGCAGGTGCGCACACTAGAACGATTCGGTGTCGGCCGATAAATAAGTTGGATGGGCTTCCCGACTAAACTGTCGGCCAACTTTCGGCCGATCAGTATTGGCTCATATCCACGCGCGCACACACGACGATCGTTTAGTCGGCCGGCTCGGCCGATAGTTCATTTCGCTCCGAGTTTTGGCGCCGGACAGTCGAGGGTTTATTAATAATGGCATCGCTAATTGATCGGTCGATCGATTTTTTGGTATGAATGCTAAAGTATTAATTCATTTCATTCCCTTTTAATTACCTACCTAGTAAAAAATCTGTTGTCTAGCATCCATATGCTATGTAGGTAGGTATGTTTTGTTAGTTATGTATGTAAAATCAAATATTCAGCTTCAGAAAGCTGAACTGACTTGGATGAATTTTTTTCGGAAGATCGAGTAATTTGGAATGTATCGTGTAAAATTTTCCATTTATTTAAACTTATTTATTTATTTAAACTTTATTGCATAAGAAAATTCAATTGGCGGACTTAATGCCTTAAGGCATTCTCTAAAAGTCAACCGGAAAGGGTGTTAAAGAAAGAAACCGTGGCGGCAAAAAAAATGGATAACTAAATATCCGTTAATCATAAATAAGGATCTAGCTAAAATAAAAATATAAACCTACATAACAATACATACACAAATAATCCTAATTGCTATAACATATATAATACATACACATCCATTTAATAATCTATGACTGAAGATTGGATGTACCCAATATTCTGTTCTCCATATTATGAGAGCAGTAATATAACTGTTTTGCATTCCAACAAAACAGATATTATGTGTGTGAGAAAACGCACAGCGTTGGTGAAGAAGCGTTCTGATTCTGCATAAGGAAATATCGTACTTACTGTGATAATCCCGTGTAATTTCTGTCTTTAACTCACCACTAAGGCTGCATGATCGAATTCCTTTACCTTCAGCAGGCAGCCCTATGGCGCAAACGTCACTGTCAACTTCATAGTAGTCTTCACCTGCAAGCACTTACGCAACGCTGTGCGTTTTCTCACACACATAATATCTGTTTTGTTGGAATGCAAAACAGTTATATTATATGTGCTTCTAAAACGCACAGCGTTGGTGAAGACCTGTTTGATATCTGCTGGTGAAAGAAAGACAAACGCTATGTGAATTCTCAATTATTCAACAATCTAAAATAATATTTATTTCAATAAATTATAAGATAGCAGGTAATATTAAATATTGTTTTAATATTTAAAATTATCTGCAAATGAATAAAATCTGTAATATTTATTAAACAAATGGTGTAGGTAATATAATTCTAATGAAATTCAAATACCTGAGATCAATGAAACTATCTTGAAATAAAGTACCAATTAAACTGATCTATAGAGGTACTTAATTACCATCTATCTTTATCTTCTTTGCGCACTCCTGCACTGGATTTATAAAAAATAGCATTTTCTTACTACTTACAATTTGACTCTAGTTTCTTTAGATTCTATTCTTGTGGCTGGCGCCACTCAATTAAGAGAATTAAACTTGTTTGAGTTATCTAAATTGAAACATACATACATATTATAGGTGTACCTATTCTGAACAATATTGCTATAATATACAGAACTGTACATGTTGAACATCAAGGGCTATTTAATTTAAATAAATATTATTAACCCTTGAAAGTTACCTATTTTTATTAGTCAAAAATTTAGACCACTACCAGTATTTTATCACTTCCTATTTATGGTAGATAATTCAAGTAATGTAAATGCATCTCCATTACAGGCCAGCAATCAAATCAGAATTGTTGCTATAATTTTTTTACAGTATCTCTGAGAGCTGTGTGTTCTGTTCTGATAAGCTAAAGAGTACTTTTTTGACCCAAATTTGTGATTTAATAGGGTGTGGTCTTGCCAAAGACTTGTACTATGATACTAATCTCTGAGGAAAAATAATATATTTTACCAGGTAGATAAGATATTTTTGTAGTCAATATGTAGGTAGCTAGGTATATATAGGTATAAGAATAGTATGATTTGCATAATTATTCTGTAATATTTATTGCAAGAATATCTTTATCTCAATACTCTGTAGATGTTACTCTACGTTTACTATAAGTGTGGACCACTTTACTCAAAGAGTTTTATTAGTTAATGTTGAATAACGTTAGCTAATACTAATATAGCTCTTAGCAGGAATAAGTGTGAGCTAACTGATCTGCCCCCACCCCCAATTTTGTAACTATATAAGGGTTCTAGTTAGATTATCCATCTGAGGTGGGTTCTTACCCATTGTGAAATAAAACTATCTGATATGTAAGTTTTTTATACTTAAGGTTCTGCAAAGGCTTATTATGCCTGGAGGTCCACAAGCAAGAATATTTAGGAACCAAGGTTACCTGATGAGATGAACTTATCTCGGAATCTTGGGATTGATTGTGCAAACATAGACAGCATCTAATCTGAACTGCCAAGGACGGCACGGATGAAGGGTTGTCAAGTATTGCATAGCCATGCTTTAAGTCCCAGGTGAAGTACCTTATCCAAGGTTACCAGGTCACCGCTTGGGACACCCCATTTAGGTGTAAAGCCTCCGAGGCCTGGGGCAACGAGTACGAGGCCACTCTAGCACCGTCGTCTCAAACTTGGCGGTCGGCAGAGCCGTTGTACCCCCCCGAGAGGTACGCCGCCGAAAGCGTGATGGTAAATCACTCGGCTATCCTGCAGCCCTACCGTCCATTCGAGCAAAGTAATTGCTCGCCTAACTACCTCCCTGGTAGCGGAGGTGTATCGAGCAAAAGCATACCTACACTACAACCCTGGTAGTGGAGGTGCTTCAATCAAACCAAACGCATACCTACCACAATGGTAGCGGTGGTGTTTCAATCAAAGTTTTGCTGTCTAACTGGCCGACTAGGTCATATTACTATTATATCATTCCTGAGGTGCATTAACAAGATTATGTTGTCCTACTGGATGAGTATGTACATACTTTGAGACCGGGATCCGCTCCCTGCTCTTATTGGCACCTTAAGGATAAACTGGCGCATACTGCAGACATACTTAGAAACATCTGAGTGTCAATACTGCCAATGTCTCTTGTGGTGTCACTATTACTTTAGACTAGCTTATGCTGAGACGTACTTACTGACCTTAACCACTAAAACAGTTATGTAATAATAACATTTGCAGGTACCACAAAAAATAATAATAATAAAAATAATATTACTTATGGACTGTCAACCATAACCAAGGCCTCTGTCTAGGCTACCAAGTCCCTGTTGGTGGTACGACCCCATTTTAGAGTGAGGCCTCTGAGGCCTGGGGAATGTGTTGTATGATTTTAATCCAACAAATTAGCTCATATTGACTCTGTGAGGTAAGATTCTTCATCGTAGACATGATGAGTGAGATAGACACTTCATGAATAAGAGTCAGTTAAGCAATCGAAAATATTATGCCTAAATCGACAGTGTAAACACTCTTTTGGGCTTGTTTGTATTTTACAGTTCAATAGCCCCACATATTTAACATCTCGCAAAGGGATGTGCTCCTTTTGAGAACTTCTGATAGTACAGTGCACTAATCTTCATTAATGTTTCGGTACCTCTTGCCATAGTAATGTAACTTTGACTGCTAAACTAAACTTTGACCTTTGTTCCAGGATTGACTCCTGTAAATTAAATACTTTCAAGAGACATTAACACTCCTGGAGTTTGACTAGTTAACCAATCTCAATATTGCTCTATTTACCAGCAAATAATTTTCAAGGTAGATTAGAAGTCTTAATTCTCCTTCTCCCGTACACAGAAAGAATATCTGACCATGTTAGACAGTTATAAAAGTATGGAGGCTGAATATAGTTGTTGGAATAATTGATTTCTACTTTTACCGTCAGACTCACTTGTCTAAAATTAACTGTATTCCTTTGTCTAGTTTCCTTGCTAAACTCAGAGGTGTTTACTGCTTGGATAAGCTATTAGTTATAATTTATTTTATATTTATTTATATCAGGATTTATTTTAATTCTGGTATTTACTAGCAAAACTCAGTCGCACTGTGCAGTGACATATTCTTATATTCGTTATAATATTAGAATATGTCACTGATGTCACTAAATAACTAAAATCCTTTGCTATTATCAATTCACTACTATATTAACACACATAATTCAATAATTAATTTAATAGCCCAACTGGGAAACATTTATAAAAGTTACATAGGTACTGTATAACATACATTCTAAAGTATCATTTGCCATCACAATGGCTTACCTACTCAAACTAATGCACAACACTTATTTTCTTTTTATTTACTTTATCTTCAGGATAAAAAGTAGGTATTTGTAACACTCTCTGATTCTAAACCTGCCACCCTGTTTCAAAAAATTAAGGCCATTTATTTACTACTCTACAAGTAATGTAGCCACTAGCCTGTGCCCTGTATGTAATGTATACTACTATTTAATAATGAGTTGTAATCATATTACTGTATTGAAACATAATTTTACATGCTGGAAACAGCTTATCGAGTAGCTTCAAACCTGAACCGATAAGTTTATTTAAATAATTTTGCATGTTGGAAATGGCTCATCGTGTAGTTCTTAACAAGATGGTCTGGAAACATCATTGAGGAAAAATTTATTCCCTTCTCTTCACTAACATAATGAAAGCATACTTTTAAACAGTGCTTACACTATAATTTTCCAAAATAAAAAAAAAAATAAAAAATATTATATCATATCGTGTCTATCTATCTATATCTACTTAACTCTTATGTAAATGTAAGTATGTGACATAGGTCTTAAATAACCCGTGTGTCTAATTTTGGGAATCACAAAAATACTGTATCCCAAAATTCAACAACTTTTTTACTGAATAGATAGATACTCAGCACCTAGAGAAATTCTTTAGGTAGGTATATACTACTTATTTCTATACATCATTTATTCTTCTTTGTCGATAATCTTATAATAGCAGTTATGCAAATGTAAGCCAGGACAAAGTGATAGTCAACCAAGTTGTTCTATTAGTAAGAAAGGTTTAACTCACTTGGCTGAGTTGCAGCCCAATATGAGAAGTTCCGAGTGATTATGATTGTATCTCAGGTCCCGGTACTACACACTTGCACTTGAGAGACTAGTCATGCTCATAAACCTTTAAATTTACTGAACAGAGACAGTTCAACACTGACTGGTGTAGCAGCTTAACATTTCTAAACAAATAGTCCAATGACAAAGTTTCTTTTATTCAATATGTGTCAAGAATTCAGACTCATGGCAGCTGGTCGCTGTTTTAGCCCTGGGACCGGTCGAAACAACCGAAGAGTTAATACTTCTTAAGTTGATTTGGCAATTTTATTAACAATTCTGAAAACTTGACTCATAAAAATATCGCACGGGCGAGATGCGTGGGCAATCGGTTCGGTTCGTTCGGTACTGCTTTCTCTGTTAAGAGAGAGAGAGAGTTTGGAGTCAGTGTCCATCATCCGCTGATGAAACATCCCCGACCAACAATGTACAAGATTACTGCTCGCTCTTCGTCCGAAGTAGCGAGCGTTGTATCTGTATTTCGAACACCCGTAAGCACCACCATCTCGTAAAATAATGCAACAAAACTTACGAAACCATCAGTTTTGTAGTTAGGATTCTTGAATTCACTATCACATTCAAGTAAACCGCACTTTTAAACTATTTTCTTTAATACAAAACATTTTGCACGCGGTCTCGGCAAAATCAAAAAACGCTATGAAGTTGACAGTGACGTTTGCGCCATAGGGCTGCCTGCTGAAGGTAAAGGAATTCGATCATGCAGCCTTAGTGGTGAGTTAAAGACAGAAATTACACGGGATTATCACAGTAAGTACGATATTTCCTTATGCAGAATCAGAACGCTTCTTCACCAACGCTGTGCGTTTTAGAAGCACATATAATAACCATTCCAGACAAAAGTAAATTAATTTTCATTGTGCGACAGTTCTCTTCAAAACTCGGTTACAAACTACACTAGCAAATCATTCGAAACATAAGAAAATACTTGTAGCAGTGTTATAATGTTAAAAATGAATATTTTTTTAACTTTTTTATTTAATATAGCTGATGCCCGCGACTTCGTACGCGTGGACTTTATGACTTCGGCGTATGCATATAAATGAACTAATGTAGTTACATAAGAAAATACTTGTAACAGTGTTATTTATGGCTCTGCATCAGGTGTTCCAGATCTTCGATTTTTATACCTAAACAAAAAATGCTCATCAGGCTCAACAACTTTTGCAAAAATGTCATTTTTATATTTTGTATAGTTTTAGCTGGACCATTATGGTTCTGCATCAGGTGTTCCAGATCTTCGATTTTTATACCTCAACAAAAAATGCTCATCAGGCTGAACAACTTTTGCAAAGATGTAATTTTTATATTTTGTATAGTTTAGCTGGACCATTATGGTTCTGCATCAGGTGTTCCAGATCTTCGATTTTTATACCTCAACAAAAAATGCTCATCAGGTTGAACAACTTTTGCAAAGGTGTCATTTTTATATTCCTTATAGTTAAGTTGGACCACTATGGTTCTGCATCAGGTGTTCCACTTCCAAAAATCAGTTATACCCTAAGTTACGCCCAAGCTTAACAGCTATATAACAAAAAAAATTCATTCGAATCCGTTTAGAATTTCCGGAGATTAGCGTGTTCAAACAGACAAACAAACAGACAAACAGACACACTTTTTTTGTAAATTCTTACTCTATTAGTATGTCTCCATCGCCCCAGATATGTTTTTTGAAATAAATATATGTAATGTACATTATGTACAGACACACTTTTTTTTACTGTTTTATTATATGTAAGGAAGTCGGCCGACAGTTGGCTAGTCTGCGCACTCATCACCAACCCGACTGTTTAGTCGGGCCAGTGTGCGCGCTAGCAACCCAACCCGATCAAACTATCGGCCGATAGAAAGTCTGTAGTCTGCGAGGGCGCTTATAGCTGTTTTAAGCTTTATCAAGAAGGCCGGACAGTTTAATTCAAAAAACTTGATATTTTTTTTGGGCAGTATAACAATTCGATTGCTATTTTGTTCTAGATTTGAGGACTGACGACATAACAGTGGCATCTACATGTGCGAAGAAGATATTCCGCCGTCACGGGTTCTATGCTTGGTATGGGTGGGTGAACCACTGCAAGGGAAAGCATTTGCCTGATATCAGCAAGTGTTAAGCATCCGACTTTCTTCAATGTGCCTAATATACAGTTTAGGGGGTTCCTCAGGGAACATTCCTAGGTCCGCTTTTATATGGATACTATTTAAAAGATTAATGAATGACTATGTGTTTATTTTCATTGATGTAAAACGCATTTGGATAATTTAACCAATAAAAAGTTTGCTTATAAATAAATTAGTTTGTTTTATAAGATTGAATTGTAGAAAGCAGAAATTCTTAAAAGTTCACGCGTAGTGCATTATGGATATAGGCTTGATATTCCTAGGTGAGACTAAAAGAAGACTGCAGTGCATAGCATCAATCAGCAATTTGGCTCCTTTACTGATATTTTTGGATAGCATTGTTTATACCTCATACCATGTTGGATCTAGTTTATTACTTAATATGGTAAATGAACTTTTGTGTCGACGACTGTTCATTGAATTGGATAAAAATAAATATTAATCAATAATTGTTTCGCTTATGAAATTGCGAAAAGTGATTGATAGGTAATATAGGGTTATCGTTTAAATTAAACAGCTGTGCAATAATTGAGGTGAGTAACTCACTGATAAGAGTTGAGGAAATCGAATTGGTAAATCAATTTAAGTCTGAGTTTTGTCATTATCGTTTAATGCACTGCAAAAATATATGTCGGTAAGGTAAGTAGGTAGAAAATGATAAGATTTAATACCTACCATCAAGTATACTGTTTTTCATAACTAAGTGAGGGGTAGTGATAAATAACAGAGGTTTCAAAAGAGGTCACGATATTTTCTGTGATTTACAGCATTTTTCAAGTTAGAAGATTTCATTGCAGTACAATAAAGCTGTGTAACAGCCGTACTAAACGTGTATTATCGCATTTCTGTTGCGTCATCTGGCATATTTGGATACAAACGTGCCACCTGTTTCGACCCAAAAAGCGTGTCCGGTCGCAAAAGCGACATCTCCCGGGTTACAAATTATGAATATTAAAAAAGAGACGGTGGTGCGTCCCACGCATGCGCGTCCCATCGACTCCTGGGAAGTCAGAGCCACATTGCAGTCAGCGTGGTGATGTCCGCTAGTGCGGATGGGCGGCGCGGGCTGGGCGCGCGGCGAGGCGCGCGTTGCCGACGACTCCGACTTTGAAACCTTAAAAAAGCTCCTCTCCTCCGAAGAAGGTTGGACCTTGGAGTATGAGAAGGACGGCGTCAAAGTGTGGGCTGAGGACGCGGCACACGGCGCGCTTAGGACGGTCAAGGTTTGTTGTCTTTTTGTCGCACACATCCTTTGTTGTCATTTGCTTTTGTTTTAATCCTATTATGTATGTGTAAAGGTAGTAATTTTGTTACTCAAATAGAAGATTTCACAGATTTTGAACGATTTCGGCAGTTTTTAAATATTTTTTTCAAAAATGCAATCAAGAATAAAAAGGATGAAGGTATCAGCAAAAACTGAATTGTTATTGTATTTTCAGGAAAGTATTTCAGCTGGGTGAGGCGTCAATTCGTACTCAAAATGTAGCTCTCTGCTTTTCATGAAGCCTGGTTGTTTATTTTTGTTTTACAATCGCAGGCACAGCATTTTGTGAATATAGGGCACACCAATGCGTTGGAAATCAAAACGGAAATGAGCCATTTTCGATTAAATGGGAACATATATCGCCCCACCAACCAAATCTGAGGAGTTATACATTTACGGTGACAATGTCTTCTAACACGAACTGATTAATCTCTTACTGCTGTATAGAATCCTTATGCCAAAATTATTTTCAGTGGATAGGTACTCTGATGAGTTGTTGGTCACGCTAGTCTATGATGATAGGATGACGTTGATGTTAGCTACTTTGAAGACAGAAATTTCAATTGAGGTTTGTGTCAATCTTATTGGGCAAAAAGCTTGGAAAGCTTTCAACAATAACTAGCCGTGGCGCCATAGAAAACCCGTGCCTTGTCCACCTCATGACAAATGGCAAACACTTAGATGGTGATAGAAATTATGTTAACTATGGATTCTGTTATATTCTACGTAACATCAGTTAGGCAAAGCACAGCATGAACGCACGTTTGTTGAAATTGACAAAAACAAACAAAGGAACATAATTATTAGTAATCCTTACCTACAATTTCAATATCAAGATCATCATTAGCTATTCACTCAACGTACCTACACATATGATATGGGTTTTATATATGAAAAAATACTACATCCGTTGAATTTATTACAGCTCTTTGACTATGACCAAATCTGTGGTTCGCTAGTTTATGTCTTTTATCTATTTGGCTTGTCTCAGCCAAGTTTGATTTATTGCCAGTGTCTGGATTTCGCTCCCAAACGACCCATGAATTTCTCGAGTCTTTCTTAGAGTACTAGTATAGTACTTATTATATAATCTGTGTTTAGAGGTACCGCTCTAAAAGAATTCCTATCTTTTTTTCATATTAGATACTTATCCGCCTATAAAACTATCACCAAATATGGAGTTATAGACCGAATCATTTCATCATCAGATCTGTCTATGAAAATCTTTTTGAAAATAATTGTAATAAAACATCTTTTGCTGTTGTTTTCGCTGCTACACCAAATTTTAGCTTTATTTACCTCACTCTGTAATATAATACCATAATATGAATCTCCTCAAATCTCGTCATGGCTCGGGTCCTGAAATTCCCACAAATCAATTAGAATCTTGGCGAAGATTAAGGGATTATACTAGCTCTGATTTTGTTATCCTTAGGGATGAAACTGACCTTTTCCCGTGTGTATTTAGGCGTAACTTGAGCTTCTCTTCGCTAATCTGTGCTATGGATTGAATTCCTTTTGATGATCTATTTATACGCCGACCTTTTGGAGTGCCTAAAGTGGATCAGTAATATATCTGACTAAAGTACACACAACGCAAATAACGGTTTTGCTAATATTTGAAATCTTTTTTATAAATATAAATATATTGTTTTGTCCTCTATTTTCCTAAACACCAACCGATTGTGATGAAACTTTGGTATCGAAGGACAAACAGTTAGTATTCATCCTTTGCCGTAAGTTTTGTGTAGGCAAAAAAAGTACAGTACAGCTACTTCTATATAAAAAGAGACTCATAAGATGCTTTTATATTATAAGTAGGTACCCATCTATTGTATTGTATTGTCTAGCGAAGATTTTTAAAATTTAATGTCATTAATATATTACACAACATGAAAGTACGTATATTATGGCAATGATTATTTCTTTACGAAGTGAGTCGCTTCCGCTTTCCGTCTTGTCTGGGTAAAATTCTATTACCTGCCCGTGAGTAGGTATGTCAGTGATAGAAATATAGTCCAGAGGGAGCATAAGTTACTCAGGTATAGTGTAGCTTCCCACTTGTGAAATAAATTTTGAAAACAGACGAGTCGTTTACGAGATGCCTCCTATCATGCAAAATTTTTTATTTTAGTTAAGAAGAGTATTCATTATTGCTTCGGTACGTTGTCTTCATCCACCCTGACTGATGACTACACGTTAACAAATTCATAGTCCGTATGCACGCCGTCAAAAGTTCCAATACTTTGATTTATGGTGAGCTCGTCAAGCTAACTTTTTGAATCTGATTGAAAGTTGAGTCTCAAAGTTGCTATGAATAGGATGACGAAGCGACTTTTTCATTCAGATTTGCCGCTTTTTATTGGGAATTTTTCCCGTTTGTGATGAATAACAAAAACGTTTGGTTATAGACTATCCGCCCTATAAAACAAAATGTTAAGCAGTCCTCTGTAAAATTGTGTATGAAGCAAACTGACGTGTAATTTCACGATATAAAACATTTTGCTCGATTTATTAATTATATTTTTTTCATCAAGCGAAAGACATTGCGGTAACCGAAATCATCTGTTTCATTCATGGTTTCATTTTACAAAACGAAAAACAGATATGACGCAGTAATTTCGTCATAATAGTACCCACCAACATGTTTATCCCTTACCCATTCAGTATAAAGTGTGACTCGGCCGCAAAACCACAAATAGACTGACTATACCCAGGCTCGCCCACCGCTCTTAGCTTGATTGCATAAATAATATTCGCTTGACCTCATACATGCCCCTGACCTTTGGAAACTTTAGTTAAACTCCCAATTTTATAGTACACATTATATTATATTCCTTTACCTTCACAGAAATGATGACGCGCCCTATTTTCTGTAAAGCATGATTATTAACAGCTTATTTAACGTCCAAAGCGCTATTCACCCTGTTAACGCGTGGTTAAACACGGCGATTCCCAGAATTATTCTCGTTCTCTGTTATTCCTGCTTAGTTTGTTACCTTAAATACATAAACGAATAATGCCTTACCTCTTTGACCTCCATTATCAGCAGTAAAGCGAAGTAGCGCTGTTAAAATTAATGTATAAAGGGTTTTGCACATTAAACGATATAGCTGATGCCTCAACACTCGCAGTTTTATTGCAGCCTTTACAGATCCAACTGTAATGGACGTCATTACTGCGCACTGTAAACTTTGCTAGTGTCTGAGTAGGTACTGTTATGATTATCGCTTTTTCTATTTCCTACCCTTTCCAAGTTTAAGCAAAAGGAAAAGCAAAAAGCTTCTCTCTTTTAGTCACTCAATAGTGTTTTCAGTATCTAACCCTCAAAAAAATACTTCCACGAGAACGTGTCTTTTGACTGCAGCTTACGCTATTAGTTTAAGTAAGTAAGATTATAAAACAAGAAATACCTAATGGTAGATCCATTACGTATTTTTTTTCCATTTATATTAGAATGATGAACTAAGCGAATCTTTGGACTTATTTAAATATAGCCTGAATCTAGGCCTTCAATCCAATCTACTTAGTACTAAAACTACACATGTAATTACCTAAAATAAGTATGCCAATTAGATCAAAGTGTCGCGGGCTTCGATCGTCTCGCGGGGCAGGAAATTGCCAATATGCCGAGTTCGTGCTTATTTAGTCGAATAACGGTCGCTGACGGTACTTTACGTTCACCAGCCATGAGATTTCGTCGCGATAAATTTTCTCTAAAATACTTAGGTTTACTTCTTTATATGAAGTTTATATGATTCTCTTTTGTTTAAGCTTCAACGTGGAACAAAAGATTTAGGATAAAATATCATTGCGGTTTTTAAAAAAAATAACGAAATGTAGCACTCATATAAGATACCTACTCGTAATTCTACATGTACCTATAATATTGTACCACCAAACAATTTTAAGAGAGTCTTTTATTGATATGTAGATTAATAATTTTGAAATACAAAATGTTCTTGAAACAAATTGGTTCTAAAATATAATGGTAGAGCATACTTATTTGTACAAGTTGGGAATGTAAAATTAAATGTTTCGTTACTCGTTGTTGCTCTTTTTGTGAGCACCACCCCTTATACCCTTGGCCCTTGGGTGTGAGCACGTAATTATCATTCATTTGAAACGCTTTCATCTTCACACGATTGAAGGAATTTGTCCCTGTCTTGCAATACGTGGTTGTGATTTAGTTTAGAGATTTAGACCCTTTGCGAGGCAACCGCGGCTCAAGATTAAGATAGAGACGTAAAAAAATGTAAAAAGACGTGTTTGAGGTTTTGCGAGGTTGTCGAGATGAAAATGAACATAAATGTAACGTAATAAATCCATGATGTAACGTTATTTATTGTAATATATTTCCTTAAAATCGTTTCCAAT
This sequence comes from Agriphila tristella, assembly GCA_928269145.1. Classification (NCBI taxonomy): domain Eukaryota; kingdom Metazoa; phylum Arthropoda; class Insecta; order Lepidoptera; family Crambidae; genus Agriphila; species Agriphila tristella. The sequence goes on along the minus strand of OV743439.1, from coordinate 4,830,087 downwards.
GAACACAGGGGCGCTAATTTTCAATGATGAAACCAAAACTAAATCGTTACTGTTTCAGTTTCGTTCATAGAAAAATATCAGGTTAAGCTTTGTTAAATTTATTGAAAGCTGTGCCCAGAGAGCAATTTAAATGAGAATTCTACAACTAAACCAATATTTATGATAACGCGAACGGTTTTAATTTTATTGATCATAACCAGAGGTCCGCATTGAAATTATTTAAATTATAATTTGTTTATTTCTGGACTGTCACGCGGAAAAGAAAGTAAAGAGTGAAGTCAAAGTAGATTCATTAAAAATACCCACCAAATACTCTTCCTTTTTTGAAGTCCATTTAAAAGAGTGCCCAAATCATAACACTTAAATATGGACATGGAATGACCGGCAGATATCGATGTTAGAAAAAAATAAAAAAATAAATCATCACCAACGCGATTGTGCCCCACTTGTGCAAAATAAAAACAATTGAATCGGCAAACTACGAACTCTACATGTCTTGCTACGAGATTACTACGAGGCTACAAGGCTGCTACGGAGCTTGATAATTTCGAAACCTAAAACTACCTCGTAACGCGACGAAACATCCACTCACTCTTTACAGCCTGAATACTGGGAATAAAGGAGCAGTTCCAAACGAGAAACTTTGCACATAACACGTAATTGCACTAAAACTCCTACGCAGTAATTTGAAATAAAATCTCCGAGTTTTGTTGGTTCACGTTCGGTACAGCTGTCTTGCGGCGGGAACACTCGCGGAATTAATTGAACAACTTTTTTAGTTACAGTTAATTACTTAGGCATTTCATGACATTTGGCAAATTCAAATAAGTACTTTCCATAGGTTTTTGCATACGCGAGATGTGATGAACAAATTATTCACTGTAAATGAATAAATGTAAAGTCAGTTTTCGATATAAAAATGATTTAGAAATCATATGTTCCTTTAAATATTTTTTATATAATGATTGTTTCATTCATAAAATCTAATTTCAGTTTGGTAAGTTTTGAGTCAAAAAGTTAGGTAACTTGAGAAACTTTTTGTTGTCAAACAAGTTATGAATAGATTTTACGTAAAGAAAAGAAAAGTGGGAATAATTTACATAGACGAGGCTCTTACATAGTTCAAACCTTTTTGTTAGTACGGAAATAAACGGGTCGTTTCTGGAAGGGCGAGTGATCGGGCCGAGGTCAGCGGATGGCCAGCCACCGACGACATACATTAGTCAAGACAGAGCCGGATTCTGAGGAAAGATTCAGAGATTTCACCTGTTTTTATTAAATGTTTTCTGGAATCATTCTTCCTGTCAAAAATGCAAAAATATTTTTTCTTTAAGCTGTGGTAATAACTAACCAAAATAAATTAATTTGTGCTGGTTGTGATTCATATTCACTGTCAAATGAGCCAGACTTACCTTATAAAAATCTTTTTCTTGTATTATAAATATATTTCTTGTATTTTTAAACTTATATTGTTGTTAACAACAGAACTTTCATTTAAATAAATAAAATAGTTTTAATAACTGTTGAAAACGTGAGTGCCCTTCCAAAAACAAACTAAAAAGTTAGTTAAAAACAAGTTAGTATCATTGCAGTCCACTGACTGCAATGACACTAACTTGTTTTATGAGGTCCACTGACCTCTTTGATTATTATTTTTCCACTGAATGGTCTCATGACTGCAATGACACTTGGTGTTTAAGTTGGCTTTTTAGTTCGATTTTGGCAGCGTAGTCGTTGTTTTAATATTTTTTGAACATTTTAGTGACAAATTAAATAGTTTTGGAATGTACTCATCAAGGAATTTAATTTGAAAACCATATTGTAATAATTGAAGAAAAAACATTTTTCTCTTTACAAACGGCGCCATGCTAATGCTAGTCCATAAGCCCGCGACAATATTGCCTACGTCATATGACATCACGATGAAATGCATGGCACACGATCGGAAATGTTGTGCAGAGCGAGGATCAGCCGACACATATTGACTTTTTTCTGACAAAATATCTATAGACTCAGGGTGATATAAAGATTCTAACGATACCCCATATATCCAAATCTTTTCATCAGGCATTAGAAGTTATGATGGAATAAAGAAACTCACATTCACACAAATATACATGAACCCTGAACACAATACACTCTTCTTTTTTGGGCAGTCGCCTAAAAGAAATCGCGATTGGTCTCGATTAGACTGAGTCTGACCCCAGACCTACCGGTTTCATTTCTTTGCTTTGCTGTTCTACTATGGACCGCCGGCCAAGAGGCTCATTTTCAATCTATCGCATATTTTGACGAGACCACATTGGCAAGATAGCCATTAGTTTGGTGTTATCAAATATCGTCGTCTGGGTTGCGATGCGAAGTTTTAGTTTTAGTTTTCAAAAAGAACTGCTGTTTCATACAAAAAATAATAACGAAATTATCAAAAAGTATGAAACAGCAGTTCTTTTTGAAAACTAAAACTAATCATTCTTCCTGTCAAAAATGAAAAAATATTTTTTCTTTAAGCTGTGGTAATAACTAACCAAAATAAATTAATTTGTGCTGGTTGTGATTCATATTCACTGTCAAATGAGCCAGACTTACCTTATAAAAATCTTTTTCTTGTATTATAAATATATTTCTTGTATTTTTAAACTTATATTGTTGTTAACAACAGAACTTTCTTATGAAACAGCTCTTTTTTTTTTTTCGCGATTTCAGATTTGGTCCCATAGTAAAAGTTGTTCAGTTTTATGGTCCCTATCTACCATATTCAGCTTTATAAGGCTTTACCAAACATCTTGTATAAATAAGCGATCGATTTATTTTTAACAATCGGAGTCCATGTTCAGGGTGGCATATCTCCTAAAAGCTTCCTACTTCGCAATCCAGGCGATGATATTTGATAACACCAAGCTAATGGCTATCTTGCCGATTTGGTTTAGTCCCAAAATGCGATAGATTGAAAATTACCCTGGTTGGCCGGCGGTCTTTAAAGCAAGGTAGAACAGCAAAGCAAAGAAATGAAACCGGTAGGTCTGGGGCCAGCCTTAGGGATCATCCACACAGCTCAGTCACGTTTTAGTCACGTCAACATAGTGATGTTCAAGACTCGAGTCCTCCGAGTCCGTTTGTCTAGAGTTCGGAGTCGTTTTACAAGGCTCGCCTCGTTTTCCGAGCTCGAGCCTTTTTCAGAGCTGGGCCGATTTCGAGCCATTTTTACGGCTCGAGCCTTTTTGAGAGTTCGGTCGATCTCGAGGCTTTTTCAAGGCTCGAGTCTTTTTCGGCGCACTAGTTGTGATGGGCTGCTGATGAATGAGGATATAAGTAGAGATAAAGCACAATAGATTATGCATCTGCGGTGCTATTTATAACATAAGACATTTTTATTTTTGAGTTAAATTTTGGAGACAAGAGTCAGATTTTCAGGGCATTGTGTGCTCGATTGGCTCGGCTTTAATGTCTCCGTAAACAATAATATTGTAAAAAATTTTATTTACGGTGATATTAAAGTCATATACATTAACTCTAAGCTTTTTTAGAGGCTCGCGTTCATTTTAAGACTGGAGCTTTTTGATAGGTCCGCGCTTTTTTGAAGGCTTGAACTCTTTTGAAGCCTCGAGGCGTGGCTCAGAGAGCTCGTTTCTAGGCTAGGCTCGGGCTTACGAGCCTACCGAGCTCACCGAGTCCTGCCAATCCGACCCGAGTCTTCAAAAGTAGAACTTGACGACTCGAGTTTTGTACAGCACTACGTCAACAGTGGGTCAAATTTCAATACAAGTTTTGACAGTCACGCACGTTACGCGTCAGTCACCGGCAAGTCATTGAATTGAAATTTGACTGACCGTTGACATGACTGAGCAGGTGTGAGTTGTCGCTTAATACGGCACCGTGCTTAACCTATAATACTACTATCATCAATTTCAATCTCTATAAAAGGTCAATTATGCAGATTAGGTATAGTTAGCGTACCGTTCGCAATCATTAGGGACGGTGAACGTCACTTTTGAAGTGATTCACTTATCCGCGTTTTTAGCCTTATCTTATCGGAGTGGCTTAACGATCTTAATGAAAAATCTATACCGATAAATCGTATCGCGCGAGAGTAATTCGAGAGATCAAGCGTTATCGATGTATTCGGATTTGTAACGCAGAAGTTTTAAAGTAACTTTTACCCTATAAAATTAATTACAACTGCTCTAAGAGTGAATTAATATGAACGCTTCATTAGTGTCGTGTCGTCTTATGCTATTATTATGGCAAAAAAAACCGTCCAAGTGCGAGTCGGACTCGCGCACGAAGTACCAAAAAACGGCAATAAAATCACGTTTATTGTATGGGAGCCCCCCTTAAAGATTTATTTTATTATATTTTTAGTATTTGTTGTTATAGCGGCAACAGAAATACATCATCTGTGAAAATTTCAACTGTCTAGCTATCACGGTTCATGAGATACAGCCTGGTGACAGACAGACAGACGGACAGCGGAGGCTTAGTAATAGGGTCCCGTTTTTACCCTTTGGGTACGGAACCCTAAAAAAGAGAGAACAGTTTTTAGTTAGGAGGCAAATATTTAATAAGTCGTCTCCTTCACGATTTTCGTCGGACTCTCTTCTATATACCTAAAACTGGTATGTATGTGTTCCTTGTGCTCTACAAAACACGAAACTGACGGTTTTAAGAGGAGAAAGTGGGGACACGCATAGCTATGACGTCACAAAGATGGCGCCGACCGTAACAAGTTTTTCTTCATTTCTCGAGTTTTATTACATCAATTTCGTTGTTTGATATGTCATTTGAAAGGTCATAGAATTGTCTATGATTGCTCTTTTGAAGCCTACTAATTTAGTTTTGTCGTTTTTGAAATATTAACAAAAATATGATTTTTTTTCATAAACTTTTTATTATTTACAGGTTTAAATTAAATATAGAAAAAGATTTATGTACCTAAGTTTGTAATTTTATAATAAAAACTAAAGTGCGTTTTCATATCTTCTCAAAAATATAAACATCATTGTAGTGCAATAATAAACAAACAAGTTGTGACCAATTCTGTAAAGAGAGTACTCATCATTTTTTTTTCAATTTCTATTTATTTAATGAATTTTTTCTTCATTTCTCGAGTTATACTGCATGAATTTCAATGTTTGATATGTCATTTTAAAGGTTATATAATTGTCTATGATTGCTTTTTTGACACCTACTAATTTAAGTTTGTCGTTTTTGAAATATTAACAAAAATATGTTTTTTTATACACTTTTTCTTATTTTCCGGTATAACTATAAATAAAGACAAACATAAATGTGCCTAAGTTTGTTAGTTTATAACAAAAATTAAAGTCCGTTTTATTACTTTCTCAGAAATATAAACATGATTGAAGTGCAATAATAAACAAACAAGTTGTGACCGATTCTGTATAGATAGTACTCATCAAATTTTTTAAAGGTCTTCTTTATTTCATCAAGTTATTCTTCATTTCTAGAGTTCTACTGCATCAATTTTGTTGTTTGATATGCCATTTGAAAGTTTATATAATTGCCTATGATTGTTCTTTTGAAAACTGCTAATTAGGTTTTGTTGTTTTTAAAATATTAACAAAAATATGTTTTTTTTCATACACTTTTTCTTATTTACCGGTATAACTAAATAAAGAGAAACATAAGTGTACCTAATTTTGTATGTTTTTAACAAAAAATAAAGTCTGTTTTATTGCCTTTTCAGAAAAATTAACATGATTGTAGTACAATAATAAACAAACAAGTTGTGACCAATTCTGTAAAGAAAGTACTCATCTGATTTTACCGCCGTTTTCACTATTGATTTTGAAATGATAAGTATTTAAGAGCTGTGAAAAAGTAGCTGTGCTTTTTACAAATTACAGTATACATATAATCTACGTTTACTTTTATATGTATTATAATATCACACATCAAGCAATTTAGATGTACTTGCTAAGCCATTATAAAAACAATGTACAAAACCAAAGTATCATTTATTATAATTACCTATAATATGATGGGGTTAATTTCCCTGAGAGGGGCGAACTCGTATTTGAGATAATTAAAACATTATTTATGAGCAGCTAGTTTACTTTATTGCAATTGACGTACACAATATATTGACAAGAGATTTTCTCATACTCTCTTTGGTATGAATACCGCAGAGCAGCGATAGCGCGGTGGCCAGTACTCACACTCCTCTTCACGGCGCTATCGCGGTCATTCGGAGACTCCTAGGCTGCTTCGCAGTCTCATCAGTCGCGGACCTGCTAGAGCCTTGGTCAGAAGGTCCGCTTCCATCTCTTCAGCTCGAAGATACTGGATATCTAATGCTCCTTCTTGGATACAATTCCTTACGAAGTGCATCTTCAAATCGATGTGTTTAGACTTCGAAGTTACCATTTGGTTTTTACTAAGCTTGATGGCTGCTTGGTTGTCATTTAGGATAAGTATGTGTTCGTAGGTAGCTCCTAAATCTTTGTAGAGGCTTTTCAAGTGAATAGCTTCTTTTGCAGCTTCGGCTAGGGCTATATATTCTGCCTCGGCTGTCGATAGGGCGATGCTTTTTTGTTTCTTCGACATCCAACTTATGGCTGTCCCCGCAAATTTGAAGCAGTAGCCTGAAAAGGATTTTCTGTCAAGTTTGCATGCGCCCCAATCTGCATCTGCCATTCCATACAGGTCTTGTCCTGTCTTAGTGAATTTTAAGCCGATGTTTTTGGTGGCTTTTAGGTACCGGAGTACTCTCTTGGCACTCTTGAAGTGTTCTTCATTATAGCAGTCGTTAAACTGTGATAGGTAGCTAATAGCAAACATTATGTCTGGGCGAGTTGCTACTGCCATATACATTAGTGTCCCTATCAGGTTTTTGTATGGAAGATGCTGTGACTCATTTTTGTCTCCCTTTTCCAATTTGAGTCCAGGCTCCATAGGGGTGGAAACTGTTTTGCAGTCTGCCATGTTAAACTTTTTAAGGCTGTCTTCGATAAACTTTTGTTGGTGTAATTTTATTTCTTCCCCATTGTAAGTTATATCTAAGCCAATAAGTCGTTTCGGTCTCCCCAAATCTTTTAGTTCGAATTTCGAATTTAGTAGGTCTTTAACCTCTTTTAATGCTTTCGGACACGAGTAGGCAATTAATAAATCGTCGACATATATGGCAATAATAATCTTTACTCCTCTTTTCTCCAGAATGTGTATACATGGGTCGGCTTCAGACGCTCGAAACCCTATGTTCTTCAATTCTTTGTCGAGTTTTATATACCACTGCCTCCCTGCCTGCTTGAGTCCGTACAATGCTTTAATAAGACAGCATACTTTTTCATTTGGAACGCTCTTTATGTCTCTTAGCATGTCTCTTGTTTTATTGTAGATGGTTAAATCCTCTTTTGTACTTTCATCGACCATAATCTCTATCAAGTATTCTTCTAAATAGTCGGGGTATTTCATCATAATCTTTTCTTCTAGTACACCGTTTAGGTACGCAGTTGTTACGTCCATTTGGTTCAGTTTTAACCCTTCTTCTGTAGCTATGCCAATAACGGATCTGATTGAGCTTAACTTCGCTACGGGTGCGTAAGTTTCGTTGAAGTCTATACCTGGTCGCTGCGTGAAACCACGTGCTACAAGTCTGGCTTTTCTTGTGATACTGTCATCAGGTCCTATTTTGTTTCTTAAAACCATCTTGTAGTCTACGACTTTCATGTCGTTGCTTTTCTTTTCTATTTTCCAGGTTCCGTTTTTGACATGTGCTCTGATTTCAGCTTTGATGGCCTCATGCCAGTATTCATCGTTTTCATTTTCATCTGATAGGTGTGATATTTCCGTGAATAAATTACTTTCATCTAGATCACCTAATTCAAAATCTTTAGTCCACGTTGGTGGGTGCCTTTCTCTTTGTGGCCTCCCATTTCCAGGTACTTCTGCTGTTTCAGATGCATCATCAAATGATTCGGTTTCATTTACTTCGTCATTTGGACTTTCAGTATTTTGTAAGGGGTTTTTATTGTTCTGTTCAGGAAATTCAATTTCTATTGAATTTTCTCTATTTTTGTTTTTCTTTTGTTTATTTTTATTTTCTTTTTCAGGCATATGAAGTTCTTTTTCTTCTACAAGGTTATCATAGCTCGTGTCTTCTTCTTGAAAGTACATTTTGTCTATGACCTTGATGTCCCTGCTTGTCACTACGTCATTATCTTTTGGTATGTAAACTCTGTAGCCTTTTGAGGTCAACGAGTATCCCATGAATACGCCCTCTTTGGTTTTCTCTGTTAGCTTTCCTCGTCTGTTCTTTTTTAGGACGAAGGTCTTCCTGCCGAAAACTTCGAGATGATTGCCAGACGGTGTTCGGCCTGTCCACTTCGTGAACGGTATATCGCCGTCTAATGCTTTTGAAGGGCTTCGGTTTATAAGATAGTTTGCCGTAGATATTGCTTCTGCCCAGAGCTTTTTAGGAGCATTTGCTTCGATCAACAGGCACCTGGCTTTGTCTAGCAATGATCTGTTCTTCCTCTCACTGATCCCATTTTGCTGTGGGGTGTAAACAGTGGTCAATCTTCTTTGGATGCCATGTAGTTTGAGGAAATCATCAAATTCCTTGTTGCGGTATTCGGTGCCGTTGTCGGATTGCAGGTGTTTTATTCTTTTGTTGTGAAATGTTTCAACTTCATTTTTGTATTGCTTGAAACAGTTGAATACGTCGCTTTTCTTCTTTATGAAATAGACGTGGCAATAACGAGTGAAGTCGTCAATGAATGTGACGTAATATCTTGAGCCGGCAAGTGTTTCACACTCAAAAGGTCCACAAACGTCGCTGTGAATTATTTCCAGCTCTTGCGTCGTGTAAAGATCATCATGTCTAGTAAAAGGTAATCTTGATAGCTTGCCTTTAATGCAGGTTTCACAAGTTTCCAACTTTTCTTTGTTGATGTTCAGTCCATACATTAAGTCATTTGTAGCCATTTTGATCAGATCCTTTTCATTTATATGGCCGAGTTTACGGTGCCACTCCATGATGTCGTCTTTTGTTTTTCCTTTTTGGGTGTAGTTTGCGGTCTCATTTTTAAATGTTAGGTAGTAGAGTCCATCTTTTCTTTGTGCTTCTAATGCTACTTCCCCGCCTTTTTCGATTATATAAGCTTTGTCTTTTTCAAAGATTATTTTGTTCCCTCTGTCGGCAATTTTACCCACGGACAGTAGATTTATTGATAAATCGGGGACGAATAAAGTGTCGTTAATGTTATACTCTTATTTTTCTGCGGTGACTGTTACTTTTCCCTTTCCTTCAATTTTGCTGGTGTGCTTTTTCGATGCCAGCTTTAAGGTACCATCTTCAGGGGTCATGGTGGAAAATTTAGATTTGTCGCCACACATGTGAGATGAACAGCCGCTGTCTAAACACCATAAGTTTTCACTGATCTTTGTGCTTGCAGTATTCAGGCAGACGTTGAAGTTCTTACCTTGAAGTTTGTTTGTTCTCTCTGTTTTCTTTTTGTTTCCCCAACATGCTTCGGTGGCATGTCCCTTTTTCTTGCAGTTCTTGCAAAATGGTTTTATTTTGTTCTTTTTGGAAAAGTACGCCTCTGATGAGTCTCCGGGCTGCTCGCCAACGTTCCTTGCTTGACTTTCTTCCAGTATTTTTATCTTTAAATCGTCAGGATTAGGTAATGTGTCCCTTGATTCGATAGCGATACGGAAGTTTTCAAATGTTGTTGGTAGACTGTATAACAGCATAATACTGAGCAGTTCCGGTGGAATTTTCAAGTCCATATCCGCGAGCTTGTCCACAATATCCATAAAGTTATTTAAGTGGTCACGGATATCTTCTTCATTAGTCATACGCTTTAGAACTAATTGCTTCAATAAAGTTGCCTTTCTTGCGGGCCCTGTGCTTTGGTAAATGGCTTTTAATTTGTCCCACACGGCTTTGGCTGACGTACAGATCTTTATTTGTTTTAATTCTGACGGTGACAGGAGAAGTAAAATTTCAGCTCTTGCCTTTAAGTCTTCCTTCATGTACGCCGTTCTTGCCGCCGCATCTGCGTTTGGCGATAATGCTTTTTCGCCGCTGACGATATCCCAGTAGTCATTTTTTATAAGGACGGCCTGCGCTTGTAAGCACCAGGTGTCATAATTGGTTTTCGTTAGTGGCTCTATGTTGCGGACGGTTGCCATTTCCCTTTTATTTTTGTCGCCTCTGCTACCACTTGATGGGGTTAATTTCCCTGAGAGGGGCGAACTCGTATTTGAGATAATTAAAACATTATTTATGAGCAGCTAGTTTACTTTATTGCAATTGACGTACACAATATATTGACAAGAGATTTTCTCATACTCTCTTTGGTATGAATACCGCAGAGCAGCGATAGCGCGGTGGCCAGTACTCACATAATAACAGTGCAAATAAAAACTATTCCCAACGTGTAGTGAAAATCACTTATTAAGTAGGGAAATGATGAATGAGATAATGTAGACATATAATTTAATTATCGAGTTTAGTGAACAGAGCATAGCAAGCAACATATGAGTACTACTCATCAACATCAAGAAAGTTATGCTGATTAAAACATAATTAATTATTTTCCAATCCTATCATACGTCAGTCTGTCTTACACTGGCACGATATGAGCTCGATATCGTGCAGACATATTGGATGGAGGTTTCAAGCTTGTGATGGGAATTAGGGAATTGTTATTAACCTCCAGCCACAGTTTTCTGGTAAGAGTAAGGTTTGGATCGGGATATTCGCAGTTTTCCAAATAAGTCTGGTAATCTGCTCTGTATAGATGGTGCTTCTGAACCTCTCTAGAAGGCGGTAATTAAATTACCACCAGTTTTCTCAAATGTTAAAAACCTAGACAAATCGAAATTACCAAGATTTCAAGCTCATATCGTGCCAGTGTAAGACAGACTGCCTGACAATGAAATGCGACTGTGCACGGTCAAAGCAAAAACGTATATTGAAAGGAGTATGCCATATTAGAAAAGAAATATTTTAATCAGCATAACATTATGGATGTTGATGAGTAGTATATGTTGATTGCTCTGTTCACTAAACTCGATAATTCAATTATGTCAACATTATCTCATTACTATTTTCTATTTTGTACAATGTGATTTACGAAAATATAAGTAATTTTCATTACACCTTGGGAATAGTTTTTATTTGCACTATTATTAATACTTAGTTTTGAACATTGACTCTATAATAGCTTAGCTTATATTACTTCTTATTTACTGGATCTGTGATATCATAATATGAATATCCTACTAATATTATAAATGTGAAAGTTTGTGGGTTTGGATGTTTAGATGTTTGGATGTTTGTTCCTCAATCACGCAAAGACTACGGAATGGATTTGGTTGAATTTGGCACACATATATTAGATAGCCTAGATTAAAACATAGGATACTTTTTATCCCGATATTCCCACGGGAACGAGAACCACGCGGGTGAAACCGGGCGGCCGCTAGTATAAAATTTATTACATCTGATATTGTAATAAAAAAGTAAACACATATTAGATATTTTATACTTTAATTTGTAAAAAGCACAGCTTTTTCTCTTAAATACTTATCATTTTCAAATCAATAGTGAAAACAGCGGTAAAAATCAGATTCGTACTTTCTTTACAGAATTGGTCACAACTTGTTTGTTTATTATTGCACTACAATCACCTTTATATTTCTGGATAGGTATTAAAATGGTCATTTTTTTTCATACATAAACATACAAACTAAGATACACTTATGTTTCTCTTTATTTAGTTATAGCGGTAAATAAGAAAGAGTGTATGAAAAAAACATATTTTTGTTAATATTTTAAAAACAACAATACTAAATTAGTAGGTTTCAATAGAATATTCATAGAACATTATATAACCTTTCAAATGATATATCAAACATTGAAATTGATGCAGTAGAACTCGAGAAATGCAGAAAAACTTGATGAAATAAAGAAGAAATTGAAAAAATAGATGAGTACTTTCCTTACAGAATTGGTAACAACTTGTTTGTTTATTATTGTACTACAATGATGTTTATGTTTCTGAGAAGATATTAAAACGGACTTTTTTTTTTACAAACTTACAAACGTTGGTACACAAATATTTTTCTTTATTTAGCTTATACCTGTAAATAAGAAAAAAAATATGAAAAAAAATCATACTTTTGTTAATATTTCAAAAACGACAAGACTAAGTTCATAGGTGTCAAAAGAACAATCATAGACAGTTATATAAGCTTTCAAATGAGATATCAAACAATGAAATTGATGCAATAGAACTCGAGAAATGAAGAAAAACTTGTTACGGTCGGCGCCATCTTTGTGACGTCACAGCTATGCGTGTCCCCACTTCCTCCTCTTAAAACCGTCAGTTTCGTGTTTTGTAGAGCACAAGGAACACATACATACCAGTTTTAGGTATATAGAAGAGAGTCCGACGAAAAATCTCAAAATGCTTCGTCGCCACCTGACTATTTTACACGACTGTCCAAAAACAGAGAGTGTAATGTGTTCAGGGTTCATATGTATATTGGGTATGAGAGTTTCTGTATTCCATCCATAAAGTTAATATACCTACGGAATAGAGGAACAAACATGAGCTGTCAATCGAAACCCAAATTGATTTACATTTGTGTGTGTATTTTTTTTATGTATAAGTCTCAGTGATGTAATCTTGTCACTATTGATATAAATATCGATATCGATGGTATTAATTAACAGCCGTAGATTCAAAATAAATGGGATAGAATTTTGCACGGGTGTACTAAAATTACGATTTTGAAATGAACTATGACTATTAGAAAAAGATCAGAAGATATTTAAAATCATTTATTTAACATAAAAAAGATAAGAAGATATTTAGAATCATTTATATTAACACATGTTAAAATGAAACTTTGTAGGAATACTTCTAAAAACAAATAAACACGTATTTCATGTAACGTAAATAAACAAACAAATAAACTCAACCCCTTAGGGGATAAATTAACCGAAAAAATCATCAATCAATCAATCATGTATGTCATTATTGAGGTTTTATAGAATGTTGATTGCGAAAATGGCATTTATTTTTGGGTTTCTTTTTCCTTGGCGTCAATTCTGGTCGGAAAGAAGGCGATGGTGGTGACTGTTGCAATAGCGGAGGTGTAGATCTAGAATTCGATGAGGTTGGTACATATGTGAATGCCTCTGGTACAATATCTCTATAAACGTAGGACGACACTGTGCGTATAGGCACAGATAATATAATACTATACTAGTACAGATGTCGCAGGCGTAGGTATTGTATATTTAGCTGTATTACATAGCAACTAACTGTTTTATAAAACGGTGCCTCATTGTAATGCAATACGCCTGCGAGGTATAGGCTTTATATTGACCTGTAACAAAGACAGAAATGAGTGGCTATTGAGTGAGTTAGTGAAGTTGCTGCTATTAAAAGTGAAGCTAAAATTGCAGTTGTAAGAACTTAGAAACAAAATAGTATTATTATTTTATAGTATCATTTTATTAATGCTTACCGGAACAAACTTAGATGGAACTGCAAATTTTTTCAAAATCCGCTTAACCCCTCGCATCTGGAAATATTTTTCCTCAAAATGCTTACTGCATAGATGAATAATATGTATCTAAGTTGGTAGGAAATCTGACTGAAATATAGTTAAATTACTTATGATGGTATTCTAATAGTCAGAAACTGATACCTATGGATCGGCTTAAGTAAAAAAGTCTGGAACGGGTGGTAGGAAAATATAGACGATTCAAAAGTAGGTAAGTACTTAATAATTAAGTTTATTTGAATAAAGCTTATTTGACTTTGACTATCTTAAATGGGATTACATTCCAAGATGAATAATAACTAAACATCATATAAGTACTTTTACAACAGTGAAACATATTCGTTTACCGTGTGATGCGGCGTGATAGACAATCGAAAAAAAAAATCGATAACTTTATGCAGCCCTACTGTAAAATGAAAATTATTTCTTTACACAAAATATTCGTTAATTTTGCATTTTGTCTAGCCGATCTTTGCTTCTTACAAAAATGAGTGTTTACAGAAGAGAATTATCACGCTCAGTGTTAAAATTTCGAAACGTATTGGCAAAAATAAACACAAAGTTAGGCGGGGTCGATTTGGAGTAATTTACCTGTGAAATGAACATTTTTCTGGGTTATTTCGATGTGTTGTACAACAATCAATCACTGAACAGGACACCATGTTTCCGAAGCATTATTTCGCAAAAATGTCCACGATTTCAAGAAATATCGGAAATATTTTCAGAACTCAAATTCTCAGCGGGCTGATAAGTGCTGACAAACTGTCAATCAGTTGCGAAAAAGAGTTCTGCACGTCATAATCACGCATCTCTTTTTATCACACATTGTTGCTGTTTAGTGACATCTCGCTTGCTCAGCCCTTTGTTACTCTATTCCGCTAGGTAATATTAACTTTATGATTCCATCATAACTTCTAAAATTTAGAAGTAAATGTTATATATTATATTTCTTTAGAATCCTTATTATATCATTACAAGTGACACAGTCACAGACACTTTCAAAATTAAATGTGAAAAAAAAAATCTTCAGTTATTACAATATGGGCATCAAATTTGATGCCCATATTGTAATAACTGATGAAAAATGGGCATCATCAAGTGTGTTCAACTTGTTATTTAACTTTTAAGTTAGTTTTTGGAAGGGCAGTCGTGTTTTTAATACTTTTTTATATTCCAACACGCACCATCGATCCCTTGAAAAGGATCTGAAAAACCGTTAATTTGTTCCGGATTCATCATGTTCCTGACTCGTCGTATTCCAGATTCGCCGAATTCCAGATTCGCCGATTTCCTCGTCGTAATACGTACAATCGATAAATTGGCGCTTTACGTTTTAAGTTTAAAATTGCTTGCACGCCGCGCCATCACGATGCGCGTGTTATAAGTATTCCAATCCAAGTCTAATTGGTTTAATGCTCAGTCCAAGTCTAAATATCAAAATACATATTTATTAAAAAGAGAAAAATTACCAATACAACTTGCTTGATTTACAATTCAGTGACTTTCACTAATAAAACATCATTGAACGAACATTTTCTACAGGGAAAAGTAAACCAAATTTTACTGATTTTGGTAAGTTCCCACTGGGAAATATTTTATTGTAGAATCTCGATTTTCGGGGCAAAATGGCGGTTCGTTTGTTGTTACCGCACTTAATACCCAAATCGAATTGTCTCGTCGAAAAGCAGCTTTGATGTGCTCTCAATACTCTTTAGGGTAACCGCGAACGGCTTTTCTAAATGAACGATAGGTATTGGGTTGGAAGCATTAATTTTCGTTATTTAAGTACTTTTTGATTTGATTTTCTATAAAAATACCTACTAACTGTGCTAAATATTCAAATCTTGTTTTTGGATAAAAGCAATAACAGGTAAATCCGTTATGAAAAACAAACTTTACTGTACGATGATGGTGATGGATGATTAATTAATCTCATGACGTTTCTTAAAAAATGACACCATTGTCTGTCTCTACTTATAGAGATGAAATGTCAATGCAAGACCTTCACAAAAGTTATAACGTGTTTGTTACACGTTACTTGTGTAACTAAATCATTAGGGGTACGATTTTTAAATAAAATACTTTTCCAAGACTTCCGTGAGCCTGTGCTCGTTAGAAACAAAACACATTCCATGGTCAATATCATAAAAATATGAACAACCTTGAAACTAGTGATGGGACTCGAATAACAATTGATTCGAATCATTCGCATAATCACCTGATTCGAATTGGTTATCTGATTCGAATCATCGTCAAATTGGAATCGACGATTCGAACCACTTACGGGTGATTCGAATACATTTTTTTTATTCGAGTCTCATCACTCAAAAATTCAAAAATGAAAATTCAAAATTATTTATTTGTGTCTAAACATTTTTATCAAAATCAGATTAACGTTAATAACCACATTAGTCATAGACTGTGTCACAGCTATTAGCGCCCGCCTCGAACTTAAACACAAAATAAATTTAAATAACTAGTCACTAATAAATCACTAGTCGAAACTTCAGGAAATCAAAACCAATTTAATCAAAACTTAATAATTCTAAAATATCATCTGAATTTATACCAATACTCGCTGTAATTCGTAAAAAGTGTTTTATTTCTAATAAAATACTTAAAAAATATTTGTAAGGAATGAGTTCGTTAGCTATGGTAATATGTTAGCTTAATTTACTTACGTATTTTAGGGGCTGCCTACCTAAGGGTCGTTAATTATTCGGCGCCCTAGCCTACTTTAATTAGATTCTAGTTGTATAATCAGGTTGTTTCGATGATTTAGAGTTTATAAATTGATAGCTCCTGTATGACATTTTCTTTAAGTTTATATACTTAATTCTTTATTTATTTAGTAAACAACAGCATATAATATACATACCTAAAAGCAGTTAAGTATTGTAATGTTAGCACATAGGTAAACCGAACAGTTTCCACTATTCATTGACATAGATTATATAATTTCTGTTGAGTTGCGATCACAATAAACGCACTTTTTAACACTTTTTTTAAGTATGATTCGGGCATACATTTATTAAAATAGTCGTCGGCAGGATGACTCTTCACTGACCAATTTAAACAAATATGTAACCCCAAATTAATACACTACAACTTCAGATGATGATTATTATAGGTACTCTATTAGAAATTTTTGAACCTTTGATTCAGGTTTTTAGACTTTTTTATTGAATGCCCTATAAGTTTCACTTTGATTCGCAATGATTTAAAATTTGGGCTCTCAGTTCAAATCCACACATCTATAACTGGATAAAACAAGTAAATTGTGAAAATCTATCCATGAAGTAATTAGGTTTATTGTTTTTTAATGAATCTTTAGATTTTAGGCATTCACAATGCTAGTTAATTTTATATTAAGGTAATTAATATATTAGAAAAAATACTAATAGAAAAAATCGACTAACCCGTAGACGTGACTACGGGAGTCGGGAGTCACGTCAGGGGGCCAATTCTCACGCGATAGACAAAATGTCGAAATAGAGATATGTCGAAATAAAATGGCGGATCCGCCATTTTGTCTATTCAAAACTGTTTTTGGTATTCTCGAAATGTCACCATAGAGATATGTCGATGGCTAGCCCTCGACATGCAACGTGTGGTCGATAGCAGTAGAGATTGAATATCTCGAACATTACGTTAGTCGAAGTGTCGAATTGCCTCTTTCTTATGAGGTGGGTGACCATTTGGGACTACAATAACGAATGTTAAGCTACTTTTGAAAAGGCCGAGTACGAGATGGGTGACCGTTTGGAACAGCAATAACGAATATTAAGCTACTTTTGAAGAGGCCGGTTACTAGATAGGTGACCATTTAGGACTGCGATGACAAATTTTAAGCAATTTTAGGAAATGGCCGGGTGTGGGATGGGTGACCGTTTGTGACTGCGATGCGACGAAAAAAAGTTAAATAAGGCTGGGTTTGGGATGGGTGACCATCTGGTAACCACTTTGAAAATGGTCACCCGTCTCAGATGGGTGACCGTTTGGAACAGCAATAACGAATGTTAAGCTACTTTTGGAGAGGGCGGTTGCCATTTACTAGATGGGTGACCATTTGGGACTGTGATGATGAATGTTAAGCAATTTTAGGAAATGGCCGGGTGTGGGATGGGTGACCGTTTGTGACTGCGATGCGACGAAAAAAAAGTTAAATAAGGCTGGGTTTGGGATGGGTGACCATCTGGTAACCACTTTGAAAATGGTCACCCGTCTCAGATGGGTGACCGTTTGGAACAGCAATAACGAATGTTAAGCTACTTTTGGAGAGGGCGGTTGCCATTTACTAGATGGGTGACCATTTGGGACTGTGATGATGAATGTTAAGCAATTTTAGGAAATGGCCGGGTGTGGGATGGGTGACCGTTTGTGACTGCGATGCGACGAAAAAAAAGTTAAATAAGGCTGGGTTTGGGATGGGTGACCATCTGGTAACCACTATAAAAATGGTCACCCGTCTCAGATGGGTGACCGTTTGGAACAGCAATAACGAATGTTAAGCTACTTTTGGAGAGGGCGGTTGCCATTTACTAGATGGGTGACCATTTGGGACTGTGATGATGAATGTTAAGCAATTTTAGGAAGTGGCCGGGTGTGGGATGGGTGACCGTTTGTGACTGCGATGCGACGAAAGTAAAAAAAAATAAGGCTGGGTTTGGGATGGGTGACCGACGATGCCAGAAGTAATCAATTTAAACAACAATTTCAAAGACTGGGTACCTATGAGATGGGTGACCGTTTGAGACTTCGATAACATATGTTAAACAACTTTGTAAAAAGGTCGGGTTCGGGATGGGTGACCGACTAAGCCAACAGTAATCAATGTTAAACAGCGTTGCGTTTCTTGCAGGCAGACATCGGGCGCGTGCCACAGTGTCAAATTCGAAATATCTCGAAAAAGTCAATAAATTGTAGAGATTCCAAAGACTTTCGACTTGTAATGTCGAAAATTGCTGAGAATAAGTTTTTTGGCTGCAGTAGAGATTTTAGTGACATTTTCAATAGAGATTTGTGATTAGAGATGATCTCGAATTCGAGAAAGGTCGCAGTGCGCGAGAATAGGCCCCCAGAGGTGCTACGGGTGAGTAAATTTTTCTAGTATTTTTTTCTAATATACTTATTAATTATCTTAATATTGTTTTTCTCTTCATTTAGTGGTGTTCTGTTAGAGGTAGTTCTATGTACATTTATAGAGAACTTTTGTTAACTTAGACGTAGTTATTTAATTAAGTTCTTAGTACTAATATGGTAGTTAAGTCAACTAGCGAGTAGTTATGGAGCTTAATAGTTGGCATAGTTTCTCTAAATTGAAATGTGCTCACCTGTAGCATAATGTATGTGCGTAACATACTTTTGCAAGTTAATTTAATGTAGGTAAAATACGTTAATTTTATTGCACAGCACAGATAATATTTATTGTAAGAAACTGAAAGATTTTCCGTTTTCAGATTAATTTCCACTGAAACGCTGTTATAAAAATGCAATTTATAACTTTATATGCTAGGTAATAATTTGATTATCATAATAATATATGTAAAAAAAACATGTAAAATACTAAAAGTAAAAGAAATTTCAATAACAATCTATAACGACAGAAACAAATATTAACTTGTTTATAAATTGGTAAAGAAACGCAAAAAAGTAATACTAAATAAATGTTTACAAATCCCTCTTTAACAGATGTTTAAAAACACAGCCAGCTTACGGAATGAAAACCTTTTTCTCTGTCAAACTGAAAATATTTGCGGGAAGGTCACAGTAAAGCTTTAACTAAAACGCAAGATGCCTCAGAAATATAAATTATTACCAGATACCAGGAGGGAGCAATTTCCCTTAAACCCTTAGAAATCGTCGACACCCCTATCTTGTTTCTCCCTGTTGCCAACTCGACATACTTACTTGTTGCTCGGAGACAGCTTTCGTAAGACTACTATCTAAGTATCTCATAAAAACTTGTTATTTTTCTGGAGACGTAATATTTCTTTTCGAACAAAAAAAGTGTAGCCGCCGCTACCTATGTACTTTGTAGTATAGCCGTATAACCATGATACAAACTAGGTAGGCACAAAAAAAATTAAAACACTGGCCAAGTGCGAGTCTTACTCAAGCACAGAGGGTTCCGTACTAAAAAAGGCAACAAAAACGTTTGTTGTATGGGAGCCCACCTTAAATATTTTTTTATTATGTTTTTAATACATCATCTGTGTTGTATTTTAACTGTCTAGCTTGACAGCTAGACAGTTGAAACCAGCGAAATGTTTTCTAAGTATATGGTTGAAACAGTGATCTGTTCATGAGATCATAGACTTAGAATAATTTTCGCTAGTGGAATATTAAGTTTATGCATGAGATGCAGCCTGGTGACAGACAGACAGACAATCGGACAGTGGAGTCTTATTAATAGGGTACCTTTTTACCCTTTGGGTACGGAACCCTTATAAAAAACTAGTGGCTCCATGAACTGTAGACCTCGCGTTGAAAAGTAGCTCAAATTGTTTTTTAAAAACAACACAGAATAGATGTTAGTTTTTTCAACTAATAAGTATCTATACTGTGCAAATGATATACGCAGTCCTAAAGGTTCTTTCACAAAGTCACAACCTCATTTATATTCAAATTTCAAATGTCGGCCAGAAATGTTTTAATCGATGAACTTTTAGAAATCTCAAAAGAATCTTTCGAATCTTCTAAAATAAAAAACAAAATTTACATTGCACACCGCTAACAAAAAGTACAAAAACTTTTGTTTCACCTTTGATAATTTTTCAAAACTGTTGAAATATTTCTTTTTTTTCCATATCTCGGTCATTTCGAAAAATTTGTAAAAATTTAAATAGAACTATAGTCAAGTCAAGTCAAGTCATAAATAAGAGAGAACCTCCTCCTTCTTATTATATGGTTAACCCATATTATGATAATCAAATTATTACCTCGCATATAAAGTTATAAATGGCATTTTTATAACAGCGTTTCCGTGGAAATTCTCTGAAAACGGAAAATCTTTCAGTTTCTTACAATAAATATTTTCTGTGCATGCTTAGTTATGTATTAGGCATTTGGTATTAATTTATACAAAATGTTTAAGTTTAACCATTATAAGATAGAAAGCTTGTGTTAACTAGTCATATGCTATAAGCCTTACTGGCAACCCCGAACCGTAAACATTTAGCTCTTATCACTACTTGTTAATTCTTCAGAATTACTCACTTAAACTCATTAAAAGTATTTGCAAAGTGTAGTGCGCCGTTGAAATTAGCTGCAGTGCTGTTATCCAAGTCTATCGTCGTCTACAAATGCAAAATCACCTTAAAGATAAGTGTGAATTTTCTACCCACATTTCAATAAATTGCTGAACTGCCAAGAAAGGCGAACCAAGTACCCTCGTCACCGACTATACGAGATTGTCAAACTCGATTGACAACTGTCAAATTGATATTGATTATTCATTTGTGTTGCCATAAGCAAAATATTACCACTTTTTCGGGAGAAATTTCCTATCAAGCCAACGACGTTCAGCGATGGCACCAAATTATGGTAAATGTGCAAATTGTCTCACCGTGTTGCAAAACAAGGAATTTCTAGAATGTGTAGCGTGTGAAAACAAATACGACATCGACTGTGCTAAAATAAGTAACCAACGATTTTACAGCTTTTATGCTTCAAATCCAGAGCGGAAACGGAACTGGAAATGTCCGGAATGTAGCAGCAAACAGCCTAAAACGGGCAATTTAAACACGCCTATTCGCCAGATGGCGCGTCACGAACCTACTAATGTCATTTTTGGAACGCCCTTGTCACGTACTGCTACTGATGATAAGATAGCTTCGCCAGGTACTGACAGCTCGACATTTCCACTATGTACCAATAATGTGACACTACGATCAAAACAGGAGCAGCCGTCATCCCATACTCAAACTGCTCGTCAGTCTCATACCCCACCGGATTCTCCTCACCATGGCGATTACCTGACTGAAGAAAGACTGCGTGTCATTTTATCCGATACTCTTCACGCTACAATACGAGACTTAGTATCCGCACAGCTTAAATCTTTAAGCAATCAATTCAATGAACTAAGAGATTCCATGACCTTTTTCAATCAAAAGTACGAAGAAATGAAGACTAGCTTGGACGAGAAAACTCATATTATAGAAGGGCTTCAGAGTGATAATAAGAAACTCAAATCAACCTTGGCTGATCTATCCAACAGATTAAATAACGTAGAACAAAACGCGAGGGAGTGTAACATCGAAGTAAACGGGATTCCTGAACATAAAACTGAAAATTTATTTAAAACAATTGAACAACTTACGAAGGCCGTTTCTGCTCCAGTAGCTGTAGAAGACATCTTTCACGTTACCCGTGTGGCTAAATTGAGCAAAGATAACGATCGGCCCCGTACGATAATAGCTAAGTTCCGCACCCCCCGACATCGAGATGTAGTTCTTGCAGCTGTCACTGTCTTCAACAAAAAGAACCCACATGACAAACTCAGTTCTCAACACCTGGGCTTAGGTGATGCTCGCAGACCAGTGTATGTGAGTGAACATTTATCTCCTACGAACAAATCTCTGCACGCTGCCACGCGCCTTAAGGCTAAAGAGCTTGGCTACAAATTTACGTGGGTACGTAACGGCCGTATCTTTGTTCGTAAAGATGAGTTCGGAGAATTTTTGCTAATACGTAATACTGACGATTTGAAGCTAATCAAATGATTGTTATAATTTAACTGTAAGAGTTATGGTGTATTGTTATTAAATTCGATATCTATTATCAAAACACTCGTGGTATCAGAACTAAAACCAATGACGTGTTAAGAAATATTCTTCTCAGTGATTTTAAAGTAATAGTTTTTACCGAGACGTGGTTAAATTGTAACATTTGTGATAGTGAGTTCGTGGATTCCCGTTATGTTGTATATCGTAGGGACCGTATTTGTACCAAAGATACCAAATTGGATGGTGGTGGTGTGATGATTGCTGTGTCGCGAGAATTCGCTTCGACTCGAGCTCAGAATTGGGAAAGCGATTGCGAAGATTTGTGGGTCAATGTCGAAATTAAGTTAAATGGACGCAAGCGAATTCTCTCGATTTGTGCAGTTTACTTGCCGTCTCCTGCTAAACTGGAAAGACAACAACACTTTTTGGATAATGTAGATGCAGTAATAAGCGACACAGACCTTGTAGTTGTATTGGGTGATTTTAATTTAGATTTTATTACCTGGAATCGTCAAGATGACTGCACATATTTAACACCAACCAATTATGGCAATAAGCTGGGTTATTCTCTAACTGATTTCATGTCACTAAATAACTTATATCAAGCTAATGGCATTACTAATAGGAATGGTAAAGTCTTAGACCTTGCACTCAGCAATGTTGAAAATGCGTCTGTATCTACCCCCTTAGATTTACTTAGTAGACTGGACGCTCATCACCCCAATATTTTATTTAGCATACCACCTTCTAATAATGATTGTACACGGAATCTCCTTCCAAATAAACGCGAAAACTATAACTTTTATAAAGCTGATTACGAGGCTATCATTAACGAACTTAAAAAAATTGATTGGTGGGAGGTTCTTGGTAGTCGTGAGGATGTTAATATGATGACTTCAGCCTTTTACAATATACTGAATAGTATTATCAAAAATCATGTTCCCAAACGAAAGTTTAAACCCTCTAAATTTCCTACTTGGTTTAATAAAAGTCTTGTTAAATTATTTAACGAGAAAGAAAGGATCCGGACCAAATATCGCAGGTTTGGCAACCCACGAGATAAAATTGACTTTGAATTGCTACGGCAGCGCTGTCATAAATTATTCCATATTTGTTTCAGTGACTATAAAAACAAAATGGAATCGAATATTTGTGATAATCCAAAAATGTTTTGGCGATATGTAAAAGACAAACGTAAGGGTCTGTCTACGCTCCCAGCAGAAATGAGATTGAAAGATGCTGTTGCGACTACTGGACAAGAAATTGCTGACCTCTTTGCGAAGCAATTTTCTTCTGTGTATACTGAGGAGATTACGAATTCAACTGATTGTAACAACGGCATTGTTCCAATTGCATATGATTACATCTCGGGCAAACAATTTTGTGAACGTGAGGTATTAAAGATCATTCGGCATCTCGATGAACGTAAAGGTGCCGGTCCAGATAATGTACCTCCCTTATTCGTCAAGCGCTGTGGATCCTCTATCGCATTACCGCTAATGATTATTTTTAATAAATCCATAAATGCTGGTGTATTTCCGGAAGAATGGAAGCGCGCAAGAATAGTGCCAATTCATAAAAAAGGCGACCAATCACAGGTCAAAAACTATCGGCCTATTTCCATCCTGTGTTGCTTCTCAAAACTATTTGAATCCCTTGTCTACCCCTTGATTTACGCCCACGTGGAGGACGGCCTGTCAGATTTCCAGCATGGTTTCAGAAAGGGACGATCTGTGGACACCAACTTAGCATCACTGATAACCTCAATAGCACGCGACGTTGACAGAGGTCAGCAAGTCGATACCATCTACACCGATTTTAGTAGCGCTTTCGATAAAGTCGGCCACAAAACCCTACTAACAAAACTAAAAAAAAGCGGTGTGGGTGGTTCCTTGCTTGACTGGTTTCAGTCGTACCTCTCAAAAAGACCTCAGATGGTTGTGGTAAACGGATTTGAGTCTGACGTTTATTTTGCTATCTCTGGAGTTCCACAGGGGTCCCATCTAGGTCCTATTCTGTTTCTTATATTTATTAATGACATTGCAGCTCGAGTTCAACACAGTAAAGTTTCATTATTCGCGGACGATTTAAAAATTTACAGAAGTGTTGAAAATGCATCTGAAGCTGATCTCTTGCAGACTGATCTCGACAGCATTAAAGCATGGTGTTGTGAGAATGGAATGACCCTAAATGCAGAAAAGTGTTTCCATATCAGCTTTACAAGAAAAGTTAGACCTCTTGAAACTGCTTATTCTATCGACGGTTTAGTGTTAGCAAAGGTGAATGAAATTCGAGATCTTGGGGTGGTGTTGGACAGTAGGCTCAATTTTTCATCACATATTGACAGTGTAATTAAGAAGGCCGCTCGAATGTTAGGTTTTCTTAAACGAAATTTAAAGGGGTTCAAATCACTGCAGCTAAGATCAATTCTGTATAACTGTCTAGTTCGTAGCCATTTGGAATACGCTAGCATTGCTTGGAATCCAGTCTATACTACTCCATCACAACGTATAGAGAGTATCCAACGCGCCTTTACTCGCCACCTCGCGTTTATCTCACCCGGTATTACCCACAAACGACCATATAACCAGAGACTGTCTTTTTTCAAAATGTCAACCCTGCGATATCGGCGAGCTGTAGCGGATTTAGTGTTTCTACACAAAATTCTAAATAATAAAATTAAATGTGCAAATATTCTTGGCATGATTCAAATTTCGGTTCCCTACAATTATCCCCGACGTCCCCTGACTAAACTGTTCAATCTACCTAGACACAGAACTAATTTGGGTTTGCACCATCCCCTGTCCAGAATTTGCTCAACGTACAATGACATGAATGCAAAATTATCATATATTGACGTCTTCAACGATTCCCAAACACAGTTCAAACGTAAACTGCTGGAAGTCATGGTATGATACTACTAGACTAGACACCTATCTCAATATTGTTTTAGTTTATTAGATTCGTTTAGATTTTTTCCTTTTTTTTTAACTGTAACTTTTATTTTTTTGTTACCTAACTTGTAGTGAGTTGAGAGTTCATGTTGCATTATTTATATAAGATTATTTTTTTGCTACTTTCATTAAACTTTGTATTCAATGTTGTGTACACTCATAAGTGGCAAGCATATAATAAGTGTTCTTTTTTGAAATTGCTAATAATGTTAATGTTTGATATGTATTGCTGTAAGTGTACCTAATAAATAAATAAATAAATAAATATGCTAATTACTTGAAGATTCTGTTAATCCAACGCCTTTGTTATCTCCGAAACAAATTGTTACCGCAAGCTTATCTCAACTTATCTAATAATGATAATGAAAACCACAACTTAATTGAGTCAGCCATTGCGAATTTCAACAACTTAAAGTTTCATGAAACTGAAATGAAATCCTATATCCTATTTAATATAAGTATTATAAATGTGAAAGTTTGTGGGTTTGGATGTTTGGATGTTTGTTCCTCAATCACGCAAAAACTACTGAACGGATTTGGTTGGAATTTGGCACACATATTGTAGATAGCCTAGATTAAAACATAGGATACCTACTTTTTATCCCGATATTCCCACGGGAACGGGAACCACGCGGGTGAAACCACGGGCGGCCGCTATTAATATTATAAAATGTGAAAGTTTGTGGGTTTGGATGTTTAGATGTTTTTGCCTCAATCACGAAAAAACTATTAAACGGATATGGTTAGACTTTGGCACACAGATAGTAGATAGCCTAGATAAAAACATAGGATACTTTTTATCCCGATATTCCCAAGGGAACGGGAACCACGCGGGTGAAACCGCGGGCGGCCGCTAGTGAAATATAAAAGTTTTAGGAGAACTACAATGTAAGTAGGCCCTTAACCCTCATTTGTAGTCTATGAAAAAGCGCTAAAGCACTTTAGCACTATATTCTAGTCCTAAATGCTTATAGTCTACTTTGAACCGTCCCCTGATATGGGATACTACGTTTTGAGAACACGATGCGTTGCATTATTCAACACATGTCGGATCGCACTCGAGATGAACTCACCCTTATGAAAGAAGTAATGGCAGCAAATGGCTGGACGTTAGGCGACTTCTGAAACCCTTATCACTGCGAAATGAGGATTTTGCTAACAACTCTTTTTGCGCTTATAGATGGTACAGTCGAGTCCATTAATATGTTGGCACGTTTGACAGGATATTGACTTTTATTACAAAGGCATAAAGGTTGACGAACTGTCAAAAGTGCCAACATATTAATGGACTCGACCGTACCTATGTACGTTTCGGTAGATTGGTGTATTTTCTTCGATTAAATATTCAAGAGTTTCAAGTTTCTTTGATTTTATTAATAAAATTATTTAAGTAAAAAATGATTATAGAAATTTTAAAGTTTCTTGTCCTGTATCATGGGTAACCACTCCTAAGGTCAAAATTGCTTGCGCGCCGCGCCGTCACAGCATAAGTTAGTTCGTGCGGGTAGATACGCGCGCACACGAATTTTGTTGTGTTGCTCACAGTACCTAGTTCATGTAGCCGATTTAGTATGAGGGGACTGAGGGGGTATGAGGGGAACGGGATTGTCTGCATGTCCGTTACCTAGTTCAATAACATTATGCTAATATTTTATTATTATAGGTGGTGGCGGAGTTCGATGATGTGGAGCCAGACGCGCTGTACGATGTCCTGCACGACCCCGAGTACCGCTCCGTGTGGGACACGCACATGCTGGCCGCCGAGGACGCGGGCCATATTAACGTCAACAACGACGTCGGCTACTACGCCAGTCAGTATCCCTCTCTGACTCTAGCACTGCCACTACTCCCACACGCACATGCTGGCCGCCGAGGACGCGGGCTACATCAACGTCAACAACGACGTCGGCTACTACGCCAGTCAGTATCCCTCTCTCACTGTAGCACTGCCACTACTCCCACACGCACATGCTGGCCGCCGAGGACGCGGGCCACATCAACGTCAACAACGACGTCGGCTACTACGCCAGTCAGTATCCCTCTCTCACTGTAGCACTGCCAATACTCCCACACGCACATGCTGGCCGCCGAGGACGCAGGCTACATCAACGTCAACAACGACGTCGGCACCTACGCCAGTCAGTATCCCTCTCTCACTGTAGCACTGCCACTACTCCCACACGCACATGCTGGCCGCCGAGGACGCGGGCCACATCAACGTCAACAACGACGTCGGCTACTACGCCAGTCAGTATCCCTCTCCCACTGTAGCACTGCCAATACTCCCACACGCACATGCTGGCCGCCGAGGACGCAGGCTACATCAACGTCAACAACGACGTCGGCACCTACGCCAGTCAGTATCCCTCTCTCACTGTAGCACTGCCACTACTCCCACACGCACATGCTGGCCGCCGAGGACGCGGGCCACATCAACGTCAACAATGACTTCGGCTACTACGCCAGTCAGTATCCCTCTCTCACTCTAGCAATGCCACTACTCCCACACGCACATGCTGGCCGCGGAGGACGCGGGCCACATTAACGTCAACAATGGCTTCGGCTACTACGCCAGTCAGTATCCCTCTCTCACTCTAGCACTGCAACTACTCCCACACGCACATGCTGGCCGCCGAGGACGCGGGTCACATCAACGTCAACAACGACGTCGGCTACTACGCCAGTCAGTATCCCTCTCTCACTGTAGCACTGCCACTACTCCCACACGCACATGCTGGCCGCCGAGGACGCGGGCCACATCAACGTCAACAACGACGTCGGCTACTACGCCAGTCAGTATCCCTCTCTCACTGTAGCACTGCCACTACTCCCACACGCACATGCTGGCCGCCGAGGACGCGGGCCACATCAACGTCAACAACGACGTCGGCACCTACGCCAGTCAGTATCCCTCTCTCACTGTAGCACTGCCACTACTCCCACACGCACATGCTGGCCGCCGAGGACGCGGGCCACATCAACGTCAACAACGACGTCGGCTACTACGCCAGTCAGTATCCCTCTCTCACTGTAGCACTGCCACTACTCCCACACGCACATGCTGGCCGCCGAGGACGCGGGCCACATCAACGTCAACAACGACGTCGGCACCTACGCCAGTCAGTATCCCTCTCTCACTGTAGCACTGCCACTACTCCCACACGCACATGCGGGCCGCTCGACGCGGGCCACATCAACCTCAACAACGACGTCGGCTACTACGCCAGTCAGTATTCTTCTCTCACTCTAGCACTGCCACTACTCCCACACGCACATGCTGGCCGCTGAGGACGCGGGCATCTACGACAACAACGACGACGACGTCGGCAACTACGCCAGTCAATATCACTCATTGTTATAGTTTTTCTCTCTTTTTTATGCACCTCTTTGTGCTATTTTAAGTGACGTTAAGGCCGAATGTAGAAGCGCACTACACCCGGAATCCGGAATCCTCATTACTGAGGAACTGGCTATCTTACCTCTAACTAACTGCCGGAATATACAACAATTTTTAAATTGTAGTTATGGCGTCAGACTTAGGAAAGATGGTGGTAGTTAGCCAGGCGGACTTGAAATAAGCCCTACCTACCACCAACCAAACCGAGTACAAATTGTACCCCCCTCTGGGAATCGAACCCGGGACCTCTGAGTCTTACACGGGTGGGCAAACCACTAGACCACACAAGCGGAAAAAATCTTCTACTTAGAGTTTAAAATAAAAAAACATAACCCTCTTGCAGTCGGGTAAAAAGCAGACTATTCAATAGAAGTTACCTAACTTATGTATTTATAGTAAGTCTACAATTGAAATAAATATGAAAGACAATGACGTCTTTGTTACGAAGGAGTACCACCTGGTGAGAGCCAATAGGATCGATAATGAGAATGATCAAAGCGAACTTGTGTCGAGTGTATATTAAGTGAGTGAACGAAGCATTAAAATTCAATTTAGAAAATAATACCTACTATCGAGCCCGCTGTGCTTGAAAGACTAAATTGGTTAGTTACCTTATCAAATTGCGTATATTCCGAGAAAATTAATGTATTCGCGCTTTGTGTCATTCATTATTGACTTCACTTCATAATAATTGTATTGAAATATAAAAATAAAAAGTAATGGCAAAGCCGGGTAGCTAGGCAATGAAAGGAACAAAATAAACAGAAAAGCTAAAAAATCAAACGCAGAGAGGAATTCGGCTGGTATATTTCTTTATTTATAAGACCAATAAATCAATTCAGATTTATAAATACTGGTCTAAGCGAAAAAATAATAATAATCAAGCAAGTAATAAAAGCATGGCATTAATAAAAGCATACAAAAGACGTTTGATTGGCACATAATGTGGAAAAGTTAAAGATCTAAACGCTTCTAATGTTTGCTAAAATTGTTTTAATTGTGTAGACTGTGAAAACTGTGTTATTAAAAACCTTGTTTCTATGCCTTCTGATGAGTGCAATATCTAACTACAAAGTTTTAAACAATCTCAAAGGCTTCCGGCTAAATGAAAGTTATCAAAAAGTAGTACGCGACAAGAATGTCGCTAGCAAACTGAGTCCCGGGGGATGTGAGGCGTGAATATCGTCGACCGTGGAAATGTGCCGTTTTGCGGAGCGAGGGTGACGTGACGCGCACCAGAATCTAGTTCACAGCTACATGACATTGAACTATGAACCAGTTTTCTGAATGACATACGATTCGATGGAGATAATCGAAGAGTGTTCACATTCAGTTTGACTTGGGGCATAGTTTACATGTTTTTCTTCTAGCTTTTGTATTCCTCCAGTAAAGGCTAATATTTCACTTTCAGCAATAATTTGTGATCTGTGGTTTATGTCTTCTCCATATGAACTCATGATTCATTGATTGCTTTTAATTCTTTGTTTATTAGTGGTGAATCTTTTCTCGACAGATAATATAGGTAGATATGAAAACAATTTCAACAAATCACTTCCTTTACACACTTTTCACATTCAAATCTCGTATAAAATGAAAACGGGCGTCAGTTCAATGCATATGGAATTATTCATATAAGGAAGAGAGATCGTTTGTTAGATCTGGGTTAGTTCCTTTTATCGAAATGGCTTCGACTACAGAGAAGGAAGTGAGATAGAAAGTTTTGAGGAGTGTTCCGTAAGGTTCCGTTTGAAGGCAGATATTGCGGTGGGAAACAGAACCTGCCACAACTTGTGGAACTAATTTCATGTGATTTATTCAGCTCTGCATCTATTAAGTGTTGAAGTTCTATAGGTACTTTTCACTCTAACTCATAATACGAGGGCTGCTATTTATGTATCCGGAAAATTTAAAAAATAACAAACATCTATCATCTATTTGGGTTTTATTGCTTTTAAATTTATTTGCCATGATGATCCATGTACTTCTGGATACAATCAAACCAATTCTCATAGCACTTTTTCCATTCTGATTGAGGTATCTCCAAAACATGCATTTTGAATGCATCAACGGGTTTCGACTCATCTTGGAACACCCACACCGTTAACTGTTGTTTAGTTTCGGGGTCCTACGCATAGATCCAGGATTCATCACCTGTATAGATGCTGTAAACAGCAGTAGCCGCACCACGATCGTAATTTTTTATATTTTTTTTGCACCAATCGACAAGAGCCTGTTTTTGATCAATTTTAAAATTTTACGGAATCCAACGCAAACAATTTTTTTTTGCAACTAAATGTTTGTGTACCTAATATCTAATGAATGCTCGTCATACTAATGCCCAGGGACGCCTCTATCTATGTAACATAATATATAGACGCCTCTATCTATGTAACATAACATAATATATGTATCATAATATGTAACATTACGATCTTGCATTATTAGTTCTCGCACAGCATCGCTGTTTTGTGGAACAACCACCGATTTAGGACGACCTTCTTTAGATTCGTCCGTGAGCATAGACCGTCTACGATTAAACTCACTGAACGATTGATTTACAGTGGTTATCGATGGTGCTTCGTCCCCAATAATCGAAGTCAGTTGTTAGATGCACTGTTTCTGAGTTAGTCCACGCCGAAAATCGTCATAAATCATCACATGAAAATTTTCACGATGTAAATGCATGGTGATTAAGACAAGCCATTTTCAAAATGGCGCCACAATGGAAAAACAATTGACATTTACATGGAACAAACTATATTCTACCGATAAAGAGTTAAATTTTCGAATAAATATAATTACTTTTTAAATATTGTTTTGTAAGTGGCCAATTCCGGATACATAAGTAGCACCCCTCGTAGGTATTAAAATGATCCTTAAGAATTAAATGAATAAATAATAATGTAAATGATACTGTTTCTACACAAAATTAAATGATAATCGTAAACCAAATTGTACACAAAGAGTGATAATAGTGCTCCAATAGACGGTCTCCAATACAGTTTCAGACAAATTGTTTGCCATGGAGGTTCCGTTTATTTACTCATGTGATGGAGGCATGGACTGCTCAGGGCTTAGCTACAACTAGTTGGACCAGCCTGCCTAGCATGACCGATTTATATCGCGTGATATAGCATTTTATCGACACTCAACTGTCAAACTCCTTTGTCTTTTTGACAGTTAAACGTGATAAAACGCTATATCACGCGATATAAATCGGTCATGCTAGGGGGGCAGATAAGGAAATCTATGCAAAATAATAACATTTTGATCATGATACAGACATTTTGGTCCTTCGTCCATTAGATATCCCTGTTCCCTAAGCTGTTTTTTTTATTTAAAAAATACCAGACGTTGATGTTATTTTTAATGAATGAGGCAGACATTGAGGGAGAAACAAAACTAACAACATTTTTGTGTCGCAAAAGCTTGAAAACTATACTCATAATAATTTATGTGAGATGAAATTTTCATTACTATTGAAATTAAAATTGAAGAGTGAGTTAACAAGTTTTCCGCGTCACCGGAATTTCTATCCGTCTGTTTGAATGTATAAACGTATTATAATAACGTTGAGTAAAAGTTTGAAATCATCTCTGAGAATTTGGAGCTGATGGATTTAAGTAATTGAAATAGGTTCATGTTATTAATCGTTGTTATTATTGTATTTTGGCAGGCAGAAAATTTAGGTAAGTAAATATTTAGGATTCTACAATCTCAATAGGTAAAATTATCTACTTTGTAGCTAGGTGTATCGATTTGAATTTCATAATTGATTTTTTCAGTAATGTAGGTAAGGTCAGAGCGGGGAAGACCGGCATATAATTTGATAAGTTGAAAGGTTTTTAGCATATCTCATAAGTTTGTAAACTTATCACTATTCCTCATATATAGGAAGATAGAGCAATTCAAAAACTACAAAGGACAACTAGATAAAACAATATTACGATACAATTTCAAAACAAAACAATGGTCTTTTAAAAACGCAGACGCAGACGGTCTTCCCCCGCAATTTGGGGCAAGTCCGTCTACTAGCAATATTTTTAAAAATAAGACGTTTACACGTAGCTATTTATTACTATGTACTTCTTC
The DNA here is from genome assembly GCA_928269145.1 of Agriphila tristella. Classification (NCBI taxonomy): domain Eukaryota; kingdom Metazoa; phylum Arthropoda; class Insecta; order Lepidoptera; family Crambidae; genus Agriphila; species Agriphila tristella. The sequence continues at coordinate 4,797,373 of OV743439.1, read as the reverse complement.
ATTGTGTAATTATGGCATTTAAAACTTTATTTTATCTCTAATTAAGGTTTTGATTCGAATAAATGGCATTTAACATTTTCAGGGGTAAGACCGTCATAGAATAAAGTTCAGGGGTTCCAAACATTTTAGATTGGTAGATACCTATCCCTCCAATATTTTTCAACGGTCTATTTTGGTGGTGAAATTTATGATGAATGTGACAAATTATTTTAAAATCATGAGAAGAATAAAAAAATAACCCAGAATTAATTCGTTTTTTAGTATGTATGAACTAAAGTAACAACCTTAGAGACTCTTTCAAACTTATATTTATAAATAATTTAAATCGTTAGGGTACACGTTTCTATAAAATTCAGTATTTGTATCACGTATTTATAAAATAATAAAATCAACATTTTATGTTTTGAGATTATTAATGTAAGCTTCTTTAAAACTTATATAAATAATCTTAGCCTGATGTCATAAGCATAACAAATCACAAAATTATTATTTGACATAGTATTTGATTTCGACATAGTAAGTGGAAATGTTTAGAACCTCTGACTCGAGGCAAGACCGGCATATGACGAACTTGCCTCTCTTATGCTGTACGGACTTCCCCAATCTTATATTTTGAGGCTAGCTAACTAAATTGGCAAATAACTCCATTATTTAAAGCATTATTCATATTTCAATCAAATAACAAGCTTTAAGATATCATATTTACAATCAACTCACCTATTACTACCATTCAAGCACTTTATAACTCACAGATAATTCGATTTTTCTAAGACACCTTACACTCACCCGGTGAGTGAAAAAATGGACCTAAATTAAAATGGCATCTATGAGTGTTAAAGGCCTCATAGCGACATCTATTATAAAAACATAGAACCGTTATGAAATATTGTTTATGGGACTAATAACCAGATTGCGCTATTTTGCTAGAATCGGGTTTTAGATGGACTGTTTGGTCTTACCCCCTAGACGGTCTTCCCCGCTCTGACCTTATGTATGAAATTTTATCATTGCTCTAGTAGAAGCATAGTACAATATCTATTATAGTAGAATGTAAACAGTTTATGTACAAGCTATTAACATTCTGATAAATAATTCATTCGCATGAACCGTGAACATGGTCATTTAGCTTAGGTACTACTAAATCTTACTTTAAGATATTTCTAGTTTTTAATTAGTTAAATACTTACATTCCCTCATAGAAAAACTTACCTACAAGTACACGTGAGTCAATACTTCTTCATGATCCTTTAACTATTGTTATGATTTTTGACAAGTAGGTAGAGTACTAGAGTACCTATCCCTTCGGACAAAGACCTCGATTATCCTCGTCTTTCTTATTTAGCAATAGCGTTTCTATTCCCCTGACTAAGCCCTGCTCGGTGTGAATGTGCAGATAAGAGCAACGGTATAATAGCTCGCCTAATGCATTAGCCAACGCGTGGAAGTACCCTAACTGCAGAGTTTTGTTTTATTTTGTTAAACGAGCTGAAACAATAACTTTTTGATACTTACATGTTATTTTGTTTAAAGAATTTAGTAAGAAAATTATAAACCTTCATGCTACCATGAAGGCCATAATTAAGTTTAGAATTTCTAACTAAATTATTCTTGTACCAGAAAAAGTTACAGAGCCACACCAGACTATTGAGTCTGATACATCCTAGATTACATTAGATGCTCGTTTAATCGAATATGGTCAAATTTATCGATGTCGATATAAGGATAATTAAACATTTTGATTCGTGGTTCTTCATCACCACTTCATCTAGCTAGCTAGCGCAAACGTTTTTTCTTGCAAGTGTCCTTTCGCGCAAATATAATTATACTTTTCGAGCCTAGCCAGTTCACAGGTTTCCAAAATTTTGTGATGTAAGTAATAGATTATGAGAGTTGATGAGAAGATTAATGTTACCAGCTTTAATTATATTAGTTGGGTAACGTCAATTTGCCGGAGGTAAGTAATTACATTTCCCTGATCTATTACCGCGTTTTCTGCGTCATTATAACAAATGGAGATAGCGTTTATTAATATGTTTAACAATGTTTGTACACTTCAAAATCCCTTTGAAGTGAAGAAAATCTCTCTTGAGAACAACTGAGACGCCATTGGCTGTCTAGACTTTTGGGTTACGAGTTTTGAAAAGTTTGTAGAGTTCCCTTGAGGTTTTACCTCTAGAATTGTTTTAATGTTCTTATAGTTAGGTACCTTTAAAAATATGTAAACTCTACACTAAAATACCATTTTGATTAGACTGAAGTTTTTAAGTCTTTCTATAAGGGTTCATAGTACTTTAATTTTTGACATTGTAATTATGCAGCATTTATAAAGATTGAGAGATTTGATAAATAAATTGAATTCAGAAAAGACCTAAGTACCATTTGATCGTACTACAACTTGTCAGCTAAAAGACCTCTTTAATTCAAAGTAAAATGATTCAAAAGTAGGTAAGTAGGCAGCTACTTACTTAGTGAGTCTATTAAAACAAAAATGCTTATTTTCATTTCAATCTCACTGTCAAAAGGTACCTACAATGTTAAATGAATTCCATTACAACTTTTGGTTAAGTTCTTGTACAAAATAAAATTCAATTACAACTTTGTACTTGCACAAAATGAATTCAATTACAACTTAGTAAAGATCTTGAACAAAATATTATTGTGAACGCCAATTATACTCTTCGTTACCTAAGTACAGAAATATCGAATTATCAACGAGTTTTTGATAACCAATCAAAATATTGATGGAATGCAAGTATTTTTGTATGCACAAGCAACAAAAAAAAACTAAGTAGGTATTTAAAGACAATTCTGAGGGGAGGGGATGGTCCGCAGCAGAGCAAAATGTCCTCGTTTATAAAACGACCGTAATGTAGTAAGTCATGGGAGCAAAACGTCCTCTCTTTGTACGGAGCAAACGGAGAACTACGAGTTATACGTGTTTCGTACGTGTGTTTTCCATTGTTTCGTTGCTGCCCGCAGTAGTTATCCCAATGGAATGTACTAATTAGTCCCTGTCGATTGTTATTTACGCCGAGCTGGCGGCTGGTTTGCTCCGAATGGGGGTTAGTCAATTGTTATCGAGTTACTGGAAACATTTGTAGTGTTGATTGCGATGCTGCTGGAATAGAAATGTTTGGAGTGGGAATGAAGGGCTGTCAATATTAATGAAGGTGGTAGGCATTACAGATAGACGACTGAAGTATAATAATAGTAGTAGCTTTGAACGGAAGACGAACTGAAAGACATGTTATAGAAGTTGCCCATAACATGGATAGTAGGTAATTCGTAGATGTAATTGGTTGTTTCCTACATTTATCATTGAAATCAAGAAATTGGTGACGGAAATAGGGTGTTGTTTTGAAAATACACATTTTCAAATCAATTTTTCTTTATAACTTAACTAATAGCGGCCGCCCGCGGTTTCACCCGCGTGGTTCCCGTTCCCGTGGGAATATCTGAGTAAAAAGTATCTTATGTTTAAATCTAGGCTATCTACTATCTGTGTGCCAAATTTCAACCAAATACGTTCAGTAGTTTTTGCGTGATTGAGGAACAAACATCCAAATATCCAAACCCACAAACTTTCACATTTATAATATTAGTAGGATATAGATACTAATTATTAAAATAAAAATAATCTTAATTAATATTGTAACTGTTGCTCTGCGTATCGTAACGTGACGTGACTGCGTAGTGGATTACACAGCTCACATTCTCTCTTCGGGGGTTTCATCAATGAGCAAGGCCTGTAACTTGTAACCCTTGAATGATGGTGCAGTGCTGAGTAGTGACCAATTCTCCTTTCGGTGCTTTCGTCCATAAGCAGTGCTTGTAACTTAACCCTTGAACGGTGTCGTTGAGTATTAAACACGTTGTTTCTCCAGTGTCGTGCCCGGCGCCCCTCAAGAACCGCGACTTCGTGCTGCAGCGCTCGTGGCTGGACACGGGGGACGAGAAGATGATCCTCAACCACTCCGTCTACCACAAGGACTACCCACCCAGGAAAGGGTTCGTTAGGTAAGGACAAAATGACAGAATAGCGTGTTATTTTAATCCCGTACATATTAAACAGTAGATATTACAACATCTAATTTTGGATAACTCAATGCAAGCATTTTCTATCAGATCAGAAAGCTCTACCATAATTTATTTTACGAATAATTTTTTGACGATATTTTTACGAGTTAAGAGTCCCTGTAAAACCTTTATGGGCTAATACAGCTTTCATACAACTGGTTACTACCATACGGTTTCGTATGCGGCTGAAGGGATATCTTTGTTTTTCTGTTTGCCGATTCACAAATCATCCACCATAGTTGGTATAACTTGGCGCTAGTGTAGGTCTAGACCTGTCATTGTGTTTGCTATTTAATTGGGTGTTGGAAGCGAAATTTCTTCACGTTTGTAGAAAATTTCTGATACCATACACGATATCAAAAATAAGCGAGAAATTCCTCTGGGGAAAAGATTATAAGACAATTTTAAACGTAGGTCACCGGTGACCTCCGTGGCGTTTAACGTGTTAAATATCATTTTTTCTTACAACACATTAAGTTTTTAATATAGGTAAGTAGGTAGGTAGGTAGTCAATATATTTCAAAATATGTCACCACAAATAATAAAAATTATCGACAGAATCAACGACGTAACTTTCATTGAAAATATTTAGGGAAAGCAAAGCTTAATTCACACAAACCGTAACACATTTACACAGAATGTAACAAAATAATTGTTTATAAGGTCTATAAAATTTCACTGTATATAAAAATAACGACGAAACAAAATTTAATTGGTGCTAGCCAAAGCTGACAGGCCATACTTTTTACGGCCATCAACTTTTGACGCTTCAGTAAGCAATAACATCAATAACTATGATTAATTGTTTTTAAGCCTAGTGTACAATAATACTGAAGATCATTTTTCATCCCATTTTTGATAAATAATACGAAAAGGCTCACGAACAAAGAGATTCAAAGTCTGACAAAAAGATTCGAAAAGGCTCTCCCAGATTCTCAATTTGCATTCATTTGTTGTCGCTTACATTGAAATAGGTCATTGGCTAGCCGGCTTTTTTCCCATTAACGACAACTACGTAGAATTTATTTTCTACAATAGCCGGCTCAGACTTCATACAACTGCCGGCTGTGTGGCGCGACGTGGACAAAGACTTCTTTTATTGATTGTTACTTCGTTTAAGTCAGGACAAAGCCGATTAACTAGTTTTTTCTCAACTGATTAAAACAGGCTGTATTCTCTTTGAAATATCAATAATGCAAACAGTGCTAACTGTTTATGTCAAAGTAACTTGTAAGGACTAACACTCTTTGTAGTGAGATAATTAACAGTATTGTGTGTCTAGGACGATTAAGTAACTATAAAGACAAGTTCGAGTAGATTTTCGAAAGAGCTTTATCAGATCAGTGTCCAATTTTGAAATGATAAAAAAGATGAAAGATACCTACTTTTTTCTAATATGTCCGACGTTTTCTTCAAGGTTTAGAAAACTAACCAATCCCTTCATATCCTCTTCTCTGTTAGTTCTAATAAATAAATGCCTAAATTAATAATCATTATAAAGAGCTAAACGGTCAATAATTGGCGTTAATAAACGACCCGTTTAAGACTTTATTAATGAATTTACTTTTAGCGAGAACACTTTGAGCTTCTTCGAAACCGCAATCAATTTAATCAAGGAATTCTTCGCGAAAGCTCGAAATAAGAAGGCGTGTAATTAAAATATCGCAGACAGAGCGTTTGTAGGGCGACCAGGGCCTCAATTCCGCTAAATGTAATGTAGTTCAATTGCACGTCGTCAGCATGGCAATAGCATAAAATGTCACTTTTGGTATTCTGCTCCTGTTTTGAGAGTTGAATAGCGGCTACCCAGCGGCTGGGTAGCCGCTATCGATACAATTCGGGATTCTATTAACCAATGGCGTCACGATAGCGCCAGCACGGCCACATAAATATGTATTCTCCTCCTATTTGACGTTTGCGCCGATAGCGTTGGCATCGTCGCCATCTGTCAAAATTGGCCATCGAGAAGCAATTGTGCAGCAATACGTTTTCTCTTACTTTCTCCAGGTAAAAGTGATATGAAACAACAATGCCGTATCACATTTAATAATGGGAGGTATTTAGAATTGGCCTACAGGGAGGAACAGCGTCGGCACGAGTACGAGAGCCTACAATGCTGTCGAGCGAGAGCTTTACTGAGACGGAATATCGACCCTTATGGTTGTTTTGCCGGACACAGAGTTTATAAAAATGTTCCACCTCAGTTAATCCGTAGTCAAAGATATCGCGGAAATCATATCTCCGTTTATTTAAGGCGCTCAACAACCCTGTTAATTTAAGGCGCTTTCCTGACCGAAAGTGGCGCCGGCGCCGCGGTGAATTTTATTTAATATTGTAATTCTAATACACAACTTTAATAAAAACTACTCATGGAATTTTTAGGTCCCATAGTCTAGTATATTATTTTTTAGACGGTATCATTACACTTCCTCATAGTCACTGCTAGAAGTAGATAGCAAAACTGCTAAAAGTGGCCGTTTTTGACACATTTGCTATCTACCTCTACACATGACTGCGAGGGAATGTAGTGATAACTTCTAAAAATACTATGCTAATAAATACTATGCGCTCTAAAAACTCCACGAAAAGTTTTATCAAAATGCGGTGGAATTCGCCAATATTAAGGTGATTCCCTGACCGAAAGTGGGGTTTAATAATTTCATTAACAACTTATTAAATATTTTTATTATAAAAATTAATATTATAGAAATTATTAAACCCCACTTTCGGTCAGGGAATCACCTTAATATTGGCGAATTCCACCGCATTTTGATAAAACTTTTCGTGGAGTTTTTAGAGCGCATAGTATTTATTAGCATAGTATTTTTAGAAGTTATCACTACATTCCCTCGCAGTCATGTGTAGAGGTAGATAGCAAATGTGTCAAAAACGGCCACTTTGAAAATTCCGTACGAAAAAATCCACATGTGTGTGGTATACTGCCCGGCCCGTAACTTGGCAAGATAAAAACGAGACAAGAGATGCGCAGTAGCTACAAACATTAAACTCGGCGCATGTTTTGTCTCATCTTTGTCTTGCCGAGTTATATGCCGGCACCTATAGGTCCATAGGTTTTGTATGGATTAGCTGCGTTCGGCAGGCTGATTATCTAATTAAAAACCACCTAGCACCCGGTTTACCCCAAAAATACCGTTGACTTGAGAACCTCCTCCTTTTTTGAAGTCGGTTAAAAAGATGTACGGAGTTCCGAAATGGAAATCCGTCTTTGTGTGGCCACTCTTATATAATCTACTCTGTGTTCTTTGTGGTTTGAATTCGAGCTGATGCGATGCCAACGACATGCCAGCAATATGCTGACGGCGTTTTTCTCAAAATTAGTAGAATACCGTTTTTAGACCAATGGCGTAAGCAAATCAATGGCGTGTCTGCGACATAGCAATTTGTTGTAAAATAGCGGAATCGAGGCCCAGCTTGCCGATTGTAGGCTACAGAGAATTAAGTATTACAACGACACTCTTGTACCATAGAAACCTAATGCATGCTTACTTTTGTAATTGCATTTTTTAACAACTTTAGATTTAGGTACTATCCTTCTTGGAAGGCTTCTATTCTAAGGCTACAGTAAAACATGAGCCAAAATGTACTGTAGCTTAAAACCATTACCCGCCGTATTCGGGCATAGGCCTTCTTTATCGTTGGATAAGAGGGTGGGCCATAAGCCATCACGTGAACACATTAATGGTGTTCACTGCAATATACAGTTGAATTTTTTTTGTGAAATTGAGCATTTAATAGTAAGTTTAGGTTGCCAAATTTTTAGAGTATTTAATTTAGTTTTGTCTATAAAGTTAGTTTGCCTAGACACCTAAAGAAATTTTTAGTTGTATTTTAATTTGATTTGATTCAATGCTGAGTTAAATTTTTTTATACTTTTTGTAGTTGGTTCAGCACGAACAATTTATTATGAAAAATAGGAACAATTTATAATCTTCTCGCGGAGGTTTTAAATTCAATTGTAAATGTGAATCTGGTTTGAATGTGATAAGTGCGCAGACAGTTTATTTTATCGTCATAAAAGTATTTTCTCTTTTGTCTCCAACATTCTAGGATCATCTCTCTATAAAGTTTGTTCCGCATGTCGTGCTTCTGAGTAATCACATGTTTCCTAATTATAGTTTCTCCTCTCATAAACTTGCTCCTTTGACAGGCTCCGACAAATTGATACGAGTCTACCTAACCATAAACTGTGGCTCATTGCAGCCACCCTACTGGAGGAAGTTAGTGAAAGCTTCCCAAAGGGTTTACTTAGTGGCTTATTTGCGGTTCCGCCTTTTAGTCGATTAAAGCCGAGCCGGGAAATGACAGGATAAGTTTCGGAGACTTTTTATTGTTTTTTTTCACATGTAATCACTCAAGAGTTGGTATAGTTTTCTAAATTTGTTTAAATTTAATTTAGTTGGGTATTAATCAGAAAAAGGATAAATAAATGTGGACTTACTGACTTGGGTCAACTACGAAAACTCAAAAAAAATCTGCGACTCCATTTCACACAAATTATATTACAAACAAAAGTCTACTGGAAGTCGTAGAGATGTTATACAATAATTATTAAACAACAAAAGAATAGGTGATTTATTCTAAAATAAAATAAATTTCGTTCTTTACTGAGATATTTTAATAAATACTCAGTATAGAACGACATTTATTTTAAAATACTAATGTATTTTTGTCAAAATGTCTTTATATTGGTGCGACTGAGAAGTGTCATATAAGAAAGATACAACATATTTGCTTGCCAAGTAAATACATTGCAGACATTTTCTGGGAAAATGAACCAGTGATATTAATTATAATCAAGGGCTGTGTGGCGATCTCGGTTAGGGTCGAGTAAGCAGTATCTTTCTAGTACCTACCTAGATACAATTCTTTCTAGACATAATACTGAAACACTATACGTACTGAACATTAAAACAGACTTGTTTTTTAAGATTCTTGCGGAAATCGCCAAAGTTCTGTGCTACAAGGTTTCAGGATATACCTAGGTACAGGTACCATTTAAATTTTATCGCAAAAAGTATGACTAAAAAAACTAGGTTTAGTCTAGACTCTCGTTTATTTTGTGGAAAAATAGTACTTGTTTGTTTTCTAGTAACCTGATGTCATGATTTTTTATAGATGCGGGAATATTTTAGTAGCTAAGTAAGTACGGAAAAACATATTATTTAATACTGCGCATTTCTACACAAGACATGACATTTAGATATTGGCAAAAAATGAATGAATTAATATCCACACTTACTTATTTATTGGCATTGGTTTTTTTTTTCAACTTTGTCAAACTTAGTTATAATGTCATTCATATATTCAAATCTCGATTTCAATCATAATTCATTTTTGTTATTAACTAATCTGATTCAACTTTTAATCTTTTCTATTAAATATTGTAATTAAAAAAAATACGTAATCCATTACCGCATCTTTATTCCATTTTAAACGTCACACAGTTGATGGATCTCTCGGAAAAAAAATCACAGATTTCGCAGTTCCCGCAAGAATCGGAGCATTGAAAATGAATACAAAAATTTACGAAAAAACTAAATCAAATCAAAAGCAAAATCCTATAATTTTTCTAAGGTATACTAGGTACCTTTTTATTTTTAAAAAGTGCCCCTGACTGCTTCGACGCGGCTGAAATATTATTAACCGATTCACCAATATCAACTAATGCACTTCTCGTCTGCTTCCGCATTTTTCAATACCTTTACCATGACGATCGGTCAATATTCATAGAATTTACATCAGTTTTTATATACCGAATTACCCGTTTTTCTACAATTCCAAATCTAAAGGGACCACCTACAGGTCACAATTATAAACCAATTTAAAAAAAATTCGCTATTTTGTAACTAAACTAATACCCTAGGACCTTTTTTTTTTATTTTTTCTTAAGTCGTTTTTTTTCTCGAAATATTTACAATTTAGTAAACAACACCCCCCAAAAAACCCGAATTTTTCGAAATTTAAAAAAAAGTTACCAGCCTATTTTCAAAATTCAAACGTTCACATGTGTCTCAATAAATTCCTCAACTTTTGGTACTATTCCCACCTCGATCCTCCTAAAATCCTCGGAACTATGACTAAAAATACGTCTCAGGCGATTTGCATTTGATAACCATTTTCAATGGTAAAAAGGTTTGATTCCAATTCACCAATTGAATTCCATTTATTTTTTCCTATTTACTTACATGTTTTTTTCAGCTGTCATTTAATCCACAATGCGTATAAATAAAAAAAACAAAGGTGAACAACCCTAGAGCTCATTATTTGTTCAATTCGCCGAGCACTCCAGTGATTAGATAGCCGCGCGCGTCAACCCGTGACGACCTTCGTGGTCGTGTCGTGACGTGACGCTCGTGCCTGACTGCTGAGTCCTGACACAAAAAAAAATACAGATTTTGCAGTCCCCGCAAGAATCGGAGCATTAAAAATGAATACAAAAATTTACAATAACCAAAATCAAATCAAATGCAAAATCCTATTATATTCCAATGAATGCACTTCTCGTCTGCTTCTTCATCTTTTAACATTATTAGATCGGTCGGACAATAATCATAAAAGCTACATCACTTTTTATGTACGAAAACACCCGTTGTTTGTTCTACAATTCCAAATCTAAAGGGAACACACAGGTCACAAATTATTAACCGATTTTCAAAATTTTTTCGCCTATTTTGTAGCTAAACTAATACCCTAGCTCGGACTGTTTTTAATTTTTTTCTTAAATCGATTTTTTTTTATATTTACAATTTAGTAAACAAACACCCCACAAAAAACCCGACATTTTCAAAATAAAAAAAAAAGTTACCAGTAGATTTTCAAAATTCAAACGTTCACACGTGTCTCGATAAATTCCTCAGCTTTTGGTACTACTCCATCCCATCTAGATCCTCCCAAAATCCTCGGAGATATATGGCCAAAAATATATCCCAGGCGATTTGAATCTGATAACCATTTTCAATGGTAATACGTCTGGCGAAATTTTTTCTAAAAAAAAAAATAAGTCTGTGGTTTAGACAGAAGGTTCATCTACCGTCGTTTGTTTTGTAACACCTCGGTAACTGCTGCAGTTCTGAATGTACTACGGCGTAGTTCCTACGCCCATGGTCCAAGAAAACATGGTCTGGCATTCCGGGAGTGCATTTTAAATGTGATTTGTTTCTCTTACCAAACGAAACAGTCCAAGTTAGAAATGAACGAATCTTATTTCCAATACCGATAGCGGAGATGACGTTAGCAAAAGTGTTACCAGTGAATTCCTCTGTATCGGAATGCTATACTATACCTAGCGTAGCAATATTACCTACTGCTCTTGTACACCATGCCTACGCTAGGTTTGGTCTGAAATTGCTCGCACATTATCTGTAAAACCACGATTTGTTCCTAGCGGCTTTTCTATTTTATTTTTTGTACTCCTACACGCTTTTTATAAAATTTCATGTAATCTTAAGTTCAATTTCGTGTGAAATTGGTTCGATTTGGACCTGTGTGTGTGACTAACGCACTAGTTGTAGGATTTTCTCCACTTTATTCCGTCGTTAATATTTTTCTTTCGTGTGCTACATTAGCAGTACCTAACAGTTCTCCGTGAGCTGTAGACCTCGTGAAAAAATAAAATAAAACACACAGTAGGTACGTGAGTATTGCAGCTAGTTGGTGCTTCTAATTTTGATAATTTTTCAAAATGGGTGAGTATTTTTTTTATAAATTTGGAAAAATTGGCTTTACTGAACAGTTATATATAATTATCGAACCTAGTCACAAAATTTCACCGGAATCTGTTGAGAAATGCGACTTGTAAAGGAGATCAAACAGTCGGAAAGCTGGAATGAAATATGGTTTTTTACATATCTCCGTCATTTTAAGAAATTTCGAAAAACTGTCTCGACAAAAAAAATCTATATAGGTATTTATCAAACTTGCTCACAAAATTTCACCGAGATCGGTTGAGAAATGCGACCTGTAGAGGAGAACAGACAGCTCCGGAAATACGGACTTAAATTTGATTTTTTTAAATTATCTCCGCCATTTAAAAAAATGGAAAACTGGCTTGATATAAGAAATCTATACAATTTTCAAACTTGCTTACAAAATTTTACGAGAATCGGTTGAGAAATGCGACCTGTAGAGGAAAACAGACAGCACTGGAAAGCCGGACTGAAATATGTATTTTTAACATTTCTCCGTCATTTTAAAAAACTTCAAAAAACTGGCATTACAAAAAAAAATATATTTTATTTTCGAACCTGCTCACAAAATTTCACGAGAATCGGTTGAGAAATGCGACCTGTAGAGGAGAACATCCAGCGTCAGAAAGCCGGACTGAAATATATTTTTCTCACATATCTCCGCCATTACGAAAAATTTTGAAAAACTGTCTCAGCTTGAAAATATCTATATGATTTTCAAACCTGCCTACAAAATTTCACGAAATTCGGTTAAGAAATGCGACATGTAGAGGAGAAAAGACAGAGCCGGAAAGCTGGACTGCAATATGTTTTTTTTACATATCTCCGCCATTTTGAAAAAAATCGAAAAAGTGGCGTGACAAAAAAATTCTATATTATTTTTAAACCTGCTCACAAAATTTCACGAGAATCGGTTGAGAAATGCGACCTGTAGAGGAGAACAGACAGCGCTGGAAAGCCGAAAAACCTGTTTTTTAACATTTCTCCGCCATTTTGAAAAATTAAAAAAAATCTGGCTCGACAAAAAAAATCCATATAATTTTCGAACCTGCTCACAAATTTTCACGAGAATCGGTTGAGAAATGCGACCTGTGGAAGAGAACGTACAGACATACGAAAGAATTTTTGCCCAAGCTGAAGTAGAGACGCTTAGTTCGCACTTCGTGCTCGCTCGGTCAATTAATTGCCAACTCGTAAAATGTTAATTCATATCACATTATTGCTATAAACGTTAACACAACGTTGGTTATATTTTTCTAACCATTTAATTTTCAAAAGTAGCATGACATCCCCTTAGGATGACCACAGCAACATGATATAGGTAGCTAATACCATAACGTATTATCATGGAATGCTAACTTCATAACACACTTCACACAGTAAAAACTATGTTACTAACAAAATGTATCTACTTGTGACGAATTTATACATACATTTTTTATGAGTGGCGAATTTACTTTCAATGTATGGAACTTTTCAAACGTGACGAGTTTACATAAGTGGCGAGTTTACACAGACCCCAAAACGAGTCTTTGTAACTTGAATTTAATAAATAATAACGTAATTTAGTAAAGTGCCAAAAAGAAAAGTAACAATACAAGTGCTAACAATTGTCAATAATAGCTTCCACTTCGCTACATTTCTATTGATTTGTACGTATACGCCGCCGGAGATTGTCGTAGGTACCTGCCTGAATCGTTAACACCACCGGGGAGTGATTGTGGCACGTACTAACAATCAGCATTTTACGAAGAGCCAGTCAGCATAAGGAACAAACATTACGATATCTTATATCTCAGTGATTGTATTGCCATCAAAATACAATAGATCTTGACAGTTAAATTTCAAATCTTGCATTCTTGTATTATTTGTGTATTTTTTTAAGTATATGATGTCATTAGTATTGTCATCATTAATTGTTCTTTGTATTACCTACTTCATACCATTTAGTTATATTAAGCTTGTGAAAATTAGAGGTTATGTTACATATAGTTAAGATGGGGATAACGGTACTGCTGGTGCAATGAGTACTAGTTTATTTATATGATAATTGTACCTAAAAACGTGGGGCGCATGCTAAAGACAATATGGATGATAAATACAAAATGCACCCCACGTTTTTAGGTTTAAAATTTCTGTAGGTATGGTTGGTTATAAATATTTACAGAAGAATTATTTTTTTACTTTTTAGTCCGTTTTAATGTTTTTAGCCTGATTTTTTTTGTAATAATTTAGTCCGTTTTAAGAACTGTTTTTTTTTAAGTTTATGTTTGTGTTTCAACTGTTGCATAATGAGATCAATACTTATAATAAGAGTGTATTAGGTAGGTCTATGTGAAGGTTATGGGGTTAAGAGTCGTATTTGTGGTCTTTTAAACGTATCATACTAAAATATACCGTAAAGAGAGAGTAAAAGCGTATCATAATAGTATATTATGATACAAGTGAGCTAAGGTTGCTACGGCTCCGGCTGCAATGCAACCCGCAGCCTCGTGTGCAATAAGCAGAGCTCCCGAGTTTCATACGACGTTTTTCAACACATTTGCAAGAGAAAAACAAAATAATTTACCACCAGCGACAAATACGATAAAAACAAAATATGAAAATTATGGGAAAAGCGGAAAGCACACAGGTTTTTTTTTTCACGCATCCATGCAAGAATACTTTGCAAACAAAGGGGTGAGTGAGCATACAGCCTACTTCAAAATTATAACTTTAAGTGATAAAATACAAGTATGTATTTTAATATTTCGTAACAAAATATTTAAATTTTATTAATAATTTGATGATAATAAATAATTGTTTGCACATTTATTTATTCCAAATATGTATTTAGATTTTCAGTGGCATAAAACCCCTAAATAAGATTATTATTTAGGGGTTTTATGCCGCTGAAAATCTATATTACCCGGTTAAATTGCAAATGCTCTGTTTACTCGCATATAAGGTACTAATTTAACTTTGTAGGGATATTTTTTTTACGCACTAGTGTATAATATCTTACTCACGGTGTGGTAATGGCTCGGTTTATGGCCCCAAAAGTGATTTTATAAGGCTCACTTTACGAGCAAGGTGTTGAAAAGATTTGGATAGGTATCCTGTGAAAATTCAAACTTATTTTTTTAAGTACTTATGTAAGTACCTACTTATATTAATAATTTCTTAAAGATAAGTTGTATAAACTAGAATATCGACAAAAGATTAGCACTGACAGGTAATATTTTTTCTCACGGTTATCCTGAGAGAGAGAAATTGTGTGTAGAATAATAATGGATTGGATTCACTTTATAACATTACCTAAAGCACAGAATATATACTCTAACCTTTATTATACACTGCCAACTTAATTGTTTTGACATATTTTAAAGAATACAGCTAAAGTAATATCCATCAACGTTTGTTTGGATTTTGACATTAAAAACAAGTATAAACAGGTTAACTATTCAAAAAACAAAAAAATATGATTTTCACGTGTATCTGAACTAGGGTATTCGATCCCGGGATTTTACTTAGGTAATCCCGGGATTAGTACGGGATTGAATAATAAAACTAAAAAAGTAAAAATCTTACCAAAATCAGCTCTTTAATCAACACATGAAAATAGTATGGTCCGACCATAAGCCGACTTTCGGGATCCCGGAATCGAATCCTCTAATCTGAACTGAAAGCCTATTTTTTAAATCATTCCGAATCAAATTGAGACTTATAGTGATTCCAGAAAACAATTCTAAAAACTTAAAGCAATGGTTCAACATTTTCTAAAACTTGAATTAAATATTTTAAAACCGAATGCGTTAGGCCCTCAATACAGACGGTTGCATTTAAGAGCTTAGATCTCAGAAAGTACCATCTCTGTGTTAATGATTTTCATTTTAGAATCCACTTAGGAATTTCTAACTTTTGCTTTTGCTTTGCTTAGAAATTGTTAAACCTTTACTTAAAGTTTTTAGAATTGTTTACTGGATCCACTATAATCTCAATTTGATTCTAAATGATTAAAATAAATGGGCTCTCAGTTCAGATTTCAGATGCATGAATTTCGTTCCACATCCACAAATTACTCTCGACTAAATTTTTTCTTTTGACATGACAATCCTTTTAAAATTTTATGAAATTCCTAAAGTATTTTACTTGTCTTACCAGCTTTTTCTGTGAAAGACAATGTTTTGTTGTTCAGAGATTAGAAAATAAACTTTTATTATTTTACATCATACTGCTCGGCAACTAGGATTTACTAGTATAGTAAGAGGCCGTGTAAGTTGGCATGTGCAACACAGTGCATTGTTTAGATAGAACGTTCCATTTTCAAATCACTTTACAATTCAAGCATGGGTGAATGCTTTAACTGTAAAGTAACTTTACAATTCAAGCTATGTCAAACTCCTTAGTGAACCAATCTCTTTTCTTATATTATAAACTGTGGAAACTTTTTACTGAAAAAAAAACAATAAATATGGCGGCATTTCATTTCCGTTCAAGCTATGCAAAACTCCTTGGATTTTGATTTTGATTTTGATTTTGATTTTCATTTTTTTTTTATTATTTTTTTTTTAATTATTATTTTTTTTTTTATTTTTTTTTTTATTAAATTTACCTCGCATGAATGATGTAAAGTAGTATGCTTACCTCGGTTGTAAGTAGCTATTACACCCTCGAACTATATTCTAATCTAAATATCTCGGGTACACTCGATCCATTAGCGCCCTTTGCGAGCTGCGCTCGCACGGGCGCCAAATTGGATCTTGTTCTGTAATAGCTCACTTACGTCCCTTGTGTAACAAACTACTATTATTGTTGAAAAGGTTTACAGCACATTTAAATATTCATTTGTACATACACACACTGTACTATTCTGCTGAATATGGCTGTGTGTTAACATCACCTTTCAAACCGCTTCATTTTTTATTAAGAAAAGGAAAAATTGAATCGCAAAGAAATACCGTTTTAGTGAAAATAACTCTGTTTGCTTCTGTAATAACTTGATTAAGGTTCTATTGACTCACTGAATTCACTCTTCGATCAAATAACGTTAACATTTTCGTTCAGGATATAAAAGTTTTGTTATATTGAATTCGTGTTGTTGGATTATTTACTTTTCATGTAAAAATGAAAATCGTTGGCGAAGTCACAAATTCCTTCTTCAACACAAATCGTTGCTTTGTTTTGTCATTCGAGAGTTGAATTGCGTTCAAAAATTTTAATAAACTCATAAAAAATCTGTGCTATACAAACGTTCTAAATTAACTTTTCGCTCGTCGTTTCATATTTCGCGGATTGAATGAGGAATGAGAAAATAAAATAAATACCTTTATCGAATGTCAAGCGAGCCGTTTACGGCTTTATTTACGGAGTTCGGACGTGACGTCGCCGTCGCGCCTGCGTCATCAATCTCTCGTGACGTGACGTGTGAGCGATAGCTGACCTAATGCAGTCTTTATCATAACCTATTGTGCGGAAATAAAACGGGATTTGGTTATTTGAATGTATTTTATGAGCACCATTAAGGGTTTAATATTGGTGAGAGTTGCTGTGTGAATTTGAACTCGAATTCTATCGATGAAGTATTGAAGTAGGTCTGGAAAGTCTGATAAAATACTCTTGTTCGTAGTTAAGGTTTTTGGATCTCAGCGTTTTAGTAACGTCTTACCGTCACTGTTTCGTTATACTTCACATTATTCCAGTTGCTCAATTCCAATGAGATCTATGCCCATTTGCACTAAACTTATGAATCGCCTAAGTTCTTGCCTAATTTATTTAGGAGTACCTAGCAAAAAAATTGCTTTGCACTAACCTTAAGCCATTCCTAACTCCACTCAGGAGATTCTTATCTTTATGAGCTCGAATAGGAAACGCCCAATGCGTAAGGCGACATTTATAAGTAGTATTTTTGTGTACAGCATGATTACGATGACAGTGATTTTGTTACAATTTGCTTATCATTTTCCCAGAGCCCTGTCCCTGCTGACCGGGTTTGTGGTGCGCACGCGTTCCCAGGGGGGCAGCTGGCTGGGGTACGTGTCCCGGTCGGACCCACGGGGGGCACTGCCTGCGTGGCTTGTCAATAGGTAAGTTAATCACCATCATCATAACCACACAACACTCACTGCTGGGTATGGCCTTCCCTATAACATGTTTGCCATAGTCGCCACCCTTGGCAGGCGGGTAGATATGAGGGAGGTCATATTTTTAGGAGACACTGCTGCTCGTCTGTTGATGACTGTGCTCCTTTAGTCGCCTTATACGACACCCACATAGGGTTACCAGATGAAAAAATCAAAAGTCCGGAGATAAGGCCCGATTTCGCTTTAAAAATCCTGAGATTTGTAGCAGTTTGAGAATGAGGTGTGGCGGGGGGGAGGGGGGAGGGGACGACCAGTAGTCATCGATTAAGTACTAAAAGAAAGCTTATTTATCCTTCTATTAGTACTTAATCAGTTCTTTGTCGATATTTATTATTTTTGTGCAATTTATTACAAAAGTTAAAAATATTATTTTTAGTTATCTTTTTGTCAAAAGATCTTTAAAATGCACTGTATTTTATTGAAGAGTCCAAAAAGCCTGAGATCTCAGGGCAAATCCTGAGATATGGTAACCCTACACCCACAGCAATTAATTAAGTATGAATATACAACGTCTAACAGAATTAATAGCTAAACCAGAATATGGTAGATAGGGACCATCAAATAGAACTACTTTCACTATAAGACCAACTCTGAAATCGCGAAAAAAAAAATCATCTCTTTCATACAAAAAATTATAACGAAAATATCACAATGTATTTCAGAGTTGGTCCTTTAGTAAAAGTTGTTCAGTTTGATGGTCCCTATCTACCATATTCGGCTTTATAAGGCTATTTCCAAACATCCTGTAGACTGCCTACAGGATGAAAATTGAGAGGAGTAGTGCTATTCTAAGCCGGCAGGTACCCACACCGGGGCATTGCAATTTGATTATAACAGGGGATCGGTATTGCAGTTTTTTTATAAATAGAAATCGGAATTAATTAATTGGGTGACTGGAAATAATTAAAGGCGACTGTTAAACTTGGCAGCGGTTTATTTTCGACTAGCTGTGGATTACAAAAAATACGTAAGACGGGCGACTACACGTGGGAGACAAATAATTAAAGTAAGCAGTAAAAATTCTAAATGAGTGACAAAAATACTGAGTGGGCAACTATTATACCAAGTAGGTAGGTAACTATCTCCCCAACATGGTATTTTGTCATCTCGATTATGATAATAGTCACCTTTTTTACCCGACTGCAAAGAAAGGGTTATGTTTTTCGCGCGTATCTTGTATGTAACTATGTAAGTATGTTTGTATGTGTGTTTGTATGTAATATTCTTTATTACCTCATATCTTTCAAACGGCTGAATGGATTTCTGTAATTAAGATATCGTTAGATTTGTCTCATCAGCCCAAGTGTTTTTAAGAAGGTGGCGTTATTTAAATAAAATATACATATGCCAAATTTTAAATGTTTTGTGTGCCCTAAGGTTGTCGCCCAAATAGTAATTTGGTCGCCCGTTCTGAATAAGTGGGCGACGGACTACGGATTTCAGTACGCTATATTCAGTATTTTTGATACCCAAAATGGGAATTTATTGTTACCCGATTAAATACTACCCAATAGAAATTATCTTCCAGTGCTATATGAAACTTGTGTTGAGTCTACTTACGTAATTCACAGACTTGATTTTATGTATTATGAATAATTTATAAAAACAGTTTATGATTTTGGATTAAGTATAGGTACTTAATTCAATAAAAGATCATCTTATAACCCTGCAGACAGGTCCTTTTAACTTTATGTTCACCGAAATCACATAGTATCTATTAACTGTTAATAACTATAACCTCTATGTTAAGTAGGAAGTAGCCTAATAGGCAAAACAGCAAAAAGTGACCACTTTTGGCGCATTTGCCTACTACATCGAACTATATTTTACAGAGGTTATTGTTTGTAAATAAACTATAGAACCTTAGCTTCAATCGGTACGTGTGAATTTTTTTACTTAGCGAGCAATAATTTTAATATTAATGCGGGCGCCGCTGTGAGGGCAATAACTAACACATTGCGTGTGTATCAGATGTTATGGGACGAAACCGGCAGGAGGTTTAATAATTACCAGACTTATATAACGTAAGTGTATGATTAAAAACAGTACTTAATCAATAGAAATGAGTAATGTTATGAAATTAATGTTATGTTATGATATGATAGGGATAAACAAGCACTACGCTTGTGTCTACCTTTAAAGTACACAAGAAAAGGTTCCGTTATGTTTCTTGTTTACTTGTTTTGAACTTTAGCGTAAGTTAAAAGGTCGTCTTGCAAACAACTTTTTAATCCGTATGTTTTACTTATTCTTGCAACTAGTGGCTGTGTAGAAATGTAGACCTCGCGATTGTGGCATTTTTGAACATTTTTAGAAATGGCTGAAATATGATTCTCCCCATATCCCTTGAAATATTTCGAGAAATTGAATCGACAAAAAATCTAAGTATAATAATTATAGAACCAGCTTACATTTCACGAGGATCAGTAGGGAAATGCGACTTGTAGAGGAGAACCTTCAATCATGACCGACAGTCGGACGTACGAAATAATTTATGGCCAAGCTGAAACGGAGACGCTTCGCTTACGCTTCGCGCTCGCTCAACGGAGTATAATCCAATGTTAAGTCCACATACTCACATGCTCAATGTTTTTACTTTCATTCGAACAAGTTGGAACGTTGACAAACGCAGATCGAAGGTTTGCGAAATTAAAATTGGTGCAGTTTTGTGGTACAAGTGTCTACGCAACTGAACAATAATGTGGGATAATTGAAATAGGCGCCATCTTGGTTGTGTGAAGCTGAGACTTTTATCGTAGTGGTGGCTACCTCGGCAGAACTTACCGAGTAAACTGTTTTGTTAAACTTGGTGCTAAATGCTCCAAGCAGCATTGGAATGCGATGCACCCGCATTCTAATGAAAATTGATAAAATATCTACCACTGAACTATTAACACTTGACACTGGCAAAAAAATACTTTCTAAAAGAGGAGAGTAGATTGCCATTATAAATAAGAAGAAGAACTTGAGATTTTTGCATTCACAATGCTATTTTTATACAATAAGAAAAAATACGACTCGCACCAGATCAATTTTCGAACGGAAATCGAACCCGCGACCTTTGGATGTCCGGTCCAATGCTCTGACCGCTGAGCTACCGAGTCACTAGTGGCATCGTCAAATTTATGAGGTATTCCTCGAAGCGCACCCATTTTGAAGTGCACCTAATGAAGCGCATCTTAACCATTCCTCGAAGCGCACCTAAATATGTGCGCTATTAAAACCAGTTACATATTTAGGTGCGCTTCGTGAAATGGTTTAGGTGCGCTTCATTAGATGCTCTTTAAAGTGGGTGCGCTTCGAGGAATATAACTCGAAATTTCTTTTAGTATATCCCATTGATCTGGTGCGAGTCGCAATTTTTCTAGTAGGTACTATTTAGAATAGTATAAAACATAACTTTTTGCACTCAGGGTTACAGCTCAGCTGGCTCCCCGGCTGGTGCAGCAGTTGCACGCAGCAGCTCGCAAGTATCCAGGGTGGAAGGCTATCACGGAACTGCCCTACCACAAACCCTGGCGTCACCCGGACCAGGTGCCATCCTACAGGATCTCCCTTGCCGACGTGAGTCACATCTGCTTCTTCAAACATGTGCACCCTTATACTATAAACAATGTAGGCATCCACTAAAGCTAGGGTTTCCTAGGATGAGACGGTGCCGTCATATTACGGCCGTAATTTAGTGGTGTAGAACGTTGTCTATGGAAACAATATGGCGCGCCGTGCTACCAAAATTAAGTTGGTTTGTAACAGGAAAATAAAGGAATAAAAAAGTGCTAAATAATATCTCGTAAGTACCTACTAGAAAAAATATGACTCACACCAGATCAATTCTCCGACGGAAATCGAACCCGTGACCTTTGGATATAAAAAAATTGATCATATTGGTATCTATTTGTAAAATATACGTAAAATAATAAACATTATCACCACAAGTTCATAGGTCAACTGGAATTTAAAAATACTTTGGAAAAAAAACTGAACCGGCTTCTTACGCCTTTATTTCTAATAATTTTTAAAATATAAAAAAATACAGTCTCAGTCTACAAAACGAGTTCTAACATCACATCTAAACAATGATACACCACACGTTTGGCTAAAACAATATTTTTTTCAAGGTCCCTCTTCACTTCACTTCACTTTAATGGAGCCCCCTTCTAAAATATTTAAAAATATTTTTTTATACTTTACCTACTTTTTGTCGGCAAGACACATCTTTGGTGCACATATGAAGACTGTAGCTTCAATAGCGGTTAGCTGCTAAAGCTTTGTGACAGATGGACGGACGCATTTTTTGAGATATACAAATATAGGTTACGGCAGGTTGTGATCTGCAAAACTTAGGTTAAAGTATCTATAACTTCGTAATAAATAACTATATCACAACGACAAACGGTAACCTTTTTCGTAATTTAAATGTACTACGGGCTACTGTACTACTTTGTTTTGAGTTTTTACCTCATACCAAAACAAAGCAACGCCGGCTTCGAGCAAATTTTCCTCAAAATATTGGTAATTAAAAAATATCCTGTGTGTAGGTACTGAAGATGTATGTGGGCGCGATGTTAGATAAAATGTAGACCTTTAATCCCTTCCCTCAGTTCTTTTAAGGTCAAAGGTTCGTGTTTCCCATAAAATTCAATTACACCGATACCGGGTCGTCATAGGGTGGATTCTTTAGAAACTCCAAACGCTTCTGAACTCATTATTTCGGGACGCCCGCTCAAACTTCCCTAACTGCCGAGATTATTTGAACTGTGTCTGTAAAGTTTAGTTTTGTGAATAATCAAACGTTTTTCTCGAATATAGTTAAATATGCATGAAACCTGAGCATAGAAAAAGGTTAAATCTATCAGCGATTAAGTATTTTTTCGTAATCTTATAAAGTCCTTCTTATAACTTCCAAAGTATGACTTTTCTAACAACATTTCTTGTATTTTACAGTGCGTAAACCCTGATGCTCCACCAGCACCAGTGGAACCTAAACCTGACACGTCTAAGTCGAAACTCGAAGTGCCCCATCCTCGAGAGATCGAGAGCCACAGCGTCGAAGACTTAGGAGACATATCTTCAGAGTTCAGCGTCGAAGTGGACGAGGACATGTCCGACCTCACGCTAGACCCTACAAAGAAGCGTGGCAAGTTCTACAAATTAGTGAAATCCATGAAGAATAGGCGGAAAAGTGTACAGGTCGCGAAGAGTGCTGACAACCTTATAGAAGGAAAGTCAGATGAGAAGCCAGAGAAGAAGAAGGGTTTTAAATTCCACCGGAGATTCAGCCTCAGCAGGGGAAGGGAGGATTGAGCTTAAGAATTTGATTCTTGGACACAAATTGTGACGATAGTCTTTACTCATTCAACTTCTTGGGAAATTCTACTTCCAGAAACGGTACTTGAATGTGCTCTGCTTCTCTTTAAGCTTTTATCTAAAGGCCAAGGTTAATCGATCAATGATAAATATAGGTTGTTAAAATGATAGCGCAGCAGGAAATAACTCTTTCAGAACTTGTTAGACTCTCACAAAAATGCGAAAGATTTTTCACATCTCTTACGATAGTTTTCTATACTGATTTCAACATATCAGATATGAAACGCACATTAGTTGGTGTTTGTAAATGAATTAAATGTAAGTGGAGATGCTCTTTTTCAGGGTGACATCTCTCAATTAAACCAAGTCCGTTAATAATGAAAGTTTCTTGATTCTGACTCCGGAAGTAAATATTTGAGGGTTTACTTGAACCTCACTCTCGATGCGTTTAGGCTCGATTTCGATAACCGCAAGAAGAACATTTAAATATAAACTTTAGGTTTTATTTAAACTTTAATTTTTGGATATTTCATCATACGGACTTTTCATAATTGAGAGTACGTCACGTATCACGTACTTACCTTCTAAAATAATGAGCTTACAGATCCTATGTTAGTGTGCGATAAATGGGTAAATGTTATTTGAATTGATGCCTAGAAAAACGCTGAGACAGCGTTAACTGATGAGAGAGATTTTAATGTTGTTAAAATAGAAAAAAAATCGACTTTTCTATAAAACTTATCAATTTTCTATTTTACGCGAATACATATAGTGCATGTGATAACTTCAGTCTTTCCGGCAATTGTCTTTTTATTTATTCCTTTCCTATGATAAACCAATGTAATTAAACATTTAATTGGGTACGAAGTGCTCGTTAATTATAGAGTAATGTCTTGGAATGTTAAAACCCAAAAAGCGACGATAATTTTCGTTTTAAAGACTGTTGATAAGTGGTAACCCAGTTTCTTTCTTTTTTTCTTTCGCTTATCAGCGAAGAAAGTTTCATATCCATAATTAATTACCGTAACTACCACACGATACCAATATTTTTTATTCATATAAGTGGTGATTCATGACGTCATGAGTAGATTTAATTATTCACTTTCTAGACAGAAACTTTCCTAAATAAGAAACGTGCTCCTTGTAAGTAGTTCAAAAATATGTTATAATAAGTACTTATCTAAGTCTTGAGACATTACGTGACCGCGAAAAATATAATATTTGGCATTAAGAAAACTTAAGTATTATGAAATCACAAAGAAATATAATTCGCATCATTGTAGCGATGTTATCATCCACTAAGACATTGTGTGATATGCAATAGTCCACACGTTGACCACAATATTGGAAAGTTCATCGTACGTTGTCGGTTTTGAAACAAATGCTTCAAAGAGGTTCTTTCAAAAGCATCAACGAACGATGCATTAGCCAAGGTTTGGACATACGTCCACACGTAGGTCCAAACCACGGTAAAAGGGTTCCACAGCCGACTTAACTCATACACTTCAGTAATTTGAACACTTGTTTGAACCTTGCAAGTTGCAACACACATTTGAACACAATGTACCTGTCTTCTAATTTTTGATTTGAACACATGCTCCTACTGCCCATGCTATCCGTTGCGATTGTAGGTGTACTATCCCCGTCAATTGGTAATGCGCTGGAACCTTGTCAAATTAACATACACATCAACCTCATCCGCAACTAAAAATGACAAAAAACAGTAAAATTCTAATATGTTAATTATTGAATTCTTATTTTCAATAAGAAAGAGTCTAGGTATATGAAAAAATTACATTTGTTTTTCGTTTTTGAGGTTAAAATCATGGCCGCCAGGCGCATTACCAATTGACGGGGATAGTATTTGAAGCTATGTCTGGCACTGGCTTTATGCAGGGAGTTTGGTAAAAGCCTTATAAAGCCGATTATGGTAGATATAGAATCATGCATAAACACCGAAAAAATATTATAAAACCAAAATAACACCACGGGCATGTGGCGGTTATAATAATTTTCCGGTATTGTATGCATGGTACCATATATACCATATTCGGCTATATAATGCAACACCCTGTTTATTCATTAAATTAAAAAAGATATACTTAACTTTTTTTAAATATTATGACCTAAGACCAGTAGCTATCCTTTTTAAAATGTGCTAGAGAAAAAACCCTTATAATAGTTACAGTAAGTAATTTTACATTTCAAAGTATAAAAAGTACTTAAAGCAATAAAATCAGTGAAATTTCTACCGTCTTCCTACCTACATTTCTTTATGGTAAATATATTAAAAAATATATAATGTTACAAGTAGCCGTTTAACACAAATTCTGTGTGTAGTTAGGTAAAGAAAATTCTGACGAATGTTTGATTGATCAACAATATTTATACTTATACTTATTTATAAATATTTATACCAACTACAAAGTCATGTTTATTGAATACCTAGGTATATCATATTGACTATCATAATAAGTTTCATAGAATTGGGTTAAAAAAAACTTTGCTTTTCAATAAATTATGCCCTTTTTTTTTTTTAAATATTGAAGAGGTTGAATTGAATACCTACTAAGTTAACGTTACGTTTAAAAATAGACTACCTTTTGCAAAAACCACCATCTAATTTTCAATTACTTACAAAAACTTATATTTTCTAGAAACATGACTATGTAAAAAGTTAATCGAACTCAGAAAAACAGAATGAGACGAAATTGTGCGAGAATACTTTTTAGTACAAATTGTCTTTTATTACGTGAAAGATTAACAATAACACGCCTTTTTGCTCCGTCACGGTTTTTCTAAGTTCAAGGCTGTCCGACATTATTTTGTTGTTGTTATGTCGATAAAAACACAAACAAGTACTTAGTGATTTAATCCGAAAGGGTTTTAGGGCTGTGTTCGACTCTCCACGGAGACTGGTAGACTTTAAAACATCGACTAGAAGAATGGTAAACGGTCTATTCGTTTGGATGCTAAAACTTAACCCTCTTATACAAACGAAGAATAAGCTTACACCTAATTTAACCAAAAGTTTGCTTAGGAATATGACTCTTTGAGACGTTAACCGTAAGGAGTAAAATATTGCTTTTAAGCCAAATTTTCGGTTAAACGGTGTAAACTTACTCTTTATTAATAAGGTCGTAAACGTTTGGCGGTGGTCGAATAGGATACTTAGATGAAGTGTCATGGAATGCGGGTTAACATTTTTTTTACTATAAAGGAAAATGTATGTATTAATAGGAGTTCATATACCTAACTAGCAAAAACTTACTAAAAAAATATGATCTTCTACCCTTTGTGGATGTAATTTTTTTTCTGATTAGTCTGTTATTTACATGGATGAATTGCTATGCTATTTTATTCAATGGTGTTAAAATAACAATATAAGTTATTCTACTATGTTATAATAATGTAATTCATTATCTGTATATTCTGTCATTCTTTAAAAATGCGTGCCTTTACTATATTTCACTGTATAATTATAACTTCCTTTAATAAATTACCTTCACTATAATAGCATAATTTTTACCTTTCTATAAAAAATGTGTATGCATGTAAAGAAATGTGCTTATTTCATACATACCAACTATAATGCTTGAACTAAATATTGTTACTATAATGTATTTCCTTCGTAAGAACGTATAAACTTGATTACTTGGAAGTGTGTGCATGATACCAGCCCCCCTACTTAAATGGCCAACATTCTATTCGTTTGAACGCTACGCTTACTTTTAAAACTTTAAAATAAGCAGTAAACTATAAAATTACGTGCCGTAAGCAACGATATTGGCCGTAAGCTTGACAATTCAATACAATACATCGAAGTCTGTGATTTACATAAGTTTACGACATGTGATTTAATCATCTATTGCTCATATTTAAGGTTTAAAAGTAAGCTTAGCGTTCAAACGAATAGAAAGTTGGCCATTTGAGTAGGGGGGCAGTACAGTACAATTTAATTATTGTCTTTGCTTCAATATATTTTGATTTGATACGTATTACAACCCTATGGAACTAGTTAAAACTGACTCTCCGAAATGATATCTAAAAATGTATTTTTTCGATATTGGATCATGATATGGCGAAACGCGTAATATTCTGTTATACCAACTATTGCATAATAAAACACGGATAACTTAGTTTAGAAAACATCCAAAATTTCGTGGCGAGTGTATGTTATTATAAATTAGTCCATACTTCTTTCATTGCACGGATGCTCAATTTTTTGTAGACAGAATAAAATTACTGTAATAATTTATTTATATTGTTTTTACTTGTATCGGATTCAAGAATATTAAAATTCATTTCAACAATTTGATTTCTTCGGGATAACTTAGTTCTTCTGAAATTATTTATCTCATAAATATGTGAGTTTTACGTACCTAACTATAGTTATGAAAAAATATAAGAAAATTTTAGCAAAAGTTAAAATATGAAATAAGAGCTTTGAAAATATTTTGAATTCATACAATAGCTTGTTACCAGTTGTTATTGTTATCAGTCTATTAATATAATCTAAAAAGCTTAACAGCTCTGTTTCTGCTCTAATAACTAAACTATAGTACCTACCTACCTATGTTGCTCATTGACCCAATACTAGTTATTATGTAAATGATCTTGTTTAAAGCGTGCGTTAGTACTTATGTGGTTGGTACTAACAATGGTAATGTAAACAACATAAATTGAATGTCGTCTCTATAGTTGTTGAAATAAGACGTTTATTTTTGTTTTAGTTTATTTCTCACCTATGTTTAAATCTCGAGGTTCAGTACCATAGAAGAAATTCAGTACCTACTAAAATGTATTTTACCTCTGTTGAATGGAATATAATAGAATAGGTACCTACTTATTAGTTGGAATGACTGGAATAAAAAAAGAAACTTTTCTAGAATATATCTACGTCTACGTAAGAAATAAAATCGTATCGTTTTGCCAAGATGTTAAGTATAGACAAAATTGATCTATAAATTTTTGCACTTTTCTTTAAATATTATTTCCCATTTCGATAATTTTGTTTTACAGCAAATTTCAAAATCTGATATAAGTTGTTATGAATGAACTACTTAATGTTAATAATATAAAACGACTTTAATATCTTGAAGTACGGTAGTACTTATATCTATTCTGTGGTGAGAGAATAATAGATTCTTGGGAGTTAAAATACATGTAGGTAGTTCTAAATGTAACTAAATGTAATGTCGGTCAAAGTCAACAGCAATTGAAAAATGTTAACCTGTACCTATAACTATCAAAATGCTATTTTTTTATAAAATAAAATTTTCTTGAAATAAATTATAGTACTGAACCTTTAAATACCTATCTATCGTCTATAATAGTACCTACTTACTTACCTCTGTATTTGCTAAATATAAGCAGAGTCACGAGTTAAGAAAATGTTTATAGTTATCTGTTAGATTTGTTGAGCCAGTTAGTGTAATATAGAAATACATTGTATTATGAGACTCGAGGTGTTTTATTTATATTCTATTAATTAGAGTGATCCAACGTTAATAAGTGTTAGAATACAAAAGAAACTCTTAAGTGTGAGTTGCACCAAAACGTTGTCAAAGTTAAAGTTAAACTTGTCAAAGGACATCATGCAAACTGACAAACTCTTTTTTTGGCTATATTATGCTTAACCGGTACTATATCAAGCTTTTTATCGTCAAAGTTAGGTGGTGCAACTGAGCCTAAGACTTGGGGCCCTATTTCTACACGACTACAAAAAAAAACCACTTCTGCCCTGCCAAAAAACGAGCTAAAAAGTTAATAATAATAAGACTTGTCACCAGTCGGGGGACCCTTTTTGATTAAAAATTGTTCCATAAATTAGTCCCCCGACTGCAATGACACGTCTATAGTTTTTATTATAAACTTTTTAGTTCGTTTTTGGCAAGGCAGACAAGTTTTTATTTTTTTAAATTTTTATTTCTTTCATACATTTTAGTGATAAATTATATATTTTGGAATGTGCTCGCTCATCAAGTCCTTTCTTTTGATGTCCATATTGTAGTTATTGAAGATTTTTTTTTATCCAGTGTCACTCTTTTTTATTTTTATCCTTTTTTATCCAAGGTCGGGATGGTGTAAGGATTCTAACGATGCATATACATCCAAATCCGTTACGGCATTTAGAAGTTATGGTGGAATAAAGAAACTCACAAACAACATACCCACAAACACACATGAACCCTGATCACTATCTGTTTTTTTGGGCAGTCGTATAATAACAGAGACTGTAAGTTATGTGTTCCGATCAGAGGGCTTATTACAAAAAAAGCGTACGATGTTCGTTACACTCCGTGACATTATTTTTATTTATTTATTTATTTAATTCAGACAACTAGGCCCATACAATATATACCTTACAGACTAACATACATATTTATATTAAAATTACATTTTATAAAACTAATTTTCACGTATTGATGGCGGCGACGTGTTGCGCAACGTAGTGTCCGGTATCCGACCGCGAAACCGTCGGAACAAAACACCTTTCGGCCAAAAATCTTCTTTCAGGAAGGTCGACAGATGTTCGGTCGGTGCCCTCACCACAAATGAATTGAAGTTTACATTGTGGCGGGACTCCAACCGCTCGACCCTCAGACAGAATTTGGTTTTCACTCTGATGTACTCTACAATATCATCAGGTTTCGTACTGTAGTGCAGGCGGGACACGAATTTTCCTTAATCTGTATTTATTTCATACATGCGACCTCATTTCATCCATACTCCAAATTCAAACTATCAACCTTCTTGTATAAAACTCTTTGGTATCTATGTATTTTATAAATATACTTGTACAACTTTAATCTTCCTGTTTTATTTGTAAATATTTAGAATCTGCTCACTCTATTCCTTGCCTTTAGCCGGGCCAGGGAGAGAGGTTGACAACGTACAGCAGTGTTGTCGGGATGGCCTGACGAAGTAGGTGGTTGTGTCCGGTCGGGGCGGTGCCACATAGGTTACGGCGAGTGGGCTTCCTCTTCCTTTCCACCTTCTTGAAACCGTCCTTGTCGCACTCTTCATCCAGTCTCCTTGGAGCTGACTGCACAGGTTTAGAGACCGGCCGGCGTTGTTTTTCTCCCCCATTTGTAGGTATCCCGCTGGAGTTGTTGGACAGCAGGTCGGTTTGCAGCGGTGACTGCAGCGTACGCACGTTGAGGGGTCGACGTGCACACGCGTGACGTCTCCGCCGGGGCGGAGGAGCGGGCGGCGGGGCGCGGTGGATCGCGCGCGACAGGGCGCGGTGCATCGCTCTCGGCGGCGCCAGCGACCGGTGACGAATCCATGTGCGCCGACTCAAAACTGCCGATGGATGCATTTTGCGCCCCACGACGAGTGTTCACGTTGCAGGCCTCGGGTGACCTACTTACCGAAGCGGTATTGCTTAACAACACAACTTGGGCTCGCAACTCACTGATGGATTATTAACTCATGTTTATGGTTCACTAGCGGCCGCCCGCGGTTTCACCCGCGTGGTTTCCGTTTCCTTGGGAATATCGGGATCAAAAGTATTCTATGTTTTAATCTAGGCTATCTACTATCTGTGTGCCAAATTTCAACAAAATTCGTTCAGTATAGTTTATGCGTGATTGAGGAACAAACATCCAAACCCACAAACTTTAACATTTATAATATTAGTAGGATAAGCGTACGTACGATGTTCGTCCCACTACGTGATGGTTTAAAATCAAGTAAATCGATCAACGAACATCGTCCGACTATCGTGATTATTTTTTTGTAATAGGCCTTCTGGGTTCATGTATGTTTGTATATGGGTGAGTTATTCCTTTATTCCACCATAACTTCTAAATGCCTTAACGGATTTGGATGTTTGGGGTACGATATCCTTAGTTCGTTGACGATATCCTTACATCATCCCGAGTGATACTGGCTGACTAGCTATTTTGTTTTAGTTTTTTTTTATTTCGACTTACGACGCCTTTTTCAAAGGTGAAAAAATGATTTATCTTCAGTTACTTATTACCATAGAATATTAATATAAGATTCTTGGTTATTACAATATTCAATATGGGCATTAAATGAAAGGCCTTGATGGGCATATTCCAAATCTACATAATTAGTCATTAAAATGTACCTAAAATTCGCACCTCTTCGAAAGTAAGTTTAGACTTGGCCACCTGCTATTGCTAGCTAACTTTCTATTGTGTAAATGTAAATTTCTATTGAAAGTACATTTAATGAGCTTTCAATTAATATTTGTTTGATTTAATTAACATAACAGTTTGAATACTGAGGAATCCATCCGATATTAAATTAGGTGGTAAATGTGCCAATTCTACATAGAGCACTATAAAGTAGGCATAGTGCGATCATAAAGTAGGCATAGTGCAATCTGAAGAATGCAATTTTAATAATGTTGTCTTAGTGCTACAGATTGTATGAAATATTGAAAAATTTGCTTAATACGATAGTAGGCACCCCGCTATTAAATCCTTTCGACTTATTTCATAGCTGCTCCGTAAAATTTTGATTTTTTTAAAGTTGTAATAATACTCAAAAGAAAGTCGTAGGATCGTTTGTTACCTGTGACATGTTTTGTGTGATTGAAGTGCAGGCTGTCACACACAGGAAGATAAGAAAATAATCAGTAGACATCAAGCATTTATCATTTAATCGGTGGGTTCATCTTGTTTTGCTTTCTCTGTGTTGTTTTCAATTTCCTATCAATGTACTTACGCTCTTTTAGAATGAGTAAGATTTTTCAATTTTTACATTATGCCGCAGTACGTACTGTAACTAATTCTACAAAAAAATCTCTCTAAGATTTCTAAATAATGTAACTATTTGGAATAGGTGGAACAGAGGTGTATGCCTCTTATTTTCCATATTCTTTACGCGTAAAAAAGGCAGACACAAATGTTTCCGCATAATAACCAAAGCTTTAAGTAACGAGTAAAAGTTTTGGTTAAACATCTCTTTCAAAGCTTTTTATCGCAAAACACTAACTTTTTTATTGTATCCGTAATCTTTATTATCACTCCCACACATAAATGTAATTTTGCACATGAAATAAAACTCAACAGCGTATTATCAAGCCTTATAAAAGCATTAAGTTGAAATGTATAGTTATTTGGTTCTATTTACTTTTCCATTAGTTGTTATCTCCGAAGGTCGTTACAGTTGTGTTAAGTTATGCAGGGGGTAGGTAAGTCAGTTCGGTTTGGTAGGTCGGATTAACTAGCCGGTCCGAGCGATCCAGTCAGCTGTGACGGTTTTATTTTTATTTAATTTTTAGTGTACGTATACTTTTATTTTCCTGATTGGACATCTCTTGGATTTATACAAGTAAGTACAGTGCGTATTGGCTAAAGTCCTTAAGAGCCCTATAGTCCTCAAAGTGGCGCCCTCGTTTTAATTTTTATTGCTCGGTATATCGAGGGCGCAGTGGTTTAGCGCCTGGCCCAGCGATTGCGGAGGTTAAGCAACTTGGGCAAGGGTCGGTTATGGGATGGGTGACCAAAAATGTATTATCTCAAGCTCCTCCGTGCTTCGGAAGGCACGTTAAGCCGTTGGCCCCGGGTGCATTTGCAGTCGTTCACACCCACCAATCCGCATTGGGCCCGCGTGGTGGGTTATGGCCCGTCGTCCTTATCCACCCATAAGGAAGGCCTGTGCCCCAGCAGTGGGGACATTAAAAATGGCTTATGGTCATATGTATACATTATGTAAGTATCAAATATTCACATGTATACCTAGTCTAGCCAGGTAGATTGAAATTAAGTTTCTATAATTAATTTTTAAATTTGAGGTTTTCGCATTCTCAATGCAATTTTTAACTAAATACGAGTAATATACTAGTGATAGTGACTCGGTAGCTAAGTTGGAAGAGCATTGGATTAGACCGGACTACCAAAGGTTGCCGATTCGATTCCCGCCTGCGAATAGAAACATCATAATAATATGACAGAGCATATTATTATATTATTATAAAACTACAGTTAAACTAAATGTTTACAGCTTGTTTACAGTTACTGCTCAATTTAAGAACTTATGTCAGGATTTTCAAACAATGACGTAGACATTGCAAAAATTTCAGACAAAATTGAATAAAGCAATTGATTTCATGAATAAGAATAATGTTTTGTACAGATCTGGATACAATGCAAACTTATCATTCATTCATGAAAATAATGATCATTACGATAATATATTAAAGATATTTTTAGATAATGTATCCAATAATATCATCGAATGCATAAATTTAAAATGTTTTATCTCGAGATCAAATCGGAAAAAATAATTAATTCAGCTAAAAAGAAATCGATGATTAATTTATGATAAAAACATGGTAATAAATTGAAGGTAAGGTACTTGATACAAATAAGGCCTACCTAATTTGAAATGCTTATAATTTCGATGGGATTACATGGTTTCAATAATGAGTTTCTATGGCATGGCCTTCCAGCTTCATCATCAGACCCTGGACCTCGTCTCCCATTAGAATACTCGTCAAGACAATTCTAAGGAGCCTTAACACGATGGGGTTGTATGGTTTCATTATAGAGTTTCTGTGGCCTTCTTCTGGCTTCATCATCAGATCAGCTTAATGACACCATAATATTCTATTGCCTTTCAGTTCTGACCTATGTGCTCATCGGGATGCTAGTATAATTTCGTTCGCAAACTTTGTGGAGAAACAAACATATTAAATATTTAGGTATTATAAAAAAGTAAAGATTCCTATTACAAATTCCAAAAAAAATACAAATCTTACTCATTCTCAAAGATTTGTAAAGGCCATATTAAATAAAGTATCTATTCATTACATCCCTGTTTGTTAGATAGGTTACATTTTTTCGTAGATGCTTATAATTAAAGAATTTCCATTTTCTTATTTAGTAACATTTAATATTTATTGTATTATAACCTTTTCAAATTAGGTAGGTAGGCCTTATTTTATCAATTTCTTTATTTGTCTTTAAAAATGTATA
Organism: Agriphila tristella; assembly: GCA_928269145.1. NCBI lineage: Eukaryota > Metazoa > Arthropoda > Insecta > Lepidoptera > Crambidae > Agriphila > Agriphila tristella. The sequence continues at coordinate 4,763,203 of OV743439.1, read as the reverse complement.
ATTAATGCATCTAAAGCTAATAGTACAAATCTAGGTCATGGATAGCTAATTATAGATATTAAGAAACATTTTCTAAGAGGAAGCATTATACTAAAACAGCGTATTTTTAAGCGAAAAATTACTGCAAAATCACCCTGAATTTATAACGCAGTACTGATCGACGCGTAACGGTACGCTCGTGCAGTTAGCTGGTTATATAGCGTGTGTGTACGTGTCCATGTAGTATTTTCATGGTGGGATTTATTTATCTAGGTTTTCTAACGCATAGGCCTTATTTGTATCAAATACCTTATTATCATTAATACTATTATTATCATTGTTGTAGCAGACAAAAAGCGACTAAAATAAAAATATTATAATGTTAAGTTAATGTTAATTAAGTGCATTGACATGGTAATAGTGTTATTGATCTACCTGCCAGTCGATAGCTACACGAAACCCGGAGTGGACGAAAACAGTGGGGTGCAGTGAAGTGAGTGACATATGTACTACAATCAAAATCTTTCCCCTATGTCCACTAAGATCCATTGTAAAAATCCATTGATGGATCTTTTTGCACTTTATCGCAATCGCTTTCATTTGACAGATGGATATGGATGTCACACATTGCTGCATTTCTTTGGTAAGTTTTTGTTCGTGCCAAAAAGAAGCATCAATGTGTCACATCCTGAAAGCGACTGCAATAGATTTTGAAATTAGGCAATAAGTACCCAGGTTTTTTGTGGTAGGTATGTAAGCGAGATCTACCTAAATAATTTTAAACTTTATGATAATATTTTGAATGGTACAAGGACGCCGTTCCGTTGTGCCTTCGTAGGAAGTCCAAGTCTAGGTAAAAACTCGTGCAATGGTAAGCGAGGTAATTGATATTTTTCAGGATTATGACAAAACTACTACTTAGCCAGATTCCCTAGTGGCATTTTGTGTTGGCACCAATTGGCCAACAGTGTGGAATCCGTTGTCGCAAGTTGCAAAGCGTCAACTTCGAATAAAGTCTACCAATCGTAAAATATCGCTTTCTCGTAATGCCTATTTCGCAATAGGTGATTTTCGGACAATGTCTCTTTCGCAGAATATCGCTTTCACAAAATGTCGCGATAAGGACTTAGAATAAAAGTTTTTTTTTATATTAATCTCTTTAAAACATATATAAGTACTTACTAAAATAAGGTTTTTGAAAATAATAGTAGTTAACCTTCTCCATATTTATGTGATCCTGGTACTTTGGAGACGTTTTTAATACGAAGCGAAGCAAAGAAAAAAAATTACTTTTATGATTTTTATAAAAACGCGTAATTTTATTCCTGGCCATTGCGACATTTTGCGAAAGAGACATTGTGTTGTGCGAAAGCGACATTTTGCGAAAGAGGCATTTTGAGAAAGCGACATTTTACGACTGGAAGATATTCTGCGAAGTAGACGTTTTGTGAATAAGAAGACGTTGGGCCAATGCTACTACTGCTAACCTTAGTTAAACACTGTTGGCATTTCTGCAGTGTATTTATCGTAGACCCTATTAAAATATATCAAGTAACATTAGCCCAATGTATAGGTAGTAAAATAATTATAATATATTTTTAAAAATATACTTAATATACTTAACATTAACATTTTGGGAAATGTACCTTTTGGAGAATGTGCTTTTTGGGAAGTGGACATTTTGGGAAATATGCTTTTTGGAAAATGGATATTTCGGGAAATATATGTACCCTTTGAGACCGGTGTACATTATGGCAAGTGTGGTACATTTTGAACCGATAGGGTGTTTAGAACAATAAGAGTCTTGCAAGGGGCAAACAGAAGACAGAGTAGATAACGAGTGGCACAGTAGTCACAATGACATCAATTTTAGGGCATTTTATTCGAATTTAGTCGATTGCCCTATTGCGGACGTCCATAGATTCTTGAATTTGTCTTCCGACAGATGTCAGATGCGTCTAAACTCTAAACGCTTCTCCGTTTGATCGCAGTGCTAAAAATACTCAAATTATTTACAGTCCAATTGTAATTAGTTACTTATTCAATTACTTGCGTTATTTTAATCAGTGCTGGAGAACATGTCGTTGCTTATTCATAAAAACAGTAATCAGCAACCAACAAATCCATTAAAAAGCTACAAAATGATGATGACCTATTTTTGCTATCGCACATTTAAAATAATTGAAGTGAAATCCGATCCATTTTAAAACTTAGTTACCATGTGTTTTGTTTTTTCGGATAAAAGACGAACTACTAAAGCTACTAGAAATATGACATATTCCTGCTAAGGGGTTATGTGAGGTCAAAACAAATATTTTTTGTTGGATAACATTTCTCGAAAAGTAATAGCTTTTGAGTTATTTGACCAATTTTTTTACTAAAAAGACGTTTTCAGGCACAAAAAATAAAATAAAAGAGAACTTTGGTATAAAAAACGGCTTTTAAAAAAAAAGAAAAACCCCTTCAACAAACCTTAAAACAAAAACCACCTCCAAATTGTCTCTAAAAAGCAAGAAATAATATTCAAATCATTCGATACGAGATCCGCATATCAATTTTAATAAAACACGTCTATTGAAGTCGGGTGGGGCTGGAGGACCATTTTTTTGTTCTAAAAGCCCAACCCGACTTCATTAGACGTGTTTTATTAAAATTGATATGCGGATCTCGTATCGAATGATTTGATTATTATTTCTTGCTTTTTAGAGACAATTTGGATGTGGTTTTTGTTTTAAGGTTTTTTGAAGGAAGTTTTTCTTTTTTTTAAAAGCTTTTTTATTTTTAACTTTTTTTGTGGTAGGAATGTCAGAAGGTATTTTGACAATTGAATAAATAGTAGTAGCTTTAAAATATTTAAAGTTGAGATTTTAGCATTCACATAGATATTTTTACATAATACTTAGCTACTAAATAATATAGTAGAAAAATTCGACTTGCACCAGATCATATTCTCAGGCAGAAATCAAACCCACGACCTTTGGAAGTCCGGTTGGCCTGCAAATGTGGAGGTTTTTTTTTTTTTTTTTTTTTTTTTTTTTTTTTTTTTTTTTTTTTTTTTTATTTCACTTCTCCCCTGACGTGTGAAAGGGTCTTTGTATATCTTGCTACCTCATTCATTCAAGTTCTATCAGTTATGCCTCTCGCACTTGCGTTCCTCATTCTATATCTTTCTTTCATTCTTCCTCATTTTTTCACTAACTGGTGGGATGCCAGCCTATTCTAACCTTATTTGAATACTTTTCCTTTATTATATCTCGGGGAAATAAAGTTACACACATACCATTTTCTTTGTTTACAGTTAGTATCTTACTTGCTATTTTCTTACTTATAACTTATACTCCTGATACATTGTATTGTTGTCAAATGACAATATTGTTTTTGATACATTTATAATTTTCTTGGTACAGTATCTATATTCTATTGTTCCTATATTATACTTTTATTTGTTTAGCCTCATGTTTTCTCTTTCTTATCTTAATACAATTTTTAATACTTTATTTGCTTACTCATGTTTTCTTTTACTCTATTTAGTCTTATTCTACTGACAACATTTTGTTAACATTTTTAGATACTCTATTTGTTACATTTTCTTAATCTATTTCCTTATTATATCTAGTTGGACATTTTATTCTATCTTATACTATTTATTCATCTTGAACACTTATTTCTGTTTTCATTACTTAATTTTAATTCTTATCTTAGTTCTTATCATTTCTACTTACATTATCCCTACATTTAATGATCTTATATATTAATTTTTCACACATTATGAAAGTTTTTACATTTCATTCTAGATCTTGACATGACACTATGCATGGTCTGATTTATCCATGTTAATTTACTTTCTATATTCTTAGGTAGTAACTTATATATTCTAAAGATATATAATTCTATCCTGTTTCTTCTCTTTATTATTTTACAGACAATAAATTTATAATGGGGTTACTCCACAACTAAGATTTTTAATATTTGTATTTATTTTAATTTTTTTATAATTATATTTTTAGTTTATTTAAATGAGACATTGTTATTTATTTTAATTCCAAAATTAGAATTGCTAAATTTTAAGATTATAACATGATGTTTAAAAAGTATTTGTGTATGTTTGCCTATCAAAACTATATATTCCATAATATATTTGCTTTAATTATTTATGTACTATTGATTTATAGCTACGTCATAAATCCCAGATTTATTTGCAGCATAATAATATTGTATTGTATTTATGTGTTGTGTTTGTGGAGTATGGTGGCGTAGGTCTTTTAGCCTTCTAAATATTCTTCATCATAGTATGATGTGGTCAATCTAGCCAGGTAGTCCCATTTTTTCTTGACCGGGCAGTCGTCGCTGTAGGCACTGTGGTTTACGTTTTTATGTCCTGCGCGCACACAATTGCAGCACTCCGATGGGGAATTGGCCAGCCAAGATTCACATTTGGCCCGCAAATGTGGCCCCCCGCAGTGACCGCATTTATCTGCGCTCTCTGTGCAGTACTTCCTCCCGTGGCCGTATGCCAAACAACGCGAACACTGAATTAACGGGGACTGATCCTCCACCCTGACCCTTTGTAAGTCAATGTGGAGCACTCCAGCTTCCGTCATTTTGTGCCATATGTAGGGGCTTACCTGGAGTATAACATGCGAGGCATTCGGGTTTCTTGTTCGTTTTTTGTACTTAATTTTTATTCTTTGCTTTCCTTCATCAATGTCTCTCCAGATATTCGTGTTTTGCCTATTGATTGCCTCGAGTAGTGCGCTATCATCAAGAGCCTCATCCAACACAACGTCTTTTAGTATTACCAAAGGGTCTTTATTTGGGATGTGTGTAGCTGTAAGCTTTCCATCTTTATTTTTAATGCTTGCGGTCACCTCTTTTAACTCCTTTTGGTCTCGACAACCTATGATTACTTTTCCATTCTTAGCTTTCCTGATTTTGTCAATCTTCCGCCCTTCCTTTGTAGCATCCACCGCGCGCCTCACCCTCTCGAGGACCTCCCCGCTAGTCTCTCCAGCGTCATCGGAGGTCACAACGATAGAGTGCAAGGCCGGTGTAGGTCGGAGTTTGGGAGCTGCAGCAACGGCTGCATATGTGGGTTGGTGGCTTAGAGTTGGGATTGTTGGCTGTTGGTATGCCTGTCCATCTCTCACCACTGTTAGCAGCTGCTCCAGCTCTCCCAGTTTTTCTATGACTGGGGCCTGATTGATTGAGTCAATCTTTACGTCAGTAGAATTGACCTGATTTGCGATGGAGTCAAGTGAGGTTTTAACCTCTGTTATCCTTTCATAGGTGGTAACGATGTTTTTACCTGTCCTAGTTTGGCAATCGTCCACACCTTCAAGCGTCCCCTTGACCTCGTTGACCTGCCTGGTGATGGAGTTAATTGAGGCGGTCATGTCTGGGATGTGGGCTTTCATGAATTCATGAGAAGCGCAGACATTTTTGTTCGTTGTATTAACTCCATAGGTGATATCTCCCAGGCTGGTCTCGATGCCAGTGAGCTTGAGCAACACCTTTTTTATATCTTGGCTAGTTGTTGCTGCCGATCGTGTGGCGGTGGCGGACTGTGGGGGGATCAGAGACGAGGTTATTGAATCTGTGAGCTCTTTGGTCTGTTCATCCATGTGTCTTTTTATTTCCAGTCTCTCGCTCACCATGAGTCCTTTAATGGCCGTCATCTGCACTTCCATCAGTTCGATCTTGGATTTGATTTCCTTGCAGTCGTTCTCGGCTGCAGAGGGTGTTGATGGAGTCTGGGCTTGAGCAGTCTTTCCTTCCTTTCTTAACTTTTGATGTTGTCTGTTCATTTCATAGCAACACATAACCATGCGAGCTGCCTTCCTCTCTAAAAATTCTTTAATATCCCGTCTCATCTGGGGATATTCTTTTATTTTGACGGGGATGCTTTCCATCGCGAGCATCATTTCGTATAGAATGTCGCCAATACCACGATTCGCAAACTCATGCGGATGATTATCTAGTTCCTCCATCAAATATTTAGATTTAGGCTGGACATTTGAACGATTCAGGAATTTTTCGGCCGGGTCCTGATTTCCAATTATCGGTCTAGAAGGGTCGTTGGGGGACGGAGGCGGACTTGTCGGTTTTTTCGTCCCTGGTTTATTGACTGGAGTATGTACAAATGCCATCTTTACCGACTATATATCAAATGAACAAGGGGAGAAGTTCGTCCGTGTGTAAAAGTGTAAATAAGATTGTATATATATAGTGTATATAAAGTTTTATATTTGTCTTATACTAAAGCGGCCTGCGCAGTCTCAATTTGTCAAAAATTTTTTGTCAGAATACGATTTTTAAAGAACTATTTTACCAAAAAGTCAAAAATTTAACTTTATTATGTAGAGTCGCAAAAGTGACTCTACGTCTCTACTATTTTGTGAGGTCAGTAGGGGTGGCTAAATACACCCAAAGGTGAAAAAAGAAAAATTTTAGGAATTTTTTCCTAGAAGTTATGACTAAATAACCTAAAAACAAGATGGCGGCCGCAACGGTGGCTCCGACCGAGCTGCGTCTTAGGGGGCGATTGTAGGCCTTGAAGAGACCTACAACTAGACACCAAGCTCGTCCCTCTGAGACTGATAGTTTCTGAGTTAACCCAAGGGTAAAATTAGGGTAAATCGTGCCCTATTCGGGTAAAATGCCCGTAACTCAGAAACTATCGGTCTCCTAGAACTGGGACTTTGGATATTCCCATAGGGGGGCCCGAGACCTGTCGAATGGTGTGGTCACCTCAAAATAAATTTTCAAGTGGCGATAGGGTAGATTTACCCTATCAGGCGGAAAGAGGTCAGTCCGGCAGCCCCTACGGAAAAATCCCCAGCCCTGTAGCCCAGATAGTTTAAGAGGTACGACCGTTCAAAGTTTTTCAAAATGGCGTCCAAGAAGGCGGACGCCAACTTTGAAGGGTCGTATCTCCGCCGCTATTGGGGCCAGGAAGCCCGGGTTTGGGGCAGTTGGTATGCCCAGGCGAGTTCTAGCTCGCAAGATCGCTAGGGGGGGGTGGAAGAATCAAAGTGGGAATTTGGGAATTTTGAGGATGGGAAGGGGTAGGGGGGAAAATTACAAACACCCTAACCTAAGACGCCAACTCTCTAGGACCTATATTGCGGGAGATATGGCAAATCCAAAAATTCCAAAATCAATTCCAAAATATTTTGGAATAAATCCTACGCCTAAACTATTGGTCCTAGAGACCCGGGGTTTTCTCTGGGAGGGTTGGGGGATCGTGGGCTACCCCTTCCACGGCGTGGAATCCCGAAATTCCAATAATATGGAATTTCAGGGAAATTTGCCCGGGGCCCGAAAGATGGACTAATTCCAACCCCTACACCTGAAATCCCGGCTCTCTAAGTCCAAAGACTTGGGAGCTATTAATGTTTTAAAAATTTACCCGATTAGGGCAAATAAAAACAAAATGGCCGCCAATCGGGTAAATTCTTAATTTAAGCCCTAGACCACTGGTCTTTGGGCTTCCCTGATGTCCGGGGAGGAGTCCTAAGCAAATATGGACCCTCCAGCTCCCCAGGTATATACCCTAAAGTACAAAGTTAAAATTAAAGTTAAAAATTTAAATATCTCCCGCAATTTAAGACCTAAAATTATAAACTAAAAACCTAAAAATAGCACACAGTAAACGCAACAAAACACAAAAGACAGAATTAAAATATCTTAAGAAATGAAAGTACAAATGGAGGGGGAAGTTTCCACCCCTAACTCCAAAAAATTATTACTCGGTTATTTACCGTCGGATTTTAAAAATTTAAATTTTCTTAGATAAGGTCTAATGGGTTCTACTTAAATAAAATTTTGGAAAATTTAAAGTGTTATAAAAATTTTGAGTAATAATTGTTTGAAATTTTAAAATTAAAAATCTTAGCTGCTATATGTCCCACGACGACGCTGGAAGTTTTGGGAGACTCGGCGAGCTGCGCTCCTTCTGCTGGTGTCCTTTTCGACACCCGGCCGCCCCCGGAAGACCGACCACGTGTCGATAGGTTATGTTGTTTTTTGCTAATATTATCGCAAATAATGCAGATAAAAATCAGCAAACAACACCGTTGTATAGAGGGCGCTGCTGCGCACAAGCTGGTATTTTCAAATCCCACGGGTCTCTACAATTGAGGACGCAGTGGGCGAAAAACAGGTCGAAATTTTGCACTTTTTCACCAAATTTCACTATTTTCACTAATTCTGCTTCGCACTGTGATCCGATTTTCACTCACTTTGCACCATCGGATGCGCCTCGCTAGCGCGCAACTTTTGACGTATCACACACCTGCGTACGACTCGAAAAACCCACAACTTTGAATTTTTTAATGCGGAGCGCACGTGGTTTTGCTGCGTACCGGTCGGCGGTCAGAGCCAGAATCCAAATGTGGAGGTTAAGCAACTTTGGCGAGGGTCAGTCGTGGGATGGGTGACTAAATTGTATTGTCTCGATCTCCTCCGTGCTTCAGAAGGCACGTTAAGCCGTTAGTCCCAGCTGCATTTGCACTTATTAATACCCACCAATCCGCATTGGGCCCGCGCGGTGGGTTATGGCCCATCCTCCTCAGCAATCCGTAAGTAAAGCCTGTTTCCCAATAAAAATGGCTAATGCGAAACCTTTTCATACCTTAATGTAACCACTAGTACACTATCCTATTTGATTTTGAAGAGTTCTCATGTGTATCTTAGAGGTCCAAAATTCAATGCCAATTAAATTAATATGAGACCACCCTTTAGGTATTCCCTTTCGAACAGAATAAGTACACTATTACTCAAAAACTACTGAACCGATTTGAAATTTTCGAAAGAACAAACCTGATAATGTAACGTTTAAATCATTTCAATCGGCCCAGCCGTTTTCGAATAATCGGTAAACATACACAAAAAAAAACAAATATAGAGACGAACATAGAACCTCCTCCTTTTTTGAAGTCAGTTAAAAACATTCTGAGTGTTGACAATGAATAAAAAAATATCAAATACTACAGCCGCCCTAGCATGACCACTGAAACACGATATGATACAGTCAGTGGCACGAATCATGAAATCGGGTGGGGATTGCGCGGAACGCGTATTTTGGGTATGCGTTGCGGTGAGGGGCGCGGGCGGCGGGAGAGGGGCGCGCGCTATTGGTCGCTCACAAGAGCACATGCGCGAACTTATCCCCACTCCGTCGAAAAATTTTCACGATTCGTGCCACTGACTGTATTATTATAGCGATTTATCATGTTAGAACTGTCAAGAAAAAGACAATGGATTTTGACAGTTGGGTATCGATAAAACGCTATATCACGCGATATATATCGTATTTCGTCGGTCATGCTAGGGGGCTGGTGTTTACAAGAAAAACAATTTTATATTTATTTTTCCGGTCTGTATTCAGCATCCCTTTTGAATTAGTAGAGGTATAAAACTTATTCATAATTTAAATAAAAAATGAAAATTAAGATATCTAACAGTAATCCCATTTCATGTGACAAAAAAATCCTAATTTCCTACTTTGAGCGCTTCGGAAGGGCCCACCGTATTATTTTTTTAAGCCAAAATAATAATAAAAAAGTTACCTTTTTTTGTGCCTGAAAACGTACTTTTGGTAAAAAAATATTTTTTCAGGTTAACTCAAAAACTATAAGCTTTTTTAGAAAAATTATATAACAAAAAATATTTCTTTTGACCCAATCTATAACCCCTCAGAAATACGTCATAATTATCTAGTAACCCTGTATATCGAAACCGAATTTTAAATGTAGGTACCAAAACAGGTAACAAATTTTTGACATATTTGTTAATCAGGTAACCAATAATTAAGTTATTTTCCAATAACTCTATTTTGTTTTAGATACGTACGAGTAGCAATGGCAGCAGAAAGCCTATTGCTCGACCATGAGAAACCAGCGGAGCTAACAAAACGTGACTCCTTGGTGTCCTGCGAGGAGGAAACTACAGAGTGTGACAGCAAGGAGGTCGGCTATGGAATAGGTACCTAACTACAAATCAAAAATCTATCGCATTCCCTTTTAGGATATATGTAACCTTAGAATAAATAACACTTAGAAGCCGCGTCTGAACCAAAACATTAGCGTAAACACGTGCCATTTTCACTATCCTTGTCTGCGTAAGCTGTATGTATCTGTTACCGTTAGAGTACAGAATCCGTTAATCTGCAGATTAACTAGTGAATCTGCAGATTAACTGGTCGAGTCAGTTAAAGTGCGGATTTTTTCTTAAATTAGACGATTTCCGCACTTTAACTACTTAGTTAATCTGCAGATTAACGGATGCTCCACCGTTAAAGTGCTGAATGCAGTGAGTGAAATAGCCAAGGCTTCTGGAAATTTATGTAAAAGACCAACATTGAAAGTTTATTTTACAAAAATTTCGTTTCTGGTCGCAATACTAACCTAACCTAATGAACACCTTAAGACTTTTCCATAGCGGGGGGCTTCGCCTCCCGAGCCCCCCTCCCCCCGTCTCCCCGCTATTGTGTCTACCCCTTTTTATGTTATCACACATTTTCTTCAATAAAAGAACCTGTTTCCGTACTATAACTGATCCCTGGTCGTTAATCTGCAGATTACCTAGTTAAAGTGCGAAATAAAAAATAATTTCGCACTTCTGATTCGACCAGTGAATCTGCAGATTAACTGGTTAATCTGCAGAGTCACTGATTTCCGCACTTTAACGGTGACAGGTGACATATCTACGCTCTTCTAACGCACCATTATATGGCGTCAGTATTACCATCATCCGGCGTTTACCCACAATAAATGGGTAAACGTGCTGCTTTCATATGCGATGATTTGTCATGTGCTGGGTTTGGTATGATCTTTAAATGCATAAGCTGAATAATATGATGAGGAATAATAGCAAAATCAATAATTAATCTAATGATAAATGCCGCCATTCAATACATTAATATATTTAAATGTCTGTATGATTGTATAAATTCAAATTAAGACGCATCTTCCGTAAGAATCATTTTTGCGAATCTAGCAAAAAAATATGACAAAGAGATCGACGTTTTGAAAGTTCAACCCACCAAATATTTATCAAGAAAAAAATTGCATAATTAAAATACATTGGGTGCAAGTCTGTTATCCTTGGCGATTGACCTTAAGCCTCTCGCGATTTATCGTATGGGCCTCCTACCTCTGGGTCTAACCAGTTTAAATAGCAGTTATAGCAAATATTCTAAGTATATTCAATAATTATTCTAAGGATGTAACACATTGATGCTTATTTTTGGTACAAATAAAAACTTACTAATTAAATTCAGCAATGTGTCACATCCATCTCTCAATAATTAAGAAATTAGACAATAATTAACAAATAAACGTTTCTTTCTTTCTTCTTTTTAGACAACTAGCCCCCCGGTCAAGTAAACTCGGCACCATATGTATATTAATTTTATGCTCGGTGCCTGAAGCGATCGACCCTTCTCCTTTTTTCCTTGCCTCATGCGCCGTCGCACAATGGGAAATATTCGACTCTAGAGGAAATAGGATTTTCAAAAAATTGATTTCATTTCTGGTAAAACCTGTTTATGTACGTCGATTAAGTACATAATTATAAGACTTTTTATTAGGACAACTTTTTCTAATAATGCATAATTAAGAAGATAACGGTCATATTAGATTCTTATTGTATGGAAGCAGAACTTCAATAAGATCCTGTTTCTTTAAAGTTCCTAAAGCTAAAACTTATAATTATCAATAGATCCAATAATAGTGCATTCTACCTAAATGCCACTTTTCCCACTTGCCTTCACTAACTCGAATTTTAGTGGATCTAAGTTCACAAGTTTTGGTATAAAATCAAGTAGGTATATTGAATTCAATTTAATCTGTTATTTCATACTGGAATAGTAGTTATAGGCTTGTTTATGCATAAAACACAACATGCGAATACAATTTAACATAAAAATAAGTCATCAGGATAACCCGCAGATAAAAAACAAAGACAAAAATGAATATTTCATTCATAAAATGAACAATAACAAACAAGTTTTTTTTTTACTGAGGTGTCTTATTTATATCTTGTAGTAGGTAGGTAAAGTTTATATCAATTAGAAAGAGGGGGGAGAGGTTAAAGGAATAAGGAGTAAAAATTAAAACAAAACGATATTTAATATACATAAAGATGTTTGGTATCTTAAAACATAAGAAATATTACTGTATAGCCCCAAAAAACCCCTTCAGAAATGTTACTTTATACACTCGTGAGCTTCAAAAATGGATTCACAGGCCTATTTTTATACAATCGAGGTAAATTAGTTCTCCGTCCAAACCAAAGTTTCAAAGTTACCTTATTTGTATGAAAATAGGCATTTCATTCCATTTTTCTGCTCGCGAATGTAATCTAGAAACTGACAGTCATAATGTGTAAGTTATAGATATATTTGTGTTCCAATAAATGCTACATTCACTATGGTATTCAATTGTTAAAGATAACTTAACTTTGACAATTGTGACAGTTATTTTGAGATACATGAAATTTATTGGCTATTCTTTGAAATTCCTAGGCAAAATAATCCAATCAAATTAGACATTCAGCGTTGCATCAAATCAGGTATTTTGCCACAGCAGACGACCGGGTCATAAAAAAGAACTCAAAAATTTTGGCCAAATTTCGAACAGCTGTGTCTCCCAAACTATCGCTCGTATCAAAACCATTCTACCCTCAAATTGTTTCAAATTTATCCAACTTTAATTTTTTTTCAAACAATTTTGATGAAAAACCAGTCCTTCCGGGTCGAAATGGACGAATACTGAAAAAAGTCAAAATTTTTGGGTTTTTTTAATGACCCGCGGGCTGATTATCTAATTCAAAACCACCTAGCGACTGGTTGCAGTTCACAGATGATCGTGATCCATTGCTACTTCTTTTTGGGTTAAAAAAAACATACCAAAGAAAAGTGGCAATGTATGTCAATTGCTTCCGGTCGCTAAATAGTTTCTTTTTAGATAATCGGCGGGCCGGTCATCTGCCGAGGTCGAAAGCTTGAATTTAATTTTAGTTTTACATTACAAACAATATATCCAAAACCCAAAAATACCTGATTTGATGCAACATTCACGCCCTTCCCCTTTCATGTCTAATTTGACTGTATTAAAATTAAAAAAATCTAAAACATCTTTGGATTTTTTTTTCGTGGTATGTTTATTTTTGGTCTCAATTCTGAAGTACAAGGGGTCTGATGACAACAATAAATTATGCAATATGTATTTGTTTTTTGTTACTTTGATCGAAAGCACCATCTACACCCCATTTAGTAAATAATTTTAAATTCGTTTCTCCATTTTTGTCTATTAGTCATTAAAAATCTTTCTGTAGTTTTATCTAATTAGGCCTAAATATTAGGGATGAAAACTACCTACCAAGAAAGATTCCACTTCTAAGGAAGTATTCCTAAAACCTTCCAAAACTTCCAGCAACTTTGGAAGTTGAAAAATAATATTTTTCTGCCTACAATTAGGGGAACCTTAGTAACCTTGATTCACGAATCAACCAAGCGTGTTACAGTTTTTTTAGGTTAGCAATACTTAGTCGTTTATGGCAATGTTAACTTTCTGTCATGATTTCGTTTGGCAGATGCCAAAGGTTTACAAATGATGGACCCCATGTTGGTTAACTAGTTTATTTAATAATGATGTTATAAAACTGGATCCTGGAAATGTTTTTATCTTTTTCTAAGCCAATAAATCCATTTTGCAAACTTCCAAAGTTGCTGGTAATTATGGAAATTATTAAGAACATTTCCGGAAGTATCCCTGAAATATCCCAAAGTTTGCATCAAGTCGATCATCGATTCTGCTGTATCAATGGGGAATGTCCGAAAAAAATCAAATTGGCTGAATATTTTTCTATAGGTAGGAATAAGGTCCCTTAGTAATAGAATAAAGTTTCATAATTTTCGGATGCATAAAACAATTTTTAAAAATCAAAGTCTCTTCGACTTCACAAATGTATGAAAGTAACAGCAGAATGGAGATTATACCTTTGCCACCACCTGCCACAACCACAACATGGTATTAAAAAAAACGATTCAAGACAAAATGTCAAAACTTTTTTTTTAAATACGTGTAGTGGTTGAGGCAGTTAGCGGCAAAGGTATAATCTCCATTCTGCTGTTACTTTCATACATTTGTGAAGTCGAAGAGACTTTGATTTTTAAAAACTTTTTTACCCAACCGAAAATTCTGAAACTTTTTTCTATTACTAAGGGACCTTATTCCTACCTATAGAAAAATATTCAGCCAATTTGATTTTTTTCGGACATTCCCTATTGAAGACGGAAAGCATTCTATTTTTGCTTTCGCCATAGTAGGATAGGACGGGTAAATGTTTTTATAAGTATTTTGTAGTTTGTCGTACTGCCGTTTTTAAAGGTTTAAATTAACTAATAAAGCTCATCCATCACATGGAGATATTTTTTCGAATTTTAGGGTTAGATTTTTCTACGAAATGCTTTACTATCTATTAACTCTAGTTTCTTTACAAAATAACTTGTCAAAAAAGCTAAATCAGCGGGCCTGTTACTAAAAGAATCACGATAATCGGACAATGTTAATCGATTTAGTCGATTTTGAACCTTAAACATGAGTTAATAATGTCATGGACTGGGACGTGCATAGTACGCTTATTGCGCTGCTTTTTTGTATAGTAGTGTTGTAGTATAAAAATTCAATAATTATATAGCTATTTCATCTTAATCGATTGCCTGGCATCTGTAAAGATGTTGCAATCGAATGTTAAAGGTAAATCTTCAATCACATTTCACATTGATGAAATAATGCTGGCTTACAGCGAAAACGTAAAAAGTACTAGAAACTTTCGCCACTCCCACTAGCGACTCGGTAGCATATTATTGGTCAGTGCATTGGGCCGGAATCCCAAGGGTACGGGTTCGAATCCCGTCTGAGCTGCTACGGGTGAGTCGATTTTAAAATGAGGTTATATTCTCTAAGAAGGAAGTCAACCGGCAACGTTACACGGGTGAGTCGATTTTTTCTAGTACTTTTCCATAAAATATTAATTATCTTATTTTTAATTTATACTTTTGTTATTCCTTTGTTTTTTGCCTGCGGGTGGTGAAACTTATAAGATATTTATCAAAATAAATGTCAATACCTTATTGTTCTTTCTAAGTATGAGTCATACATTATTATCTTTGTTCATTATCTACAGGTCACCCTAATGACTTATTTTTATGTTAATTGTATTTGTTTGTTGTGATTTATACATAAACAAGCCTACAACTACCATTCCAGTGTAAAAGAATCGATTTTAAATAGAATTTAATATACTAGATTTTATACCAATACTCGTGAACTTAGATCCTCTAAAACTCGATTTGGGACGCAAGTAGGAAAAGTGTTAGATCTATTAGATCTACCTATTGGTAATTACAAGATTCAGCTTTAGGTACTTCAATTAAGATGTATAGGCAGTTCCTAAAACAGCATCTTATTGAAGTTCTGCTGCTATACAATAAGAATCTAATGACCGATATCTTCTTAATTATGCATTATTAGAAAAAGTAGTTATAATAAAAAAGTCTTATAATTATGTACTTTATGAAACGAAATACTTAGATTTTTTTAAATCCTATTTCCTCTAGAGGAAATTTTTTTCCTACTGTGCGCCGTTATGGCTGTTATTATAGTAGCAATAATTTATCGACAATCTATTGTTTCAAAAAATTGACTAGGTTGGCGTGAGGCAAGGGGAAAAGAAGAGGGGTCACTTTCGCTTCGAGGTGCCGAGTTAACTTGACCGGGATATTATGGAAATAAGTTTAAGATAAGTTAAGATTCACTGATCGATTGTTGGCGTACGCGTAGGGTCCTAACGGCTGGAAGTAGAGACACAATTTTTGGAAGGTAGATATACCGGCTCTCATGGTGTACCTAGGTGAGCAGAGCAGTAAGGTAGGATTTTGGAAAATTCCCGTTGTAGAGAGTGCTACAGGATGTTCCAATTTGAGTATGAATTTAAATGGGACGTAATGGGCTAGGTAAATAATCTTTAGGTAAACGTTGGCAGGTATAAAAAGACTATTCTGCAACTGATTTACTGACGTCATATCATACATGTTGGTATAGCCCAAATTAGCCGTTTTCACACTAATTATTATTCAGAACAGTTTTATAATTTTCAACTTATTTTCCATTGAGAAAGTTGTTTAGTTTAAGCAAGACTATCACCTGTTTCAGTATCATCACATCATTATTGGTACCTTGTATTATAATAAGCTAAGAAAAATAACTGAGGAAGTAACAATTGAATAAAAAGACAAACTTGAACTCCACAAGAGAGTAAAGCAGCGCTTGATGAGTTTCTTGCCGATCCTTCTTGTTATAAGGTCTCCCGCTTTGCTAGGACGGTATCTACAGTTCGGTAGGATTTGCGAATGTGCACAAAAGACTTGTACTAATAGGTATTCTGTGACAAGAGACTTGTACTATTAATTATCCTGTGACAAGAGCCTAAACTGAATAATTTTGAAATTATTGTGTTCCGATTCCAGGAGATGCGTTGTTCTCATCATTCGTGGTAGCGCCGCTGGTCGTGAGCGTGTGGCGTGGCACGTGGAACCTGATGGAGATGCACGCCAACTACTTCCCGTTCGTCCAGACTTTCCTGCTTGGGATCGTGGTTCACATATCATTCGCTCTAGTCAGGTACAAAACGATTACAAACCCCATTGTTGTTAAAATCATGCAGATGCATGCCAGCGGATTGCTAAAAACATTCCGTGGTCGAGAGGTATGTATGCCGATTTTCACATCTCTGAGGTCCCAGGTTCGATCCCCGGCTGGGTCAATTTAGAAAACGAACTTTTCTATATTGGCTCTGTCTGGGTGTTTGTGTTACCACCATTGTCTCTGATTTCCATAACACAAGTTTAAGCTACTTACTTTACTTTCAAATCAGAACAATGTACGAGGGCGGTTAGATGAGTCCATGACTTTAAAAAGAAGAAATACTTCTTTTTCATAATTAAATTTTATATCTTAAAAAGAAACTCCTTAGGAATCCTCACATTTTTTTTTTCAAATCATATTCATCATATTACTTTTGGAAACAAAAAGCTCAAGTGACTTCTAAGTTTTCTTAATGACCCTGTCGGTCGACCCTCTAGCTGACCACTCATCGAATGAAGATGCGAATCCTTTCTACTCTCTAGATTTAACCCACTGAGATTTTTTCTCCTACCAAACATGAGTCTTGGCGGGCAAAGATTTTCATCAAGCCAAAAGGTGGTGTCTGAAATGGGCCCTCATTTCAGTTACCACAGTTTTCAGGGGATGAAAGAAAAAAGAATGGGTTAAAAAGATAGAAACTGGTTAGAAGACTGAATACGCAGAGCTATAAAAAGAATATGTAGAGAAATAAAACATACTATGCCGAAAAAAAGTGTTTCTTCCTTACAAAGTCATGGACATATCAAACCACCTTCGTATGTATGTCATGATGTCTAATATTTATAAATGATTTATTTATTACCAGGGCACAACTTTTATCAAGATCAGTGGGGGCGTGGAGTGAGCCTGAGGGCGGGGGCGCGGGGCGGTGGCTGCGCGAGCGGCTCCTGTCCAAGGTGTATACGTACGTCTTCATCCTGGCCAACATCAACCACTGGAGGGGCGGCTGGGGCATCCTGGATAACACCGTCTACGCGCTACTGCCCAATAGCGAGGATCCTCATAGGTAATAAGGATTTATTGGCATGTCTTGCGAATCCATGACCCATTTTCCTAGAAGTATATTTTGTCTTCAACTCTACCTCGACAATCTCCTGTACGTTGTCACACTGTTCTGTAACAACTACTGGATTAGAGTAACTGGATAATATTGAGTAAACTTTGCTTTGTAACCAAAATCATGACATTCAACTAAAAGTACCTACGAATTAGTTAAGTACTGAAGAAACTAATTCCGTAGTTTGTATTCCTGCCCCCGTAGCATGTCCAACGCAATACAATATTTATGATATAGCGATTTATCGATGACTTAACTATCAAAAGATCGATATATCATATCAAGGCGGCACTGCATTTGTAAGATTCAGTACAGCACATACATAATGTCTATGCTGTCATAGTCGGCGTGCATAGTACTAGACTTAGGCTTATTGCTTCTTTTCCAGGCCAGTGCTGTATGCGGCTTTCACAATCCTCTTCTACGTGTGCATCACCGTACTGCGCTCTTCGCGCAACCTGCTGGCATCTCCATACTTCCTTGTCACCGATGGCAAAGAGGCCACCTATATCTTTGCTACTAGGTTCAATCATACCGTAAGTTTTATGACTTCAAACCTCAATATTATGCATTACGCAATTTACGATTAAAACACGCAGACACGTCAACTGCCTAAGAGCAGCAAGAAATTTAAACAGTTGCAATATGGATTTGAGACGGAATTACTCTTGTTTTTGCTCAGGCGCAGACGTTGGCGTAGAAACAGAAATTTGTGAGTTGAATGTTTATGGAACTCGGGACTGAAGATGACGGGATAACTGCGCTAGAGCAGTCAACAGCTTGAGTAGTCCATGGGGTCTGGCCATTACTGCTTGACCGCATGACGGAATTTCGCCATGCTGCTGGCCGCCTGAAGCGGTCACAACTACTCAAGTGGTCTTGTGTATTCCTATCTCACTTTGCAGCCGCAGTTTGAAGTGATCGGAAATGACTGCTCCAAGTTTTCCACTGTATTGCCGCTTTATTCTATGACAGTCTTCCGTTTACAAAAATGTGGAGTAGAGGTAGCTGGTGTTTAAAAAAGTCCAAGCTCGAATTTGAAATGACTGTGAAAACCTATTCGGATCTATTGCCATTTGATTTGAGACAGTGAGTTTGGAAATGTTAGAATATTGTGATCTTATAGCATCACCCCACATACATCACACACAATGTCGTCCAGTGAGGTAGGTAGGTCTAGTATTGATCTCAAGATGAAATGAACGGAAAAGATCCATTATCAGTACCAATCCCAAACAAGCTAAAAAGAGATCGCTACTCGTGAGTCGTGACGTAGGTATGTAATGTAACCTTCGGTACTTAATGAGAACGCCTTACAATTCAAAACAAATGGATACTCGTATGTAGAGATCATGTCCGCTGGATTATCCACTTTGGTTAATTTGGTCAGCGTTAGGAAGCGGGTACTTGGTGTCCCTACGTTTGATTTGACTATTAAACGATTACGCCAGGGTCAACAGAGTTATGAGTGGGCATGGATTTATTCAGAATGTTTGTGTTGGTGTGGTCACGAGTCTACCAATTTTCTTATACGCTTCTTGTTTTTCAAGGTTTTTCTCTTTTTTTTAGTTTCGAAACTTTGATCGATTTTAATGCGATACGCAATACGACCCAATCAGTAAAATTTAATAACTTTTTGTCTCCTGAAAACGTTGAAGTTGTTCAAGTTTAACTGTCAAACCTCGTCACTCCACTTTTTTTCATTACCGTTTTATTGCTAATTTCAGAACGCATCTAATGGCAAAACGCTAAAATGCTTTAAAAAAGCCATTAAATTACAAAATGCAAAATAGAAAACCACTTAACTCCGAGACCCCCTTTTTGTTAAAGTCAAACCACATCTATCCTCCCCTGGCTCAGTACTTCACAATTAGTAATTTACCTATAAATAATTCTGTAATACTTAGAAATAACTATCGCCTTTTAAGAGTAAACCTTACATGTTAATTTTTATAAACGCTACACTTACCTAAGATTTGAGGAGCTCGATGGCGCAGTGGTATAGCGTCTGGCCCTGCGATTGCAAAGGTTAAGCAACCTTTGCAAGGGTCGGTCATGGAATGGGTGACCAAAAATTTGGTATCTCGAGTTCCTCCATGTTTCGGAAGGCACTAACGATTGCAATTTGCAATCGTTGACATCCACTAAACCGCATTGGGCCTGCGTGGTGGGTTATGGGTATGGCCCAATCCTCCTTATCACCCATAACGACAGCTTGTGCCTCAGCAGTGGAGACATTGAAAATAGCTGAGGGCCACCTTGTATTTGTACCTATCACAACTGTGGACAGTGAAAACTACTGATGAAGAAACATAATTTCCTTTGAGTGTACACTTCGTATATCGTGTCATGTATTATACACAAAACATTGATTCAGTGTTTATCCCAGTTTTTTTATTTTATTCTTATGTTTTATACCTTGTTAAGGTTTATACATCGACCAGTCGATCGCCAAGGATAACAGATAAATTTGCACTTATGTAGTTGACAAACTTAGACATTTTTTTTCTTGGTAAATATTTGGTGGGTGAGAGAGATCGACATTTTGACCGTTTATTTAAACGGTCAAAATGTTGATCTCTTAGTCATAATTTTTTGGTAATGGGAACCGCACCCCTGTTATACATCAACTACTTTATGTAGTACTTCACCTTACAATATTACCTACGATCTATGTTTATACAACAATACTTTGGATGATTAATTTTAAACTTGTAAAAGATAATATTATTTGTAGTTGTAAAGTAGTTTTTTCTAACAACTCCCATTTTTGTGACTTTTACGTTTGTTTTTTGTTATTTAATTTGTTTTTTAAATAAGTAGGTAGGTACGTTGTATACTGCAGTGCATTACGTTGGTATTTATCTGCGCGATTGGAGACCGTTTAGCGGCGCGCAGGATGTGAAGATTCAAACCACTGTCGCTCGTAGGGATGGCAACGAGTCTAATCATATTATGAAAGGATACATTTTGCATAAAACAACATTAATGATGTTGATTAGGCTATATCAATTTGTATGGAGTGCTAAACAACGCAAGCAACCGTGACTTGCAACCAATTCATATTAAAAAGCTCTGGACTCGGTCAAAAACGGGCTGACTTATTGGAGACCCCGAACTCACGAAAGTAGCCTCGACCACTGCCGTAGAATAGTTTGTTTGTCGGTATTTTACAAAATGCACTTTGGAGAGTGTGCGAAGGAATTACACGAATTAATTCCTCTAGCCAGGTGTAATGCCACCATCGAAGCACTAGACGCAGATTAGCGTACCACCTAACTAACTAACCCTAAATCTGGTGATCAGGTAATCCTGGTGGAAGGCAGTCAGCAGGTTAGCTGTGCGGGGTCGAAGCGCACTTGACCTGCGCTCCAGTTTTGCGCGTTATTCGACCGCGCTTAGCATGGGGTAGGGTTGGCGAATCCTTATATAAAATTGTGTTTGGTTTATACTTATGCCTTTATGAAATAGTAAGTGTAAGTATATTTTATTTTTTCAATACTCTTGCTGTTTAGGTTTTTAGATGTAAACAACTTCTTACTGTCCGTCTCTCTATGACTTAATAGCACAATCTACATACTCTTCAACGAAGCGTAGAATCAATTTTGATGATATTTGGTAAAAAGATAGGTACCTACTTCGCAAGCCAAAATTCCCACGGAAAAAGAAATGCCACTCGAACGCAGTCGCGGACAAAATCTGAGGTAGCACACTAATGTTGGCGATCGCGAGCGACTGTTCCTTTTTTATTGAAAACAAGTGAGCATTGTCCACAAGCACACCTGGTGTTAAGGGATGATGCGGAGTACAATGGAGCATGCTCACTTAGATAAAGCCTATTCACTCTAGCCTTGAAAAGGCCCAAATTATAACTATTGGGATTAGGCAGCCTGTTCCACTTCTTATCTGTTCGCATTATAAAAGTGTTAGAAATGCTGTAGGTTGAAATGATGTGCAGATTTGGGGCCAGTTTCACATTCTGAGGATTGTTTCACAGGTTCTAGATAGCACTACAACTTAAATATGATGGGGTTCCTTAAAAACTTTATTTATCTGTTAAACATTGATACGAAGTTTTCACTTACCAATGCTCTCCACCTTCTATGATGAGGGCATCTTATGCCACGGTAATTTTACTGAAATCATTGTTTTGATAAGTTTAAAATCTTTAATAAACTCTCAACTAGAATGATTGTTTATTTGATGGAACTACCATTCTATTAGGAAACTGGTTAAAGACCTCCTTATCTCCAAGTGTCGTCCTGCAGCCCAACAAATATCAATAAACTTGGAAATAGGAGCGAGCTCTTATCGCCGTCCAAGGAATCGCACGACAAACAGCGTGGCGGTTCGACGTCACCGCGAGGCGCAATGATAATGCAATTACATGTTTTAATCTCGTACAGCAGCGCCGAGGCGGGCGGGACCTCACTCATACAGTAGACATGCGCGGAAGCACAGCGGGGCTCGCCGACACGCTCGCGAGTGGTTCGCGAGCGTACGCCGCGCTCCTCGAATGCGCGGACGTGATATTCGCGAGCGTGGTGGTCGCGCCCGCCGTGGTGGCCTACTGGAAGTCGACATGGTCGCTTATGGATTTGTACGTGCTGCCGGAGAGGCCGGTGGCGAGTGCCGCCGCGTGCGTTACTTTCGGTTTTTGCGTGGACTTTTTTATGTGCGTGTTCCAATCGCAACTGACCAAGTATTTGAGTCCTGATAGAGGGCGGTTGACTTACTACGTGTTGTCGCGGTTTTGCACGTGTTTGGCGGGGGTGGCTTGTGTGGGTGGGTGGCGTGGGGCGTGGAACCTGTTCAACGAGTGCACGGGGGATAGCACGCGGACGCTGCTGTCGACGACGGCGGCGGCCACGCTGTCGCTCGCAGCGCTGCGGACTCTGCGCAACATTTGCGCAGTGCCCTTCGCCGTCGCCGTCGACTCGCCGCAAGACTATTTTTATGTGCCCACTATGTTCCGGACGGTTGGTATCTCTAATATTTTGAACATTCTGAACATCATTGTAATCCTAAGGACTGCTATATACAGGGTGTAAAAAGACCCTCACCGAAGCCGAGGTCTACTTATTCTACCCATCATCAGGACCATGTCTGTTAAAAAAAATTGCTGGGAAACGATTCTAATTTTTGGTGTTAAACAATACTGCAAACAGCACCACGCAATGTAACGCGCGCAACAGACTGCACCTGCCTGTGGAAGCAGAATTGAAAGGCAGCGTTTGTGTGCGTGCATGAAATACATTGAGCGATGACGTTTATAACTATCTGAAAATATCGTTTATAACTTGTTTTCATTCAATCGATACGATTGCGATCTTGAAAAAAATACTTGAACGACACAAATGGTCCTGATGAGGGGCAGAACGCGTAACTTTGGCTTTGGTGAGGATCTTTTTACA
This sequence comes from Agriphila tristella, assembly GCA_928269145.1. Classification (NCBI taxonomy): domain Eukaryota; kingdom Metazoa; phylum Arthropoda; class Insecta; order Lepidoptera; family Crambidae; genus Agriphila; species Agriphila tristella. The sequence continues at coordinate 4,740,041 of OV743439.1, read as the reverse complement.
CCTTTTAGTACCTGCTAATGTCCGACCAAAACTAGAATTCCGACCGAAACCGAACTTTCGGCCCTGGTTTCGGCCGAAACCGAAACCGAAACCAAAACTTATTTTCACACATTAAGTTGACGTATTTTTTTACACATTCATGGTTGGTTGGTGGTAGGGCTTGTTTCAAACATGCTAGGGGTGGACGGAAACGGAACGTTTATACAAACGAGATAATTTTGGAGCCTTGGTTCTCCGCCAGGAATTAATCGAGCTGTGATCTGATGATGGCTATCTAGGGAGCGAATGGAGGAAATTCAGATCGCCACACCCAACTGATCTGATCAGCATTCTAAGAGCTGGTTTGATAAGTTTAAAATAACTATTTGGATTTAATTTATTCGTTCCCTGGATAGCAATCATTAGATCACAGCTTGGTCAATCCCTGGTGGGCGGAGAACCCCATTTGTATGAAAATCAACTGGTGTTTATAAAAAACAATAATATAAGTATGTAACAATAACAAAACAATATCATAATAATAAAATAATCAATATGTTAAACTTACTTTTGTAAATCAACTTTTTTAGTAATCAATATAATTTATTGTTTAACAATAGTCGTATGACTAGTTATTTGTTGTGTAAAACACACGCCGTACGCGTATTACCTGTTCGAATAGTTTATTGACTAAGCTTTTGACGCTCTTGCGCAGTCAGAAGAAAGGTTTCGAGATGACTAGTTATCCATGAATTATAAACACAGATCTTTTTTAACAATTAAAATCAATCTTGTAACTGAAGATATACACATTAAAACATGTTATATATCAATCAACTCAACACAATCGCGCCGATTCACGTCGGCTGGCGAGCTCCGAAGTTAGCCGATTGACACACGACAATTCACGAAAACCGTGAGCCGAAATTTTCGGACAATATTTGGACGAAACCGAAACTGTGGCCGAAACTAGATTTTCATGCCGAAACTGGCCGAAACCGAAACTGAAACTTCGGTCGGTCACTAGTACCTTTAACATACCTACTAAGCACATACGGAATGTAATGATACAGTTTAAAAATACTAGACTATGGGCTCTAAAAATTCAAGGAGAAGTTATATTAAAATTGTGTATTAGAATCACAACATTAAACAAAATTCACCACGGCGCGGCGCCACTTTCGGTCAGGAAACGGCGTGGTTCGGAGTTTCACTCCGACGCAACTAGTAGTTGATAATAGTATGTTTCCACTGCCGATTGTAAACAAACTTGCCCCTGTTAGGGACTTTAATTCATGTGATTCATATATTTACTTTCGATTAACACTACAGGCTAATGTACTCATAATAGTTCTTCAAAAAATACATGGAAACATGTTATTTATGTACAATAAATGTATTCAGTGGTACACACGATGGGCTACCTCCTGAATAGGGTATTCAAATTCAATCAATTTTAAACATAGCCACGTAGAAGTTATGGTTCAAAATAAGTTGCAGATTTTTGTCAGTTTTGTATAACCTGTCGTGCTGCTGACTGTACTAAGATTCATCGTTCTACTAATGACCACCCGCGATTTCGTCTGCGTGGACAGTTATTTTTCTATCCCTCGGGAACAGGACCTTTTGATGAAATATACCGTCCTGATACATACACGTTGTATGCCAAATTTCATGACGATCGGTTCAGTAGTTAAGACGTTAAAGCGTAAAAAACAAATAAACAGACTTGTTTTCGCATTTATAATATTAAATTAGATAATCTATAATAGATTAACTTGTTGTTTTAAAAAATAGTTTAATTTTTTAATTCAGAATAAATTTCAATTAAAAATACAATCAAATTGTATTTTTGTCTACGAAATGCTACGGCGTAGCACGTAATTTCGTAGCGTAAAAATATTGAGCTTTTTTGATGAAAACCATTTTAATTTCTGAAATGTCACTTGTAACGGGTGGCGCAAAAGTAAAGACCCTATTTGGTTCAGCTATAACATTTTTTCTAAATTAGAAAACTAGATTTAGGTTTTTTTAAATGTATATTTGTGCCATTAAATTTCGTACCATTAGGATTTAAAGATGATGTCTTTTAAATGGTGACCTCCAGAGTTGATACACATTTGAGCCCTATTTATGACATTTTGCATAACTTGCCGTAACACTTCCTGCGATATGTTCGTTATTTCTTGACGAATGTTTTCTTTTAGAGCTGCGAGAGTCTGTGGCTTGTTCACATACACCATGTTGAGCCAGTTGCTTCAAGGCGTGTGGCAAAGCGTCGAATTGTGCGACCAATCGGTGCCGGACGGTGGGGAAATCGTCGACGAAATTCACGTTGTGTTCTTATCACTGATGAATTATTCCGTAAGAACATTGACACAATTATTCCACGTTCTTGGGGAGTAAAACGGTCCATGTTTATTTTCAGTGTATTTTATATTTGTTCACTACACAATTTTCAACAACAGAATGACAGAAAATGTCATATAAAAAAAATAAAAGTATTTTCTTTAGTGCCAGTACTTTTGCGCCACCCGTTATTATCTTAAAGCTTTAAAAGTAAATCATTTAGTATATAATTTTAAATAATAATAAGCTATAATTGAGTGATTAAGCTCATGTAGGCACGTGACTGACCTACGTGACATTACAGTAGTTGAAAAATAGTGGTCCAAAATAACGTTGACGAATGGTTTTTCAAATAATTTTATGAACATAAGTTCAAAATTATAAACATACAACTTATTTTTTTATAACAATTCTTATTAGTCTTCAAAATTACATCCTTTAACACGAATAATGCAGGGTGTAAAAAGACCCCCAACAAAGTCGAGGTCTTAATTACGTATTCTGCCCATTACCGGGACCATTTCTGTTTAAAATAATTGTAGGGAAATGATTTTCATTTTTGATGTTAAAAAAACACCGCAAATAGTACCTGCCACGCAATGTAGCGCGCGAGCTTGCTACACAGCTGCGTGCGGCCGAGTTGAAATGCATTTTTTGTGTGCGTGCGCATGAGATACATTGATTAATGACATTTTGAAGCCATTGTTTGTCACAAAATAATTACAATCTTGATAATGTTTCTTTGGATAAAAACTAAGAAAATAATGTTTAAAATTTGATTTCATAAAAATCTTGAAATATTACATTGAAAATGTTTTTTCGATCGCACCAGTAGGGGCCCCGTTTTCGGTGAAAGTGCGAATTCGATCTAGCGTTGTTATTTCCAAGTCTAGATAAATAGTTGAGATGTCAAAAGATGCGTATTAATAAGGGTTACATGATGGTAATTTTTGATTTTTTTATAATTTTACATTTTCTTGAGAAAATCCCGAAAAACCGCTAAAAATTAGCGTTTAGTAAGGAAAAGCTAAAAGGTCTTTATATTTAACTTTTAAAACTTTTTATATTTTTAACTTATAGATTGGTTCTGGATCTGGAGCCGTTTATTTTTTATTTTTTCGAAAAACTTATTTTTTTTTTTTCATTTATTTGTGGCAACAAACAGTCGTACATGAGATATAGCAGTATATTATATGAAATATATTATTCTAAGTAATAGACCTACAGTGCCAGCAATATTATTACTTTTATATTACTAGGTTAGACAATAATATAACATAACTTAATTACTAAACTAATATATCGGTTTTTTTAACTGTCATTAAAAAATAAATGTGTCATTTTTTTCTTTAGTGAACTAGAGATGAACTGAACAAATGAATATAATTACTAATTTTTTTATTATACATATTGGTGGAATTATTTTGAAAAGAACTATTTTTTTAAAAGGACTCATTTTACGATTTACGCATGTTACTCTATGTTACTATTACTGACTAAATACCTAAGTGCTTTTAAGTTTTAATGGTTTTAAATTGACTAAAATGATAAATTATATAATTAGTACAAATGTTATTTAATTTTGACTCAAAATTAGAGTTATTTTTACGTTAAAATTACGTTAGAAAAGAAGGAGGAGCTTGGCGTTGCTATAAACGGGTGCGCGCTGCGAGCATCTTGAGCAGTATTTTCAGTACTAAATTGGTATATTTGAGGCTCTGCGGAATGATATTGTATATTTCCAAATTTTAGTATAATATAGGTATAGGTAATTGAAATTCTTTTGTTATTTCTTTGGTATAGCAACTAAGTAAAATAAAAATCATTAATAATACCCGTACGAAGAACACGATATCATTTATTTATTATTTTAATAACGTTGACGTTTCTCTACTTATAATTATTATGCAAAAGGCCAGCCAGGGCTGTGTCTTGGACGTGGACATTGAATAAAACTATTTCGGCGCATCTGTTTAAGTATTGTTTTGGTATTTCCTGAGCATTGCTGCACCGTGGGATGTCGTGATACCCCCGACACTTTTTGTGTGTAGTAGATAAACGAAACTTGAGCAAAAGTTGAATAGAATAGATAGAGGTTGTAGTTTTAGGCCCGAGGCGAAGCCGAGGGCCTCAATAGGTAGGTACTTTAAGATTAGATACAGAAAAGAAGAACAGTAGATCCAAAATATATATGTGGGTTGCAGTTATTTCAATTTCGAGATTTAAAATTACACGATCTGGCATGTCTCATGTTTCTCTAAGTCACGTTACGATTCCAAATGAATTTTTACAACGGTCTCTGAATAATATTGTGAAGATGATGCCTGGGTAAACATGGTTTACAAGCGCAATAAGTTGTGGGTTCTTAAAGTGTTATCGCACATTCGAGTGATGATGAAGTCGACGCCGCCGAGTCTTGAGATCGCAGGCTCCATTCAATTTTGATTAAATTTTTTATTAGGTTATTTTGTGTAGAAATTTACCTTTCAATAAAATATTAATGTCTATTGTGTTGTCTATTGTATTGTCTAACAATAATGATTAAAAAAAATTACAAAATTTATTAATTAATTTTGTTTTGTTTAATTCATTAAATTCATTTTCAATGTACCAACAGGTCGTGAAAGGCACGAAATCTGTGAATTTTTCTACTTTGACCTTTAATAACTTCATAGCTATTTATTTCCCAGCTATAGGTAGTCTAAAAGACAAAATGGCCCTGATGATAGGCGGAATGTGTGGGCTTCGGCTTCGTTGAGGGTCAAAGGTTTGGTTTTTCCACAATTTTCCGCACTTCCTTAACATATATTTTGGCCTTCTCGCGTGTAAGAGAAGCCTTCAGCAGTAGTACAGGCATCTAACAGATCAGGCGAGTAGGGTGGCCATTTTTTTGAGTTGATGAAATCAGGAAAAATTGTTTTTCCACAACTACTGTTGAAAACTTAAGGCCCTGTAAGCTAGAGCAGTCTTGTTGGAATATCCATGGATGGTAACCAAAGTGCGGTTGACTCAAAGAAAGAACCACAGATTGAAGGATGTCTGTTGGTGATTTTCTTGGTTAATTTTGATACCTTTTTCTACAAAAACGAGGGGAGTATTGCCAGTCGCGAAAATTGCACCCCGGGCCATACTATTTTTGCGTTTTGGAATCAATCCTTTTTCCAAAATTTCGTCAGAGAATACGATTTTTTCCAATTTGTAGCAGCGCAGCGTGTTTATTTTAGCAAACGACATCTCTGAAGGCGAACTTTTTATTTTTCTCTGTGGGGAAGTGCGCTTTTCTGAGTTTGTTTGGTATGTACCTCATATTTCAATATCCGCTGCAAGGTGGAGCGGTTTATCACCAAGTCTCGCGATATTTTTCTCACATTGGTTTGTGGATTTCGGACTAATTGTTATTGGAAAATGTGTTGGTTCCTAGAAGTTCGTACAGTCCGCTTACTTACTTCTCCTCTCCCAGGATACATACAACATACTTTTTAATTGCCGAAGAAATAAGCCGACGACAATGTTTACTATGCCGTTTTCCACGTTCATACAATGAAATTAGTCAACAAATATGAATACAAAATTATTGGCGCCAACCAAGAAGCTTAAGCTTCTTGGCGCCAACGAATGAAATGACAAATAAACCATAAACTTAATAGGTATTCCAAGTCTATGCAATAAACAAAAACAAAAGAGAATGCAAAACATTCCATTTCTGTTTTTAGGGTTCCGTACCCAAAGGGTAAAAACGGGACCCTATTACTAAGACTTCGCTGTCCGACTGTCTGTCTGTCTGTCTGTCCGTCTGTCTGTCTGTCTGTCTGTCATCAGGCTGTATCTCGTGAACCGTGATAGCTAGACAGTTGAAACTTTCACAGATGATGTAAATCTGCTGCCGCTATAACAACAAATACTAAAAACAGAATAAAATAAATATTTAAGGGGGGCTCCCATACAACAAACGTGTTTTTACCATCGCCACTCAAAAAAGTGCGTTTAATTCAACGAAAAGAGTGAATAATAAGCGATTTTATTCACCGAGTGAATAAAAATAATTTGAATTTGGAACAAGCGCGCATCATGAATTAGAAGAAAAAAAGTGCTGAAAGTACGTACGTACTGGCTGTTACGGAGCTATTCCATAGAGAAAAAAAAATAGACGGAAAAAATATCCCGCCAAATTTAATTAGGTTCTTTTTAGTGTCTTATCTTTGGGTTCTTTTCTATCTATTAGAGGGAGATTAAATGTTCAGTCTTGCATCAGTCCATTCCATCAGTCTCTTACGATATTCAGTCTGCAAAAATTCAAAGTCTATACAGACTGATGAAATGGACTGATGCCAGACTGATCATGTAATCTCTCTCTTAGCGTGGTTGTTTTATGTCATTGGAAAACTTATAATTTCACTATTCTCTATGTTTAAATATTAGCGATTACCTCAATAATAAAATGTGATAACTATAAAGAAGCGCTCGACGGCACAGTGGTTTAGCGCTTGGCTCAGCAATTGTGACAGTAAAGCAACTTTCGCAGGGGTCGGTCATGGGATGGGTGACCAAAAATGTATTATCTCGAGCTCCTCCGTGCTTCGGAAGGCACGTTAAGCAATTGGTTCCGGCTGCATTTGCAGTCGTTAACACCCATCAATCCGCATTGGACCCGCGTGGTGGGTTATGGCCCATCCTCCCACCCATAAGGAAGGCCTGTGCCCCAGCAGTGGGGACATTAAAAATGGCTGATGGTACATACTATGAGTACTGCTAGGCATTTGTTTTCTCGCAGTCGATGGTAAAAAGTAGAGTACACAACTCGTGAAAAAAAAATTTCATCTCGGTCCTTTGTATCCCTCGCTTCGCTCAGGATTCTACTTTTGAATCCCTCGCTACGCTCGGGATTCAACTCTAGAATCCTTCGCTACTCTCGGGATCCAACTTAGTCCCTCGAACTAAATTCCCTTTTTATTCACTTGTTGTATAATCTACTATTTTTTGCCGTTTTTTGGTACGGAACCCTTCGTGCGCGAGTCCGACTCGCACTTGGCCGGTTTTTTTTATTTAATTTGGTCAACTTTATTTTGGACTACAAACGTTTATTCGATAGGTACCAAGAATATTATATTCACAAGATTCTTGTTCGATACCAATACGATCTCAGAACCTCGTTCGTGTTTCGGGAGTAACCCCACTTTTTGATTTTACGTTATGCAATTAAACGCTTGAAGTATTTTATTTACTTGCCACTTGCCATATTGGTTCCTTTTTGATAAGATAAAGGTGATTTACCAGCGACAGAATACGTCAATAAATTGAAGGGTTTTTTACAAAAACAGCTTATTATTTTTACAGGTTTTTTCAGTAGACACAAATAACTGTTGTTGCCAGCTCTACAGTTTTAACTGTAGATCTACAGTTTTTTCGATATCTTCACAGAATCCAAATCTACAGTTTTTTCTTTATTGTGCTAGGGCTATCTATTTTATTCGCTGCGTAACCCATACCAACTCGGTTTTAGCAAAGTCTACGGTACTTACAGCATACGTAACAGTCAATAAATCGTCTACCACCACCATAAAAGGCACTTTACATACAACATCAGAAACTGATTTTTTTTAAGTTTAACGCTACCTAACAAAGACCATTTAAAGAAAAATAAAAATATGTACGATTTTAAAAACAAAAATGATACTGAAAACCAAGAGGATGTGCGAATTGAAAACGAGAAAGTTTTAGTTAAGATTCAAAGTTGATTTATGATACAAGTTATTTTTTTTTTCTTTTTTGTGTTGTTTTATTGGTTAATGCTATTAAATAATACAAAATAAGAAAAGCTGTTGATTCATAGTTTTTTAAGTAGAGTTTTACAGTTTTCTACAGCTTGTTTGCAGTTTTGGAGTTGGCAACACTTCAGATATGGCAACAATTACCAAACTACCTACTGTAATATTCTTGAATGCTTAAAACGAACTTATAGCATTAAAAAGTTGTTTAAATTTTCTTGTAAATGCTTAGTAAGAAGAGAAAATATGTTTTACAAATAAGTACTTATGCTGTTTTTGTAAAATGTCGTCACCTTATGTTGTTTTTGACAATAAAAAGTGGATAATAACCTTCCTTATATTAGTTTATTTATTGAAGCTAAACTTACAAAATAATCATGATTTTTCACTGTCGCTGTCCCAGTGCGGGTTGGAGAGTTGAAACAAAACAAAAACTTCTTCTTTAGGTATAACATCTTCTTTCTTTTCTTTGCGTTTACGCTTTCTAAAGCCACGATTCTCCTCTTGATCCCACATTTTTTTCAACTTTATTGACCGAGCGAGCACGAAGTGCGAGCGAAGCGTCTCTGCTTCAGCTTGGGCAAAAATTCTTTCGTATGTCTGCATGTTCTCTTCTACAGGTCGCATTTCTCAACCGATTCTCGTGAGAATTTGTGAGCAGGTTCGAAAATTATATGGGATTTTTTTGACGAGCCAGATTTTTTTAATTTTTCAAAATGGCGGAAATATGTTTAAAAAAAACAGGTTTTTCAGCTTTCCAGCGCTGTCTGTTCTCCTCTACAGTTCGCATTTCTCAAGCGCTTCTCGTGAAATTTTGTGAGCAGGTTTGAAAATGATATAGAATTTTTTTGTCACGCCACTTTTTCGATTTTTTTCGAAATGGCGGAGATATGTAAAAAAAACCTATTGGAGTCCAGCTTTCCGGCTCTGTCTTTTCTCCTCTACAGGTCGCATCTCTTAACCGAATTTCGTGAAATTTTGTGGGCAGGTTCGAAAATCATATAGATTTTTTCATGTTGAGACAGTTTTTCTAAATTTTTCGTAACAGCGGAGATATGTAAGAAAAATGGATTTCAGTCCGGCTTTCTGACGATGGATGTTCTCCTCTACAGGTCGCATTTCTCAACCGATTCTCGTGAAATTTTGTGAGCCGGTTCGAAAATAATATAGATTTTTTTTGTTACGCCAGTTTTTGGAAATTTTACAAAATGACGGAGAAATGTTAAAAATACATATTTCAGTCCGGCTTTGCAGGGCTGTCTATTTTCCTCTACAGGTAGCATTTCTCAACCGATCCTCGTAAAATTTTGTAAGCAGGTTTGAAAATTGTATAGATTTCTTATGTCAAGCCAGTTTTTCATTTTTTTTCTAAATGGCAGAGATAATGTAAAAAAATCAAATTTCAGTCCGTATTTCCAGCGCTGGCTGTTCTCCTCTACAGGTCGCATTTCTCAACCGATCTCGGTGAAATTTTGTGAGCAGGTTCGATAAATATATAAAAAAAAATGTCGAGACAGTTTTTCGAAATTTGTGAAAATGACGGAGATATGTAAAAAACCATATTTCATTCCAGCTTTCCGGCTGTTTGATCTCCTCTACAGGTCGCATTTCTCAACAGATTCTGGTGAAATTTTGTGAGTAGGTTCGATAATTATATATAACTGTTCAGTCAAGCCAATTTTTCCAAATTAATAAAAAAAATACTCACTCATTTTGAAAAATGATAAAAATTAGAAGCACCATCTAGCTGCAATACTCACGTACCTACTGTGTGCTTTGAAAACTTCATGGCGACATTTTATTTTATTTTTTCGCGAGGTCTACAGCTCACGGAGCCACTAGTTAGTTAACTTTTAGGACGACAATTACGGACGTTTAATTTTTTTTTTCAAAAACTTCTTAACTCCTATCATATAAGTTGTTTTTGACGCAAAACCCAAAACGTTATATGTTGTTTTTGTGATATTACCGATATTTTGCCTTGTTATTTCGCGAGTTTTATATTGTTTTTGCAAAAACTAATATTGACGCCTAATAGAATTTTCTTTTCTGATTGGTATCATTGTTACGATTCACCCAAAAATGCTAATTAAATAGTTTTTGTAAAAACCCTTCAATTGTTTTGTCCATTATATTGTATTAGAATTTTCTGGATTATTCAGTAAGAGTTACTTAACATTTCTTTCTTTTCCGTAATGCGAAATATTTAATTTTCTAGTAGCCTAGCAATGCAATTACCTGAACAACAAACTGAATTAAGTAATCTTCAAGATTGTTGGTGATGAATACTCATACTAATAAATACTATTCGTGGCAAGGTAAAGAATTACTTAGATTACATTTTACAAAAGTCGCCCACACGCATTCCATACCTATTCCTAGGTAAATCTCAAATAAACTGAAAGACATTGTAAAGTAATTATATATTTATTAATAATTAAATCGAAAGGTTTAATTACATATGAATTGGTAACTTAATAATTTGTTGTTAAAAATAGCATGCAAATTATTTACAATCTGGCTCGTACATTGTACACATACTTAGTTTTATTTTTGAATACACCTGAGAAAATACCCCATATTATAAAACATTTTTTTTATGCACAACAGGGGGTAGGTAGGTGGAAGCGTACTACACTCGGAATCCTCTTCACTGAGGAACTGGCTATCTTATCTTACCTCTAACTGCCGGAACACAACAATGTTTAAATTGTTGTTATGGTGTCAGACTTAGGCGTACTTATATCTATTCTGTGACTTAGGTAAGATGGTGGTAGCTAGCTAGGCGGACTTGAATAAGCCCTACCACCAACCATTTTCTTTGGTAGGTATTTGAATAAAACACGTTTTGTTATTTTTCAACCCCGCACGTGGCGTCGTTGCCAGGTACTGTAATGTGTGGTATTATTTACAGAGCAGCAGAGAGACGGCCCTGTACATCCTGGACTGCGTGTTCTCCGTGGCCGTGGTGGGGTCGCTGGTGGTCTTCGTGTGGAGAGGCTCGTGGGCGCTGCTCGACATCTTCCTCTTCCCGGACGACCAGGTCAAGTCTTACTGGACGTCGTTGGTGAGTTTACTGTACACTCAACTATAGTAGAAAACGTTTTGAGTTGATTTAGCAAAAAGCTTATCTTAATTTCGTCGTCTGATTAATTAAAAGCCCTTTTGAATGCAAAAAACCGCATCAAAATTGACCCAATAGTTTTCGAAGAAAATGATAACAGATATACCTACAAACAAAAATTTTAAACCTTAAAACGTAGGGCGCATTTTGTTAAATTTATCATCCATATTGTCTTTAGCATGCGCCCTACGTTTTTAGGTTTAAAATTTCTGTAGGGTTATAAATATTTAAAGAAAAATTTATTTTATACTTTTTAGTCTGTTTTTACTAGTCCGTTTTAATGTTTTTAGTCCGACTTTTTTGTATTAAAAACGTGTTTTAAAAAAAGTTTTTTTAGTAAATTTTTATTTTCTGGTTTTTAGTTAACGAGCTAAGACTGAAAATATACCATCTCCTATCGGAGCACTCGTCAAGACGATTCAAACGAGGTGTTTTATTGTACCTACAGTTTCTATGGCCTTCCTCCGGCTCCATCATCAGATCCTCGGAGACTATTTCCCATTAAAGTACTCGTCAAGATGATTCAAACGAGCCCAAACTCTATAAGATTGCATGGTTTTTTTACCGAGTTCCAGTGGCCTTCCTCCAGCTCCATCATCAGACCCTGGAAACTATTTCCCAACAAAGAACTCGTAAAGAAGATTCAAACGAGTCCAAATTTGATGGGGTTGCACGGTTTCAATATTGAGTTCCTATGGCATGGCCTTTCAGCTTCAGACCCTAAACCACATATCCCATTAGAGTACTCGTCAAGACGATTCTAACGAGCCCAAACACGATGGGGTTGTATGGTTTCTTCATAGAGTTCCAGCGACCTTCTTCCGGCTTCATCATCAGATCAGCTCAATGACACCATAATATTGCATTGCCTTCCAGTTCTGGCCTATGTTCAAAGTTTTAAGTCTCTAGCTCATCGGGAAGTTAGGATAAAATCGTTTGCAAACTTTGTAGAGAAACACACAAACAAACGCGAAAGCAACCACCTAATAAAAACGTGTTAAAAAACAACCTGTAACCCCAAACGCATAATATACCGCACCGCCTACGCCTCCGTTCCGATCCGTCTGTCGTGGTAAAAAGGGATGCAAAAAGAATCTTTTCACTCCTCTTGCTCTAAAAGTACGTCATTGTAAGGTACAAGAGCCAGGATAAAATAGCAAAATTACCCCTAGGGGATAAAGTTTTTTCTTTTTTAATGTTTGTCTATTACCAATGAGCCTACTAAAACGAAATAGTAGATTGTACAACAAGTGCATAAAACGCATCATTTTACCCGAGACGATATATATCCACCCGAGCCGCAGGCGAGGGTGGATAGTCAAGTCGAGGGTAAAATGGGTTTTATGTACGAGTTATACACTCTGCTTTTCACTTCGATTGTGAGGAAATTAAACAACAATAATGTAAAAATAAAAATATTTCTAACATTTTAGTGACAAATTATATATTTTTGGAATGTCCTCATCAAGGCCTTTCATTTGATACCCATATTCAAAAATTGAAAAAAAAATCTCAATTTTTTGTGACAAAATATATATTTTTGGAATGTCCTCATCAAGGGCTTTCATTTGATACCCATATTCAAAAATTGAAAAAAAAAAAAAACATTTTTTTTTCTTAATTTTTTGTGACAAAGTATATATTTTTGGAATGTGCTCATCAAGGCCTTTCATTTGATACCCATATTCAAAAATTCAAAAATTTTTTTTTATCAAGGTCTTTCAATAAAATTGATACCCATTTTCAAAAATAAAAAAAGTGAAAAAACAGAATGAAATAACAAGTTAATTCAATGAAGTTTAATTGCACGTGTGGCTGTTTACCTGACGACCTTTGTCTTAAAGTCTGAGACTTAGACGAAGATTTTACTTTATGCACTAGAGCATAAAAAGCGATTTTATGCAGCCTATACCCAACATAAACACGAACTTTACGAGCATGAGAAGTGAAATAGTAGATTGTTATACAAGACGCTAAAATGACCCATTGCACACGAGGTAGTTAATAATAAATAGAAACCGAGTTACAATGGGTTTTTAGCGTCGTGTGTTACACTCTACTTTTCACTACGATTGCGAGAAAATAAAATACAATATTAAATAGTTTATTTTATTTAAACCTAAATGTACAATTTATAAAATTATGGATATGGTAAGCCAGTTCAATCCTCCTGCGTGCAAACAAATTAAGGCAACCTGTAAAAAAATAATTAAGATTTAGTTCAGTTGATGAAAATAATTGTAAAATGTTTAGAAATGTTAGTAGGTACCTTTCATGCCAAGTGGTGCCTATTATTTAAGAAATTCTAGATCTCTTTCCTCGTTAAAATTTTGGATTTCTTGTAGTGGTGGACAATTTCTTGAGAAAAGCCCTCTTTATATTGACATTATATTTTGTCTGTATAGGTAGTTGTTTCTAACATTGAAATTTACTCCATTCGTTTACGAATCCACTCGTTTTTCTATCCTCCATCCACTTCATAAACTTTTCGTATAGAGTATTTAAATAATTGCATTGTGCTTAACTTAAACTTAGATAGAGCTCGTTCACACGAGCGATTTTTTCAACGCGCGATATTTTTACCGCCGGCCGACTGAATGAATAGGGCATTCAAATGGCCAACATTCTATGAGTTTGAACGCTACGCTTAAGTACTATTAAAGCTTTAAAATAAGCAGTAGGTAACTATAAAGTATGCCGTAAGCTTGTCTATTCCATACAATACATCAAAGGCTGTGACTTACATAAGTTTTCGACATGTGATTTAATCGGCATTTGCTTTTATTTAAGCTTCAATAATAAGCGAATCGTTCAAACGTATGGGTGAATTTCAACATAAGCTGTTATCTTCTCATATTGGTGGCATTTTTTGTTTTTAGTTAATTTTGATAACTGATGCATGTAAACGGTAGTTTGATTATAGCTTATGAAATATGTGCAGTGGCCTTTCTAGTATTCCATATAGTTTTAGAGAAAAACTAAATTTAAATATCTCGAGGCCACCAAAATGAGCAGATGACACCAAAATGATATTTCATTGCACCAAAATGAAATTGCCTAACACCAAAATTTAATTACACTACCAAATGAGGTATAAACAATAAATAAAAAACTGATCTTAGAAATAAGTATTATTTATCAAGACTTTAAATACTCTCCTATGTTTTATTTTGCTTAAGTACTCATATTCACTCGAATTTCGAGAGCTTTCAACTCGAACTCCATAACCGCTTTAAAGCCCTTGCGAACAGCATAGATGTGCATGACCTTAACAACATGGTGTTGGAAACTGGCCGTACGGTAGGGTCCAAGTTCTTCAAGACCGGCCGTCCCAAATTAAAGAAATTCTCCAACCACAAACTCCTACTCATGGATCAGGGACGTGAAATGAGGCTCCAGAGCTTAGCGGATGCTCATCATTATCGGCAGCTAAATAGACAGATATCTAAGTTTTTGACGAGCGACCTTCGCCAATTTAATACGAACCGTATTAAAGAGGCTATCGAGCAGAATAAAGGCTCCAAAGTGTTTGCAAGAGATCTGTCTATTGAGCAAAGCCAGATGACGAAGCTGAAAACTGACGACGGTCGCATCATTTCATCGAAGCCTGATGCCCAGAGGGAGATCAAGAGTTTCTATGAGCAGTTATATTCCACGCATACACCTGTTGAAAGCAAAGCTCCTAGAGCCAAGCTTACCCGACACTATACAGAAGATATCCCGGATGTCAGCTTGTACGAGATTAGTATGGCTCTCAAACAGCTGAAAAACAACAAGGCGACGAGTAATGACGAGATCACTACAGAACTTCTGAGAGCGGGCGGTACGTCGATAATTAAAGTCTTCCAGAAGCTTTTCAATTCCGTTATTGTCAAGGGCAGAACGCCGAAGACATGGAACATAAGTGGAGAGGATTATTTTCTTTAAAAAGGGTGATAAGACTCTCTTAAAGAACTACAGACTCATCTCACTTCTGAGTCATGTCTAAAAGTAGTTTTCGAGAGTCCTTTCAAATCGTCTCGCTCGCAGGTTCGAGGACTGCCAACCTCCCGAAAAAGCCGGGTTCCGAAAAGACTTGCATACCATAGACCACATCCATACGCTGCGGCAGGTGATACAGAGGACTGAGGAGTATAATCTGCTACTCTGTTTGGCGTTTGTGGACTATGAGAAAGCCTTTGATTTAATAGAGACCTGGGCGGTGATGCAGTCTCTCCAGAGGTGTCAAGTAGACTATACATCATGTATCAAAAACCCTGTCAGATGGTAGAGTTTAGAGGTGGCAGAGAGTACACTACTGCTGAAGCTGAACAACATTCTCCATGGAACATATTATGACGAAAAACGAAAAAAAATGTTCATACTCCCATACGAAATGTATTGATCAGCTGACTGACTTACTATGGAAAGAGAAAAAAAAATTCGGTACACAACTAGAGCACAAATCCTATCCAACTGCAGCTAGATTGAGACAGAGAGACGCTATTTCTCCGAAACTATTCACAACTGCGTTAGAGGACATCTTGAAGCTCTTGGACTGGAAAGGATTTCATTCAATATTAATAGCTAGTACCTAACGCACCTTCGTTTTGCCGATGATATTGTTCTTATGGCTGAGACCATGAAAGACCTGAACACAATGCTCGAAGATCTCCGTATCAAAGAGTGGGTATTAGAATGAACATGGATGAGACGGAAAATCATGTCGAACACCCATGTTGTATCCAGTCCAGCTCATGTTGGGAACACTACACTCGAAGTTGAAGTATGACAGACAGTCCAGTTAGGTAAGTCCAAATTCAAGAAAGAGATCTCTCGTCGAATCCAACGATTCGGGAAACTTCTAAAAATTTACCTCAGTGTCTCAAGATGAAAGTGTATGTTTCCTGCCAGTGATGACTTACGGCAGTGAAACGTGGTAGCTAACTATGGGTGTCATAAGGAGGCTCAAAGTCACGCAGCTGCAACGGAGATAACCATGCTCGGCGTTTCCCCACGTGATCGAATCAGAAATAAGGAGATCCGTAGGAAAACTAAAGTAACCGACATCGCTCGAAGGATTGCTCAGCTGAAGTGGCAGTGGGTGGGACACATAGCGAGAAGAACTGATGGCCGTTGGGGCGGAAAGTTTCTTAAATTTCAACCGCGCACCAGACAACGCTCCATGGGTAGGCTGCCGACAAGGTGGACCGACGATCTGGTGAAAGTCGCGGGAAACCGCTGGATGCGGGCAGCGCAGGACCGATCGTTGTGGAGATCTTTGGGGGAGGCCTATACTCAGCAGCGTTGCGGCTGATATGATTATACAGTCCACAGAGGAAATAATCACTACGTTTCTATCCGGGTATACAGTCTGTAATGCCACTAGTGCCACCAAAACACAACCACCAAAATGAGAACCCAGTATAAAAAAGCAAAATAAAAACTTTGTTTTTTGTATACAACCAAAATATAGTTTTTCAACTTAAAGTTAAATCAGAAACACATATTTTACATTGAAAACGCAATACATATTCTATTCGGAAACCCGTTAAAAGACGACCACCAAAATGTAAAAAATACGTGACCTCTGCCACCAAAATGTTATACTTACGTGTTTGGCGGGAAAACGCTGCGAGGGGTCACACGTCTATTTCCATCAACTGAAAGTCTGCAACTAAAGCATCCGGGGAGTGCTGACATAAATTTCCTGTTTGGTAAGTTGCCTGTAGAAATTGTGCTATAATATTTGCCACCAAAATGCCTACGTTTGCCCGGACATTCATTTGGTCAAGTATTGTCAATTGTAGTGACTACATAGAAATAAATACAATACATTTTATATATAGTCATTAATTAGTAACTATATAAATGTAAGTAATTATTGCACAGATCTAGCGATATGCATATAATTCAAGAATTTGTAGTTAGAGACAGATTGGGGACATACCACCAAAATGAGAAACTCATTACATAACATCAATTTTAATTTTAATTAAAGTAAATAACTATTAACTAAATATTTGTAGCACTAAATAATTGTCTTAACTTCATAAAAAAAAATTTATAAAGTGTACAATCTCATATCAGTACCTACTGTTATCAACGACGCCGCATCAAAAACACGGTTGGGAAATTCAGCCGTATAGAATCTTGGCCATTTGAGTAAGGGGGTTGGTTCGACACCGCAAACACATCTTTTGCTTGGGCCTACCCTTTTATGAGGTAGGTCAGCAAAAAATATATTATCTTGAGCTTCTTCGTGTTTTGGAAGGCACCTTATAGCCATTACCATTACCACGTGCCCTCCGAATTCTCGGCTACATAAGCAGTCGACCCACCAATCCGCATTTGATCCAGAAACAGTATTTTTTTTTTATCTTGTTCCTCCAGCATAGGGTTGGAGTCTATATTTGCGAGCTACCTCTTTCATGCTATTTCTTCTTTTATTCCTCTCGCACTTTTATTCATCATACTGTTCTTTCTTTCATGCATCATCATTGTTTAACAAACCCTAAAATATTTTGTTAACGACGAACTGTTGCTCTAGTCCCAAAGATAATATCACAGAATACATAATAGTGATAATACTTAATTGATAAAATAATAGTGTAAAACTATCACGAAATAAACAATGTTTTTGCATAATTATAAACTTTATGAAGCGAAAGAAGTGTGCAAGGATCGTAGCAGGTGGCGATCCATAGTCTCTGTCTACCCCCATGGGAAACAGGCGTGAGTGTATGTATGTATGTATGTATGTATCTTGGATAAACATAGCTTTCCATTTAATGTAATAAACTAAAGATAGCGACAGTAATAAAAAGCAACAAAACCTTTTTACTGGATTAACATTATCTTTTTACAAAGTGCTATGTAGAATTTGTTACATTTGGGTCTATTTGAGTTAATAATAAAACTTTCCAAGTGATCTAATCACAAAAATAACATTCGGTAGTACATTCGCGGCCATATTGTGTGCTATGAATCTTGTTTTATAGATCCTTGTGATGTATTTCTTTTTCCCATAGGCGGCCATTACACACGTCAATCTGGTGCAATCTGATCAAAACCGCAGATTGATGGAATTTGATGCGGTTGGTTTGCGACGTTACACGGTCAATCCAGCGAGATCTGGATCGCAGTAGATCTTGGTAGATTGACAATCTACCACGATCCACGGTGGGCTTTGGCAGGGTTGCCAACTTTTTGCATTAATTTTCACGTGATATCGATCGATGACCTGAGTGGTGCAGTATTCAACATGCCAGTCTACCGCGCAAGAGATCCTGGGTTCGATTCCCAGACGTAATTGAAATGATGAATTTTAATTTCTGTGACGGTCTGCGTATAATAAGTACCTATCTATTTCGAAAAGTAAGTAAGTACCTAGTAAAATCTGTTGTCTAGCACCCATTTTATGCCTTGATTAGTTAGGGTTAGATGAATATCGATATTTAATTTTACACGCACAGGTGTGTAAAATTTCATCAAAATCAGTTCAGCCTTCTGAAGCTGAACTGATTTGGATGAAATTTGGCACTCAGTTCATAGCTTGGTAATATCGTATTATAAATTTTAATACGATTTTTTATAAATTTTAATACGATATTACCAAGCTATGAACTGAGTGCCAAATTTCATCCAAATCAGTTCAGCTTCAGAAGGCTGAACTGATTTTGATGAAATTTTACACACATCATATATAGTTTATAGCCTGGTATAGTATAAATATCGAGGTAAAATAGTATTTTTCAAAACATTGCAAAAAATATAGTAGGTAGGTTTATGGGAAATTTATGAAAAAATATAGTCCTCATTTATTTTTAACTAGCTTCCTTGAAAAATTAAAAATAGGGTACATACATAGGGTAGGTACTTCCTAGGGTACCAAACTAACTGTGTGCCAAATTTTATCATCTTTTACTGCAATCCAATATTTTTAACCGACTTAAAAAAGGAGGAGGTTCTCTTTTCATCTGTATATTTTTTAATGGATTCTTCAAATGCCCACGCGCATGTAGTCACGGCCGGAAAGAAAGTTAAAATAAATATGGGTTTTATTTTTTATAAATTTCCCAAAAGTACTACAAATTAGTTTCAATGTTTAAAATAATTAAAATGCCTAGGGTACCTTTGATCGAGATGAAAAATATAAGTTTTAATCCAGACTATAAACTGTTTGCCATATTTCATCCAAATCAGTTCAGCTTTCATAAAAAACAAATATACAGACGAACAGAGAACCTCCTCTTTTTTTGAAGTCGGTTAAAAACATCGGATCGCATTAGATTGTGCTAGATTGTCAGTCTACCATGGTAGATTGTCAATCTACCATGGTAGACTGACAATCTCCCATAGTAGATTGTCAATCTACCATGGTAGACTGACAATCTAGCACAATCTACTGCGATCCGATGTTTTAACCGACTTCAAAAAAAGAGGAGGTTGTTTTTATGTTCGTCTGTATGTTTTTTTTTTGGGTATTTTTCAAATGTCCATCCGGATGTAGTCGCGGGCGGAAGCTAGTTAAAAACAAATATGGGCTATATTTTTATAAATTTCCCAAAAGTACTACAAATTAGTTTCAATGTTTAAAATAATTAAAATGCCTAGGGTACCTTTGATCGAGATGAAAAATATAAGTTTTAATCCAGACTATAAACTGTTTGCCATATTTCATCCAAATCAGTTCAGCTTTCATAAAAAACAAATATACAGACGAACAGAGAACCTCCTCTTTTTTTGAAGTCGGTTAAAAACATCGGATCGCATTAGATTGTGCTAGATTGTCAGTCTACCATGGTAGATTGTCAATCTACCATGGTAGACTGACAATCTCCCATAGTAGATTGTCAATCTACCATGGTAGACTGACAATCTAGCACAATCTACTGCGATCCGATGTTTTAACCGACTTTAAAAAAAGAGGAGGTTGTTTTTATGTTCGTCTGTATGTTTTTTTTTGGGTATTTTTCAAATGTCCATCCGGATGTAGTCGAGGGCGGAAGCTAGTTAAAAATAAATATGGGCTATATTTTTATAAATTTCCCAAAAGTACTACAAATTAATTTAAATGTTTAAAGAAATAAAAATGCCTAGGGTACCTTTGACCGAGATCAAAAATATCATAAGTTTTAATCCAGACTATAAACTGTTTGCAAAATTTCATCCAAATCAATGCAGCCTTCATAAAAAACAAATATACATACGAACAGAGAACCTCCTCCTTTTTTGAAGTCGGTTAAAAATATCGCATCGCAGCAGATTGTGCTAGATTGTTTTTTAATGATTTTTCGAATGTCCACCCACGCGGATGTAGTCGCGGGCGGAAGCTAGTTAAAAATAAATGTGTACTACATTTTTATAAATATCCCAAAAGTAAGTACTATAATGTTTAAATGTTTTGAAAATAATACTTATACCTCGAAAAAAAGGTGCCAACCCTAAGCCAGACCAAGCCAGATTGACGTAGATTGACAATCCAGCACAATCTGATCACGCCAGATTGAAACAGATCGCGAACAACGTTACACAATCAATCTCTGTCAATCTTTGTCAGTATGGCGCGGTCTGGCGTGATCAGATTGTGTGTGTAATGGGTGCCATAGAGTTTATAGTGATACGACCTCAATGGTCTTGTTGTAGCTGTAGGCATTGTTTTTCATGAATTGCCACTGATTTTCACGAAAATAATATTGCAGTCGATATACCGCTCTTACAATAAGAAAAGTTTTGCCTAAAAAAGTTAAATGTTACTGAATTGAATTTTGTTTGATCTATTAGATTGTGAGTATTATTTTCTACTCACAAGGATCTAAACAAGATTCTACTTCTAGTTTATACAGTTAATAGTGATATACGACCGAGTGATATTCAATCTTGTTAGTAGTAGGTATTGTTGTTCATGAATTTATTGTCCAGATTTCTAAGGTGTGAAAAGAATCTACGATTTTATTATATCGTGCGATCTTTCCGCATATGGATCATACACAGGGTTACCACATCCATAGAATGCAACATGAATTAAACAATCAATAACCTGTAAAATTGCAAAGTCACTGTAAGTTTTGAACAACTTTAAAACAACTTTTGTCCCTTTCTAGAAAGAAAGGAGACAGAAGAATCTGTCAAGGATTTTTTAATCGAGGCTCGAAAGAGCAGCGTTGGTTAGGTTAGATTTAAGGGCGTTACGGCAAAAATATCACTAACAATCAACACATCTATTGGTACTCCACTTCCACCTCACATTAGTGAACTGCCTTTATCCCTTAACAGAGAGCAGACCCTTGGCTTAGAGGATTTTCAACTATGGTAACAACTGACCTGCCCCTACTCAAATGGCCAACTTTCTATTCGTTTGAACGCTACGCTTACTTTAAAAGTTTAAATATGAGTAATAGACGATTAAATCACATGTCGCAATTTTATTGTAAATCACAGACTTCGATATATCGGCACGTAATTTTATAGTTTCCTGCTTATTTTAAAGCTTTAATAGTAAGCATAGCGTTCAAACGAATAGAAAGTTGGCCATTTGAGTAGGGCCCCTGACCAATCTATTATAACAGCTTGTTGCGATTCTTTTTTTTGTGAATCAGCCGGTAGCCCTGCGCACGCGCACCGCGCCATTGAGTCAGTGACCATTTGTGTTGGGCGCAATTGAAGCTTCCTCTTACCCGTCTTAGTCCCCCTAGGCGTCACGGTACAAAATATCTAACTGCTCATAAACCTTATTCTGAAAGATTTAAGGTCGAAAATGATGGTAACGATAAAGGGTGTGTATGTCGATTTGATTGTCTTTAGTGTAACGCCAATCACTAAAAAACAGTGAGTGAACTCTGTGAATTTGCGAACGAGATATTTTTGTCTTTGCTCCTCTAATATGTCGTGATGTAGTAAAGCACGTTTTAATATTGATTGGGGGAGGCCTATGCCTAAAGCTAGGGTTTCCAATATGACGGATATTGGACGACCTCCGTGGTCGAGTGGTTCGCACGCCGGTTTTCAAGGCGTCACCATTTCTTGAGGTCCCGGGTTCGATCCCCGGCTGGATCAATGTAGAAAATGAACTTTTCAATATTGTCTTAGGTCTGGGTGTGTGTCATACCACCGTTGTTTCTGATTTCCATAACACAAGTGCTATAGCTACTTACTGTGGGATTGGAGCAATGTGTGTGATGTTGTCAAATATTTATTTATTTATTTATTTATATTACGCCCGTAATATAGTGGCGTTGAATGTTGTCTATGTAAAAAATATGACGACACCGTAACGTCAGAAACCGCGCCGTATTGTTTACAAAGACAGCGTTCTACGGCGCTAAATGACGGCCGTAATATGACGACACCACCGTCTTCCTAGCAAACCCTAGCTTAAGAGGGGGTGTTGTGTCGTGTAGCTTCTAAACGATGATGATGAAGCGGGTAGGTAGATTTGAAACTAATAATAGCAGTTATTGAAGATGCAAAGTACCTACTCATTAGGGTTAATGAATTCCCGGATCTTTTTTTTCCCGGCATTTCCCGATTCTCGGGAATTTCCACTTCCAACGATTTGGCGAGTACACGTACATGCTGTTAGAGTTAATGCTTTCAATTACGAAGTCCCTTATTACTAAATCTGTTGTACTATGTATTTTGTGCTTCTGCAAAGCAAAATAATAATTAATTAGGTTAGTACAGCAATAGAAAACCGTTGTTCATCAATATTAAACTCTGTTGTTTTACGCAATGACCATACGGCATGGAAGTTTTACTTGGGTTTACGTTAAGACAACAAAATACAAAGTGTTATAAACATAGACGTAGAAAAATTTTGGCTGCGCTGAAGGTTATAAATAAATGAAACCTTTTTTTGGTTTATGGTTTTTCTTTTTTTATGCCTGTCTTTTGTTTCGCTGATAATTTATTGCAACAGTGACTGAAAGGGGGGTCTTAAAAATTCGAAGTAGAGCGAAGTGAACTAGGGAATGTGGTGTATCATAATTAAAGGCCGGATTTGCGGTGGCAGGAATACAAACTTGCTAGTGATTACCAAATTATCGTAAATGTTTTTATATATGAAAATATTTTTGAAGTGGAACTTCTTTGATCGCGTCTGTATTTATTTTTTGTATTTTACCAAGGAGGATGTATTTCTTAAAAATTTGACACTTTACTTCACTCACTTTGACTTTGCTATCTTTGCATCAAGAAAAACTGCAGTGAATTTTATTATTATACATTTCACGATTTTCACTTTTCTTAATGTAGGTAGGTAATTTCTACTATTTCCGACAGTAAGTCTATATTATCACGTTCCATAATTATATATTTTTTTTATCGATAAATGACACAAATAGATAATCAAGTTGTCCACGCACTATTAAACGTCATTTTATTCGTGCTACCGCAAATCCGGGGTCTGATCATAATCATTATGAAAGAGCGCTGTTTGCACATTCTCAAACATTTTGTCTTTTTTTAGGTGCAATATCCCGTAACCGGGAAAGCGGTAACTAAACCATGGTACTTACTTTGCATTTATTCAATCATTGAGGTACATTTATTCTAGATTTCATAGAAAAACTAAGTTTCTTGTCGCGTCTCTATGGAATTTATAAATTATAATAACTATATATTTTTTATTAAATTTATAATGCGACAGTTTGTGTGTGTGTGTTTGTTAACAAAAAAAGGAAATTTCATCCAGATCCGTGCCTGTTTACAGCTGCACGGATTTGGATGAAATTTGCTTTTCAGACAGATTAGGATTTATGGATTAACATAATAATATAGGCTACTTTTTATCATGGTCAAAGGTTCCCTAAGGTCCACGCGAATGAAGTCGCGGGCGGCCGCTAGTTGTAATATGTCTTTATAGAAAATCCCGTGTTACAACAATCTGAGGAGTACGCAGAATCCTCTCAAGTGCTAAGCCATTCGTAATTATTTGTTTTCTTGCAACAAATTGCTCCTATGTAGGATTTAAGTAATAAAGTAATATGCAAATATTATGATAAAACCCCGTACGATATGATATAGGTAATATTCCAGGAAGAAAGTTAGAGAATTAAAGACATGGGCACATTACGAATGCATTTTTACCCAAGCTGAAACAGACAAAACATCTAATAATTATAGGACATGCTCACAAAATTTCACGAGAATCAATTGAAAAATGCAATCTGTCTGTAGAGGAGAACAGACAGACATAAAATAAGTAATATTTTTTGCCCAAGCTAAAACAGAGGCGCTTCGCGCTTGATAGTTAGTACCAACCTCAAAAATAGAACTTAAGTAGGTTTTAAATACTTGTATTTTTTAGCCAAAAAGTCTAGAAAAGTTGTAATTTCTATCTCTTGTGATAATTTTTGTCATACTTAGTCCAGGAGTTTACCTTTCGAACTGCTCAAGGAATATTCTTTAGGTACCTTTTTATATTCTCAAGCATGTCATGTCAAATACAATATGCTATAGTAATTAAACGTTGCAATGTTTAAGATATACAAATATGACTTTGAGTCTTGTCTCCCAATGGGGCGACAATAATTTGGTCAATTTCAACGCCACCAAAACTCAGGCATGTCTATTCACTGCAAAAAAGAGTCCTCTGAACTTGACTCCTACTTTCCGAGTTGTTTCTATACCAGACACCGCCAATCTCGATCTCCTTGGCATAAAGTTGAATTCCGATCTCAACTTTGGTGACACAATTGAGTCAAAGGCTCAAACTGCGGCCAAAAAACTAGGCATCTTGAACAAGATTAAGCGATATTTTTCTCGCCGGGACAACTTCTAACTTTTTACAAAGCGCAAGTCCGGTCTTGCATGGAATATTGCTGCCACCTGTGGGATGGGTATCCGCAAAGTACCAACTAGCCGCACTTGACTCGGTTGAACGCAGAGCCAGAAAACTCATAGGGGATAGTAAGCTATTAAAAACTAAGCTACACAGTCTTTCCCACCGCCGTGAAGTAGCTTGTCTGGCGGTGTTCTACAGGTTATATTTCGGAGAGTGTGCTCTTGAGCTGCATAAGCTCATTCCGCCATCCCCTTTCTACCATCGGTCGTCCAGACGCACGGCCAGGGTTTCACCCCTATTTGGTTGACACTCCATGCATGCGCACGAAGTGTTTTTCATCTTCCTTTTTAATGCGCACAGCCGAGGAGTGGAATTTTCTGCCTGCGTCTGTATTCCCGCAAGCATATAACCCAGCGATATTTAAAGCCTGAGTAAATAGGCCTCTTCTTAGCCTTATTGTTCTCGAATGTGGCCAAGAGTAAGCCCATTTAATGTTAAAAAAAGATAATATGGACTTCCTTGTGTTACCATTTATTCATTTATTATTACCAGCTAGTCAGCAGTCACGTGACACCTTAGTGACCTGCTTGGATCTTGGCAGGATTTTTCGTATTATAACTGACAAGAAACTGATATTTCTTGCCGTGATTTTATGTCAAAATAAGCCATTCAGTTTACGCCAGATTAGTGCAGTGGCTCAAAATGGAAAACTACCTCACTTGAAATGGTGTAGTCATGTTTCATATTGACGACTCTATATGAAATGCAGGGAGAAAAAATTAGTCCTTGATGAGATCTCCTTGTTACAAGTCTCCGGCCTCGCTCAGGGTTTACGAACCGACGGCGTAGCCTCTTTGACATGCACAACATGATTGAATGTAGGTATAAATCACTTTGAGTTTTTTTAGTTTCGAGGAAAACTTTTTATTTTCCCCGTGTAAGTAAATTCGACTCTGAAACTAAATCCTAAGGAGAGTATAATTCTATTATCCTCTTCCCACTCTTTTGTCTCGGAAGACGGCCAGTATTAAATTATACCTACTTACCGCCCACCCGTAATACCTATGTCTTACGCCGCGGGCGCAGGGCTCTCACGTTCAATATCACACGGTGACATTGAGGCAATTGAGCACGTGGGCCCAAACGGCACATTTTTGTCCGTCACCAACCGGAATGTATCCAGGAACTGGATTGTTTTGAGAAATGTGTGACGGAACGCATTTTCCGGCTTGGTAGTGTCATTTGAACAGGCGAGGTAAAAAACTTATGGTGTATTTTGCCTGCTTTCGGATAACCAAATGTGGTTAGACAGGTGAGAACCCGTCTGCATTGATTACACAGGCATTGTAGGTATTCGAGTCTTTATAACCGGCATGAAGCTGGTTGAATTTGTATGAAAGCGGGGCGAAATCGACTAAGTCAAAGCTTGTATTCCATATGCATTGGAATTAGGGCAAATGACCGGTGTTATTGCGAAT
Organism: Agriphila tristella; assembly: GCA_928269145.1. Lineage (NCBI taxonomy): Eukaryota > Metazoa > Arthropoda > Insecta > Lepidoptera > Crambidae > Agriphila > Agriphila tristella. The sequence goes on along the minus strand of OV743439.1, from coordinate 4,713,581 downwards.
TTACTTTTATTGATCGAAAACTATGTTTCCAAGTGAAATGACCAAAGAGCTGACTTAAATACTTGGATATTTCCAACATACTTCGTAATAAAAAAATATAATAGTATTTTGATATTTGCTGAATTTTAAGCATTTTAATATAAATTACCTACAAATATTATATAGAGATATTTTTTTTAAATTTGAGATTTTTGCATTCACAATGCTATTTTTATACAATACTACCTAAATAATATACTAGAAAAAATACGACTCGCACCAGATCAATTCTCGGATCGATTCCCGTCCGAGAATTGATCTGGTGCGAGTATATTATTTAGTATAGAGATATTTTTTTAATATTTCCATATTTTTCTAAACGATGCACTTTGGTAGCAACACTGGTATTTCCTGGGGCTCTCTCTACCGCCTAACTATATTTAAATGAAGTTCATGTAAATTTTGACACTTAAAAAGGTTTTTTGTTGATTTGTTTGTTTTTTGTAAGGTCTCGTTATTACGGACGTAGTTAAAAAAAATACCGGCCAAGTGCGAGTCGGACTCGCACTCGAAGGGTTCCGTACCAAAAAAGGCAAAAAATCACGTTTTTTGTATGGGAGAACCCCTTAAATATTTATTTTATTCTGTTTTTAGTATTTGTTGCTATAGCAGCAATAAAAATACATCATCTGTGAAAATTTCAACTGTCTACCTGCAGTCGTTATTAATATCGAGCAAAAAACGGCACAAAAATCACGTTTGTTGTATGGGAGCCCCCCTTAAATATTTATTTTATTCTGTTTTTGTTGTTATAGCGGCAACAGAAATACATCATCTGTGAAAATTTCAGCTTTCTAGCTATCACGGTTCATGAGATACAGCCTGGTGACAGACAGACAGACAGACAGACGGACAGCGGAGTCTTAGTAATAGGGTCCCGTTTTTACCCTTTGGGTACGGAACCCTAAAAAATTGCGACTTAAAATGTCAATATTTACATGAACTTCATACCAATGTTCTTACGCGGTAGGGGGGCTGGTAATGATCCCTGGATCCGGCACCAGACTAGCCGGTGAGTAAACAATGCACCGTTTACCTCATTAAACTGTTCCTGAAAGGCCACTTGAGGCCAAAGTGGATAATTTTGACATCGCTCTAAATATAGACGTGAACTGTGCAAAGGTAACCGTATCGGGTACTTCCTACTTTGAGACTACCTTGCAGCTTATTTACATGCTATTATTACATCAAGGCAGTTGTTGAATACTTTCTTTCGATCTGGCATATATGCGAGTTTTTTGACATTGAAAATGTCTTTTCGTTCGCTCCAGTACCTATAGGCACCGATTTCATGAAAAAGTGCGATCCCCCTATATCACAGAAGGTTGTGAAGATATGATATTCAAAAAGACTCAAAAGACGCGTATTCACGAGAGCTACAAGATGCAAAAAGAATTATTCGAGAAAATAAAAAACGTAAGAAATTATGGCCAAAACAGTGGAAAATATACTATTTTTTTTCCGATTTTTTGATTTTGGCGCTCGATATTTTAGAAACGAAGAATTATATCAAAATTTTGAGAAAAATTCCTCTGAACAATTTAGTCAGCTACAATTTGAGCCTAAAACAAAGACGATCGGGTTAAGGGTTTGCCCTGTAGCTTAACCTTTAACATTGAAAATGTTTTTTCGATCGCTTCAGTATAGCCCTCATTTTCGCTCAGAGTGCGACATCGCCTTGGTGTCGTAAGTTTTAAGGCTACATGAATGGTTGAAGCCTCAAATCAAAAGACGCGTATCAACGAGGGCTACAATATGTAGAGTGTAGGCGTAATTTCGAGAAGCGCGCTCCTTAGATGCGCGTTGCGTCGCTGAGTTGACGTAGCTGAAAATAAATCTTAGATTTTTTTATATATTTTATATACCTTTCAATAAAATAGTAAATGTTTATAAAATTAAATATTTTTATATGTATTTCATACACACGAATCACAGAAAAGTAAATCCAAAAGTAAGTACTAATTCAAAGAAAGGAATTTTTTTTTTTATAAAATTCAATTATTAAATTCATTTTCAATGTACCCGAAGGTCGTGAAAGGCACGAGATCTGTGATTTTTTTTTATATTTGACTAAAACAAATTATAAAAAAATATTTTTAAATAAAAAAATATTAAAAACACGACTGCTCTGCCAAAAAAGTTACATAAATAACATGACTGTGTCACTGTAGTGAGGAGACCATCCTGTGGAATAAGATTTAATCGAAAAGGTCCTCCGACTGCAATGACACTTTTAATACCTTTAAATTATTGCAGGGCAGTCGTGTTTTTAATACTTTATAATTATTTTATGTCATACATTTTAGTGACAAATCATATAGTTTTGGAATGTGCTCATCAAGCCCTTTTATTTGATTGATACTAATCATATTGTAATACTAAATTGAAGAATTTTTACTTTTATTTTATTTTATTGATTAAGGGACAGGCCAACGACACACACACATTACAAAATGGTGTCAAAAAGCCGACATTTTCACATTTTTCAAAAAATCCATAGCCAGTGTTACTTGGGATGATGTAAGGATTCTAACGATACGTCACATCCAAATCCGTTGAGGCATTTAGAAGTTGTGGTGAAATAAAGAAACTCACATACATACAAACGGTTACCTATGATCCTTACTAATATTATAAATGCGAAAGTCCGTTTGTTTGTTTATTTGTTTGTTACGCCTTCACGTTTTAACTACTAAACCGATCGTCATGAAATTTTGCATACAGGTTGCCAAGGGTACAGAGAAAGACATAGGGTATCTTTCGTCCTGAAAAAAAGTATTGTTCCCGAAGGATAGCAAAAAACCTTTCCACGCAGACGAAGTCGCGGGCGGCAGCTAGTAAATCATAAGTTCGAAATCATAACTTCTTAAATTCTAGACAATTTACGCTAATATTGGAATACCTTATATACTACTTGTTATATAAACAAAGACCTGTTATATTTAATGACAATTAATGTGAAAGTCTAGTCTTCCAGACTTTTCCAATGATAATGACTTAATTATGTTCCTAAATAAATAAGCAAATATTTAATATTGAATGAATGATGTCAAACATTCGAGTTCACTTACCTTACAAGTATGTATGAGTAACACGTGGTTCCCATCTTTGTATTAAGTAGGTAAGTAATAAGTAGGTAAATAAAAAAGTGTGCAATTTATATTATATCACACTTTTATTATTTCACCCAGACAAATAACAGAAACGAAACTTAAATTGAAGAGATTAGCGATACCTATGAAAAGCTGTAATTCAACAACTGGACATTTTATGAAAAGCCGCTTTTCATAATTATTTTTTTATATACTTTCATATCAAATTATTACACAGCAAAACATAACAAAATGCATAATTAATACTTAGGCCTCTAGAGCAACACGGGCTTCTTTAGAAGCCGGCGTTGCTCTGAGCTCAAAGTGAAACAATTCCTGGTATTTAATAATAAACCGACTATAACCATTGCTTCTTTGAGCTGTAGACCTCGCGTTTGTGACATCTTTGAACATTTTTGCTTACAATTTTTTTTACGGTTCGGTTTTTAAATACACACTCGAGTTTTAATACCCCTCTTTATGCATCAGTTTCATAAACTACTCTTCCAACTCTGTGATTTTTACCCAAGCTGAAATGGAGACGCTTCGCTCGCGCTTCGCCCTTATACTGCGAACAGTCTACTTTCTATTATGTTCCTACTTACATTTATAACGGGATTAAAACACGATTTTACGGCTACTCTGTAAAACATTATAGAAAAAGTTTTTTAGAGCTATATTTAAACCCCCATCAGTCTAAAATTGTACCACAAGATTTATTTTGTAGATTAGCAAATTATTTAACTACCTATCAAGTTTTCCTGTGGAAACTTCTCAAACGCAACGTGACAAACTTTATGTTGCCACCACCCGTTATCATTTACAACTACGGATATTTCCACTGTTGTCCAAACATCTACATTTAGCCGCGCAAACAAACAACATAGGCCACAGAATTAACCCATAAAGCCTTTTATTTCCATAATCAGGGGTGATTTGTTCACCAAATAAAGATTGTGATGGGAAGTCGCAGATTGTTTGTTATTGTCGTTTATCAGGCGCCGTTTGCGTGTACTGTCTGTCGATTTGTTTACTATCATCTTATAGTTGTGTGGTGTAAATGAATGCATTGCTTTCTTTATGACTGCTAATTTTAACTTAATGTTGTTGTCATTTGGAACTATTTTTAGATAGAAACAAATGCAACTGCTGATTATTGCTTAGAGTAAGACGGGCTTCTACAGAAAGAGAAGCCATACGAAGCGTTCCCCTCTGCCGAAGTACAAGCCCAAATGGGCATACGCATTAGTAAAACCAGTTGCGCCCGGATTTCTTTCTAGACCGAGTCCAGTCGCGCATGTGAACGCTGCTCTGTTTAAAATGTCGATTTGATGAGGTTTTTGCTGTTAAAAGAGGTCTCGAACATCAAGTATACAAAAAGATGGTGTTACATTTCATGTGTTATTTTTTATGTGTGAGTGTCGTCATTACAGTGTTGTTTTTGTATGTGGGTATGCGGAACTGCACTTGTGTGCATTTCCCCCCCCCGCAAAAAATGCCAGAATAATTTGAATAGAGTTTAATCGCTAAGGCTTCTCCCTTCGTGAAAAACGAAGCCTTTGTTGCTCGAAGGATTATTGCTTTGATGAGATTCGGCTTCTTCGTACGATTTCTTTATACCTAACCTAATAGGTGTAAAGTTATTACAGGGTTATTTGTAAAACAACAACAACCTCGCAGGGGTAGATGATGATAGTCGTCATAAACAACAACATTTATTCTACGACTTTTCTGAAAAAAGACAAAAATATATCGACTTTTCATACAAAGCTCGATCAGCTGTTCGGGACATTTTTGTATGGAAAGTAATTTTTTGTCTAAGTAAAAATCAAACCGTCTTTTATACAAATGTTGATCCAAATGTTTTACGATCAGAGTTTCGGACCAACTCTATCTTTTCATTCTAATGGGGCATTTAGACGGGTCGATTTTCCGGGTGATTTGCTAGGCGACTTTAGTCGAATAGGGCTTTTTATTTACAATCGCTTGTAAAATTGAATCGCCACTTCATTGAAATTAGGTTTCCGACATAATAAGTCTATGGTTTCCGATGAGATTTCACAAGCGATTGTCGATAAAAAACGCTAACTGACTATAAATATACCTGCCAAGTTATTTGACTCGAATTCAAAAAAGTTTTTCTAAGTATCGTACTAGGTATCACTGGCTTGTATAAATTCAGTGAAATCATTAAAAATAATATCTGTGGAAGTTTCGGCGTAAATATACGCAGTAATTAGGATGTCAGATCTAAAGGATATTGTTTTATCCCCATAATTTCTTTGCAGATCGTGGGCTACTCCGTGGTGATCGCAACGTTCTCGCTGCAGGCGCCCATAAGATGGGTGACCTCGCGGCTGCACGGCGCCCCGCGGCTGCTGCTGGCTGACCTCTACCACCTGATCTCGTTCATCGCCACCGTCAACGTCTGGCGAGGCTTCTGGGGCATGCTCGATGTATACTTCTTCCCTGGTGAGGATCTGATGATCCACATCCAACGTGTTACAAAATAACCCCTAATGCCGAATATGGTATAGACATGGGCGGGCGTATTGTAGATAGGCACCAACAAACTGAACAACTTTTACTATGGATCAACTCTAAAATCGCAAAAATCTGCTGTTTCATACAAGAATTAATAACGAAAATATCTAAATGTATGAAACAGCTGATTTTTTTCAAGATTTCAGAGTTAGTCGGGTAGTAAAAGTTGACCAGTTTGATGGTCCCTATAGATCTTTCATATTCGGCATTAGACGTACTACACTGGCCTGCAAAACTAAGTACTACAGAGGTCTATTTTCATACAAACGAGGTAACTTTGAAGCATTGGTTCTCCGCCCAGGATTAAACGTGGTGTGATCTGATGATGGCCATCCAGGGAGTGAATGGAGAAGATTCAGATCCCCATACACATCCAATTGATCTGATCAGCATTCTGAGCTGTAAGGATAAGAGTTATCAGTTACAGCATTTCCATACATTTTAATGCTATTTTTTTCGTGGTTTTTTTAAACATATCCAAACAGCTCTTAGAATGCTGATCAGATCTATTGGGTATGTATGGGGATCTGAATCTTTTCCATTCACTCCCTGGATGGCCATCATCAGATCACACCACGTTTAATCCTGGGCGGAGAACCAATGCTTCAAAGTTACCTCGTTTGTATGAAAATAGACCTCTGTAGTACTTAGTTTTGCAGGCCAGTGTATTTTGTATTTTGTCATTAGGGGTTATTTTGTAACACGTTGTATATGGTGGAACCAAATTCTGTACCATGGGCAACAGCGACGCTTAACCACTGCTAAGGTCAAAATCGCTTGCACGCCGCGCCGTCACAACCATACGTTTAGTTCGTGTAGGAGCGATACGCGCGCACACGAATTTTGTTGCAAACTGGTTAAGCAACGCTGTTGCCGATAGTAAATTGTTACAGAATTTTTTACAGAAGTTAAGCTGAAACAGGTGATAGTGATAGTGTTGAAATAAACAACTTTCTCCAAGAAACGTAGGTCGAAAAACGTTTTTTTTTTCGCCTTCTCATACTAAGTCGATCTGCTGACATTTTGTATGGGAGGATGAAATTTAGTTAGAACTGAAGTTATCGACCTATGTTCCTTAGAGAAAATTGTTCAGTCTAAGCACCAGTACAGTATCACCTGTGTTCGTATTGTTACTTTGGTTCTACCTTAGGTATATTCCGAGAGTACCGAAATTGATATCGGATTAATAAAAGTCAATTTTGTAATGATTGTTACGAAAATCATAATTTTTCTTTGACAAAATCAAACCCCACTTGTGAAATTATAAATTCAAACAAATTAAGTAGGTATTAGTTAAAATAAAATAAAAAAATATTAAAAACACGACTGCCCTGTTAAAAACGAATTAAAAAGTTAAACAACAAGTGTCATTGCAGTCGGGGGACCTCTTTGATCAAAAATTTTTCCATAATAAGGTCCCCCGATTGCAATGATACTTGTTGTTTAACTTTTTAGTTCGTTTTTGGTAGGGCAGTCGTGTTTTTTTTTTTTTTTAATTTATTTATTTTTATTTCACACATTTTAGTGACATATTATATAGTTTTGGAATGTGCTCATCAAGGCCTTTCATTTGATGCCAATATTGTAATAATAGAAGAAAAAAATTTTTTTTTCACATTTGAAAATGGCGTCGTACAGTCGCCATATTGGTATTTTCTAAAAAAAATTAAACAGTGTCACTCGGGATGGTGTAAGGATTCTAACGATATCCCATTTATACAAATCAGTTCAGGCATTTAGAAGTTATGGTGGAATAAAGAAACTCACATACCCACAAACATACATGAACCCTGAACACATAATATAGTATATATGTTACGGCTAATACCCGAAGTGCGGCTAAACCTAGTTCTAGCCGGCTAAAACTAAGTGTAGCCGGCGGCTATCGGCTAAAAAAACTAGGTGTAGACGATTTGTTCGCGGCTAATACTAGGTTTAGCCGTTTTCCTTCGGCTAAAACTAGCTCTAGCCGTCTTTGTGCTGGCTAAACCTAGTTGTAGCCAACCCTACGTGGCTAAAACTAGGTGTTGAGTCTTCCTTGCCAACAGAATTCAGTTAAAAGTTGCCTCTATAGAAAGTATCGCTTAGCTCTTATCACTTCTGACGACGTCAAGTTTGTCGTCTTATAAATACATAGTAATTATTCTGAATATCATTATTTACACATTATATAATATTGTGTAAATTAGAAGAAATAACGTTTTAAATAAACCTAGGCCAGGTACTTAGTAGTATGTAAATAACAAAAGTCAACTTGGGAATTAGATAGGAAAGTAAGTATGTACCTACTTAAACAAGGTGTTTGGTAAAACCCTTATAAAGCTGAATATGGTAAATAGGGTCCATCAAACCGAACAAATTTTACTATGGGACCAACTTTTAAATCGCGAAAAAAAATCATCTGTTCCATACATTTTGCATGAAAGAGCTGATTTTTTTTCGCGATTTCAGAGTTGGTCCCATAGTAAAAGTTGTTCAATTTGATGGTCCCTATCTACCATATTCGGCTTTATAAGGCTTTTTCCAAACACCTTGTATACCTATCCTATAGTACAGAACTACAAATACTATGAATATAGGTTGTTTATCCTTACTTGTCCTATTAAGTGAACAGTTTTTTTCCATTGGCAATTTCTTTGAATCAAAGGAATCGTTATTTAAAATATGCGTTTCTATTACGAAATCAAATTGTCAATTTTTGTAAGAAGGTAAATGCCTGATCTATATGTGGAAACTATTTGTTGTATTTTATAAATTATTATTTCAATAAATACAACAAATGGTTTTTCGCATGTATAAATTAGGTACATAATTATTTACCTACTTACTTACGGAATAAAGTTAATTATTAATGACAATTTGATTTTGTAATAGAAACGCATATTTTTAATAACGATACCTTAGTTAAAAAAGACTTATGTGTGACAAATTGTCAATGACATAAACTGTTTACTTAATAGGACAAGTAAGGATAAACAAGCAACCTATATTCATAGCATCTGTCTGTTGTAGTTCTGTACCATAGGATAGGATAGCTAGGTACATACCAGCTCAGCTACCTTCCTACCTAACTATGAAGTTGACTTTTGTTATCTACATACTACTAAGTACCTAGCCTAGATTTATTTAAAATGTTATTTCTTCAAATTTACACATTATAAGCACATAGCTTGTAAATAAATATTCAGGATAATTATTATATATAAGACGACAAACTTGACGTCGTCACTCGTCAGAAGAGATAAGAGCTAAGCGATACTTGCTATAGAGGCAACTTTTAAGTGAATTCTGTTGGCAAGGAAGACTCTACACCTAGTTTTAGCCACGTAGGGTTGGCTACAACTAGGTTTAGCCAGCACAAAGATGGCTAGAACTAATTTTAGCCGAAGGAAAACGGCTAAACCTAGTATTAGCCGCGAGCAATTCGGCTACACCTAGTTTTAGCCATCAGCTGCCGGCTACACCTAGTTTTAGCCGGCTAGAACTAGGTTTAGCCGCACTTCGGGTATTAGCCGTAACATATATACCTACACTCTTTTTACTTTGGGCAGTCATGTAAAAAGGATGAAGTTATTTTACCATTCTTTGTAGCAGCAAACGCTTGAATAATTGTAGACAAACTTTAAGTTTTTCAAGTTTTTTAATTTGTTTATCTAGTTTTTTGGTTTATCAAGTGTATAACTATTCCTTCCCATCTCCAGAAACACCAAAACTGAGCAACTGGTGCACCCATATCTTCAGCATAGTGCTGCTGATGCTGCTCAACTGCTCCAACTCGGTGCTGGTACGAGGGGTGTACATCGACGCCGAAGAGCCCGCCGGAGAGTGCGTCGTCTTCCCCTGCCATTACTTAAGACTCTTCTTCCACAAGGAGAGGACGAAGAAGAGACACAAGCGAGCTCTAGCCACAGCAGCTTCGAGAAAGACAGAAGAATCAAGTCTACCCTTACAAAACTCTGAAGAGAAAGTTTAACCAACCGTGAAAAATAGACTTTTGTTGTTAGTGATAAATTGTTGTTTAGTTGTACAGAGATGCCCCAGTGTTTGCATTTGTAGTGTACCTACAAGATTGTCTTGTTATCTCTTTGAAAGATCTTTCGAAAAAATTACCGGAGAAGACTCAAATATTTTTTACTCTTTTTCGTGGAGCACGTAGAAAGTAAGTGTTGAAACTGCAACGAAAAAAAAAAACATTCCGACAAACTGAGAACCTCCTCCCTTTTTTGAAGTCGGCTAACAGAAGAGAGGTGAGAGTTTTTATACTCTTTTGTATTCGTTATTATGGTCTTAAATCAAACAAGACAACAGTATTTTATGTTCATCGGACGTAATCTTATTTTATCATGTTCCGATTTTCAAACAACACCGAGGTCCGAAAGTAAATTAAGATCTTAAAAATATGTAAGTATTAGTAATACTTAACCGTAGTTTTATTGATCTACTACAATAATTTATCTGTGAATGGATATGGCACGGCTGTATAAGAAACGTTTAATCTTTTTATTTAGATATTTGTCAGTTCGAAAAAACTAAAAAAGAGGACAACAATGTTAGGTAACTGTAAAATTGGTTAAAAGATTGTGTTACAAGATTGGTTGATCTCTGAGCGTGAATTATATTGGTCTTGGCAAGGTTTTTTTTTTCAGTGTATAAATTTACTTATTTCCTTTAGCTTATTCAAATATCCGTGGGGCGAGGTGGTAGTGAAAGTGCGCCGCCACTACATTTATTTTTATTACTCGTAAAACAAGTCAATATTAAAAAAAAACACAAGTAATAATCTCTTAAATTGTCTCTAATATTTTTTGAATAACTCTTCAACAGTTTTCATTCTTTCTGTAAGTTTTAAAATCCATTTTAGCTCAAAGTGGCCACTTTTGGCAATTATGGATTTTAAAACTTACAGAATGAATGATAACTGTTGGTGTCTTTTTAAATATTGACTTGGTTTACGAGTAATAAAAATAAATGTAGTGGCGGCGCCACTTTCACTACCACCTCGCCTTAAGTAAGTTCTCTAAGCTCTTGCCTCGCAGGCGCGATTGCCTATTCAATATTGTAAACGAACTTTTCTTATCATACTTATTTTGAAGTCTCGCTCATCTCATCATCACGCGCGGTCCTAAGAGAGGGTTAGAGGGAACATGACAAAACAAAACAAACAAACCAAATCGCACATGTCAAATAGAAAGATCTTCTAAATATTTACAAAAAAATGTGTTACATTGTTAGTGATCCCCTCCAAAATTTCAGGCTGCGACCGCGCTTGCAATCTATAGTCTATACGACAATTTTCGCCCAAATTTTTGATAACATTTGAAATCTTACTGTGGTCTAACACTAATGTACAATTTTACAACCTGTGGACATCTTCACTCGAGAATGTATGGCAAAGAGTACCTTACAGATTTATTGTTATGTATCGCAAATCAAATTAATTGCATTGTATGTTAACGAATTCGACCGGAACAAAATTATCAACTACTAGCTTCCGCCCGCGACTTCGTCCGCGTGGACATTCGAGAAAATCCTAAGGGAACCTTTAACCAGGATACGAATTATTCTATGTTCTAACGTCCTGCCTCGCTTGGCAGTACGCTTGGTGTTGACGTACCTCGCTTGCAGGCAGGGCGTTTGCCATTTGCGCGTGAGGATGCGGCCCGACATCGCACTCGGTCGATATAGTACGCACTTACCAGCCAGAGGCCTGCTGCGCGCAAGGCACGTTCACACCAAGCGGGCTACCTAGCAAGGCAGGATATTAAACTCTTTATCCAGGTTAAAGGTTCCCTAAGAATTTTCTCGAATGTCCACGCGAACGAAGTCGCGGGTGGAAGCTATAGTAGTGTAAAATAATATAATACTTAGAAAGCGGGCTTTGATTTTACTGCATGCACGTGCATTTTTTTTCTGAGAAATTACAAAAGACAGACCCAAAACTCGACACTTTATTGTTTACTTTATGGCTTAAAGCCATTGACCATTTTACCGTGCCAGATGTGGGAACACCAGGTCCAGGTAGTCGTCGTTCTAACAGTATAATTCCCCAAAGATATTGTTACAACGAATTAATCGTAAACTCTCCTTAAAAACTTAAAAGTCGTATATCTTTTGATTGAGTGAACCGATTGCGATGAGATAAAGACTAAATTACTTCGCAAAATACATAGTATATTTCTATGTAAACATCATTACGATTGAGTTAGCGCTTTTTAAGTTTTTAGCGCACAAACATACAGATAAACAGATAAACAGACAAACAGACAAAAATTCCAAAAATGATAGAAATGGGTTTTATAGGTTGTTATCAAACACCCCAACCACTTTTTTTCAAAATATTTTCTTTGTACAGACACAACTTTTCTACAGCTTTATTATATGTAAGTATAGATGTAGATTTTATGCCACGTCTTACACGAATAAACAATTGAATATATGATAATAATTAATTCATCTGTTAGTTTCTAGCTACTACGCTGTCAAATTATGGTTTGTCTCGTTTCATTCTAAGTCATTCTTTATACTATACAAGGTACCTTTAAGGTTAATCTTATCTAGTGTAAATATTATCTTTACTAAGTAAGGTAAATATAAGGTCGCTTTCCTCGTGACAATTGTAAGTAATGTAATAAACAATTTAATTAATGTTTTCTGTTGTTTCATTAAAATTCTCCATAAATGTTGTTCCCATATAATAACCCTTTGTCTTGAGAAATTGGATTCTTTGATAGTATCATAAAATTGTAAATGACTTGATATGAAATTAGTTTAAGGAATGGAATAGGTAACTAAATATGACAGAGATAAAGATTTACTCTATTATATTTAAGTTTGTAAGGCTGTTAAAGCTGATAAGTTTCTTGCGCCCGTTTTTCTTGACAGTTAAAAAAAGTCTGGAACGGGTGGTAGGAAAATATAGACGATTCAAAAGTACTTAATAATTAAGTTTATTTGAATAAAGCCATTTTTGACTTTGACTTGACTTTAATTTAGTGAAACTTGGCTTCAATCTGTGCCTACGTGTGAATTTAGATACATATTACTTAGAGAGCAATTAGATTAATTAAGATGAGGTATATAGTGCCCTTAATCTAACTTACGTAGTAATAATCATTTTGTTTTATATAAAAATAATAGAAACTGTGGTATTAATTAGTACTATATTAGTGCATATTACTTAAGTACTCTGCTACGAAAGCCTAACTCAAAGAACAGAATAGAATAAACAAACAAAAGTACCAAAACCTCTTCAATAGTTATAAAAATAAAATAAAATAAACAATGAATGTGAATAAATCACCAAGTTAATTGTTTATTAATGAAACTATTCAATAACTCCGTTTTATAAATTGTTAAGATAGCGTTAATAACGTAAACAATAAAAATCACTTCCTTCGAGTCCAATAATAGAATATAATAATTATAGAGCATCGGAATAAACCAAGGGTCCTTGTCCTGGACTTCTGGCGCCAAGCTTATCGTTTTATGTAAGTTAAACCTTATTTAAAATGCCTTAAGTGTGGAAATAGTAATGTAGAGTGAGTAGATATTTAGTAAATTCATTGAGACGGCTGAGAATAACGAGAGATATGGTTATCGTGTGAATTACTTACGCGAGATTTATCGGGAAAGTGAATTGTTGATGCGCGCTGCAGTGCTATACCGTAACTTTTTCTAACATATGTAAACTTGAAAAATGTAACACTTTTTGATGTAATTTTTTCGCTGAAAAATCCTATACTTAGATCTGAAATTAAGAATATATTTATTTTATCTTTATCCAGACATTAGGATGACGTTAGGTGTATATGAAACGGATACACCATGATTTTTGGCTCGATACACTTTAATTCCGAAAATGCCTCTTAAATATTCTAGATTTTTTTAATGTCCCCTACCCTCTAGCAAGCATGTCCACTGAAAGACGATATATATCGCGTTATATAGCGTTTTATCGACACTCAACTGTCAAAATCCATTGTCTTTTGACAGTTATACGTGATAAATCGCTAAATCATATCACTTTTGGTGGTCATGATTGGGGGTTGGTGGTGTGGTGAGCGATGACGCGATCTACGATGAAATCATGAAACGTAGCCTAAAAGTATCAACTATTCACTTGCGACTTGAAGGCCCTTGATTGTTTGATTTACGTTTCGGCACTTTTGCAGCTGGCCTGGTCACGGCGACTGAAGCTGAACATAATGGTAATCCAGTTTAAATTGCTTTAAGTCCTTTTATATGTTATCACATCATCGGTATTCATTAATTGTGTAGTTAAGCATTTCTCTTTAATCGCTATGGGTATTGTCAATTCGTAGTACCTATAAGGTTTACTACGAATTGATATTTTGAGATTTTTTTCGCCTAATCTGCCAAATCGGTCTCACTCCCGCAGGCGTTGTTTTTCTAATTGCTATAACTACCTATTTATTTTTTAAGAGATTTTGCCAATAATTTAAGTCAAGACACTATAAGTATAGAAAAGTTACAAAGTATAGATTTAGCTGTTTGGTAGAGACTTTCAGAACTAAGCCGAGAAATTTTCATGACTTTTCCATAGTGAGTTTTAAATTCGTGCACTATAATAGTATATTAAGAGACAAGTGAGCTTAAGTTACTCATTGTACAATAGGCTGTGGGAAACAGCCCAAGCCGCAGGCGAGGGCGTAACTCAGCCGAGCGTGCAATAAGCAGGAGCCCACGAGTTTCATACGATGTTTTTCAACACATTTGCGACGAAAAACAATATGAAACACATTATGAGACATGTTAGCTTAAGCAAGAGCTTACGAGTTTCATACGACGTTTTTCAACACATTTGCGAGGAAAGAACAAAATAGTTTACCACACAGCAACAAATACAACAAAAAATATGAAAATTAGGGGAAAAGGCGCGCAGGTTTTTTTTCACACGCCCAATGCAAAAATATTTTGCGAACAAACGTGTGAGTGAGCATACAGCCTACTTAAAATTATAAATTTAAGTGATAAAATGCAAATATTTTAATATCTTATAACAAAATATTATGAATTATGAATAATTTGATAATAATAAATATTTGTTTGACGTAATTAAGGACTTACACATTTATTTATTCCATAAATGTAATATAGGTAGGTACATACATTTTCCGAGGGCTAAAACCTCTTTGTTGTTACTAAAAAAAATTACTTGGGAATGCTCTGTTTACTCGCATAGAACTTGCAGTAAGGTACTTATTTAACTTTGTAGGGATTACACGCGTTTGTTATAGCTCGGTTTATTGCCCTAAAAGCAATGTATTATGGCTCACTTTACGAGCAAGTGTGTTGAAAAATAAATAGGTAACACTTCCTATTCGTCTTGCGTCTTTTACGTCGTTCATCCGTCTCAGTCCAATTCTCCTTCCCTTTCTCATACACACCTCTCCCTGTTACTCTAACTTCTGGTCCATTCCACTTTCACCCATCGTACACTGAACATCCTACACTCTGAACTAATGATATAAAATACTACTTAGGTAACTATATTTATCTACACTCAAAAAAACGTTTTTTTTTCGATCGTAATTTGGGTCCTATGGCACTAAACATATAAAAAACAAAAAAAAAAATTAATTCTTAAATCTGAAAAAAAATTGCTGACAAAATATTGCTTCGCTTTAATTACCCTATCTGCGCTATAATATCGTGGTATGTAATTAAATTGATTACCTACCACAGCAGCGTTAACTTTATGGAAGCAATATTGTCAGCAAATATGTTTTCAGAATTAGGAAATTTTTTTTTGTGTTTTTTATCTGTTTAGTGCTTATACAATAACTAATTTTGTTTGTTTTTTTATTTGGGTCTATAAAAAAAGGCCTTGCAATAAAAAATAATCTTTATTAAAAAGAGCTTATAAAAAGTCACCAAATCTTGTTGTTTGCTTGAGGCTCAACTTTGGTATTTTATCAAGAGCGGTTATTAGCAAAATTCTTTGTTTGTAAAAGACGGATGCCGTTTACAGCCTTGTATTCACTACGCAACACTTGCGACATAGCGAAACATGATGCGCGACGCTGCGCAATATCGCGCAACGTTGCAAGATGACGCGTAGCATGACGTCGTCTTGTAAAACTTACTAAAAAGTTGGGCATCAAATGTTGCGTCCTCAACATAAACTGCTACAAAGCTAATTCATAGTAGCACAAATAACCACACCACGTATTCACTGATGGGCAACATTTGATGCGCGACGTTTAAGCTCCCGTAGCATGAAAGAAAATCGAAATCTATACTTAAGTAAGTACTAATATTGCCTCACGTCACTTCTATGATTTAATTTCATCAATTGCTTGATGTTATATCGAAAAATGGCCATCAAAGACAAATATCAATAGTGAACATTTTATTATAGTTTTCTAAACATAAAAAGAATACATTGAAAATGACTCCTCCTTTCTTACTAAGTATAATTGTTTTAACTTGGCCAAAACTTATTTTTTTTTCGCTTAGCCTAAGTGACATACATTATCTTAGTGTTTAAACATTTGCGCATAAAAGTTTTAAAACATATCCTTCCTTATCCAACTAAATAAATTCATGATCAATGTTGATTATTTACATGTAAATTCCACTTTAAATTAAGGATGCTGATTTGGATTTGGAATAGGTTTATTATAGACTCCCCGGACGATTGAGTTGTTTAAGCATTAATGTAAGGTTTTTAAAGGTAGGAAGAAATAGTAGATTGTATTACAAGGGAGCAAAATAATATTTTTACGGCGAGGGCGCTTTTTTGAATCCAGAGCGAAGTGAGGGATTCTTCAGTAGAATCCTGAACGTAGCGAGGGATTCAAAGTATGTCGCCCTCGCCAAAAATATTTTGCATCGCGAAAGAAAAACCAATAAACAACAAAAAATAATAACGAAAATATCAAAATGTATGAAACAGCTAATTTTTTTCACGATTTCAGAGTTGTTCCTATAGTAAAAGTTGTTCGTTTGATTGTCCCTATCTACCGTATTGGCCTTTAAAGGTTTTTGTAACACGTGTCGCCAGTTTATACTGGCTATATGCATACTCAACTGTCAAAATACATAAATAATGACGTGTTGAAAATTAAGATGGTCATGGGTACGGAGGCAGATATAGTATGTATAGGTAATATGGCAGGGGTGGCCAACAAGTCGATCGCGATCGACCAGTCAAGCTTTGGAGACAGTGCAGTCGATCGCGAGAGACATAACAAAAAGTGCTTTGCTTAAGGTAGCAAAACAAGTAGCAACAGAATGGCACGGGAGGCTGGTGCGACGGTTTTGTAGTGAAAAATACCCCAAAAATGAAAATGCTTTAAGTCGATCTCAATAGGTCAGAAAGTTTTAAAGTAGATCGCAGCCCTAGACAAGTTGGCCACCCCTGGTATATGGCGCGCAGTATGAACCTTCATCACTTTGAGTTGCCTAGTGAACACAAGGCTAATAGTGTGGGGGTAAAGTTTCAGAATCGTATGCTAAAGTCGGTGTAGTCGAGCCGAGCCAAATACTCCCAGTTGGTTAGTTCGCACTTCTCTATCTTGCATCCCGGTGAGCCTGTCGTCTTCAGCCAGTCGATCCTAGAACAGTTGCATAATCTTTTATTTTCATAGAATTGATACTGCCCAGCTCCCCTACTGAAATTACCACTGTATTCGTTCGCTAACTTGAAAATTATAAAAATAAGCGATACCCTCTAAAATTACGTGTCGCAGGCTTGTTAATTCTATACAATACAACAATATCTGTGATTTACATAAACAATGTGACGTGTGATTTTTAAGCTTTAAGTTAGCGAACGAATAGAAAATTGACCAGTTGAGTAGGCCATCAGTTGATAAACAGGGTAAGGAACTAATTCAAGACTCTATCTCGTTTAGTTACTATACCCATGGTTAAAGTAACTAATGACAAAATAATTAGGGTTCCGACCTATAGGTAACTCTCATCGAAATCACAAAATAGAGAGAGTAAACCCCTAAAGGTAATAAAAAAACTACAAAAGGTTTGCATGTTGATCGTGCTTCCTGATTGATGGTAATCAATCAGCACTACAAATTAATGGAACAGTCTGACACTTTTGGCACCGTTGTCCATCGTTAGCATGGTGTTATGACAGCGCCCCGTATAAGAAGTTATAGGTAGTAAGTATGGAACTTTTACGGAAGTTGGAGGCAGTCCAAGTCTTCGGAATTTTATGAAGACTAATTGGATTAGTTTGTTGTGATTTAAAGGGTAGTCAAAACCTAAAAGATATTAAGCAATTTTCATGATTCGACAAGCTTTAATCATTTATTATAGGTACCCTACCATACCTAGGTTAGGTGGTAATGGGAGGAAACCTCTCGCTATGCTGGGCAGTGACAGGGCATGGGAGGCGGTGGTTTCCTTCTGTGAAGACGTTATCTCACAAAAGGAGGCCTCGAGGTGGGTTTAGGGTTCGAGTGGCGGACGCCAACGAGGACCAGCTCCGGCGACGACGGCTAGGGAGGAGAAGGAGGCGCTACGCACACCTCATTCCCCCCTAGTCCTCAAGAGGGAGATGGCCGTTTGCCCAGTCCTCTTCCAAGTGCCGGGCAGGATGAGGCAGCGACACCAGGATCACATGGTGCGTGACACCACTCCCGTAGGTCCTGCGTGTTAGTGCGGGATGTAGTAGGGGGTTTAGTGGGTAGTGCCCGGCGAGTCTCACATACCTCCAGGATGCGTAAATGCATTACCCCTACTATATCACAAAAGGTGAGGTGGTACCTAATATAAAGTACTTACTCAAACAGGCCCTGAATTGAAATGATAGGAAAAGCCAGACTAACTCACATGTGGTCCAAGACATGTTTGTTTCCCTGGACTTTGCCGACGATGGTACCCTTCTTAGAGTTCTTGACCCATCCCGTGACGCCTATCTGTTCCGCCAACTCCTTACAGTACTTCGTAAAGTAGCATCCTGCGATCAATCGTACGATAATTTTGCTATGATAAGTAACTATACAGTAACCAGTGCCGGATTAAGACTACTTGGTGCCCTAACAGTCCACGCCTGTGGGCCCCTTATAGGGTTACCATCTACGTAAGGGAAGATGCCTGTCTAGATTATGCAAAAAAAATCCAGATTTTTCAGGAAAATGCAAACGGCCGCACAACGCGATTTTTGTCAGTTTCATCGACTAATCTGGTACTTTTGTCTCATGTCCAATGATTCTTGCCTGTTAATAGTAGAAAAAATGGCCGCGCAGCGCGATTTTTAGTCAGTTTTATCCACTGTCTAGTTAAAAAAACAGCCGCACAGCATGATTTTTTGACAGTTTCATCCACTAATATTGTTCCCTCCTCTTGTCTGTCTATAGTTTAAAAAAATGGCCGCACAGCGCGATTTTTTGACAGTTTCGTCACTATATTGCTCTCATAAAACATGTTTTTTTTTCGGTGCCGATTATGGTGCCTCCCAGACGTGATGCCCTAAGCAATTACTTAATTTGTTTAAGGGTTAATCCAGCACTGCTAGTAACTGTGTTTGTAATCACGTTTCATTGACATCGACCCAGATCGTACGTTCGTACGCTCATCTAAATATAAAAGCGATCAGCTGCCGATTCATTGCCTAATACTACACGATAAAACGTGTGTAAATCAATCGACTGTATCTATCATAAAATATTTCTTATTTAACCCAAAATCAGTAGGTTACTGATCGATTTTGTCTACTCAAGTGCTCGATCGCGCGGGCTATTTGTATGATAATTTTCAAAGCTTGTTTACGCGTAGATAGATTTCTGTGTAATGAAATGGCTGTCTGTAAAATATTTACCTAAATTTTAAAGAACAAAAATTGCCGTAAGCTATTGTTAAATAAACTAACAAACACTTGTATGAGTATTTATTTTTATGTCAAAAATACAGATGATTTAAACTAATTTAAAGCTTAGAAAGCTTAGAATAAAAAATAAATAGATTAGATTAGAATAGAAATTTGAAATGGGTGCAAAATTAATAACTAACTTAATTATTTCCTGTTATTTAGATTTAATCAAACTTATTGATTTTATCAATAACTAACTTGAAACAAAAGTAATTAGTTTTAAACATTTATAAACAAAATAACTTCCACTTTAAAGTTGAAAATATTAAGTTATCAAAACATTTTGAATAAAAAAAAACATTTACTAAATAAATATTAACTAAATTGTATTATCATACCTTGGACTTGTCCGAAGACTTCAAATTCCACAGACGCTAACACATTCGGATCTCCGGATTCCATCTCCAGTCACTTAAGACACTTAACATCCAAAATTCCACAATACACCCTCTGTAAGTAGTTTCACTGTTCGCTACGCCGCGCGCCGCCCGCCCAAGCGTCAATGCTGGGCGGTTGTGCGGTTTATTTTTATATAAACTGTAATGATGCCCGTAAAACTTCGAGTGCCAGCTTTGAATAATACATATTTATTATTGGAAATTATATCCTTATTTACCTTTATGAATTGATGTATTAAATGGTGACATTTGGCCACAATCTCCTTCAAAGACCTTAAAAAAACTGAAAGTGATATCACGATAAAAGTTTATTTGTAAAATTGAATCTTCAAAAGAAGTTTTTTTATAATCAGATACGCGGCGGTATATACTTAGAGCTATAAACCTTGCGTTTGTGACATTTTTTAACATTTTTCTAAATAGCTCAAATATGATTTTCCCCATATCTCCGCCACAAATGCGACCTGTAGGGTTATTCACGATTGTCGGAAATCTAGTCGAAAGCATTCGATTCGAATCCGTATCCTCCGATATTACAAAAATATAGCTATTTAAAAATACATTCGACTGGCCTTCGATTCACTTTTCGACGGGAAAGCGCAATGCATTTACAAAGTTTGAAAGCATAAGGTAGTAATAAATAAGATCGAAGACTATAGACTTTGCGATTCGATTCGGAAAGTTGGTTTCCGACAATCGTGAATAACCCCCCTGTAGAGGAAAACAGACGGACAGTCGGACAGACATACTAAAGCATTTTTGCCCAAGCTAAAACGGGGAAGCTTCGCTCGCGCTTTGAGCTCGCAGATTTGAAATATTATTTCTTGCTTTTTAGAGCTGTTTATGTTAGTTTTTGAAGGAGGTTTTGTTTTTCAAGTAGGTACGGTTTTTTTTGTTTGCAAGCTCCTTTTAGATAATGACGTACCCAGCCCCGTATCTACGTTTTCGAAAGGGGGACAGAAGACAATTTACTCTTCGAAGCAATTTTCAACTAATTCCCAAAAAATCCCTGTCAAATGCGGCAAATGCCTGTCAGATGGTAAATACCCGCGCCGCCCGCCGCCGCCCTGTTTTCCTTGCCTACTTGCATAACTTGCTTGAGACCCCCTATAGTCTTCGCCGCCCGGGGCAAGGGCAGATCCGGGCCTGGACGTACCTATACCTACATAATTAAAAGAGATCCTGCAAAAACCGTACTTGTAAAAAACACGATGTTGCCGTGGTGGGGTGGAAGGATACTCACGCGACAGACCCTGATATTATAAAACAGTACAAAATATAAATCTAAGGCACTATGGGCAACAACAAAATACGTATATGCACACGATTTTAACCTTAGGAGTGGTTAAGCTACGCTATTTCCCATGGTACGTGTTCTAGACAAAAGGGCAAAAGGAAATGCGTGGCCCTAAGGTACATTGCGACAGAAATATTATGCACACATGAATGCGGCGACGGATGTAAGGGAGGCCCCTGCCAGCCACCAGTGGTCTGTTCCGCTGCCCACCAATTACAATTTATGTGATTGCGAACTGATTGGACTAACTACTTCCTAATCAAGCCGGGTGACGTAACCAGAATATAGGTGAAGGGTATCGGAATTTATAAATTATTTTGCTATAAATTAAAGTTGTTGGTGAGTCCTCTCTAGTATGTTTAGGTTTCTAGATTTCATGCACATTTTTTTAATGGGGCGGCGTCACTCTTATTTATATTATTTCTATATAATAATTATGCTCACATGAAAGTCTGGGTTCATATCCGGATCAACTAACTAAAGCATTGACATTTAAGGCCTTTAGGGGAAATTAAACGACTTTTCTAGTTAACGCCCAATAACACTTCTTTCCTCCGTGGATCGTGGTTCATAAACATCAGCAGATTCATAGGTGGGATAGGTGCTGAATGTGCTGATGAGCTACTATCCTGTTTTACTGACGATGTTAACGAGCATTTTAATCATAATACTGTCTGAATCAACATCTGTTGAAAAGAAGCTACCTAGATCATTGTGGAAATAAGAGGGCCATTATTCAAATGGTGTGAAAACTACATGAGTAGGTAACTGGAGACTTGCTGTTAAAATTTACAGTCAGTTAAGTGAACCAGAACCAGTCCAAGTAACGCACGGTATTGGGTCCTCTCCGCTTTTTAACCCACGCAATACGTTAATGATTTCAGCTATTGTATAAAAATTGTAAGTGTTTCCAGCCCCCGTATTACAACTTCTTAAAACTTGACAGTTTTTTGAATAGCTATCAGTGCGTCTCTTTTAATTTAAATACAGCGAGAAAGAGATGTAACTATACCAAATCATAAACCTGGCAAGTTTTAAGAGGTTGTATATACCCCCCAGTTTGCTGATGACACTGTCTCAATATCGGCGGCGACGGATAAGGATCTGCAAAAGGCTCTTCATGAACTGCAATTTGACTTAAGTAATTATTTGCCGAAACCAAATGGTGTCATGATTCAGGGTTAGTTATCAATCCTACCTAATAAAAAGAAACTACTTAAGTAGGTACGTTTACATCCCCTTTATTATTCGAACAACATCTATTGAAAATCTGATAGCCCATCACATTCCTGACCCCATGTACCTATCTAGTGCTTAGAGCATTAAAAGATCTAGCAAGTGAATTTAATTTGTGAATTTTAAGTCGATTTCGACTTAAAATTTAACTGAGCCTCCTTATTGGTCATCTAAATGAGTTTCGGTTTCGGTTTCAGCCGAAACTGAGACCAAGACCGAAAGTTCGGTTTCGGTTTCGCCTGAAAATCCCGTTTCTGATTTTTTTCATATTTAATCGAGTGGCATACCTAAAACGAACTAGGTACACTGCTACTCTGTTTAAGTAGGATGTTAAATGTAATCTATGTTTCAATGGAAAGTCAAGGGTTCCTACTAGGGTTGCCAACTTTTTTTGCATCAAATATAGTAGTTTCAAGATTTTTAGTGTGAAAATATAGTAGATGGCGAAAAAGTCCAAAAAAATATAGTAGGTTGCCGTTTTGTATGGAGGATTTTAAAGAAGTTGCATGTTTCATACCTAAGTACTAACATTTTCATAATTTATTCAAAACCATAAAGACAAGTGTTTAATCACAAAATTATTGTGCTATTACTTATGTGCATATAAGTAATATTTTTTATTGCTTTTGTTTAATTTTTTCACTAGTAAAAATATAGTAGTTTTGCCTACTATATATTTTTTCAAAAAATATAGTAGGCAAGCCCTCAATATAGTAGGATACTATATTATATAGTAGGGTTGTCAACCCTAGTTCCTACCCTCGGCTTCTCCATTCCATTACCGCACATTTCGCTGCAAACCAGCGTCATTGATAAAATAACGCTGGTTTGCAGCGAATAAAGTAAAATGAACCTATTATAGACAGTTAATGAACCGAGTCGGTATCGCTAGTACGGTATACTAGCGTCAGTCCTGCCTGTCTGAGAAACTACGGGTGAGTAGGTATTTTATTTGTTACGAATAATCCCACCAGTCTTTGGGAATCTCCCTATCCCTAATATTTAAATATGTCGCTGGGTGCTTCGGTACCTATATGAAGAAAGATGATCAAGAAATCCGTATACTTACCGGGATTGAAACCGCCCGAGCAACCTTCATGCATGAAAATGGAGAAAGTTTTATCTAGCCGTAAACTTTGTACAAAGCTCATAAGGACACTCCATTGTTATGTGTGGCCAGTGGTGATACGGTAGTGAGGCTTGGACCCTGAAAGTTGACATCCAGAAGCGTCCCAAAGATATTGAAATGTGGTGCTGCCGTAGAATGCTACGCATATGCATTAGATGGACGGACACAAAAGGTTTTAAATGAGAAGGTTCTACAACGCGTCGGAAAGGCCCGGTATTGATGTGTCGGGTGAGAATATTCTCGGCAATATTGAGAATATTCTCAAATATTGAGAATATTGCCGGGATTATTTTTACCCGGCACAGCCCGGGAGCGGGAACTGTTGTTGCGAACTATCAAATGCGGAAAGGTTGGGTATCTCGGCATTGCAGACTTGAGAGATATACCAGCCTTCACCTTATAATAATGGGGAAATTATTGGGAAAGCGACGCGTTGGCAGAAAAAAAGTCTTGGTTACGGAACATCCGGGAGTGGCCAAGATTGCCAACCAACGTTGAACAACTTTTCCGCTTGGCGCAAGACAGGGCGAAATTCACGGAGCTGACGGCAAGGCAAACCTCCAGGGGGGCTACTCAAATGGCCACTTTTCTATTCGTTCGCTAACTTAAATCTTAAAAATAAGCAATTAATGATCAAGTCAGACGTTCGCAAATTTATGTAAATCACAGACATTGTTGTATTGTACAGAATTGACAAGCCTACGACACGTTATTTTGGTGTTTTATGGCTTATTTTTAATTTTTAAGTTAGCGAACGAATAGAAAAGTGGCCATTTGAGTAGCCCCGCAGGTATTGGAGAGCCACCACAACAACAAGAACAACTATCAACGTTAACGTCGAATAATTTAACTGTTACTACCTACCTACCAGCTAATTTAGGTAACATAACATCACTATCATCAGCCTCATGACATTGAGTGCATTTAGGAGACTAAGCGCTGAGTCATCATTCGTCATAAATTAAATTATGATCGTTATCTCGTGTGTGCCTTACTCCTTCAGGCTTGTGAGCTTTTAAATCCTTCAGTGACGGATACACAATTTCTTATTTTGGTATTCAGAACAAACGTAACGCTAGAATTTATGAATTATTGACGTTTGAACATGGTCCTCACGAAATGACGCTGAAGATCATGGATGCTGGAAATAACAAAAACTAGCTAACGAAAGTGCAGTTTCACTCCATAGATGCTCAGTGACGCAAAAATAAATAAGATTTAACATTCGAAAATCATACAAAACAGAATAGATCTCATAAAATCGTTGTTTAAACGTGGCACACACGGAACCGTGTGTGCCAGTTTTCATTTGTCAAAATATCGACAACTAAACAGTTTGGAACCAAATGAAGCAGTCTAGCAGCGTTACGTTTGATAAGTGACAGCATATAAAACTTTAAATCCGTTCGCGTAATAACACATCAATAGGAAAAGCAACAAACAATATTTCGACCCATCAGACTGTGTGGCCCACAATTAATACCGTTACCTTACGTGAATTTTGCGTCACTTAAGATGTAAAGCAGTTTATAGTAATAAGAATTTCCGTCACTGAGGATCTAGCTTTATTTGGAACCAATCACTGCACTAGTTTCAATACAATTCATGATACAATTTGTATGAGATTTTTAAGATAGGGTGACAACAGTGTACGCACGTTGATGGACAGAAAGGATATAACCGTCCTGTTAATGAGGGCTTTTCAATCAAAATGACAAAAAAATGTCTGCTCGATAGATGGCATTGATAAAAATGTATGTGTCAATGTGTTTTTTTCAATAACCAAGCCTCGAAGAGTACTAAGGTAGGCAGGTAGATGTAACCCTGAAATGTTTCTTTCTGGGTAGATGTCAGCCAGCGTTCGCTTAAGCCGAAATTAGATGGTTCATTTTTACGTCTATTTTCGATGCTTCATTAGTGAAGCATCGAAAATGAAGTGTCTAATTATGAATTCATCTTTCATCACTGATGTGCCTTTTTGATGAAAGTCACTAGACGGCCGTTCGCTTTCATCGGTATATGCATTTCATCAATCATCGGCATCGGAAATTAACGATAAATGAAACGTGTAAACTGCGCCATTCACTGCAGTGAACGGCATGTCGTCAGCCACGTTTTTGTTTTTATTTTAATATGCCTTTATTTTTCGTTTTTCGACGTTTTTCAACCTGCATCAGACAACATGCATACAAGCAATGCATGCAAGCATTTTCTCGCTCCTTAATGAGGGCTTTTCCAAAGGACTAAAAACTGTAGGATCGATAGATGGCGTTGATAAATTAAGCACTGTCAACTGAGGCGTGTTCAGAACTTACGCTCCGAGTGCAACCAAAGTTGTGTCAACCGAACGTCACGCTCTAATGTTTGATACGGCGTTAGAGCGATTGGTTGCACTCGTCGCTCCGAGTGCAACCAATCGTAGGTTCTGAACGCGCCTCAGTTGACAGTGCTTAATTTATCAACGCCATCTATCGATCCTATAGTTTTTAGTTCTTTGGAAAAGCCCTCATTAACTACTAATTCTTTAATAAAAATTATCACGCACAACCTGTTGCCGCGAAAGAGGAAAATAGTAACAGACAAACATACAAACACACATGCAAACCCTTACCCCAAATGCATATACCGCCTCCGTTCCGTTCCATCCATCGTGGCACAGTTTAACTCCATACAGTTGAAAAACGAATGTACTTGCGCAGAGCAACGGAGGGGGTCTCGAGGGAGGTCGGGCAGCGCGGCTCGGAGTACCCAAACTCGCTAAGTACTCGAACGCGGCGACGGCGGCGCACTCGAAGGACGGCGCGAGTGACGCGACCGAATAAATCACGCATCGCGAGCGACCATTTTAAAAATATTTTATTCCGCTATCGTTTATTAGGTATAATTTTATTATAGTACATATTAATAATGGTGCACACTTGTTTTGTTCCGTATACGGATGTGCCTCGACGGCGACATCCAACAAGGACTTAAAATTTCATAGATTTCCCCGTGATGCGAGGTAAGTTTATTTATTCCTATTAGTAATTTCGTATTACTTACCTACTTAACCAATCATCATCTCGTGTTAAAGAATAACTTCAAGTAGATTTGTGAAATAAGTAATGAATATATATTTGGTAGGTATGTAGGAACTAGGCACATAAGCATATCGTGCGTGTTGCTATCATCACAAAATAGCTAGGTACCTACGACCTTGTTTGAACCAGAGTTTTACGTAGTACACTGGTGGTACCTACCTACATAGGTACCTACTAATTTATTTTCTGTGCTACTAGGGACTCGAACACTATTAATTAGTTAATGACGCCGCGGCCGTTCTGTTAAAGTAAGTACTTAAAAGCAAGCTAGGTGCCACTTTTGAAGTTTATTTGATATAGGTACCTACCGACTTACCTACATACCTGCGCTTTGCGAACGGGCTATAAGCACTTGAACACTGATCGTGTAATGTTAGATTATTTATATCCTTGTTCTACTAATCACTAATCCTACTTTCTACTAATACCTACCTACTATTATAAATGCGAAAGTTTGTGTGTATGTGTGTTGTAAATAATTACTTATTAATCACATTTATTTTCTATTTTGACAACCCTTGCACATTTGCGGCTGATTGCGTAAGTACCTACACGGGCGGCGGCACGCGGCGGCATCGTCCAACATCAAAGGCGTTTATCAACTGTATGGAGTTAAACTGTGATCGTGGGTTGTAAGTTAACGATACGCTGCAGTCTCAGTAAACATCAACACGATACGATGTCCGCAAAAAAATACTTCGTGGTCACCCTAGGTGAACTACATACTAATTTAAATCTCGAATTGCATCGTAAGTACTGCAGTGATTGGTTCCAAATAAAGCTAGATCCTCAGTGCCGGAAAATCTTATTACTATTAACGGCTTTAAAACTTAAGTGACGCAAAATTCACGTAACGTGACAGTATTAATTGTGGGCCACACAGTCTGATGGGTCGAAATATTGTTTTTGCTTTTTCTTTTGATGTGTTGTTACGCGAACGGATTTAAAGTGTTATATGCTGTCACTTATCAAACGTAACGCTGCTAGACTGCTTAATTTGACTCCAAAGGGTTTAGTTGTAGATATTTTGACAAATGAAAACTGGCACATATGGTTCCGTGTGTGCCACGTTTAAACAACGATTTTATGAGTTCTGTTCTGTTTTGTATGGTTTTCGAATGTTAAATCTTATTTATTTTTGCGTCACTGAGCATCTATGGAGTGAAACTGCACTTTCGTTAGCTAGTTGTTGTTATTTCCAGCATCCATGATCTTCAGCGTCATTTCGTGAGGACCATGTTCAAACGTCAATAATTCATAAATTCTAGCGTTACGTTTGTTCTGAATACCAAAATAAGAAATTGTTTATACGTCACTGAAGGATTTATAAGCTCACAAGCCTGAAGGAGTAAGGCACACACGAGATGACGATCATATTAAATTTGGGATACAGTCCGAATAGCGATTATATCGATATTATCGTGAATCCTTATAAATGCATAGCTGTACAAAAACCCTACTGTGTGTTATATTTTGAGACTTTAAAGCTCCGGCCAAACCGACGCGAGCGAATCGCGCGCGTCTCTCATTTTGACAGATTTTGATCACGTTATTCAAAGTTCAGAGGACTTGTCCGGTTTCCCTATGACAAGTACGGGTAAGCGCCCCCGGACCCTCAGCCTCCGCTGCTGCAACCTCTCAACCCCCCCGCAGCAACGGTGTCCTTTTTGTACCCTGATCCGTCCCATTTTACACACTCCTATACCCACCTCACATCCCTATCCTAATCCTATTCCTTCCCCTCCGCTAAGCTAAGGTCTGCCGTGCCGATGGCTGCATGGCTAGGGGCGTGCCTAGTCATAAGCGTGCCACCCTGGAAATTGGTGCCCTTCAGGCGTAAATAGCCTTACCACACACGCGGGGCTCTGTGTGGTGGACAGTTGTCTTTCCCTAGCTAATCGTGGGAACAAAATGGTTTCAAATTTTTTTAATAAACCTGGCTGCGGCGATAGAGCTCGCCACTCATCACGCGTAACTTGTTTCTCTCGGGGCGAAAAGCGGGCATCGGAGACCCGTTTTGCTACGCTGAATGTATGTGGAGCGATGGAGGAGAAAATGGATGAGGTGTGTTTGATTATGAAAGAAAAGAAGTTGGATGTTTTATGCGTGAACGAGACGAAAAGAAAGGGCAAAGGAGTCTCAGAACATGGCCCGTTTAAAGTTCTGTGGTCGGGCGTTGCCGAAAATGAGCACGCGAGTATGGGCGTGGGACTCCTGCTGTCGGAAAGGATGATAGAATGCATGACTGAGTATGAGTGTGTTAGTCCCAGACTTCTCTGGGTTAGACTCAAAGTAGGATTACTTCGGATACGCGTCATTGGCGTGTATGCTCCCGATATATCCAAGTCAGCAACGGAAAAGGAGGATTTCTGGAAAAGTGTGGAAGGCATCTTGAATGAATGCAAAGATAATGAAAGGATAGTTATGCTTGGAGATTTTAACGGATGGGTAGGTGTGAGAAGAGAGGGATGTGAGGGAGTTTTAGGAGTATATGGAGACAAAAGAGTAAATGATAATGGCAGGAGTTTGATTGAGGTATGTTTAGAAAAGAATCTTGTGGTAACGAACACCATGTTTGACCACAAGGAAATTCATATGTACACTTGGCAGAGAGGGGAAAAGAAGAGTATGATCGATTTTGTGATTGTTGATGAAAGACTGAAGGGCAGAGTTGTAGACACCAGGGTCTTTAGGGGTAGTAACATTGGAACAGACCACTTTCTTGTAGTGTCTCGGGTTAGTGGTCTGTTCAAAAGTTGGCGTCATCGTCCCACAGTGCCAACAACGGAGCTGACTAGAGTAAAAGTTGAGAACCTGGATGAAGTGGAAGTGCAAAAGACATATTTGTGCAAATTGAAAGAACGATTGGGAAATGTGGCTGAAGTGAAAGATGGCAAGCTTGAGGAAGTTTGGGAAAAGTTTAAAAAAGGTGTGACTGAAACAGCTGAGGAAATATGTGGAGTGAGTAAAAGGAAGAATGCTCCCCCAATAAACTGGTGGGATAGTGAGGTAAGACAGATAGTGAATGAAAAGAAAAAAGTATGGCAGGATCTGCTGGCCATCAAAGCCAGTAAAAGAGTGAATGCAAGTGTTACAGAAGATGATGTTGATACAGTTGCAAGGGAGTTTAAAAGGATTAAGAAAGTAGTGAAAGAAAAAGTAGACGAAAAAAAGAGAAAGATGAAAGAAAAGTGTGACTTCAAACTCTGTGATAACTTTCGAGACAATATAAAATTGTTTTGGAAACAAGTGAAAACGTCTCGAAGTGGATCACATAAGTCTAAAATGAATGTGATAAGAGATGAAAAAGGTGAGCTAGTGACAGATGAAAAAGGTGTACTACAGGAGTGGATGAAATATTTTGAGAGTTTGTTTGAGGCGGATGGCTCTATGCTAGAAGCCTCGGATAAAAGGGTGGAAGACGAGGAAGAGACAGAAGTGGATGAAAGAGATATATATATGGATGAGATTATTAGTGCAATGAAGAGCATGAAAAAAGGGAAAGCAGCAGGATATGACAGAATTACTGTTGAAATGCTGAGAGGTGGGAAAGAGCTGGTTGCGTCCTGGCTGTGCCTGATCTTTAATAAATGTTGGAACAGTGGCAAAGTGCCGGAAGATTGGCGTAAAGCCGTGGTCGTGCCGCTGTACAAAGGGAAAGGGTCACGGCAGGATGCTAAAAACTACCGCGGGATCAGTCTTCTCAGCATTGTCAGTAAATTGTATGCAAAGGTACTGATTGAAAGAGTGATGCAAAAAACTGATCAGAGTATTTGGGATGTGCAAGCGGGATTCAGAAAGGGAATGGGTTGCACGGATCAGGTCTTCTCCTTGAGGTGCTTAACCGAAAAACACCTGGCTAAGCACAAAAAGGTTTACTGTGCCTTTGTGGACCTGGAGAAGGCCTACGATCGAGTTGACAGGAATGAGCTATGGAAGGTGTTGTCCGAATACGGATTGGAGAGCAGACTGATTCATGCACTGAAATCTCTCTATGAGGATTCCCGTGCATGCGTCAGGATTGACGGCGTATACACTGACTGGTTTGGCATCTCTAGGGGTGTCAGACAGGGATGTGTTGCGTCACCATGGCTCTTTAATCTGTTTTTGGACAGTTGTATGAAAGGTCTAAAAGAACGTGACTGTGGGGTTGTGATGAATGGGACTCAAATCAAGTGCCTTCTCTACGCTGACGACCAAGTTATACTTGCGTCTTCTGCGCAAGAGTTGCAGGAAATGATGTCGGTTATGAATGAAGATTTTGTGAGAAAAGGGATGAAAGTGAATGTAACTAAGACTAAAGTGATGGTGTTTGAGAGAGATGAAGAAATGACTGACTGTACGGTAATGTTAGGTGGCGAAAAAGTGGAACAAGTCCGTGAGTTTGTATACTTGGGGAGTTTGTTCACAAGGGACGGAAAGAGTGAGGAAGACATAGAAAGACGAGTGAAGAAAGGAAATTCGGTGAGTGGTGCTATACACTCGGTTATGAGTAGCCAAACCGTTTCTGCAAAGGCGCGAATGGCTATTCATAACGGAGTGCTGGTACCGACACTGATGTATGGAAGTGAATCTTGGGTATGGCAGAAGAAGAATGAAAGCAGAATAAATGCGGTAGAGATGCGATCGTTGAGGAAAATATGCGGAGTAAAACTGAGTGATAGAGTGAGCAATGAGGTGATTCGCAAAAGGTGTGGTCTGAAAGATGATATAGTGACAAGAATTGAGAAAGGAATGCTCCAGTGGTTTGGTCACTTAGAGAGGATGAATAAAAGGCGAATCACGAAAGAGATATACTGTGCGAATGTGGAAGGAACGATTGCACGAGGGTTCCCTATGATTTTGCATAATTTTTTTTGTCCTAATATGACATAGCATAATATGATTTCGTCGAATATTATTTACGCATAATATTACTTAGTCATAACAGCTTTGGCATAATTTTTTTAAGCATAACTACTTTAAGCATAATCATATTTAAGCATAATATTCTTTAGCATAAATTTAAACACGCATAATGTTATTAACGCATATTTTTAATAGACCTAACACTTATACGCAGAATAATTAACTCCTGAAACTTTATACACTAGATAACATCTTAATTATAATATTGCTCTGATGAAATTTGTAGGCGTTTTACATTGTAGGTAGAACGTAGCAATTTTTTATTTTTCAAAGACGACGGTGGACGTATCGTAAACTATTCTTGATCTAACTATATTATTGAAAAGTTGTAATTTAATCATTTTATATTAAAAGTAAAGTGAATTATAGTTACCAATGGAAAATACAGTGCACACTTTTATTAGTAAAAGAGGAGGAACTAAATTAAATGTTAATGGTTTCATATATGAGAAAAATCGTGAAGTAAACAACAAATATTATTGGGTGTGTGAATTGAGAAGAAATAACAATTATAAATGTAACTGTCAACTTATTACGAAAGTGAACGACGACCGACATGAAATTTTATCAAAAAAATTACAGAGTCACAACCATGAACCAAATGCTCACAGAGAAAAGGTAAATTTTGTGTTTACATTTTATGAAATAATTATCGTGTGTATTACAATCATGTTGGCGGCTTACGGGTGGCCCAAGGGCCACCCACGCCGCACCTTAACCTATTATTACTCTATATTACCCAAGTAAGATTGGTTATAATTAGTACCTTATTTTTGTGTTTCAGGTTCAAAATACCATGAAAGAAGATGCAAAATCAAATCCTAATAAAAAATAATAAAAATCAAAAGATTATAAAAATAAATAAATGTATTGGCGGCATATAATAATTTATAAATTTCATAATATTAATTAATAAATTTCATTAACCTTATATTTTTGTATAATACCTATGTTTTTTGCATGAAAATAAATGAAGTAAATTTATTCTTATTGTTTTTTTTAGTTTTATGACTAAATAATATTAGGCGAATAGACAATATGCCAAATAACATTATGCGAAAACAAATTAGTCTAAATGATAATTATGCTAATATAAATGGTATGCCTAAAAACAATTATGCCAAAGTATTATTATG
The DNA here is from genome assembly GCA_928269145.1 of Agriphila tristella. NCBI lineage: Eukaryota > Metazoa > Arthropoda > Insecta > Lepidoptera > Crambidae > Agriphila > Agriphila tristella. Next base: position 4,680,867 of record OV743439.1, on the reverse strand, counting down.
ACAAAAAAAATTATGCCTAACCTGTTATGCCAAATCAAATTAGGTATAAAAACATTATGCGAAAACAAGGGATCCCTTGCACGAGGGCGTCCCAGAAAAACCTACGCGGACCAAATAGAGGTTATTATAAAAAAGGCTGGTGTACGCAGTGACAAAAACCGCAGGGCATGTATGAAAAGATTGATGGATATGAATGAAGCGAAAGAAGTGTGCAAGGATCGTAGCAGGTGGCGATCCATAGTCTCTGCCTACCCCCATGGGAAACAGGCGTGAGTGTATGTATGTATGTATGTATTCAAAGCAATAGCCATAGCCGTAGCCATTGCCATAGCAATTTCTTTGACAATGGCTATGGCTATGGCTATCGCTTTGAGTTACGTGATCGCACTCGCGAATTTCGCGCGGAATTCGCGTCAGTTTGGCCGGAGCTTTACTTAATTTGGTCGAATTCGTACGAATAATGCCATATTAATGCCGTTTGTTGAAAAAATTATACACGAATAATCGATTTTATCGCCATGCGGACTGCTGCTTGTTTGACATGACAACGAAGGCTGCGGTCCGCATAGCAATAATATCGATATTATCGCGATTACAGCCGGTCCGCATGCACATAATTAGTGCGTTTACAATATCTAGCATGACGTCACTCATGACGTCATTACCAGCGCCATCGCTTACAGCGACCATGCCTCGGAACGTCATCACTGTGAGTGAAAGTTTCAAGACTTTCAAGTGACTGTCAAACGAATCGAGTGTCAGAATTTTATTTCGTCAAAGAAACAAAAAAATTATAGGGTTCGTTACAGAAGGAGCTTTCCCTCACTTCACAACAAAAGGATAGAGCATTTTATTGGTTAGTATTTTGGTAATATTAGTTTTGAGCTTATCAAAAAGGTGGCTGATGAAAATAGTTGGATAAAAAGATGTTGGATGCACACGACTCAATAATCAAACGTTCTTCATCACTATCATCGCTTTAGAGAGCAAAAAAACGTGTTAAAATAGTTTCTTGCAATCATTCCATCTTGTATTTGAGGTTAGAATAAAATGTGAGCGTGCTTACGAGCGGTCCGCATTCACCAACTGTCAATTGTCGATTTTCTCAATTTAAGCGCGATATCGAATGTTGACCGCATGTGAGCGTTGTAAACGCCATTATCGAAATTATTGCTATGCGAACCGCAGCCGAAGATACTGACAGTGACAGACAGACGTCAAAACTCAGTTTTTGCAGGTTTTTCAGTCTACTCTACACCACGTCCACTTAATTTTAAATTGATCTTTTTTCTCTAGATTGTGTTATTCCAAGTAAAATAGGTAGGTAAGTAATTGGAGAATTCGTGAATCGTGATAAACTTACCAAATCTTATAAGCAATGTGATCTAGAGATAATAGTTTTTGCCAGTTTTTGTTCATCAGGATTCAGTACTGAGTTGAATATTCCCTTCAAAATCTGATATAATTTACTGCTTTTATTATTAAAAGGATGACTGCTTGCAATAGTGCTGATTCAAATCTGAATGCTGCAGTCAACGGGTGGTTAAAACATGATAAGGTACTGTATTCCTGTTTTTTTTATCTCTAAATTAAGTTTTCTACTACACATTACATAAATGTAGCTCTAGGACTTATTTCAATTATGTTAGTTAGTAAAACTTTATCAGATTTTATGTTTGTAACTTAATTACTGGCACAAATAAATGCCATGGTTACTGGCAAAAAAATATACCACTTAAAAAATCATACTGCCTTATTCATAAAAACAAGCAAAGTTCTAAAAGGCTTATAATGTTTTGTTTCTTTTCCTTTTATGACAAGTGATAAAGATAAATATAATTATTGCACATATTTTAATGGTGCAATAGCTAAAATATTTTTTTTAGGTTTGTTTATGAATAAGGCGAAAAGTGTACAAGGCATAAAGTTTCAATCTAACTTAAATGTGAGTAATATTAAATATACTTAGGTAATATTGTAAATTATTGTTTTACACAGTCTTATAAGCACCAAATAATGGTCCACCAAAGAGTTTGTTTACTCATGGCCTCAAATAAAAAAAAGTAAGATTGCAAACAACAAAATGAGGCTAGTTTTTGAAACATGTATGTGTGGCACAAGGGGGTCAGGTGGCATGGTTCGATTAGGAAAGCAATGTGTAGTTTCGTTGTACGTGTGTGCGTGTTATTTCGTATGTACATGGCGAGGCATAGTTTTAACCTGCCCTGCCACTCTTCATTGTTCACAAAGATCCATGTTAATTTTTTTGTTATGAGCTCATGGCTATGTTTTCAAACTGATTTTGCTGAAATTGGACTCCAAAGTAAAAGTAAAATAAAGTGAATTAATAGCAAACGTTTTATAGCTTTTAGTTAATCAAAGCTGATGAAATCAAAGCCTCTCTAATCCTATAAATTAAGGGCAGTATATTGCAAATTAACTTATTTTTGATTCAGTTTTAAACAATCAAGCATTATTTATTTTGAGCAGATAAAAATATATGTTGTAGTTTCATAATCGAACTTGATTATTTTACGGTTAAAAACACGATTTTCGTATTTTCACTCGACTATAAAAATGTGCAAAGACAATGAATATTTTCATTGTTTTTTGAATAATACTTAAAGATTATAAATCTCTTACGCACAAATAATATATAGAAAAAAAGGTAATGACATATAGCAGAATATTTTACGGTTACTTTTTCAAAAAGTGACTTTATGTTTATTTAAAAATTAATATATAATAAAACGCACGACGAATCTTGGTTTAGTAGCCTGCGAGGCGTCGTCGGCGTAGGACCTCTGTCGTTTTTGCTGCCGCGCTGTGTTCCCCCTCTCGCGTCTAGTCGATTGAGAATCTTTTAGATACTCGAAGAGTAGTATAAGACTTGGAAACGCAGTAGGTAATCTAAGTGTAAAATTTTATTTAGTGTAAATTACCAATTTAGTTTAATTTGTAAATGCATAGAGTAGGTAGGTAGGTATTTGGATACAGCAACCAAGTACAAGCTAACACGTAATTAATTTTGATGACTTTTAAGAAATAAATACTTATCTATAAATAAAATATAAAATAAAAAATATACCTATCGTATAATTTATAAAATGGTTGACTTTGCAATGATTTTACTTATATCGGAAGATGAAGAAGAAAACTAAGTACAGTCAGCAGCATATCAAGCTATAAGTACAAAACTGTCAAAAATCTATAATGAATTTTGAACCTTAAACTGTTCGACTTAAAGTTTAAAAATGATTGAAGTAATTTGACATATTGTGGAAGCCCAGCATGCCGTTGACTGTACCGTAAGGCTGCGTTCAGACGATAACGCACGACCCAACCTCAACCCAAACTCAGCCCAAACTCAGCTCAAACTCAACTCACCCGCAGCCTACTCCTTGAAATACATCACTTACAATTTTGAATCTTATGACACATTAATAAGCTCTTTTTTTATTTTGTCGATGCAACTGCACCCTCCCCGCGCTCAACCCGAACTCAACTCAAACTCAACCCGTACACAACCCAAACTCAAACCGAACTCAAACAGAACTCACTTCAAACTCACCTGGACATTACACAAGACCTTATTAAAGTGTCATAAGACTCAAAATTGTAAGCGATGTATTTCATGGTGGGCTGTGGTTGAGGTGAGTTTGAGTTGAGTTTGAGTTGAGTTCGGGTTGAGGTCGGGTCGTGTGTTATCGTTTGAACGCAGCCTAAAAGTATGCTTCCGCACAGCTATGCGGTCGCGACAATTTTCCGTTCACTTCAAATTGAGCCTTTTGGTCATAACATTACGGTTCAACTTGGAGCGCACTTATTAAAGTGTCATAAGACTCAAAATTGTAAGCGATGTATTTCATGGTGGGCTGTGGTTGAGGTGAGTTTGAGTTGAGTTTGAGTTGAGTTCGGGTTGAGGTCGGGTCGTGTGTTATCGTTTGAACGCAGCCTAAAAGTATGCTTCCGCACAGCTATGCGGTCGCGACAATTTTCCGTTCACTTCAAATTGAGCCTTTTGGTCATAACATTACGGTTCAACTTGGAGCGCACTGCTGCTTGCTGCCGAGATCGGCGCAAGCGTTAGTCGTCTTATTTACTTTGAAATTCGGTTGTTTTTTTCCCATATTTTTGTTCACAAACTTTGTTGTTTCATAAAAAACAGTTATTTTGATAAATGTCAATATGGTCGAAAATCACTTGCACCTGTTTTTTTTTTACTAGTAATCACTACAAATTTTAGCGAACTTCACTTTTTCCCCGACATTATTTGTTCTTCTGGCTATTGCCTAATATGCCCCAGCAGTTGAAACATGAATAGGCTGGTGATAATGAGGTTGCTTTTAGCCTGGGTGCATTAATCTACTTAAGGGTACACATAAATCACCTGGGTGAATCTGTCTGCTGAAGGGAGAAAAATAATTATGTACGTTGGCCGGTGAGGATGCACGGCTCAAAATCAAGTGTCAACCAATCACGACTTTACCTACGAGTCGACGGTGTGATACTTCCCAGCAACGCCACCATGGAGTAGAGATTTCTAAATACCCTCAAATGAAAGACCATAAAATGTACCTAATTGTACCTTAACTCAAAAAATTTTACCTCTGATAGTTTCAGAGAAAAACGCACTTGATTGTGGCATTGCCAGGAAGTATACTTCCTGGCAACGCGACGCTGTACCAGATTCCAATTGGTCTCATAGTAATGGCCAAAAATTGTACTTCATTTGTACCTCATTCAATAATTAAAATATGCAGTTTCGATATAAAAAAACTCTTACTTGATTTGCAATACATGCAATGCACGTTGTTATTGATATAAACTGATGTTTATTATGCATTATGCAGTAGTAGGACCACAGAGGCAACCGCCTCTGTGCTCTAGTGGTTCGCCCACCCGTGTAAGATGCAGACGTCCCGGGTTCAATTCTCAGGAGGGTACAATTTGTACTCGGTTTGGTTGATGGTAGGGCTTAATTTGGTGCCATTCATTTGGTACTATTAAGTACAATTAATTATGTACCATATAGTACAATTTATTAGGTACTATGTAGTACAATTTATTTGGTATCATATAGTACAATTAGAAGGTAGTTTAGGTACTATTTAGTACAATAAATTTTGTACCATAGAGTAAAATTTATTAGGTACTACTTTGTACAATAAATTTGGCACCATATAGTACAATTTATTAGGTACTATTAGGCACATTTTATTTGGTACCGTATAGTACAATTTTATAGGTACTATATAAAAGCATTCATTTGGTACATATTATCTGGTAACATATTATAGTACAATTAATAAAGTACTAATTACAAACTAATTAGTACAATCAATTTAGTATTATTTAGTACAATTTATTAGGTACTATTTAATAAAATTAATTATGTACTATACAGTACAATTTATTTGGTACCATAATAATACAATTAATTTAGTACTACTTAGTGCCATTCATTTGGTACTATACAGTACAGTTTATTAGGTACTATTTATTACAATTTATTTGGTACCATATAGTACAATTAGTAGATACCATTTAGTACAATTAATTAGATACTATTTAGTACTATTAATTTTGTACCATAGAGTACAATTGTAAGAAACAAGTACAAAAGCTAAACTAACTTGCATCTACATATCGACGGCGAAGTGCCAATATCTCCTAGTCCTAACAATGATGCCTTTGAATTCAACACCTAAAGGAAGTTAATTTCTCAAAAAAGTCTCAGTTAGGAGCGATTGGTACTTCCCCGTTGAAATCTCATAAAATTTTATTCTTTTCCTCTCTTTTTGTATTAGTTTGATTGTTGCTATAGAGGTTTTTCTTATTATGATTTTATAATAGTATTTAGTCATCATTATCATATCAGTTGCACCACACCCACTGCTGGGTATAGGCCTCCCTCATGGGTCTTCATAACGATCGGTCCTGCTTGGCCCGCATCCAGCGGCGCACCGCGACCTTCACCAGATCGTCGGTCCACCTTGTCGGGGGCCTACCCTCGGAGCGTCGTCCGGTACGCGGTCGCTATTCCAATCTTTCCGCCCCAACTGCCTTTGGTTCGTCTCGCTAATTTGTCCCGCCCACTGCCACTTCAGCTAAACAATCTTTCGAGCGATATCGGTTACTTTAGTTCTCCTACGCATATACTCATTTCTGGTTCGATCACGCAGGGAAATGCCGACCATGGCTCTCCATTGCACACTGGGTGAGAGCCTTCTTATGAGACCTGTAGTTAGCGACCACGTTTTACTGCGATAAGTCAACAATGGCAACACACACACACACACAACTTAGACTTTAGTCTTGAGATAAGACACCGAGGTAAGTTGGACTCGAAGATTTGTCGAATACTGGCCAACCGAGCTGGATTCGACGAGAGATCTCTTTTCGAAGTTGAACTTACCTAACTGGACTGTCTGTCCTAGGGATACGTAATGGTCAACAACTTCGTGTGTAGTGTTCCCAACATGAGCTAGAGTGGGTACAACATGAGCACTCGACATGATTTTCGTCTTATCCATCGTCATTCTAAGAGCCACTTTCTGGGAGGCACTACGGATAACTTCGAGGATTGTGTTCAAGTCTTCCATGAATAAAAACTATATCATCGGCAAAACGAAGGTGTGTTAGTTAGGTACTGGCCATTAATGTTGATACCGAGTCTTTTCCAGTCCAAGAGCTTCAAGACATCCTCCATCACAGCTGTGAACAGTTTCGGAGAAATAACTTCTGTCTCTGTCTCACACCTCGCTGTAGTTGGATGGGATCTGTGCTCTGATTCTGTACTCGAGCCGAAATGGTGACATTTTCCTATAAGTGCCTCAACACCTCTTCCTTCCTTTCCTTCCTCCTCTTGGTCCTATTGGTGCACCAGACTGCAGCACTGCCCAGGTCTCAATCAAATCAAAAACTTTCTCATAGTCCACGAACGCCAAGCAAAGTGGCAGTTTATACACCTCGGTCTTCTGTATAACCTGCCGCAGCGTATGGATGTGGTATATGGTGCCAAAGCCTTTTCAGAACGCGGCTAGTTCGGGAGATTGGAAGTCGTCGAACTTGCGAGCGCAACGAATAACGATTCGTAAGATTCGTATTCTTCAAGAGGGCCTTGTCACCCTTTTTAAAGAACAGAATGACCTCACTTATGTTCCATGTCTTCGGCGTTCTGCCCTCAACGATGACGGAATTGAAAAGCTTCTAAAGGTCTTTTATTCTACTTATTTTGACCATCCACACTGATTACGCCGATGACGCCGCCGCCGCCGACAATTTAGACGCCAGACGCCGCTGCCGGTCAAATGACCATGAATAATAAAACCATGCAACCCCATCGAGTTTGGGCTCGTTTGAATCGTTTTGACGAGTGCTCCGATAGGAGATGGTATATTTTTAGTCTTAGCTCGTTAACTAAAAAGCATAAAATAATAATTTACTGAAATAAGTATTTTTTTAAAACACCTTTTTTATACGGACTAAATAATTCCAAAAAATCGGACTAAAAATATTAAAACGGACAAGTAAAAACAAACTAAAAAGTAAAAAATAAATTCTTCTGTAAATATTTATAACCCTAATAACTTATACCTACAGAAATTTTAAACCAAAAAACGTGGGGCGCGTTTTGTAAAGTTTCTCATCTATATTGTCTATAGCATGCGCCCCACGTTTTTTGGTTTAAAATTTCTGTAGGTATAAGTTATTAGGGTTATAAATATTTACAGAAGAATTTATTTTTTACTTTTTAGTTTGTTTTTAATTGTCCGTTTTAATATTATTAGTCCGATTTTTGGAATAATTTAGTCCGTTTTAAAAACGTGTTTTAAAAAAATACTTTTCTCAGTAAATTTTACTCTATACAGTGCCTTTGGTCTTAAACTAGCGATAATTTAAAGGCGTGAAATACATCTAATTTTATTGACAAAAACACCCACATGTTGAGGTGATTAGGCGGGTCCCTACCAAGCGCGCTGCCTCGCGAGGCAAGACGTTTGCCGCGTGTGGCGGGCCTCGCACGAGGCTGCTCGCTTGGTGAGGACCCGCCTAATCGCGTAAAAACGGCTGGTCGGATCCTGGTTGAAAGTTCCCTAAGGATTTTCTCTAATATGCACGCGACGAAGTCGCGGGCGAAAGCTAGTTTATTGCAATAATCAGAATTGGGTCTAGAATATTATTATCCCGTTCCCGTTTCTTAACCCTCTCCCTCTCTCTGCCCCTCTCCCTCTTCCTCTCCCTCTCCCATACTCCTTTCCGTCCCCGACCCCTTAACAAAAGTTTGATCCCCTATTTTCACCCCTTTAGAGGTTACATCATGTCCACCGTGTTGAACTTCAAAATAAATGTTATTTTCGCAATCGTCATCCTAGGAAACCCCAATAACGACATCCATATCGATTTTTAGGTTTATTTGCCCCATTTCACACCCATTTCATCCCCATAAGTATTGAAATACTAACAGTAACGATATACGTTGCGTTAGATTTCCATCCATAAGCTTAAATTATAAATTTAGCGATTTTTACATAGAAAATGAAGAATTTTCTATTCATAAATTAATTCCCTTTTCACTTCTTCGGGGGTAGAATTTTCAAAAACGCTTAAACACGTGTATATTAATTTTCAATCGTCAGTCTAACCACAAAATTTGAAGACCCTAGCTTCGAAACTGAGGGACTTTCATACAAACTTTGGACCCCCGTTTCACCCTTAGAGGGTGAGTTTTGAAAAACTCTTTCTTAGTGCACCCTTAGACCTCATAAGGAATCAATGTGCCAAATTTGGAGTCTCTAAACCCAGCGGTTTGGGCTGTGCGTTGATATGTCAGTCACCAATCAGTATCTTCTTTTATAATATTTAGATGTATTTAATGGTATGTATTAATGTATTTTGTATGCATGTGAATATCATTTTTCTTTGTTTGTTCCACATTCGTGTTTATTGGTTTGCTGTTGGTTGACTTATAGATAATGCTCTTAGCATTAAGTCCGCCATTTCTACCTTACTTTATGTATTTGTACAAAAAAAATTATGAATAGATAAATAGTACCTAATAAATTGTACTATATGGTACCAAATAAATTGTACTTATCAATACCAAATTAATAGTAATAAATAGTACCTAATAAAAAATTAATTGTACTAAATAGTACCTACTAATTGTACGATATTGTACAAAATAAATTGTACTATATAGTACCTAATAAATTGTACTATATGGTACAAAATTAATTATACTTATTAGTATCAAATGAATGGCACCAAATAGTACCTAAAATGTACTACTAATTTCCAAATAAATTGTACAAATTGTACCTATAAAATTGTACTATATGGTACCGAATAAATTGTACTTAATAGTACCAAATGAATGTCACTAATTTGTACCAAATTAATTGTAAGTAATTGTAGGTAAGATGGTGGTAGCTATTCAGGCGGCCTTGACTTAAGCCCTACCACCAACCAAACCGAGTACAAATTGTACCTCCCTGAGAATCGAACCCGAGACCCCTGCGTCTTACACGGGTGGGCAAACCACTAGACTACAGAGGTGGTTGCCTCTATGGTCTTACTACTGCATAATGCATAATAATTCCTTAGCCAAACATCAATTTATATCAATAACAACGTGCATTGCATGTATTGCAGATCAAATCATGTAAGAGTATTTTTTTTATTATTTTTTTCGAAACTCTGCCTGTTTTAATTATTGAACGAGGTACAAATTAAGTACAATTTCTGGCCATTACTATGAGATCAATTGGAATCTGGTACAGCGTGGCGTCGCCAAGAAGTATACTTCCCAACGTCCGTTGCATGTATTGCAGGTCAAATAAGAGTAGATTTAAAAATGTTTTTTATCGAAACTCTGCATGTTTCATTTATTGAATGGGGTACAAATTAAGTACAATTTCTGGCCATTACTATAAGATCAATTGGAATCTGGTACAGTGTCACGTTGCCAGGAAGTATACTTCCTGGAAACGCCACAATCAAGTGATTTTTTCTCTGAAACTATCAGAGGTACAATTTTTTGAGTTAGGGTACAATTAGGTACATTTTATGGTCTTTCATTTGAGGTTATCTAAAAATCTCTACGCCATGGTGGTGTTGCTGGGAAGTATAACACAATAAGAGTGAATTTGCTTTGCATCAAACAATTCGATGCGCTTCGATTCGGTTGCAGCATGAATTGACCCTAATATTTGATTACTCGTTTTTGGAGGTCCCTTTTCATCGGCAAATTATAAAAAAAAAGTTATAATAAAATATCGGTTACACAAAAAAAGCTTGTTGTGAGTGCTCAAATATGTTTAGGTACTTATTTGTAGATAATTATATTGGCAGTTGAGTTGACACTCCACTAACGAATTTACTCAATGAATTCATTGTTTATTCACATTCAAGTAGTTAATTCAAAGTACCTATTCGAACTATAATATTCGAATAAACAAAAATAATTATTTACTTCGAATTAACTACCTAGCTACCTATAATTTTATTGTGTGTGTTAAATGTATTTTTTACCTAGTAAGTACCCATACCCATCATACTTATTTATTGATTTACAACATTATTGATAACAATACATAAACATAAAAAACATAATTATTTAGTTCGAATTATCAAAATAAATATCGCGCGTTCACGCAGTGCATGAGAGTTGACAGAGCACTAGATTCGGCACATGAAATCGCGGGCGGGGAGTGTCCTTTCTGCACGTAGTAAATATCTATATTCTGTGGCTTGGTTTGCGGGGTCAGAGAACACAGAGAGTTCATTTGAAAATGCGTTCGCGCGGCTCGCTCCGCGGGGAGGGAGGTAGCGCTAAATGCCTACGACGCTCGACTATACTGGCCTTAAAGAGAAAATTACATACAGTTCTTGCATCTCACAAATGTGCGCGTCAACACTCTTATGGCAATGCAATAAGGTTGAAACTCGTTAAATTCACACGAATTCATGAGATGCAAGAACTTGGAAATTGAAAAAAGTGAAACTCAAAAAATCTATTAAAATTGTATCTAGAACATTAATAAGTAATAGAATTTATTATTGTCTTAACATTTAATACATTTTAATTTTTATAGATGGAAGGTCAAAAGTAAAGTCATTTTAATTTTTATTGTAAGCGAATGTAACTGAACAAAAAGGTGTCTTATTATCTGTGTCATAACAATAAAGATCACTTATCATTTGGTAATCGTATTTCTATTGGTCACTTAATTGATGTCAATTTGCATACCAACACCTCTGGAAAGCGGAGTTTGCATCGAATGTCTCAAGGATTTCAGAGACTTTATGTTCCTTTTGTATTTAACTCCTCCTAACACCTGGAAAATGAGACAATAGATTTTCTTTTGTTGTCCAAACGCTGGTTTTGGTTTTGTTTTGGCTGGGCAATACAATTTTAAAGTGTTGCATTTTTTCAGTATGAAATGATCTATCTACTGTCTGATTTGCTGATTTTTTTTTGAGTACTCTTTATAAGGCAGTGGCAATTATACACCATGTTTTCAAATCTTCAAAAAATATTAGGTGAATCAAGTTAATTAAATAAATAAAAAAATAAATAAAAAAATCGAAAAAAAATAGTATTAATCGGGTAATAATAAATTCCCATTTTGGGTATCAAAAATACTGAATATAGCATGCTGAAATACTAAGCGGGCGACAGTCTGAGGGCGACTACAAAATATTGAAAATGGGTCACTTTAAAACACAAATTGAGTAACTAGTTATTCAGAACGGGCGACCAAATTACTATTTGAGCGACAACTTTAGGTCACACAAAACATTTAAAATTTGGCATATATTTTATTTAAAAAAAGATACTATCATCCTAATCGAGATGACAAAAATACCATGTTGGGCAGCTTAAATCAGTTATTTAGTTGCCTACTTAGTATAATAGTTGTCCATGCAGTATTTTTGTCACTCATTTAGGATTTTCACTGCTAACTTAATTTAAATATCTTCCACCTGTAGTCGCCCGTTTTACGTATTTTTGTAATCCACAGTTAGTCGCCCGTTTAGTTATTTTGTCGCTCAAAAAATAAACCACTGGCAGGTTTAGTATTTAAGTATCCTATTAACAGTAACCTTTTGTAATTTTCAGTCACCCAATTAATTTATTCCCTTTTTAAAAATGTTTTAAAGTTTAATAAAATAACTTTGATCCAGAACCCTGAAACACGCAAAGAGGTGTTGGATGACATATCAAACTCGCGATGGGAGAAGCTCAAGCAGACGATGCTCCAGCGACAGAAGTTCGGCACGGCCGGCCTGCGCGCGCGCATGGGCGCCGGCTACACGTGCATGAATGACGTCGTCGTACTGCAGACTGCTCAGGTAACTGCTAACCATCATGTATCATATAATCACTGCTTAGGCATGGGTCAAGCTCAAGCAGACGATGCTCCAGCGACAGAAGTTCGGCACGGCCGGCCTGCGCGCGCGCATGGGCACCGGCTACACGTGCATGAATGACGTCATCGTACTGCAGACTGCTCAGGTAACTGCTAACCATCATGTATCATATAATAACTGCTTAGGCATGGGTCAAGCTCAAGCAGACGATGCTCCAGCGACAGAAGTTCGGCACGGCCGGCCTGCGCGCGCGCATGGGCGCCGGCTACACGTGCATGAATGACGTCATCGTACTGCAGACTGCTCAGGTAACTGCTAACCATCATGTATCATATAATCACTGCTTAGGCATGGGTCAAGCTCAAGCAGACGATGCTCCAGCGACAGAAGTTCGGCACGGCCGGCCTGCGCGCGCGCATGGGCACCGGCTACACGTGCATGAATGACGTCGTCGTATTGCAGACTGCTCAGGTGACTGCTAACCATCATCGTATAATACAATCACTGCTTAGGCATGGGTCAAGCTCAAGCAGACGATGCTCCAACGACAGAAGTTCGGCACGGCCGGCCTGCGCGCGCTCATGGGCGCCGGCTACACGTGCATGAATGACGTCGTCGTGCTGCAGACTGCTCAGGTGACTGCTAACCATCATCGTACCATACAATCACTGCTTAGGCATGGGTCAAGCTCAAGCAGACAATGCTCCAGCGACAGAAGTTCGGCACGGCCGACGACTTACTTTAATTTACGACGCCGGGCTTCACTAAACAGAAAGCAGTCAGCGACAAAAAAACTAAAAAAGTAATTAATTTAGATGTCAAAATGAGCCTGAACTTCATGTCATATAGTTACCCACCACAGTTGAATAAATTACTGCAGTTTGCCAGTTTAGTGTTAAATAACTAAGAATCATTTGGCTGTGCCAATTTGGTTTCTATAATTACTAAAAGTACACTGACTGACATTTTGTCTTTTTTTATTTTGGCACAGTTCCCTAATACCTGTCATTAAAACGAAAATTACGCATTTGGAGGATAAGTTTAGAGTCGACAAATGGAAAGATAAATAAAAGAGCTACTACTGCTTTATATTCTACTAGCGGTCACCCGCGGTTTCACTCGCGTGGTTCCCGTTCTCATGGGAATATCGGGATAAAAATTATCCTATGTTTTAATTTAGTCTATCTACTATCTGTGTGCTAAATTCCAACAAATTCCGTTCAGTAGTTTTTGAGTGATTGAGGAACAAACATCTAAACATCCAAACCCACAAACTTTCACATTTATAATATTAGTAGGATTACGGGTGATAAAATGTGCCGATTATTTGATTATTATTCGAATCGAATCTTGCTAAGTTCAGGCTTGTGTTTGTTTGATAAGCATAAGTATTTTGACCCGAGTAATTGATGTTTATAGTTATTCATGTATTTCTTTTATTTAGTCACCATAGCAGAAACTTTGCTTAACCCTGGTTTCTGAGGTATAGTCAGTCAACAAAGTGATGTCCTTAACAGTTTGAAAACAAATTCGCTTGCAAGGATGGAACTAAAAGTTCGTCTTTTATATATCTCGTCACGTAAAAAGAGCGCTGAACAACAAGCAAATTATGAAGGAATCTATACTGTTTTCCCACGACCTTTATCAGATGGGTCCACATTATCTGGTTTGGTGTTAATTTTATTACTTTAAACCAGATAATGTGGACCCCTCCGATAAACCACTATAAGTACCTCAGAAACTTTGAATTAGTTTAGAATAACGGCCTTAAGTTTAAGTAGGTACCACAAAAGATTTTAAAACACTGTTCCATAACTGTCTTATTCAGAGATGTTTCATAAAACTGGGGTGCAAGACTGTTCTAACAAAACCTTGTTTAATGCTTGTAAACCAATTACAATGCACCTTTTAATCCTTAAACGGTGGGACTAAAAGTTAAACTGCCACTCTTAATACGATTTGCGCTAAAATGGCGTTAGTCCGCAGTCTAACGTCATGTTAACTTTGGCCCTAGTTTAACGAACGCACTCTGAATAACACAGTAAGTGTTTAACTTAGACACAGTTTAAATGTGATGCTGTCACTTTTTGATTGTTTGAAAGAGATTACATCACATTAATCAGTGTCTAAATTAAACAGTGTTTAATTGACTTGTACTATGGGCAGCAGCGTCGCTTAGCCAGTAAGCAAAAAAATTTGCGTGCGCGCGTATCGCTCCTGCACGAACTAAACGTAGGTCTGTATGTTGTGTCGGCGCGGCGTGCTAGCGATTTTGGTCTTAGGACTAGTTAAGCGAAACATTATTTTTATTTTTATTATATTTTCTATATTACAGGGCCTATGCTCCTACATCCGCAAACTGTGCAGCCAGGAACCACTACGCAACGGCATCGTGGTGGGGTACGATGGCCGACACAATAGTAAGAGGTCAGTAGTCCAACAAGTAACCTACCAAAAGAGTAATATTCACAACCAATTATTGACTCAAAACCAAACGTGTAAGGTTCAATATCATTTGAGAAAATGTTACTGATGGCGAGAAGCTGTTGACGTAGGTACATACTACTTACTGATAACGTTCGATAAATTTGGCATATCAACTTGGATGTAATAATCAACTAACCAATAAGATAAAGCTCTTCTTTCTGATAGCACTTGAACTTTTAAGCACCTACCTTTCAGACTGTCGAATAAAACCAATTTTAGTGTAGATGGGCCGTACCGGCTAACGCATCGAACTTCGGCAAGTCTGTCGGGCTTCAAATTAAAACAGATAAATCGAGCCCCAATCAGGGTCCGTACCGGCTAACTTACATGGCTATCGTTATCGCTTTCATTTGACAGATGGATGTTACACATTGTTGCTTCTATTTTGGCATAAATAAAAACTTACCATAGAAAAGTAGCAATGTATCACATACATCTGTCAAATGAAAGCGATTACGATAGCCATGTAAGTTAGCTGGTACGGCCCCAGGCAAAATGGCGAACCCAATTCATGATGTCGTACGAACATCGATATCTTCCAAATAACCGGCAAATAGTACAATGCGTAATTCCTTACTTCGATTTATCTGTTTTAAGTTGAAGCACGGCAGACCCGCCGAATTTCGAAAAGTTTGCCGTAGGGCCCCAGGTCTTGCTATTTTATTTAATTTTACTCCCGCTCCCCGCGCTTTCCTACAAAAATAAACAGATAGGATAAGTCAGGGCTAATCAAACTTTTAGCTTCACTTTTAGCTTTTTAATTTACCAGACAACAACGACAACTGAACCACTTTCGGAGTCCCTTTGTCCGGCGACCCAAAATTCAAGCGTTGGGTATTTTGTTTGTTTTGTTTTGTGCTACTTCTTGCACAGGAATCTTAATAAAAAATTAACCACCTTTTTTATTACGATTCCTGTCACATCCCCGCGATGTCGATCTGGGGCCCTACCGGCTAACTTTTCGAACTTCGGCGGGTCTGCTGAGTTTCAAATTTAAACAGGTAAATCGAAGTAAGGAATTTCGAATTGTACTATTAGCCGAAGTTATTTGAAAAATCTCGTTTTTCGTGTGACATCATGAATCGATGTTCGCCATTTTAGCCCGATTGGTGTTCGATTTATCTGTTTTCATTTAAAGCCGTTTTGTTATAATGCTTACCTATTTGTATCACATCAATACCATCTGATTTTACTCATAAAATAAGTAGTTTCTTTATCAGTCGGGGAAACAAAACAAAGATAACAATTTTACACGTAATATCGGCGGGGGTCACATCACAATATCTATCTTATACTACATAATACATATAATAGTACATATTCTTATACTTACAATGAGTTGGTCCGAATGTTCTGGCTCTGATAAACTATTGTTAACGAATATGTAAACAACATTCGAATGTGATGTGTGAATATTTACTGCTTGTAATTATGATTTTTACGCATGACAAATATACCCAACGTTACTAAACGGTAATAATATAAAATAAATATACGTATTTTTTTTAATTCAATTTGACCCAGGTTTGCCGAGCTAACAGCGAAAGTGTTCGTGTCATCATCGATCCCAGTGCACCTATTCTCGACGGTGTGCCCCACGCCTTTCGTGTCATTCGCCACCATCATGTACAAGGCGGCGGCGGGGGTGATGGTCACCGCCTCGCATAATCCTAAGGAATATAACGGGTATAAGGTGTATTGGGGTAACGGGAGCCAGATCATATCGCCGCACGATGTCCATATACTGGAGGAGATTAGGCAGTGTTTGGAGTAAGTTTATGTGTTATTTTTGATATTACCATTATTTGTCATGAACAGAGGCTTTAAAACTTATTTCTTCTACCGCCCACTTTCAGAATCAATTCTTGTCTAGTGTCAAATAACTCAGTGCGCTAGCATTTTGAAATCTAATTTTTAATCACTCGCACAGCACAAGAATAACGTAGTTTAATTAATACTATTCCAGTAAACTAATCTTTAACACTAAGAGCCCTCTTAACTGCGGCCCCTGATATACATGCTACGGATCCCTAAGGGAGCGTTCAAGTATTACGTAACGCAATTTTTGGAGATTTTTAACCCCCCCTCCCCCATTTAACGCGCCGTAACGTTTTTTTTCTGTACCCCCTCTCCCCAAATTCGTTACGTAATACTTGAACGCTCCCCTAGGGGTTTGGGGACCACACTTTAAGAAACCCCGTTTACAGCATACCCGACGATCACTGGGACATTTCCGAAATTCGCTCCCACGAACTGGTAAAGGATTGCCTACAAGACGTAACTGCCAAGTACATGGAGTACATACGCGACAGCCTGCATGAAGAACTGTTAGAGAATAACAAAACAGCGGCCATCGACACCGTGTATAGCGCGATGCATGGAGTCAGCTATAATTACATTGTAGAAGCATTCCAGACTGCTAACTTGAAGGTATGCATCATAATAACTTTGGTCTTTTAAGATCAGATTTGCATAAAACTTAATATGGCTCTACGATAGTAAACTTTAAACGCGGTTATTAAAATTTCATAACTGTTCAAGCCTAATTTTATTAATCTTCATCATCTTCAGTTTTATGAAATTTTACAGACTGTTATGAAATAGTACAGACTGAGTCTGTATACAGGTACTATTATACAGGGTGTCCCAAAACTTTGCCACAGGGAGGGAAAGTACGTGAAATATTAAAGGTATGAAATTTTAGTGAAGGAAAACTTCTTTTCGATTTCTAAAATAATAGGGACTGCATTCAAATTTTTTGAAAAATCGCCTGCCTTAACCAGGAATTGAACCCACCAAAAAAGCAGAAAAATATTTTGTTTATTTTTATGATATCAATCGAAAGGGTTACTCATAAAGATTATTTTTTCTTAAGTGACACAGCATCTTGAACAAAAGGAAGACCTTGTAATTTAACATTTAAGTTTTTATTTATTACGGATTGTATCAATTTGTATGGAATCTTATGTATTTTTTTTCTTTAAATTCAGTTTCATTTTTTTTTAAACAAAATGCAGTCTTTTTTCAGTAAAATTTCCTATCTTCAATATTTAAGGTACTTTCCCTCCGTGTGGCAAAGTTTTGGGACACCCTGTATTATGTGGAAACGATATGTGATTAATGGATAAATCAATAATAATTATGTTTTTTTTTTATTTGGAATCCAAATGTAGGTCCCAATAAGTGTCCCCGAACAAGAAACCCCCGACCCCGAGTTCTCGACGGTGAAGTTCCCGAACCCCGAGGAGGCGGAATGTTTGGATCTCAGCATGAAGCTGGCGGAACAGAAGGGCGTCAGGCTGGTGCTGGTCAACGACCCGGACGCGGACAGGCTCGCCGTGGCCGAGTACGACCTGAGGTGGGTAATAATATAATGTTTATACAGGGTGTTTCATAAATATTATATTACTAGCGGCCGCCCGCGACTTCGTCTGCGTGGACAGTTTTATTGCTATCCTTCGGGAACTATTCGTTTTTGCTGGATGAAAGGTACCATATGTCCTTTTCTATACCTCTGACAACGTGTATGCAAAATTTCATGATGATCGGTGTAGTAGTTAAGGTGTGAAGGCGTAACAAACAAACAAACGGACTTTCGCATTTATAATATTAGTAAGGATATCAAGGTGTCTAATTTCAAAATCTATCGCAATTGCTTTCATTTGACAGATAGATGCGACACAATGTTACATTTCTTTGATAAATTTTTATTTGTGCCAAAAATAAGTACACATCCTGAAAGCGATTGCGATAAATTTTGAAATTAGACAATAAATGCTGGTTCAAAAGAAAATGTGATCAAAGACGTTTAAAATTACCGTTAGTAATTAAAGTTATAGGTGATATCAATCAGGCTTATTCCACTAAAAAAGTCCTTACTAATATAATGCGAAAGTCCGTTTGTTTGTTACGCCTTCACGTTTTAACTACTGAACCGATCATCATAAAATTTTGCATAGACGTTCTCAGGGGTACAGAGAAGGACATAGGGTACCTTTTATCCTTTATAGCAAAAAAATCTTTCCACGCAGACAAAGTCGTGGGGGGTCGCTAATTCTTATCATAATCATTTCCTAAAATTTTAGAAAACTCCAATAGTATTATTACTGTTTAGTCTTGTTACAAGGCTCCTCGACACATAGACGTACTAAAGTTCATTATATAAAATTAAAAAGCTTTTTAAAAAAAGCACAACCTCCTTCAAAAACCTTAAAAAACAGCTCTATAAAAAGCAAGAAATAATGTTCAAATCGATTAATTAAAACACGTCTATTGAAGTCGGGTGGAGTCGGAAGTAATTTTTTTACTTATTGTATTGTTTATATACCCGACTTCAATAGACGTGTTTTAATTAATCGATTTGGACATTATTTCTTGCTTTTTATAGAGCTGTTTTTTAAGGTTTTTGAAGGAGGTTGTGCTTTTTTTTAAAAGCTTTTTTATTTTAAACGTTTTTGTGGTAGGTATGCAAGCGATGATTTTATAAAATAAAACGTTATAATGTTTCACATTATTCAATGGTATATCCCGAGTAACTCAATTTGCACAGGAGTTACGTTGAGCATTCGCAGTTCAACTCTAGTCCAGAACGTCCTTGACAATAGATAGGTACTTATATTTTTGATTGTCATAAACCTACCAATATTTCAATCACTGTACAGTTCCTATATGATTTTGAGGAGTTTCCTCGGGTATCTTTAAAATCCAAAGTCCAATACCAATGAAATTAATATGGTATCATCCCTAAGGTGTCTTCTTTCAAACAAAAAAAGAATCATCTAAATCATAAACAAAAAAGTTATGGTTGAAAATCCGTCTAAATTCGTATACAATGGTAACGAAAACGACAGTATTTTCAAGGTTACTTGAAAACTACTGAACCGATTTCAAAATTTCAAAAAACGGGACCAACTTGGGAACAAACCTCATGTTATAACGTTTCAGAATCAAAATCAGAATCAGAATCATTTATTTGCTGAGAATGTAGGTACATACATATTGCTGTTAAAGAATTTTCGGTCCAGTACATTCTGCCAAAAATTAGCATGCAAATATTTAAATTAAAGTTCAGGTAAACTAAGTATTCAATTTCATATTATCTTGATCGTTCACAATAAAATAGTTCAAATTCAATTCAAAAATTCAATCATTTAAAACAAATATTAATAAACTAAAATGTCAATTACAAATAATAAGTAATAAATCGTATAATGTCAAAATTTATCAGTTAGAAAATCTGTAATGGAATAATAACATTTTTCTAATAATATAGATGTCAATTTCTTTTTAAATTTATAATTAGTCAATTCCTTAATTTCGTCAGGTATTTTATTATATATAGCCGGTCCCATTCCCATCACACTTTTCCTAAGCAATGCTGTATGAAATCTTCCCAAATTTAACATGTTTCGGTACTGTGAACGCACTTGAATCGACCTTTTTCGTGTTTGGGAAACTTTTGTATATAGGTGCTGGTTAGACTTAACAAAAAGAGCAATTTCTAAAATATATAATGATGGCAATGTCAAGAGTTTTAAGGACTTAAACACAGGCATGCAACTGTCAGTCATTTTTAGCCCCGACCTAATGCAACGTTTCTGGGCTTTGAAAATCATCTCCCTGTCGCTGCAATTACCCCAGAAAATTAAGCCATACCTTAAAATGGAAGCAACGAGACCATGATATGCCATTATTAATGTTCCAGTGTTAACTTTCTTTGATAAGTAATATAATATATAAGCAGCCTTACTTAGTTTCTTACATACTTCATCTGCATGAGGTTTCCATGTAAGCTGACTGTCAATTAATATGCCCAAAAATCTTGTGGTGTTAACTTCCTCTAATGCATTACCTTGATAGTTAACATTAAAGGCTCCAGCACACCGGATGCGTAAGCGTATGCGTAAGCGTGCACGTAGACGTACCATGACGTTGTAATCTCTGAAACCTTATGAGACATGGCACACTGCTTGCGTAACGTACGCGTGCACGTAGACCGATGCGTAACCCTACGCATTGCAGCTCTCATGAGACAACCAGGCTGCGTACTTACGCAGAGCGGAACGCATTGATGACGTTGTACTCAATGGCATTCCCTATTGGACGTCACACCGAACAAATACGAACACGCACGTATCTGTCCTGCGCGTCACTACGCGCGTAACCACGCGCGTGACTACGCATCCAGTTGTATTTGTTTACAAATATTAGCAGTACTAACGGTAGTAAGTGGTGTTTTATTTTGTTTTTAAGTAATGAATAACGATATTAAAGAAAAACTAATTGAATTAGTGCGAAAAAATTAGTCCATTTACTCAATCTTCGTCTGACATCGCGCACTAGAGTCGCAAACATGGCTGCCGCAGCGGCTGGGTACGCAAGGGACAGGTTGCGTTGCGTGCCGCGTAGACGTATGCGTAACCCGGTGTGTCAGGGGGTTACGTGCGTAACTACGCGCGTGTACACGCACGCGTAACCACGCGCGTGTCTACGCATCCGGTGTGCCCAGGCCTTAAAGTTTGATTGGCGTAGTCTTTGATAGAAATGCACTAGTTTTGTCTTTTGAAAATTTATAATTAAGTCATTATTTTTAAGCCAGTCAATTATGTCTTTCAAAGCGTCATTAATATTGTTTTCATATAGATTATAGTCAATACATTTTATTACAGCTGTGCTATCATCAGCAAATAAGATCATTTGTTGTTGGACGTTCCTTGGTAAATCATTAATGTAAATCAGAAACAACAATGGACCCAGCACACTGCCTTGTGGAACACCACATTGTACCTCCCTTGCAGATGACAAATATGTTTCTTTCTTCTTTGTTTTTTTATTTATTCTACTAATTTCTACAAATTGTTTACGACCAGTAAGATATGACTCCAATAGTTTAAGAATGTTGCCACGTATGCCATATGCGAAAAGCTTTTCTAATAATATTTTATGATTAACTCGATCAAAAGCTTTCGTCATGTCAGTAAATATAGCACATACCGGTAATGTCTTATCCATATTTAACATTATAGCATTAAGTAAGTCATAAATTGCCATGTTTATAGTCAGTTTTTTTCTAAATCCCTTTTGTTCGTCACATAATATATTAAATTTAGTCAAGAAAGAATAGATAGCAATATTTATAAATTTTTCGAACAATTTAGAAAATATAGATGTCAATGCTATTGGTCTAAAGTTAGTCATGTCTAGTTTATTTCCTTTCTTAAAAAGTGGTTTAACTATTAGCGGTTTTAAACCATCAGGAAAAATTCCTTCACTGATACATAAGTTTACTATGTGACACAAATGAGACGCTATAATTTCAACAACAAACTTTACTACCCTAATTGAAATACCATCATAGCCAACACTTTTCTTATTTTTTAATGATTTAACACATTTTACGATGCATTGGGGCGTGACGGGTGCCATATACATAGAATGACAGTTACTGTTGAGATTTTTTTGTAAACTATTTTTAGTTGTGTTTATTTTAGTAACAAAATGTTCATTAAATGCATTTGCAATTTTCGCAGGGTCTGTGAGGATTTTATCGTTTTTTTGTATTTCTAAAATAGGCTCTTTTAGATTTGGTGCACGCTTTATAACTTGCCAAGCTGCTTTCGACTTATTCTGAGACTTTGCAATGAAGTGGTTGTTTTGTGCTTTTTGAGTGAGATTGACAATTTTTTTGAACCTCTGAGAATATGATTTAAGTATTTGTTTATTCTTCGTTGTTCGTGAATACCGATATTTCCAAAGCAGTTGTCTTTGTTTCCTACTACACGCCTTTATACCTCGTGAGATCCACTTCACATTTTTATTAGGCCTAACGGTAACGTATTTAAAAGGAAAACACAAATCATACAGTAATCGAAAATGTTCCAAAAAGCTATTGTACGCTATGTTGGGATCCTCCGCACTGTAAACATCTGCAAAGGAAAGACTGTGCAAATGTTTCTTAAACATGGTAAGATTTTCAATGGACAGGTCACGTCTTTTTGTACGCCAATAACTTAATTTGCAAGTTTTTTTAACACTTATCTCTATCACTTGCGCTGAATGATCAGATAAAGCAAACTCTATAACTTCTTTTTTACCATTGCAATTTAAGTTATGTGCAAAGTTATCAAGACAGGTGCCGCTTCTAGGCCTGGTTGGTTCTCTTATTTGTAATTTAAGGTTAAAACTCGAGAGGAAGTATTCAAAGTCTTTTGTCATGTTATTTCCTTTCAATATGTCTATGTTAAAGTCCCCACAAACAATTACCTTTTTAGAGGTATTTGTGCAGATTTTTTTCAATATCAAATCAAAGTTTTCGTAAAAAATACCTAAGTTTCCCAATACCGGAGGTCTTTACACCCATACAATTGTAATATTGTGGTCTATTAATTCTATGGCACAGCATTCAAAGACTCCTGCAATTGAGTGACAAGTAATTTCATTTAGTTCTTTGTGTTTAAGTCCATTTCTAATCAAAATACAAGTGCCCCCTCTCTTTTCTTTAGGTCTAGCTAGAGTAACAAGCTACTAGTCGAAAGTTTGGTATGTGTACTTGCTCCTCAAAGCCAGACATTATAAAGTGTTCGGAAATACATATTATGTCTATGTTTACATTTCTCTCACTAAGTTCTTGCAAAGAAACTGTGAGTAGGTCTGACTTACTCAAAAGACTGGCTATATTTTGATGTAAAATTGAAATTTTGTTATAATAGAAAAAAATCA
The DNA here is from genome assembly GCA_928269145.1 of Agriphila tristella. Taxonomy (NCBI): domain Eukaryota; kingdom Metazoa; phylum Arthropoda; class Insecta; order Lepidoptera; family Crambidae; genus Agriphila; species Agriphila tristella. Next base: position 4,657,284 of record OV743439.1, on the reverse strand, counting down.
GAATTAGTCTTTGTCAAATCTATATCATTAGTATTATCAGTCAAATCTATATCACTAGTATTATAAGTCAATAATTCATCAATACAGTATTTTAAACGGTCAAATATGTTATGCAAGCCATGGTTATTCAACCTACCACTATAAGGCAAGAAATGACGCTGGTCATAGTACAGATCTAAATTTGAGTCTAATAGGTAGGCATATTTATGAGTACTTATATCAAGATACAACAAGTTATTAAAATTTTCCACTCTGCAGTTGAACATGGTGGAATAGTTGTTAAATTTGTAGGTTGGAAGACATATTATTATATTAGTGTGATGAAGAGGTTGAAATATTTTCCTCAAATGGACAATTAGATCTATGTGGTTGTCAGTTTTCATAAAATCTTCTTCGCCGATCAATATGACACAGAAATCCTGAAGAGTGAAGTTTTTCAATTTGAAATCTATATTTTCAACTAGGCCTTTGATGCCAATGTGAGGTGTCACATAATGACAAACTTGTAAATTTTTAAAAGTATCTTGCGCTATATGTAGTACTTTGTTGTATTCATTACTGCTCAAAATACACAACTTTTGTCTTCTCTCGCCACCATTAATCACCTGTTTTTTACATGGCTGTATAGGTATTTCATTTGTTTCTGTCGGAGTCTTTAATATAGGAGATGAAGTTTGTTTTTGATGGAATTCTTGGTTATGTTTCTTTGTGCTTCGAGTTGGTGTATTCAGTTTGACTTTTTTTATGTGGTATGCATGGACTGTTGCCTAAGTGTCCGGGCACGAAAGTGGCGGCGGCCGAGCGGTGGCGGGGCGGCGCGGCAGCGGAGCGGCGGCGGGGCGGGACGATGAGAACGTGGGCACGAAACATAGCGGTCGGTCAGCCGCGCTAGTAGTGTTGTGACAGATGGGCTAAATACCATTAAGGGCCCGTTGACCTACCGAAATGACCTACTGATAGGACTACGGTATACCACTATGTACTCGTGGTCCTACTGGACTAGGTCTTTTTAGAATATCGTAGTGACAAACCTAAACTGTATGTTAAAGAAACTTCTTAAAGTTTTTTTATTTCTATTGATGTGTCAAATGTGATGTTGCTATGGAAACAATTTATTGTTAAATCAATACCGAAAAATATTCAAAGGACGAAATATATAGTAATATAATAAGTCTATGATTCTATGTCTAAAAATTTTATTTAGTTCGAAAAAATGATCCATAGGCGTGAACTAGTTTGAAAATCGGATCCTTTGTTCATCTTGTGGTTTCTAAATGATGTCCAAGATGCCGAGCCGACATCCATACTGAGACTGACGCTATTAGATATATTTATTTCAAAATATTTTTTTATCTAAGTAAATTGCCCAATGTGAATGTTTTGGTTTAGCTGTAAGTTCACATTGTAATAAATAAATAAATAATAAAAAATAATAAATAGGTACCTACCTAGTAACTAAACAGACACTATTATATTTTTCAACACAACACTACTGTAATCGCGGGCTAACAAATCAAATTAGTTTGTTCATTTGTTTTCGTCGCTCTCCTCCCGCCCGTGCATCGCTCGTCGCCCCGCGCCGCCACCGCCCGTTTCGTACGCGTCTCCATACTGTGCCATACTGTTGCATGCATCGCCGCCGCTCCGCTGTCGCGCCGCCCCGCTGCCGCCCCGCCACCGCCGTTTTCGTGCCCGGACACTAAGTCATTTACTACTTTTCTTAATAATTCATATTTGCCGTTAATTTCCTGGATTGATTTTTTGAGTCCCGTATTTTCGAGGGATACATCAGCTATCTCGGCGTGGGCTGCAGCTAATTCAATATTTAATTTTTCTATTTGTTTTCGGAGCTCTTCAAGTTGTTCTTCGTTCTCATTTACAGATACGTTCGGTAAACTACTCGTGCTGCCATCTAGCGTGGAACTATCCGATTCATCACTAATTTCTGTGTCTTCGCTTAGTGATTGTGTTCTGGGTCTTCGAAAAGTAATATTTTTTAAGAAATTTAAACAAAATATGAATATAAAAATAACTTGTCAGCGTCCAGGATCGAACTCGCACCCGCAGCGTACGTAGCGTCTCTAAACAAGTTCGGCTATACGTGCTTGTAATGACACTACCAAAATTAACTATCTGTATTGGCGTATCAAACACAGATGAATTGAAGGCGGCAGTCGAGTCTTTAAAATTTTAGAAACACCTATTTTCACACAAAAATCTTTTTTTGCTATTATTTCGATCTTCTTCTTATGGAAATAATGAAATTTTTGCACTGTTTTTATTTAGGATATAAGTTATTTTAAGCACTTTTATAGTTATTTCTTCGTGAAAATGCACTTGGTTTGTTTCACAATTGTTGGTTTTGATGCGCTGATTTCACTGGTTAAATCAATATAAATCTTGAGGATAACAGTCACTATTACGAAACAGGTTATTTAGTGTGTTATTTTCATGTAATCACAAACATTAATAATCAAAAACTATTTTTAATTGCGTTATAATCACAGAGACGATGTTTACGTTACTGCGCCCTCTAGCGGATCTTGAGTTTGAATCATTTCAATCGGCTCAGTCGTCTTCAAGTAATCGGTGTTCATACATATAACAAAAAATATATACGCGACGAATTGATAACCTCTTCCTTTTAAAATTTTTGAAGTCGGTTAAAGACGAAGGAACGAAGAAGAAGGAACTTGGCATTAATTTTGTATGTGTTTAAATTGTTGAGAGGTAAGATATATAATGAGGAGGTTCTGCGTCGTATTGGATTATGTGGATCGAATAGGTATGTAGAGCGTCGGCGCCTGCTTTGCTACTGGCGGTGCCTCGCGTCCGAACTAATTTATTAAGGCTGTAGACGCGCATCACGTTCCATATTTAAATTTTCCATACAAATGATCGAAATATCTCACAAATAATACAAAATACTCAATACAATAAACAAATACCTCATTATTTCTAAGGAAAATAATAAATTACTTTAAAATCTGTAAATGCCAGTAAAAAAACATGTCAAAGTGTACCTGTTATTTTTTGTGCGCTCTATTTGAGCAGTCTCATTATACAGTCTTAAGCAAAGCCCCACTGACACGAGCGATGAGGATTTTAAATACGATTCACTGTAAATTAGATATATTTTTCAGTTCTATGTGTGAATTCACCAGGTTTGCATTATTTATAATATGTTATGATAATTAATACAATAATTAATAATGTATAATAATAATTATAGGTATTGTATGTAAAAATTAATTAATAATGTTCGAATTTAATCAGTATAGCTTCTCTATTGCATTAGGTCTAAACCTGTAAAAATAGTGTTAAGCTTGTGAAAATAAATAATAAATAACTTTTCATTTAAAGAGGAATTAATTTCCAGCTCAAAATCGTGGAAAGTGTTCACGGGCAACGAGATGGGGGCGCTGCTGGGCTGGTGGCTGCTGAAGCAGAACGCGATGAGGGGCGATACCAGGGAGCTGTACGTCATCGCCAGCGTCGTCAGCTCCAAGATGTTGCGCTCCATCGTCAAGGGGAAGGGGGAGTTCGTCGAGACTCTCACTGGGTTCAAGTGGATGGGTAACTTAGAAAATATACGCTTAAAAAATATTGGATCAATGATACTAAACATTTTTTTAATGTTTATTGTGAGACTGGTTTTTTCCCACTTGGTGTACCATAGAACAGAAGCTGAAGACAAAAGCCCATCCGCGCGAAGCCAATCAAATAATAAGTTACTCTCACTGCAAGGCATAAATTACAATATCAAATTGCACAGCACTGCGTGCCTAATACTATAAGCACTTCAAAAGCGCTTCTCTATCTGTCGCGTAACTCGTGTCTCGACCGACACATGACACCCCTCGTACACTGGCTCGACTGAATCAGCCGCGAGCAGTATCACAGAATAAATAATAGTACAAGTACAGAAGCAGCACGCCGCATAGTAATGGGGAGGAAAAGCGCAATTTTATCCCGATAGGTGGCGTCTTGTCTTTGGTACCCAGCCGCCTCAGAGAAAGTGTCAAAACATATGGGAATCTCTTGGAGTATTGCACTTTTTAATTTTATACTGAGAAAATGTCGCATTGTTGTGCATGTAACTGTTAAAATATTAGAGTTCATCGATTTCCCAGTAACAAAAAAAATATTGGGCAAAGAAAATATTAAAAAAAGATGCTATTCCCTCGATTTTCTCCTTTACTGAGCCTGAGAAACATTATAAATCAAAAGGAAGCTTCATGAATTTGATGAAGCTTCGCCAAAATAAAACAATATTTGAATTATAACAGCTTTGTTCTTTAATATTTAAACCTCAGCAGTTTCTAACATATTTATAACTTGGATGAATTTGATAGGTATATCAAATACGGAATAAGCCCAATATTGGGGCCAAACAGAGAATGAATAGAATTTTATATGCCAGAGTCATTCAAGAAACTTAGAATAATAAAATAAATATGATAAAACGGTTCGTGTAATTTTGGATGGTACAGAAATTCCAGTACAGAAACCTGAAATTACTATAGCACAGCAGGCATCATGAGGCAATTAGGATCAGTAACGATTTTTGTTTAGTGGCTAATTAGAAAGCTTATGCCACTACATGATTAACAGTGAAAAAAAATTTACGATATCTTTTAAACTTGAGAAGTTATAAGAGCTAAAACACTGGTTTTTTGGGGATCCTTATGACGTCATCGCGACGTACGCGAACCTTATGTCGTACGTGATAAAGCACATATTGCATTGAATTTGGCATTTCCTTCAAACCCTTTTAACTCAACTATTTGTAAACGGATTCCAAAATTTCTTTCACTATTTTTCATAGGTATCAATATGTGTTTATATTATATCAATAAAACTATTATAGGATTCAAACCTGTTACTGATCCTCATTATAAACACGGAAATTCACACTCAGTTGCTATGTTGAAATTTAAATCATATGCTTCTCATCTGAAATAAAAAGATTACTTGTAAATATTACACGAAATTTATAGTTATTTGTTATACAAGTGACCAAAATCAAATTGTGCTGCGAGTGGCGATTTTAAATCACGAAGTAGCGAAGTAGTCTAGAATTGAATCACGAGCGTAGCGAGTGATTCTAATATAGACTACTGAGCACAGTGAGTGATTTAAAGGCACGAGGCAGAACAACATTTTCTCGTCTCGTGTAAAACATACAACTTTTCACCTCGACCAGCGAGAAAATTTTCACGTGACTTTCCTAGTAAAAAAGCTTAATTCAGCATTTGAAACTTGTTCACTTAAGTCTTTTGGAGTTAGACAACTATCTTCATCGTTGGACGCATTCATTTTTGTAATTTATAACAAAAATAATTCAATCAAACCCATGCTGAAAAATTTTATTCATAGAGTCAGTAAAGTAGATTCCTGTCGTTTTGATTACATTGCGTTGTGTTTTTCTCTTATTCATTAATATTCCGCCTTATTTATTTATTTTTAATCATAAAACATATAATTTGTTAATAAATTTCATTAATTTTTCTTATTTCATATTTGTTTCATACATGTGACCTCATTACATACATACTCTTTATTTCGAATTATCAACCTTCTTTTTTAACAATCCATATTTAAAACTCCTTGGTATATCCGTGCATTTTATTTTTTTACTTTTTAATCCGTGTATGACACCATAAAGCACTCTATCTATCCTTTTCTCACATATCAATTTTACAAGTGTCATCCTTGTCACTTTATTTGTTTTTTCTTTATAATTTTAAAAGTTGGTGTTAGAAATTAAAAAAGCACTTTGTCTCACGCTCGCAGCAAAAATCGATTTTGCTGCGAGTTTTTACGCGCCAAAAGCACCCTTTTCGTGCTGGAGAGGTGAAAAAGAAATTTAATGCTTGTTAGCAATTTTTTGTAAGTTGCTAGAAACTTTCTTGCCTGTTGTTTTGGCTTTTTTTCTCCGTAATTCTTCTTTTATCTGAGCTAAAGTTAGCATGGAATACATTGTTTATCCGCAAAACCGAAAAAAATACAATCTAAGAAAGTAAAATCACGTAATACACAGTCAAGACCATATAAGCTCAAACTGACAAAGGGTCCAAAGACTAAGCGCCATCTGTAATTCACTTTTCCTTCGCCTCCCCATTTAAATAAATAGCGACTTTTGCTCCGACACAATAAAGTGCAATTCAGGTCGCGCAATGGCCTGCAGTACAGTTTATATTCACCTAGTAGTTGCCTCTCTTTCTATCGCGTGCTCTTACCTTTTCTAATGACGCAACGTTAGGGTTGTCTTCTTATAAATGAACTGCGTAGCATATATCATAATGTGAAAAACGACAATTGTTTATTGGTTTTTTGATTTTGACATCCGTACACGGCACAGTAATGTCGATTCGACATTGTTACTATTATAAAGAGGCAATATTTAAGCAGGCAGTAAGACGCCTCGCTTGTACGGCGGCGGGCGTGTGGCGGCCCGCTGCTCACTTGTTCGTTCGGACGATCGGCAAGCGGTAGATGCATATCGCGCGACCTTGAGCGAGTGAAGGAGGCCTGGCTAGTGTTGCATATAATATCGCCTTAATTTTCCAACAGGCAACACTACGCTGCTCCTATCCCAGCAAGGCAAACTTCCGCTATTCGCGTTCGAAGAAGCCATCGGCTACATGTGCAGTCCGCGCGTGCCCGACAAGGACGGAATATCCGCTGCTGTTCAGGTAAAGATAAGATAAGATAATACTTTATTTCAACACCACAATAACATAATTTACAAAGAAATAACAACTTAGTGTCAAAACATGGCGGTCTTATCGCTAAGAGCGATCTCTTCCAGACAACCAACGGTATGGTGAAATTGACAGAAGAGGAATACAGGGGGTGCAAAATGGCAACAATGGAATTACTCTAAATTCTTAAATATTAACTAAACTTAAGTAAACCTAAATAGATATATACATGTCAGTATATAATATATATAAATATATAATAATATAAATATATATAATATAAATATATATTGTCTGCAAATGATGAATAGTTGAAAAGTAAGTACCTACAGTGGTGGAAAGCGAAAGTCAGTGAGATAAATAGTGTCGTTTTAGCTGGTTCTTGAAAGCATCTATGGTCTGAGCACGCCTGATGGACACAGGTAAAGAGTTCCAGAGCATTGCGGCTCGAACAGTAAAGGAATCATGGTAGAAAGTTGTCCGATGGACAGGCGTCAAGAGACTCAGATTTTCTGATGACCTAAGAGAATGTGAAGTCGAACAGTGAAGGTAGCTATATCGTTCCTTGAGATAACGCGGGTAAGAGGGATTGAACAAAATATTGTAAAGAAGAGACAGAATGTGAGTATTCCGGCGAAGTCTAATAGGTAGCCACTTGAGCTTATTGCGAAAATGGGATACGTGATCATATTTGCGCAAGCCAAATATAAATCTGATACAGAAATTTTGAAGTCGCTCAAGTTTGTTTAGCTGGTCCTCGGTGAGATCTAGGTAGCATATGTCGGCATAGTCAAGAATAGGAAGCAACAGAGATTGTGCTAGAGCAATTTTAGTGGCAGTAGGAAGAAAATTACGGAGTCTTCTAAGACAGGCTTCTGACGCATATAGTTTGCGACTAACCGTTTGCTGCTGTGGACTCCAACTCATAGTGCTGTCCATTATAAGTCCTAAGTTTTTAACACACTGGCTGTAGGGAATATCGACACCGCAAAAGTTAACCATTGGGAGAGAATGTAGGTCGATTTTGGCTAAGGTTCTAGAGCTGCCTATGACGATAGCTTGGGTTTTGTTCGGGTTGACAAGGAGGCCAAAACCTTTGCTTCAATCTGCAATTCGTCTTAAATCCAAAGAAATAGTGGAGATGGCCTTACATAGATCTGAGGCAGTACCTTGGCAGTACAGTTGAAGGTCGTCTGCGTATAGGTGGTAGGAAGAAGCAAGGTATTGAGAGATTGAATTAATGAAAATGGAGAATAAAAGGGGGGATAGCACGCCGCCTTGAGGTACGCCTGCAGTGGTCTCGCGCCATGAAGAGAATTCTTCATCAAAGCAGACTCGCTGCCTGCGCCTATACAGATAACTGTGAAACCACTCAACTACCGTTGGAGATATGTTAAGAGAGCGAAGTATTGCCAAGAGGATGTCAAAATTCACTGTATTGAATGCGTTGCTGAAGTCCAATAATGTTAACACAGTAAGAAGGCCCTGTTCCATGCCCAGGCGAATATCGTCAGTGATTTTAATGAGTGAGGTGACAGTACTGTGGCCGGGGCGAAAACCGGACTGGAAGGGATTGAGGAGGTTATTCAGAGTGAGGAATTTATTAAGTTGGTTGTGTATGAGACGTTCAAGATAGGAAGGGGAGAATGGAAATTGGACGGAATTCGGAAATAGCTTTAGGATTGGGTTTTTTAGGTATGGGGATTATTTGGGCATCTTTCCAGGCAGACGGAAAGACACCTTTGTTTAAAGAATAATTAAAAATGTAGGAAAGGACTGGGAGAATGAAGTCAAGGGTTGGGACTAACATATTGCGACTAATGCCATCACTGCCAACAGCGTGCGGTAATTGCTTGATCATCTAGAGGCTACTATAGACTTAAGTCTAAAGTAGCCCCTAGATGATCAAGCATTTACATTTCTTGTCAATCATTTACATTGCATTTACCATTTGGGGGCGTGACCTACTTTTTATAGGCCATGGTAATTTATCTATTTTGTGGTGCTTGTTAAGGCGGTTGTATGACCGAAAGTGGCGCCCTCAAAGGTTTTTATTTAGTAAGTTATTAACAGAAAAATATTGTAATAATGTTTCACGTGGAGTTCATATTCGTGTACTTCATGTATTTAGGTACTCCAGTCAATGTATGTATGTATGATGTATGTAATGAATTGTACGTATTCGTAGTAAAATTCTTGAAGTATACAAACAAAGTTTAAACGTTTTCATAAATTTTTATTTTTTTAATATTAGGTATCAATCAAAAAGCAGCAAACTGATGATTACGAACACTACTTTGATGTTATTTTAGATAACATTATGTAAAATATTGAAAAAAGTTGGTGGTTATTCAAAATTGAGCGCAAAAACCTGCGCTGTTAAATTAGGTATTTCTAAATTATTTAATTGTATTTTCGTTTTATGTTCAGTTATCTCTTCAGTTTGATAATTTCAATGAACATGTTCAATTTCTCCAAACCCCTTGATACGTAACTCTGTTGCTAACAAATTCCAATTGCAGTTGCTATCAGAGTAGCATGGTACTCTGTTTTACACGACTGCCCAAAAAGGAGTGTATATGTGTTCTTTAGTAGAGTGTATGTGAGTTTCTTTATTCCACCATAACTTCTAAATGGCTCAACGGATTTTGATGTATGGGCTATCGTTAGAATCCATACATCATTCCGAGTGACACTAAATATATTTTTTTGAGAAAAAGTCAATATTGCAACTGTACGACGCCATTTTTAAGTGTGAAAAAAAATTGTTTTCTTCAATTATTACAATATGGGCATCGAATGAAAGGCCTTAATGAGTACATTTCAAAACTTTATGATTTGTCACTAAAATGTGTGAAATAAAAATAAATAAATTAAAAAAAAATATTAAAAACACGACTGGCCTGCCAAAAACGAACTAATAAGTTAAAAAACATGTGTCACAGCAGTCGGGGGACCTCTTTGATTAAGAATTGTTCCACAAACGGTCCCTCGACTGCATTGACACTTGTTTTTTAACTTTTTAGTTCATTTTTGGCAGGGCAGTCGTGTTTTTAATATTTTTCTATTTTTTACCTGAAACTGACATTTTCACGGTTTCAATTGATTTCAATCGAGAATCAGAACAGATTACGTAATCGTGGGGCAGGTTTCCATTTAAACATGTTTACTTTGTCCAGGTGGCGTCCCTCGGCTCGTACTTGTACTCCAAAGGTTCCTCGCTCCAGCAACAACTAGACGACCTGTACAAAGAGTACGGCTACCACGTGACACACAACTCTTACTACGTGTGCCACGATCCCGCCACCGTGCAGCGGATATTCAGGCGCGTCAGGAACTACCACGGGCAGGGACAGGTGTGTATTATACTGTACAAGGAGTACTACCACGTGCCACAACTCGTACTACGTGTGCCACGACCCAGCCACCGTGCAGCGGATATTCAGGCGCGTCAGGAACTACCACGGGCAGGGACAGGTGTGTATTATACTGTACAAGGAGTACTACCACGTGCCACAACTCGTACTACGTGTGCCACGACCCAGCCACCGTGCAGCGGATATTCAGGCGCGTCAGGAACTACCACGGGCAGGGACAGGTGTGTATTATACTGTACAAGGAGTACTACCACGTGCCACAACTCGTACTACGTGTGCCACGACCCAGCCACCGTGCAGCGGATATTCAGGCGCGTCAGGAACTACCACGGGCAGGGACAGGTGTGTATTATACTGTACAAGGAGTACTACCACGTGCCACAACTCGTACTACGTGTGCCACGACCCCGCCACCGTGCAGCGGATATTCAGGCGCGTCAGGAACTACCACGGGCAGGGACAGGTGTGTATTATACTGTACAAGGAGTACTACCACGTGCCACAACTCGTACTACGTGTGCCACGACCCAGCCACCGTGCAGCGGATATTCAGGCGCGTCAGGAACTACCACGGGCAGGGACAGGTGTGTTTTATACTGTACAAGGAGTACTACCACGTGCCACAACTCGTACTACGTGTGCCACGAGCCCGCCACCGTGCAGCGGATATTCAGGCGCGTCAGGAACTACCACGGGCAGGGACAGGTGTGTATTATACTGTACAAGGAGTACTACCACGTACCACAACTCGTACTACGTGTGCCACGAGCCCGCCACCGTGCAGCGGATATTCAGGCGCGTCAGGAACTACCACGGGCAGGGACAGGTGTGTATTATACTGTACAAGGAGTACTACCACGTGCCACAACTCGTACTACGTGTGCCACGAGCCCGCCACCGTGCAGCGGATATTCAGGCGCGTCAGGAACTACCACGGGCAGGGACAGGTGTGTATTATACTGTACAAGGAGTACTACCACGTGCCACAACTCGTACTACGTGTGCCACGAGCCCGCCACCGTGCAGCGGATATTCAGGCGCGTCAGGAACTACCACGGGCAGGGACAGGTGTGTATTATACTGTACAAGGAGTACTACCACGTGCCACAACTCGTACTACGTGTGCCACGACCCAGCCACCGTGCAGCGGATATTCAGGCGCGTCAGGAACTACCACGGGCAGGGACAGGTGTGTATTATACTGTACAAGGAGTACTACCACGTGCCACAACTCGTACTATGTGTGCCACGAGCCCGCCACCGTGCAGCGGATATTCAGGCGCGTCAGGAACTACCACGGGCAGGGACAGGTGTGTATTATACTGTACAAGGAGTACTACCACGTGCCACAACTCGTACTACGTGTGCCACGAGCCCGCCACCGTGCAGCGGATATTCAGGCGCGTCAGGAACTACCACGGGCAGGGACAGGTGTGTATTATACTGTACAAGGAGTACTACCACGTGCCACAACTCGTACTACGTGTGCCACGAGCCCGCCACCGTGCAGCGGATATTCAGGCGCGTCAGGAACTACCACGGGCAGGGACAGGTGTGTATTATACTGTACAAGGAGTACTACCACGTGCCACAACTCGTACTATGTGTGCCACGAGCCCGCCACCGTGCAGCGGATATTCAGGCGCGTCAGGAACTACCACGGGCAGGTATATTTCGGATGGAATGGGGTAATGACTAGGATTGGTGAAGGCGGGCGATGATCCATAGGGTCAGCATTCGGTCTAGGCTGATCTTCGGACATAGTTTTTATAAAAACTGCTGTATTTCTACGAAAGTATTTAATTTAATTTAACAAATAATTATTATTAATAATCAAAATCAACAACAAAACTAATAAAAATTGTTAATTAATAATGGGTCTGATTCAGGCAGGCGTCCGTCACTCGCTCAAGGCCACGCGTTATATACCTACCGCTCAGTGTATCATCCACGATACAACTGGCAGAGGGCCGCACGCCCGCCTGAGCGCGACCACCGCACGTTTCCCGCGCTCACTCGTATTTTTTTCATAATATAGTAAAGTAGTAAGATGAACGCTTATCTACTTTACTTATAGGTAGGTAGGTACCTAGTTTATATACTTATAGTCCGTTTAGTCTTAGGTAGGTACTTGTCTTTTTTGCTAAACAATCTTCACCCAACTAGTTATTTATTAAAATAATAATTTATAGATTAGGTAGGTACTTACTTACCTACTTACGAAATAAAGTTAATTATCATGATAATTTGATTTCGTAAAAAAGCATAATTTTTTAATAGGTGTTGTATGACAACAAACAAAAAAGGATTTCTAAATAGGTAACTAAATAGGACAAGTAAGGATAAACAACTAAGTACCTATATAGATTAAATATATATAGAAAAATTTCAATATTGTTAGCCTAGAAAATAGACGCAGGCTGCTTGACATGTGTCTCCTGCATGACATTGTTAACAATCGTTTCGATTGCACGAATCTGGTGGAAGGTATCACATACCGCACGCCCAAGCGACGGACGCGACACACTCCCTTATTCAATATACCATCATGCTCCACTAATTACGCTAGGAATAGTCCACTGACACGACTTGTTAAAATATATAATGAAAATTTTAGTGAAAATGATGTTTTTCACTTATCTAAAACTGCTTTTAAAAAATCTGTACTTGCCTCACTTACTTAGCGTTCTGTTTTGATGATTATTAAAATTTTATGTTTCATTTTGTTAGGGTGTCGTTACTGTTTAGCATAACCGTGCATATCATAACATAACAAAATAAAATTATATTAGGTGCCTGTTTCGCAATATATGATTCTGTTTTAATCAAAAATGGAACAGAATATATTATTTTTGTACTTATTCGGTCGTTGTGATACGGGCCCTTAATAACAAAATATGTAATAATAATATAGGTAATATTTGTAAGATTGTCATTATATTTACAAAAACTTTTTTTTAACTGTTAATTAATGTAATAACAGATTTTTTACTCAAATGCGAGGAAATTGTGGTTCAAAATTAATTTGGGGATTTTGTCAGTTTTGCAAGGTTTGACGCGCTGTTAACTGTACCTCTCTATGTATTTGTGTTGAATTTAATTTAAAATTGAAAATCATTTCAAATTTAAAAGGTGTAGTTACATAGGTACATAAGAATTTCAGTTCGATTGTTATTAAATTTGTTGTTTAGTTGGTGAGAATTTTGTATTCATTATGCTATTTTTTCTTTGCGATTAAGTAATTATTTAGTATGATGTAGTTATACTTTACTCTAGACACAGATTTTATAATATTACTCTTTAGGTTCGATTGTTTCTTTTGTTTGTTCGGTTTCTAATTTACAATTATAATGGAAACCTGTTATTGGCCTTAATTGTAAAATTATTTAGCGTAAAATTTATGTAACGCTGTTGGTTTCGTGAAATAAATAAAAATAAAAAATATATATAGTATCTTTAGTCTGTACTTTACGATAGGTACCTTCCTACCTAACTACCTTCCAAAAATTTACTTTTGTTATCTTTATGTCTCCCATATTTACGTACTAGATACCTACTAAGGTTATTATTATTAAATATCATAGTAATGTTCGAATATTATTGTAAGTTTTCTTTAACCATAGTAGGTACGTAAAATCACTTTCCTTTTATGATTATAATGCTACGCAGTTCATTTAAAAGAAGACAACCTTAACGGCGTCAGAAGAGATGAGAGCTAGAAAGCTGAGAAAGAGAGAAAACTTCTAGGTGAATATAACTGTAGGCGCTATAGCGGTGTGCGATCTGAATTGCCCCTTATTGCGTCGTAGCAAGAGGCGTTATTTAATTAAATGATGTTGCGGAATGCGGCTTCTGTACTTGTACTATTATGTATTCTGTGATTCAAGTGCGATCCGTATCACAATTATTATGAGGTGTTGACGGAGCGAGCGCATCGAATCGAATGCCTCGGTCGCCTTGCGTTCCGCTTTATAAAGGCCAGCCATCCCCACCTCGCCTGACTCAGTGAGTGGTACGAAAACGCGCGTTGCGTGCGACTGGTTTGGTGACTCACGTTGCACGAGCGCGCACGTGCGCACCTGCGCACATTCGTAGCCAGTTTTGTTATAGCGCGCCGACATTTTTTTTTTTTATTTAAACATTAACCTCCACAAACTGAATCATACATAAAATCACACTAAAATTAAAATAGATGTTAGCTTGGAACCAATAAGAATTGTGCACAGCGTTTACAAAACACAGATTAAATGGCAGAATGTCACAAAATTTATCCCGCTTGGTGGCGCTATTGCTGCTGGAGACCTTTGTACGGGCATTTAGCCCCAATTTTCCCGTTTATTTTAAATTATATGTAAAAATGATGGATAGTAATCATTATTATTATGTACATTGGACAGTAAGTTGATTAAAGATCGAATTGAAAAAAAAGAAAACCAAAATAAGTTGGAAGAAAAATTGATATTATGAACATGCAAAAATTGGTAGCAAAAACATAGCAAACAACAAAATGACAGGGCTACATCTACACTAGCGTAAAGTTGGTGCTAGAAAACGAACTGATGGACGATTTGTGAATCAGCCAAATTATCCTCCCATTGGGTCATTTTGAAATTTCGAAATGGGCTCATTGACCGAGCGAGCGCGAAGTGTCCCTGTTTCAGCTTGAGCAAAAATTCTTAGTCCGTCCGTCTGTTCTCCTCTACAGGCACAGAATACACAATAGTACAAGTACAGAAGATCCACTCCGCAAAGACATTTAAATAAGTAGCGACTCTATCCCATACAGAATAAAGTAAAATTCAGGTCGCACACCGCTCCCTTACCTACAGTTATATTCACCTAGAAGTTGCCTCTCTTTCTATCGCGAAGCTCTTATCTCTTCTAACGACTTTAGGGTTTCTTCTTATAAATAATAATTAAATAATTGGTAGGTAGGTACTTAATTTATTACAAGTTATGTGTATGTGAAATAAAATGTGTAGGGCACTTAAATACGTTTCAAAAAAACCTAGGCTAGGTACAGTCAACGCCACGTCAAACTATACATGCTAACTTTGCGGCAATTTGCTTTTTTACGAAATCAAAATTGTCCTTTATAATTTACATTATTTTGAAAGTAGGTAAGTAAGTACCTACCTACTCGCAATCTATAAATTTTATTTCAATAAATAGTTGGGTGATGATTATTTAGCAAATAGGACAAGTATGCAGTACGACGTAACGGATACTAAATACTAACTAGGTAGAAGACAAGCACTATTCTTACGTTTCGATGTCGTTTGGAACTTTTGGAAGTGTGAAAAACGTGAGGTTCGGATCCTTTTTATTATTAGTATTAAGGCAACCTATTGCGATGTAATATGCCTTCATTTTGATTATATATCACAAACGTGAGAACGAACGACCAAGGCGGCAATATGCTAACGCGGCGAGTGACGTGACTATCGAAATCGAACTGCTAACGTGCGGCCCAGCCGGCACGCGGCAGCCTCTGAAATTAGTCCGTCCGGACGGACCCGCTGGCTACTTGTAGCTTTGTACCTAAACCGCGGAGTGCGCCTAGCCTGCTACAGGTCACATTTCTCAACCGATTCTCGTGAAGTTTTGTGAGCAGGTTCGATGTATGGAATTTTATTGCCGATTCAGTTTTTCGAAACTTTTTAAAACGATGGAGATATTTTTATTTAAATAAAGGTTTAATAGAGGGTTTCAAACCTTAAAAAAATATTTTAGCCATATCAAAAAATGCAAAGATAGACTCGCGGGTTCCCGCAGTGGGGTGGTTCCTCATGATTACAAGCAACTTTTACTATGTGGTAAACTCTGTTATCGCGAAAAAAACCGTAAAAGTTGCTTGTAATCGTGAGTGGAACCACCCCACTGCGAAAACCAAATTCAGTGTGTAAATCATTATCACCCAATCATGATCGAGGCCAAAATTTCTCCAACAAAAAAATATAAAAGTGAAAGGTTTTATGTTGAGTTGGTATTATAAAAGGTTTAATACAAGTATTTTTTTAATTCTTTGTCAACAGTACCCGAAGAAAGTGGGATCTTGTGAAATAGTATACATCAACGATCTCACGGCTGGATACAAGAAGCCTGAAGTCGCCGTTGGGGAAGGACACCTGAGTAAGTTGTATACTTGTAAACGTTTAGATTGCATGTTATAATAACATCTATATTACCGTGACCCGCTCACAAGATAGATCTTGCACGATCTACAAACCTGTATCGATTCGTTCAGTTGAGCCGCGCGGTTTGCGGAACAAATTGCCTCCTCCACGTCAATGTTGACGCCAGACTGCCGCGCGCGCGTGCATACGCTATCATGTGAATGCTCCTACCGCGTGATGCGCGACCATTATGAACTTAGCCTAAATGTCACATTATAATGTTTACTATGTCATTTTAAAGGGCAATTATATTCCACTCTTAGAATAATAACACCTAGAAGCCGTATCCTCGTATGCAAAGTGAGGCAACTAATACTAAACCAAAATGGCTTAGTATTCAGATTTATATCCTTCATACGTTACCTAATAGTAACTAAAATCCAATAATATAGTAAATAATCTCCTAAATGTAGAAAAATTTAAACTGTTTTGTACTTATTCGGTATGATTAGGTAATAATGGAGAGTAAAAATCTGCGCCATTTTGGCTGTTTTAGTTGCCTCACTTTTGACAGTGCGCTTTGTAGAGATCTATATTGTAGGTGTTTTTATTCTAAGATTCCACTTTATTTTGAACTTTTGTCACCCAGACGTACTAGGCACGGGGTTAGACCAGGACTACACGAGCGGCGAGATGGTGATGTTCCGCTGCAGCAACGGGCTGAGCATCACCGTACGAACCAGCGGCACGGAGCCCAAGATCAAGTACTACTCCGAGCTCGTGTGCCAAGCTCATAATCACAGGTCAGTCCGTACTAGCACAGGTTAGGCCAGGGCTACACGAGCGGCGGGATGGTGATGATCCGAGCTGAGAACTGAGCCCACAACCAGGTCAATTACTTTATAACCTAGATGCAGCGAACTAAAATATATGAAAGTGTAATTGTTTAAAAATAGCACCACGGGGTTAAAAAATGACAACCCGCACAGCATTTAGTCGGGCCAGCCTCGCACCCGGAACAGACATGTTCTTTACAGTAATTGCAGTTTGTATTTTTAAGAAAAGAGAGAGTTCATTAGAAATGGCGTGTAAAAGACGCAAAGAAGGCAAAAACATACATAGATTTTAGTTCGCTGCCTAGACGTATAGATAGCGTTGTAAAATGACCGCTGAGCAACAAGTGAATGATGGAGGAATCTATACTGTCTTCCAAAGACATAAGATACATTTTAGTTCACCTTGAGGCACCTATCAGCGGTACGCTCAGCGACGGACGACGATGCTAACACTACGCTAGGACGCCGAATGACAAGTGACAACTACATCAAAGTAACAAAGTTCTAGACTGTGTATATCGGGTCATTCTGAACTTACCATCCAAATTTTAAGGATGTGTCCAGTCCATGAAACTAAACAATTTTTTCTAAGAAACATGTGTCAAATTTTGCCACAAAATTTTGGTCATCCCAAATTAAATTGAGATCACGTGAGATCTTTGATTTGTATGGAAAGTCGATTTTTATTTTACATATTTGACCATGTGTTCCTTAGACAAAGTTGTTCGGTTTCATGGACTGAACACATCCTCAAAATTTGGATGGTGAATACAAAATGACCTTGTATATTTTAGACGTGACAGTCCACTGACCTCCATTAAACAAGCACGCTGGACAGGCTATTGTCATGAAATGACAGCAATTTTTTGTGCCGATTTGAAAATTGCCATATTGGCGCTGAGAGCAGTAGATTCTGCTCTCAGGAGTGAGTGTACTTGAAACTAATTAGTTCCAAGTACACTTGGTGACGATCGCCTGTCCAGCGTACTTGTTTAATGGAGGTCAGTGTGACAGTGCCTTGAATAATTTAAGTGATTCAACCTAATATTTTTTACAGCGAACAAAAACTGGCCGAAAAGAAACTCACAGATATGGTGCAAGAATTCATAGACGAACTAATTCAACCCAAAGAAAATGGATTACTACGTTAATTCAAAGTGGGAAGTTATGCATTCCTTAGCTATATCAATTCTGAACAATGTGAGTAGACATTTATACTAAATTTGATCCATAATTCTTAATGGTGCTCAGCCATAATATGTGTTTATTATTTTCGTGCGTGTCCTAAAATAGGGTTGTCATTTCAGTTTTGAAACTATCTCAACAGTACTTAGTAGTTTTAGGAAAAAGGCGATTTTCTGACTGATCTGATTCTAAAAACGTGCTCGTATTTTAAATCGTAACATAGAATTTATAAAGAAGTTCAAGATTACGAAAGGCACCTAAGATTGATTTGATTCTTACATTTTAACTGAATAAGTTATAAATCAGATTTGACTGTTGAAGAAATTTTAACTACTATATTTATTTTTAACTGTGAACTGTTGCGCCATACTTAATTTACAATATGTATTTATTTTTATTTACTGCCAAAGAAATATCTGGAAGATAAGAGATTCTGTGATAGAAAATGAGCTGTCTCTTGGAGTCCGAACAAAAGGTTTGGAAATAACTTAAAACAAAGTACCTATCTAATAGGAAATAATATTTGTTATACAACGTGTTACAAAATAACCCCTAATGCCGAATATGGTAAATAGGGACCATCAAACTGAACAACTATTAATAACGAAAATATCAAAATGTATGAGACGGCTGATTTTTTTTCGCGATTTCAGAGTTGGTCCCATAATAAAAGCCATTTTGATGGTTAGACAGTATTCGGCATTAGGGGTTATTTTGTGTACTATAGATAGAAAACATTTATATCTTAAAGAAGTTGTTACTTAAATAAAACCAGTTTAAATGTATTTATTTTAATTATAACAAAATAACATTCCGTTATTAACTCAACAAACATACCATTGAATTAGTAATTTGGTTACTAAATAATGAAAATTGTTATTATTAACGTAAGTAAATTCAATATTGACTCATCATTTTTTTAATAAATATCTTATCTTATATTTTTTCTTTCATTTCCAAAACTAAAATGTTCATAATAATTTCAAAATACACGAATTATTTTATAAATACGTAACATCATATGAAACTATCTTTAGTTTAGGCTGAAGTTCACCAACGCTTTAACAGCTGATTAAGTTTTAACCGTCTGTTATTGTAGAAAATGACAAAAACATATGGTAAAAAATTTGACGAACTTCAGCCAGGGCTTTCATTGGTTTCAGATAAGTTCCAATTAACTTAATAATCAGATAATAGAATTAGATAATAGAAATGTTGGTCCATTAAATAGTGTTATGCTATACTATCCCCGCAAATTAGTAATGAACCTGGTGGCCATGTTTTTAACTTCAAAAACGAAAAAACTGTATTTTTTTTAGTTATTTATGTACCTATAGACCCTTTATTAAAAATAATAATTCAATAATATTGTTTACTAACCGTTCAAATCTAGCTTTCTATTGAAGTAATTCGACATTTTTCATTAATTGATAAGTTTTTGTACAGTTTCGTACAAATGTAAAGAAATAGTGTTAAATTTACCTGATATTTACATATTGTACATAAATGAAAAGTATTTACATGATAGTTATATTTCAAAATAAGTAAGTTTATAAATAAAAAAATAAGTACCTACGTATTTCGAATATTGTTTCCGATTTTTTAATAAATAACATATTTTAAAACAACACCAGCGAGCATGTAGATATTATCCACGCTTGTTTATCTAAACTTTGTTAGCATGACTGTACTGAACTGTCGAATTGCATGAATTGACAAGTTAAGTAAATTGACGAGTTATAGAAACTGACCAAAAAGGAAACTGACTAATTGACGAATTTCGCGAAACTGACGAATCTAGTAAACTGACCATTGAAAAACTGACGAATTAGGGAAACTGACGAGTGATAACCCTACGCAATGCGACAAGGTCTCATCGTATTGCCAATTTGCGGGGATAGTAGATCGGAAACTATGTAATAGGGCGCTATTCTTGTTCGGCGGCGGCGGCGGCGGCGGCGGCTGCGGCCGCGGCCTCCTCCTCGAGGCGCCGCCTCTCGCGCTCCTTGAAGCTCAGCTCGATCAGGTTGTCCAGCTCGGGGCTCAGGAGTACTGAGAGCCCGGCAGATACTGCCACCTGTCGCCCAATCAATACCCGCCGAAATTTTAATAATTTGGTTCCCGCAGTGGGATGGTTCCACTCATGATCACAAGCGACTTTTACTATGGGCCCAACTCTGATATCGCAGAAAAATCTGCTGTTCCATACATCAAAGTCGAGTAAGCATTGCGCTTTTGTATGGAACAGCTGATTATTTTTCGCGATATCCGAGTTAATTTTTCCCTTAAAAGTTGCTTGTAACCATGATTGGAACCCCACTGCGGGAACCGACTGTATACTTTCAATGAGGACTTTTCAAAATGACGAAAAGTTGTAGGCTCGATAGATGGCGTTGATGAACAGGTAAGTGTCAACTGTAGAAAACGTAGAAAAAAGAAAACTCAATTCACATGAAAACACCGCTAACAACCAAAGAACGCCAAGAAATGAAAATGACTTTTTTTATTATGAAAACGGCACAGGCCGTTTATTTTTCAAAGCCAATTTTGACACTTCACTTGTCCATCAACGCCATCTAGAGAGGCACATAGTTATATGCCGAATATGGTAGAGACCATCAAATTGAATGGAGTTTTTTTGTAACATGTTGTATATTTCTAACAACATCTTGTCTTTTTTAAATATAAATGTTTCTTCCTTCAAGGGAAGGATCTTTAGGTAGCGATACCTGTAAACTCATTGACAAATGTCTGCTCAAATGAAGACAGATTCAATGTAAAAATTTAATTTGAATATCACATTTAGTACCTCTTTAAATACTGGCAGGGCATGGTCCCATCTTTCTCTGTGATTTTCCAATATTTTGATGCACGGCTCTGCTCTTGGTAATATAGTGCTAAGAATTCTGAACAAAAAATTGGCTGATAAAGTAAGACAGTTTCGACCTAAAACGAACATTTTATTAGACGAAAACCTCCCATCCTTTTCTATCTTGAAGGAAAGAAAATACTCATTACTCAAACTCTTATACAAAGCCCGAATTATTACCCGAATCCGGGTGTAATCGACAGATAGATTCGGATAGGTACGAACGGCAACTCATGTGTTTTAACTTTGCAGAAAAATTCGACTCCGCGCGTATTGCCCACGCCGTCACAACGTTTGTTGCGGTTGTAGCACCGCAATTTTTCTATATCATTAACACAAACGCTTCATGTGTCTAACGAACAAAAAATAATGAGAATAAGTATTAGAAAAACTTAAACCTTCGTCAACTTACTGAAACAGCGGTATGCATGTGGTCTCCAGGAACTGTATCTCCAGTTCTGGTATAATGCACTTTTCCCGGTCCATGGTCGTGGAGGGGAGGTCGCCGCGGCTTTTCTCCACGTCGCCTTGCTTAAAGAACTCGGTGAGGACCGCATTCTGGCAAATTGGTTTTCGGTTGGTGGTAGGGCTTATTTCAAGTCCACCTGGCTAGCTACCACTATCTTACCTAATTCTGACGCCATCGCCATAACAACAAATTAAAAACTGTTGTGTTCCGGCAGTTAGAGGTAAGGATAGCCAGTTCCTCAGTGATGAGGATTCCGGATGTAGTGCGCTTCCACCTTCGGCCTTATCGTCACTTAACATCAGGTGAGCTGAAGGCCAAGCACCATCCCGTTGTGCATAAAAAATCATTTATAATGTGTAGTTAATCAGTATTTAATAGTCCAGTGAATAAAGGGGTTGTAGAGTGCGCGAGCGGGTAAGTAAGCGATTCCTTGAGAAACTCGTTTAGGGTGCTTAGGGAGTGAACGTACTAAAAGTACAGAATATATAATAGTACTAACGTCACTCGTCTAGGAGGTAAGCCGGGTTTAAAGTGAGCGAACAGTCGATTTACGACGAAACTTCAATCTTTTAGTGGTTTTGACCAGCTACTTTGCACTTATTGCAAGCTTATCAAATAAAGAAATTTACGATTATGTATAGATAAAGTCTTATAGAAGTGTACTGCAGAGGAAAATTACAGTGTTTATTTGTATATTTTTGTTAATAAATAATTTCCGGAAAGCCGAATTCCAAAAGTGATGGTCAGAGCTCTCTTTGAGATACAAAGTTATCATTATAATATGTGAATAACTTTTTTTATATATTTTCATTGGACAGCTTATATGGTCTATTAGTGCACCTCAGAAGAAAATTGTAGAAATTGTGTGTTTTAATAATTATACATTTAAAATAAAAACGGCTCATTATACGTTTTTAAATACAGCTTTTCTATGAGAAAAGGTCGAATTTATTATTTGAAACTACGTTTTATGTATCAATAAAGGGTTAAAAAGTAATATACAATTTTTATTTGATCAATTTACGAGGCTAGTTATTTAATACCATTTTTTAAAGATAACCTATATAATCACGCGCGCGAAGATCGACGAGTTAGTTCGCGCCGGGTCATCCCAACGGTAGGACGTATCGCTCGCTTCCCGCGCGCCGGGTCGGTGACCGACCAATACGCCCGCCCGATAAATGAGAAACGTACAGTGCAACTGGTGCAATTTGATACTTTTGTGACTGTAACTATTTCTCAGTTCCAATAATGTTTCTTTGATTTATAGTAATGTTGCTTTGAGTTATAGTAATATGTAGTACTGTAGCCCGCGGACATCTAAATCACCAAAAAGGTTACCGCTTGTCTTTGTGTTATTGTTATAGATTTTGCAATATTGTATACTAAAACCGAAGTCTTAAAGATCTTACCCCGCCGTAACCATAGACAGTGATAAATCTAAAATCTCCATTTATGTTAGTTATTTACTTTCGAGGTTACCGCATTGTTTCACAATTGTCATGGTAAACAGATTTGTTCAATTACTACACATATCAGTAAGACCAGCCGTCCTCAACCTTTTTTTTTTGTGGGGCCACAAACACGTTTCGAAGCGCGGGCCGCAAAAATATTTAGGTGTTAAAAAAACATATTGAAAAAAGAAAAGGTGGTCACAATAGAGCCAACTATACAATACATGATTTTGTTACCTTTACAATATTAGTTATGATGAAGAGTCATGCAATATAGACCAAATTTTGAAAGAGCTAACTTTGAAATAACTAACAATAACTTTTAAAACTTAGTCAAAGTTTTAAAATTCCAAGTGGGCCAATCACAAAGGCCCGTGGGCCGCAGGTTGAGTATGGCTGAGTAAGACTATGGAAAGTCACCATACGCAAGACCAGTCTGGCCATTTTGATAATAATTTACATTTTAGAGTTACCGTTTCAAATTTATACTAAAGATAATAGGCCCTCTGAACAAACCATAGACCAATTTTAAGACTGTTTCTGTTGCCGGTTTAGATTTTAAGACCCATTTGGTCCATAAACAAAAAATACAAAAATTAAATAAAACGCATTTACTTAACTTTCTACTACAAAAATTCACAGATCTCGTGCTTTTCACGACCTTCTGGTGTCAAAAAGTGAAGGTTAAATGGGTATTTCTCAAAATAATTGTACCGTAACGTGCATGTAAAACGCAGTTACGCACACGTTTTGTTACGAACAAGTACAAAATGTTACGTTCATGTTGATATTTTAATATTTTTATGAAAAACAATGAGATAACAATTTTACAACATATTATCAAGTAGTATTCCTTCATTTAAGCAAAAAATAATCAAAAATACATAATTTCGTTCTGAAAAACAGGTTATGCCGAGGTTTTTGACAGTTTTTGAAAAAAGAACCACAGTGCCATCAAACTTTACAAGAGAAAGCTGCTCAAGGTCGATCCTCAAAATGTAATGAGGACTATCAATAATGATGGTCTGGGTCTTGGCTGGGTTAACAGTAAGTCCAAATGATTCACTCCAGTCGCTAATAAGCGAAAGATCAGAATTGGTAGCCGCTATTGCACTTGAAAGTTCTGATAATGGTGCCTGAGTGTAGATCTGCAGATCATCAGCATAGAGGTGATTGGAACTTGAAAGTAATTTTTTTATTGAGTTAATAAAGATAGAGAAGAGTAATGGAGATAAGACGCCAACACCCTAAGGAACTCCGGCGTTGATGTCACACCATGCAGAGGAGGAATCTCCAAGGTGGATGCGTTGCCGTCGTCTTTTTTGGGAGAGGGATAACATTTGCATCTTTCCAAGATGTAGGAAAAACACCAGTTAAGATGGAAGTATTCAGGATTTTTGCTGTAATATGAGTAGGATAGCTATTAAAGGATTAAAGGATAAATAAAAAAATAGAAATAAGATTTTGAAAATTGAAAAACCTAGCAAGTACACAGTCGTAACGCGGAAGAGCCTAAAAAACCATTTCAAAAACATAGCAAGTAACATGACAACTTTAAAAACCTAGCAAGGGACGTCCCTTGCTAGATTTTCAAAGCTGTCATGCGAGTTATTGAGGATCAGATATATTTTTTTTATGATTAATCGTTTGAATTTACTAAATCGTAATGAATATGAATGATCCGGGGCCTCGGCCACCTACTCGTACCGTATAGACACACGCACACGTTATTTCATGAATTTCATTGCCTTTATGCACCCGTTTTTTTTTATCAAAAATGAAAATCGTTTCCTATCAATTATTTTTACTTAAACTTATTACTTATTTAGTTTGATGTAAAAAAAGTTTTTTTTTATATCAAACTAAATAAGTTTTAAATGCGTAAGGCGTAAGCCGTAAATGCATTTTAGACGCATTTACGGCTTCGGTATTGTTCTTTTAACACTCTGGTAGTCTTTACTATTTATAATAATAGTTATTACTAACTAACAATAACCTACAACGTATTGACGATTTAGAAATGCTTATTGCGTGAGCTTATTTGAATAAAGAATTTTTCACTTTTATTTTCATTTTCATTTTCATTTTCACATACCCAACTAAACTATTATGTTGCCTCCGGCTTCGTAAAAATAAGTTACCGTGGGGGAAGCACATCCGAGTACCTCCAAAGCTCCTAGGTTTTCCCTCATGTTCTTTTTTGTAATCTTAAGCCAAACACATTTTTTTATGTGTTTACCCATACTTCCGGGTCGTTCCCGATGTTTTTCTTCCTAATCATTTCGCGTACTCCGTTCACATATTCATTTTATTTAATATGACAATTTGCAATGCCTATTGAAATAATGCATACTAAAAAATAAACTCAAAGTATCAACATTTTTGTTCACGCCCGAAGTCTACGCTCGAACTAGCACTTACGCACACATACGCATTTGCATCTGTAGTTGTTATTCTCTTGCCTCTCCCGCGCAGAATTTGACTTGCCTTATTTTGACTGCGCGCTCTTAAACGTTTTTAAAAGTTTTCTTTCTCTACTGTACTGTGTAAACATAGAAGCAGTGCGGCTTATTAGAAGGGTAACAATTTTATAAAATTTCAAAAGAAAATAGTTCGGATGATTTTCACATACAGTTTTTTTTTAAATGAGGGCAAATAAAAAAATCGGCCCTATTTTAATCTCAGCACATAAGGCACTAACAGCGGTCTTCTTGACGCTGCCCCAGTCCATGAGCTGGTCGCTCAGATCAGCAGCGTTCATGAGCAGCGCCTGCAGCGCGCACGCGTGCACGCGGTTGCCGGGGTGGAAGTCCATCGCTATCGTCTTGTACTCATTCAGGTTCCTGCGCGATTAGGTAGGTATGTGTTCATCATAATCGACTGATTACTTACTACCAACCGCCCGCGAATTCGTCTGTGGACTTGTTCTAGGACTTCCTTCGATATTTATTTTCGCGACAAAAGATGGCATACACCTTACCTACCCAAAATTGGCTGAGTGGTACACAGTGGTGAAAAGGGAATTTAGAGAATTACTTTTACACTAATTAATAGAATTATTTTGGATTAGAGAATATCCATTCTTTTATGGTTAGGTATATGGTGAGGCCTCTTTGGGGTATTCCAAACATAAAGTTCCTATTGACGCAGCTAATTTCCGCAAAGCTAAACATTGCTTACACTAAAGGAAACTAAACTAATCTATCAACTAAGTAGCCAGTATCATTTGTTCGCATAATATTAACATAGTATGTAGTCCCATTGGTCATAGACCCTTCGAGGCAATTTCTCCACATGTCTTGGGCTAAATGGTGGTGCTCCATATCAACCATATACTAATCCATCAACCAAGTTACTAACTTGAAGAAGTTAGCCAGATCGGTAGCCAGTATGTAGTCCCTGAGCAGCAAGAGGGCTCGGTCGTAGTCCCTCCGAGGCAGGGACTCCAGGATGTCGCAGCCCTCCGTGTTTAGTATGCACATCGCCTGGGCTAGATGGTGGCGCTCCATCACACTGCCTTCGCTTGAGTATAGGGCTGCTAGGGTGGTTTCTACAAGGAAGGTATCATTAAGTATCGACGATATGCTTTTTGCAGTATCCAACCCGCGGCGTAATGTTTAAGTGGTTTAAGGATGAACGTGAATGCTACGTGAATGCTAAGTAAGTGACAATCTGAACAATAAGAAGAACACTATTCGAATGGTAATAAATAACAGAATGAGAAATAACTAACGGCCTTGCATGTGGAAGCTGTTGGTAGTGCCGCGGTGATCCAGGTCGTGGACCAAACCGGCCACCAGATACATCAACGCTTGTAAGTCACTGCAAAAAGTTCCATTAGGGTATTTGAAAATACTCTGTCGCTGATGTTAATGTTTAGTTAGAAAATATTCCGACGTTCAGTTCTGAAGACATCAGGTTTTTGAAAACTTAAATCCCTCGGCATCTTTACCTATGAAACCATATTAGTTGGGTAGAGTCCGACGGAGTATAGGCCTGTGTATTTCTGTGATAACACAGACTTTCTTCATCTATCCTTAGAAAAGGCTATCGGTTGAGATTGGGATGTCTCTATGTCCTTTCTTGACGTGCCTTGTAATGTAGAATCGCAAAAACTAGCATCAGTCATCATCAGAACTTGCAAATAGCAGATACAATCATATTAGGTACATAGGTTTATGAGACCAACAGCACTTTTAGCGTATAATCCATTAAATGAAGTAGGTACGCAAATACCCTGTTTGTGTAATATTTTGTGACTATTTAATTTGGTCGGATACGGGCTAACAGCGCTGTGAGAGTGATTCGGAACGCGGCCATGATATAGAATCTTACGTCACAAACTTACGTCAGGTATCCTTCAGAAATGAGTCTGAACTTAATCATGGCGGCGTAGGCCCACTGCGCGACGCTGAAGGCGTGCAGCCAGTTGTGGTACGGCACGTCTCGGTAGCCCTTCTTGACGTGCAAGATAAAGCGGACCAACTTTTGAGGTTTTATGTCGAATCTGGACAGTGAAATATTAAGACGTACATTTTTTGTTGACCGATAATATTGATCAACTAAAATCGCCTCATGAGAACGCGGTACACCTAATGGCCCAAACCATTTGGTTCTACACTAACTTCGTGGTATCCTAGGTCAAGTAACATCATAAGCGCATGACACGAGCGGCAGCGTGCACAAGTAAGCTCAGGTGAGGGTGGTTGTTTTTTAGCACCTTGGTCCTAACGCCCCGAAAGGGTATGGAGCACAAATACAAAACGTACAAACCGCGCCGCGCAGATAAGAAATGGGATTGAAAATGGCGGCTCACCAGTCACCACGCTTACCACAACGAGTGTGACTGAGAGAGCGATAGGTATGGCGTTTAGTGTGCGAGCGAGAAGTATAAACGACGCCATTTCTATCCCATTCTTTATCTGCGCTGGTTGTAATACCGAATACTTTACATATCCAATCTATTCCTACGTTAGTACCATACTACCTGTCCTGACTTACTTCTTATGGAATCCCAGGTCATGGAACATCCTGAGGGCATAGCATGGGAGCTCCCGCAGCGGCAGCGACCGGATGTTGAAGTGCAAGCTGTGCAGGTAGGGGTTGCCGTGGAAACCGGTGCACTCCACCATGCGAGATACCTCCGCGTCGCTCACCTACATAATTAACATAATGCCGTGGAACATCTCAACAACATGGTTGTTCGTAATGCTCGCATTGAGTGGTAAATCAAACAACGATCATATTGCCTCGCATCGCGAATTTGCCTCGCGTATGGACTCCAGGGGGGTGATTTTGTAATTTTGTTGCAATCAACTCTGACAGAAATCGCAGTTACATTGCTGCTTTACTTAGAACCAATGTGACAACTATCTTAACTAAAGCAGCAATACAACTGCGCTTTCAATCGATTTCAATCGAGAATTGTTAGCAACAGCTTTACGTAATCAAGGTACAGGTCACCCAGCGTGCAATGGAGAGAGCCATGCTTGGCGTATCCCTGCGTGTTCGAATCAGAAATGGGGAGATCCGTAGGAGAACTAAAGTAACCGACATCGCTCGAAGGATTGCTCAACTGAAGTGGCAGTGGGCTGGATACATAGCGAGAAGAATCGATGGCCGTTGGGGCGGAAAGGTTCTTGAATGGCGACCGCGCACCGGACTCGGCTCTTGCTCGGCTCCGTGGGTAAGCCCCCGACAAGGTAGACCGACGTGAGGGTGAAGGTTGCGGTGCGCCGCTGGATGCGGGCCAAGCAAGACCGATCGTCGTGGAGATCCTTGGGGAGGCCTATACACAACAGTGGGTGTCATGCGACTGATATGATGATGATGATGATGATTGACTCCAAAAAACCTGGGCTTCTAGGGCTTACCTTCATATGGTACATGACCAGTTCGTTAGCCAGCGTGTTCCGTATGTTCGCCTCCTGTATCTTCTTGTAGACCATGGAGTGTATGATGCAGACGCCGCAGTAGATGCTGAACGCGAGCGCCAGTTCCTCATCCATGCCGTCGAAGTAAGGATCTCCCTCTTTGTTCATCAACTGACCTACTCCTATTATACCGGATTGTTCACGAATCGGGAAGCAGAGAATCGTTCTGTAATCGGTAAGTAGATTTGTTAAAGTCATCATGGTTCATACACCTTCAGCTATAGAAGAAACATCTAGATTATAAAGATTAAATAGGTACTTGAATGATATTTAACAAAATGTCTCACAACATGGAACATATAATTTTTAAGGAAACTAGGTACTCAGCTAAATGGAAGTTTAATGGCGAACCACAAATCACAATCAAACTTTCAGGTCATAGAGAAGATCACACAAGTCCTAGATAGGAAATATGTGCTAATGCGCCAAAGGTACCGGATTCGAATCCCGGCTGAGGCAAGCGAGTTTGTGACGAGCAAGATAATTTGTTTTACATCATAGACTTGCCATTGCTTTAGTATTTACCCATAGTACAAGCTCCAACTACGTTTGGGATTGAATGATTGTTGTAAGATAAACCAGGGGTGAAAAACTGATTTTTCAAAAGGGTCATTTTTAAGTTAAGAGCGTGTTAGCGGGCTAGACTCAAAATTAAAAACTCAAATACATACTAAATTAAAATCTTTATTCTCATAGAAAGGTAATAAAAAGGAGTTATCTGGAGCTTGAGCATCCAGATACCTGAGGTATCATATTTTATTATGTTACAATACGTAGTGGCATCGAATGCCGTCTAAAATCCTCACTGGATAGATTCTGGGGCCGAAACGGCTAACGCATCGATTATCGAAAAGTCTGCCGAGTTTCAACTTAAAACAGAAAAATCAAAGTGAGGAATTTCGTCTTGTACTTTTTGTTGACGTAATTTGGAAGATATCGATGTTCGTGTGACATCATGAATTGGGGTTCGCCATTTTGGCCCAATTGGGGCTTGATTTATCCGTTTTAATTTGAAACCCGGCAGACTTTTCGATAATCGATTCGTTAGCCGGTACGGCCCATGTTCGCGGGCCGTATTGAGATAGCTTGCGGGCGGATGCGGCCCGTGGGCCGTAACTTTGACACCCCTGAGTTAAACTATAATTCCATATTCAAACTGGTCAAGCTCACTTGCAGTCCATCCCCGGACGCGCGTCGATCTCAGGGTCGAAAGCGGGATGGTCCTTCGCTACCTTGGCGTTGACCAGGCGTCCGGTGTTGATCACCTGGCCCACAATACCCTTGTTTAAGGGGAACCGGGAAGGTTCCCCCGACTTCTCACTCTATATAAGATAGAAGAATGAATGTCTTAAAATATACTTCAAGTATTTTTAAACTGGGCGTAGCACATATTATAGACATCTGAACTGACCCTGTAGCCAATATGTTATGTCACATTTTCAAATCGCAAAGATTTGCAAAATGTGATTTTGTTTAGGGGGGCTGAAAGAAATATTGCGGTTCTATGCGAGTGACAAAGTGTAGTTTCTTGAACACCTTTGTTGTAGGTAACAATCACTTTGTTATTCTTCTACAATGAACACAAAAACATTGACTTGACATGTTTTTAACATGTTATGGAAACTCTTTTTGGTTTGCGTCATCACAATTACAATAGTAATTGTAATTTTTTTCTAACGTTTAACTTAGAAGCAAACCTTTGAATCGATCAGCTCCATTTTGTGAGGGTCGATGAGCATCACCCTGCAGTGCTCCGCCCTCGTCAGCTGCTTCGCTTGTTCCATTGCTATATTCAGCAGCGTGTCCATGGAGGCCACCTTCAAAAAGTTTTATTTTATTTTTCTTTAAAATCCAACAGCTCATTTCAGCTTTTCTATTTCAGCAATTTTTTTTTATTGTTAACGTCTATTTTTTCAAAATTTTACAAATGTCAGCAACCACACTGGTGCAGGCTGTCGCTCAAAAAAAGGCTAAATACTTTTAGCCTTTACCACAGAATACATAATAGTACAAGTTTGTCCCTTACAATGTTAGACTTGGCCGTATTTATAACTGCTTTCAACGCTGAGAGCTAAGTAGGTATCTTGACACTATACCTACCTGAGATGCTGTTCCTTTAAGAAGATCATCTCAGGTATGATCTCAAGATAGCTATCATCTTTGAGATGACGTATTCTGTGCATAGAAGAACAAAACTTAAGCTTTTGTGTACTTAGATTGTGTCAGAGTCGAAGCGGAGCCGAATCGTAATCGGGTCGGTGGGGCGGACCCACAGTTTATGGTAGAAAGTACCTACCTACTTATTTTGAAAAGAAAGGTGTAAAAGTTACCAACTTGCGAGAACAAACGCCTCGTTACGCGCAAAAGTTGTTGACATTTGGTTTTCAACGTACTCTCATGTTCCAAAAGAATAGCTTTCTTTAAGGTCGGCCATGTAAATCTGGAAAATAACCAGCTTGCATGAATTGAATAAGTAATTTAGTATGCTTATGGATGTTTTTGTTAATTGATGCATTTGAAAACTTAGATCAGTTTTTCAAATAGCATGAAAAGCAGGGTCAGATTATCACTCGTCAGTTTCCCTAACTAGCCAGTTTCTGTTACTGGTGAGTTTACTTGATTCGTCAGTTTCGCGACATTCGTCAATTGGTCAGTTTCCTTTTTGGTCAGTTTCTATTTATTACTCGTCACTTTACTTAACTTGTAAGTAAAGCGTGATTGTCATAATCCAAACACACAAGATATATGTGGTACATTCAGTTTATTTTATTAAAAGTATGTTAAAACATTAAAAAAACCATAGATTTAAATCTATGAAAAAAACAATTCTAGAGAACTGTTTTACTAGAGTAGAGGAAGTAGAGTTAAAGCAATAAGCAAGTAATCCACAGAATAGGTAACTGAAAAATGGTGACATTGTCACTGCAAAAAAAGTAAATTTGCCATTGATACCGCAAAAAAGTAAAAAGTTTGTTAGTTATGTTACGAAAAAGTTTATAAAAATAAAAAGTCTATAATATTTGTACAAAACTGTACAAAAACTGTCCAATGGGGTTGGCAACGCAAAGCTAATCGCAGATGGCGCCAGCGGCGATCTAAGTGTCCGGACACGAAAGTGGCGGCGGCCGAGCGGTGGCGGGGCGGCGCGGCAGCGGAGCGGCGGCGGGGCGGGGCGATGAGAACGTGGGCACGAAACTTAGCGGCCGGTCAGCCGCGCTAGTAGTGTTGTGACAGATGGGCTAAATACCATTAAGGGCCCGTTGACCTACCGATTTGACCTACTGGTAGGACCACGGTATACCACTAAAGTAACTTCTTATTTTTTTTTATTTCTATTGATAGTTCAAATGTGATGTTGCTATGGAAACAATTTCTTGTTAAATCAATACCGAAAAATATTCAAAGGACGAAATATATCCTATGTCTAAAAATTTTATTTAGTTCGAAAAAATGGTCTACGTATAGGCGTTAACTAGTTTCAAAACCGGATTCTTTGCTCATCTTGTGTTTTTTAAATGATGTCCAAGATGCCGACATCCATACTGAATAAATAGGTAGTACCTAGTAATCAAACAGACACTATTATATTATTCAACACAACACTACTGTAATCGCGGGCTACCAAATCCAACTAGTTTGTTCATTTGTTTTCGTCGCTCTCCTCCCGCCCGTGCATCGCTCGTCGCCCCGCGCCGCCACCGCCCGTTTCGTGCGCGTCTCCATACTGTGCCATACTGTTGAATGCATCGCCGCCGCTCCGCTGTCGCGCCGCCCCGCTGCCGCTCCGCCGTCGCAGTTTTCGTGCCCGGACACTAACCGCTATCAATACTTTGATTGGCTAAAATATGCAACAAATGACATTTGATATTTGAAACAACCAATCAAATGTTTTGGTACAACCGCTTGTGGCGCCATTAGTTCCTCAGTTTCCATCCCCATTAACGAAAAATGACGGATTACATAAACATACCAAATGAGTTAACAAAACTGGCGAATTAGGGAAATTGACGACATAAAAAATTTCAAGGAATTGACGAATAAGGAAACTGACCAGTTTGAGAAACTGACGAATTAGGGAAACTGACGAGTGATAAGATAACCCGACCCGAAAAGCCGTGGCTAAGCGTATGTATTTGACCTGCTTTTACATCGTATAAGCAACTTTTGCTAGAGCCGGCCATGGGAAAATTTATATTAAGCCCGTTACTCCGTTCTTCCCCTGGGCTAAGAGTATGTAGGTTGCTAAGATAATAGGAACTAATTTTGAGTTACCTACTTGTGATGGCCCAGTTTTCATTAACTTATTAATTTAACAGCAAAAGAAGCGCCATTGGAACACCAACAACTGGTCGCACGCACCATAGTCTCACTGTAGTTTGCGCAGTCTGTGTTGCCGATGCCGTTTACCCACATTGCGAGGCTAGCCAGCAAGGTAGCAAGCCATGCACTACCTATGTATTCTGTCTGTGGCCATGCATCACCATGGCGAAACAGCTTAATGATTTTACCTCGCGAACAAACATGATCGACGATGATTGCCGTGTGACTTACCACTCAATGCGATCATTTGACGAGCAGCCTCCCCATGTCGTTACACGGCATTTTACAAGTTGTTACAAAATAACCCCTAACCTCAAGCCGAATATGGTAAATAGGGACCATCAAACTGAACAACTTTTACTAAGGGACCAACTCCGAAATCTCGAAAAAAAACAGCTGTTATACTTATACAAAAATTTAATAACAAAAATATCAAAATGTATGAAGCTGTTTTTTTTTCGCGATACGCAGAGTTGGTCCTATGGCCATGGTAAAAGTTTATCAGTTTGATGGTGCCTCCCTATCCCTAGCTACGTACGATATTCGGCACTAGGGGGTTCGTAACACGCTGTAGAATAAATAATCTACGTTCGTACATTGATAAAAATTTTGGCGTGGCTTTTATATAGAAGAAGACGGTTTGTAGGTACTATTATGATAGTATTCTGTGTCAACGTACAAAAAACACTCATTGACGTAAACAGTAACGTGCTCCTCCTGGATCTTGGGCGCCATCAGGCACGCGATCACGGAGAAACTCTTATCGCGAATCGGGAACATTGAAAAGCGCTTTTTCTGGTTGTCCTTCGATAAGTACTGAAATAAAGTGTTCTTTCATTTGTATTTTAGGTCAGTAAAGAGTTTTGTAGCTGGAAAAATATTGCTTGGTGAAAGCAACCAGTATTTTTCTAGTTTTTACATTTGGCTATAAAGTTTATCTGACAGACAAATCAATTCAGCTTCAGAAGCACTGTAAAATTTAAATGTGGCAAATTAAAAGCGTGCTACGTTATTTAAAATATCATTCATAAGCAAGAAAAAAAAGCTAAGAGATAATCCAAAATAAATTCATGCTATAGTAGTTATAGGTATGGGTAGATACTCACTGGACCTACGATCGTTTGAAAATCTTGCGCGAAAGCAGTAAAAGGTTCCATAACGTCCGTGACAGAATTAAGAATGTCGATTAGTCGTTGAGGCATCTAAGGTGGGAAATAAACGCATGTGTCAGCGATCAAGCTCAGACAATCACCCACATAATGCAAAAGCGTGGACTGTATTACTGGTATGGTTGTTAGGTATATCGACTGCCACATCTAAGAATTTTCCCTAACGGAAAATCAGATAGCATCTCAGAAGTGGGATCGTGTAATATACCTAATCGCAAGTTTCATTTGTCTTGTCAATCTTGTCATATATATTTGTCGTCGTAGAATTAGCCTGGGCCCTACTTAAGCGCGTACGTACGAAGTTACGCGTACGTACCTAAAAGCGATCAGCTTGCTAAAAGAAGCAAGGCATTCGTTTACGTGGCAGCGGCGTTGCCCCCAGTGTTTTTCTGTTAGTAAAATTGCCCCCCAGAAATATCTTACGTAGGTACCTTACCTAAGTACCTACCGAATAGCGACAAGCTAACTAAAAGCAAGCAAACTCACGGAGATTTTTCGTTTACGTGACAGCGGCGTTGCCCCACAGTGTTTTTCTTTTAGTAAAATTGTATTGTCCCCCAATCTAACAATATCTTACGTACCAAACTAATAACGACAAGCTAGCTAAAAGAAATGCAAACTCACGGAGATTTTTCGTTTGCGTGGCAGCGGATTTGCCCCCACAGCATCTATGCAGGCCTCCATTCGATCGACATTCACGATGATAAGCAGTGCCAATTCTGACTCGCATTCTTCCGCTAGCTGGAATGGGACAAATGAGATTGATAGCCTACCTACCGAAATGTGCTCAGACATTATTATTTTGTCTAGGCCTCAGTTAATAGAGAAATGACAGAGGAGCTTAGTACCTACTACCAACAGTACAAGGCAAAAACATCTTGAAATCGGGTGGGGATTGCGCAGAACGCGTATTTTGGGTACCTATGCGTAGCGGTGAGCGGGAAAGGGCGCGCGGCTACATCACAAGACACAAGTGCACGTATGTGTCGTAGGATAATCGTATAAGCCGGATCTTTACAAAAATCCTAGGTCGATTGTAAAGAACCGGATAATTGTAATCTAAGATAGATTTTCGCAATCGTCCGAGAATTTTTTAGGATCTATGTAAAAATCCCAGTATGTTTCGGACAATTGTAAACTTGAATGCTGATTGGATAGTCTTAAGAGACGATATATAACATCTTTAATCTGATTGGTCAGATCAGAACATATTGCTGATGGGTTATGGAGTTATTTCGTAATTTTTCCGAATTAAATTCTTCAATTAGGTATAAAGTTTTAACAAGGTTTTGCACAAACATGTTGACGAGCGCTGTAGAACTTTCTTAGCTCTGTGTAGAAAAGTTATTTTTCGGTTATACTTAACCTCTAAATTGACTGCACTGATCGAGCCCAGCATTTGTATAATATCCAATTCACTCACTTCACTCATCGTACCTACATTAATGTCTCTTGATAGATTTGAGCACCCAATTTTCTTTTTTTAAATAAAAAACGTAAAAATTAGAACAAAACGCTGGAGAAATATTTGACAATAATCACAATAATAACAATGGACGCAGCAATGTTGCCGTTAGCCAATCAGAGCATCCGTCAGTCCATAACGTTAACGACAGCCAATCAGCGCGCGCAAAGTGATGGTCATTGGCGATTTACCTAAGATACGCTGGATTTTTGTAAAAATCCTAAACATCACTCGGACGACTACAAAAATCTGTCTTAGATTATAATTATCCGGTACTTTACAATTATACTAGGATTTTTGTTCCTATTTGTACAATTATCCTACGACATATGCGCGAACTTTCCCCACTCTGTCGAAAAGGCAGGGGGGGGACACTCTTGACACTCCTATACTAAGTGACATTATTGTAAAGGAAGTGCCTTCATCTCTCATCGGCGAAGATCATTACTTCATACAATTTTTTTTTTTATAAGAACTCCCTCAACGATCAAGCAATGCTTGACAAGCGCGTAAATGCTTGTCAAGCAGTTTATGGTTTGGGAATAGACAATGATTTTCTAATAGTCATTAGCGAGAGTACTATGGGCAACAGCGACGCTTAACCAGTTTGCAACAAAATTCGTGTGCGCGCGTATCGCCCCTACACGAACTAAACGTATGGTTGTGACGGCGCGGCGTGCAAGCGATTTTGACCTTAGCAGTGGTTAAGCGTCGCTGTTGCCCATGGTACATACATAAAGCTATGTATACTCTTTTTATCAAAAACAAAATTTAATTGTCAGAATTTTCCTTTAGCAATATCACAAAAATCTTTTTCTGTTTTTATTTCGCACGTTTACTTATTTCAGTTGCTCCTTTCCACCGTTTCCCAACAAAAGAATAAGGGCCCGGATAGATTTAAAGATTGGGTAGAGATTGTTGGTGAAAATGTGTTGACAAGTTAAAAGAATGGGGTCTGCAATGCAACCAGCACCTTCGCCAGCAGGATAAGGGCTGCAGGCGTAGTACCTTCCCTTCACTTACCGGCAATCCATCGTGTAAGTTTTTTATGTAGGTACTAGGTAGGAACCATAGTAGAATCAAATTACTACCTCCTTGATTTAGGGTGCGTTTCCACTGAAGCAACATCACGTAATTTTTTTTGGGGTTGGCTTTAAAAATGGGGCGCTTGATTTTGAAATTGAAATATATATAACCTTGTAGAGTTTCGTAAGGCCTTTCAAATGATACTATAACCCCGGCGCGGAAATTTGTATTATTATTTTAGTGTTTATGAAAATATATTTTTTTATGTTATATTTTTTTCAGGCAACCAGACCCATCCCAGTTCCAGACCCATTTCAATTCCAACCCATCCCACTTCGTCTTCATATACCAGAAATATCATGTAAGTTTTGTTTACGCATATTAAGGGTAGATATTTCTCAAAATAATTAATTACAAAGACGTAACTGCAAACATCATGCATAATGTAATAGAATTACAAAGACGTAACTGCAAACATCATGCATAATGCCCTCATTATGCATCAATTTCATAAGCTACAATATTTTCAATAATAAAATTACAAACATTTTTTTTTCAGATTACAGCCCACCCCGATCCCACTCTGTTGTCATCCTGATACAGGTGAAATACGAGCTATCGAGCGAGCAGTTTGATTGTGGCAACCGCAAATGATGAATTTTTTTTTTTTTTATAAAAAACAAGTATCATTACTTGTTTCAATTCCGGGACTCTTTGGCTCTATAATCGTTTTATAGACTTAAAGTAAGGGTGTAAGTAAAATGATTGTATTATATCTCGTTATAGGACTTCGTATAGGTGTCAGTTAAATTATTTTGGTTCGACCGTGTACCATCCTTCCTGTTTATCTATGCGGAAGCATTAATTGCTTATTTACGAATAATTTTACTGGAATGGTTTTAATATTTAGTTATCAATTACTGGCTGCGCAACATGTTTTGATGAAAATGTATTTTCATTAAAACTGCTAGCTATACTTATTAAGTGTTAGTGATGTGTTCTTTAATAGGTTACATTTAACAAGATTATGTTATACTTACCTGGGAAAAATTAATGGCTGTGGCGAGGGGTGAAATTATGGCGAAGGTAAGCCGTTCAACAAAAGTGTTATGATCTGCATAGTGGATCGGTAGGGTGGGATTTCTAAAAGGTAAGCCAATGCAATGGGAATCATCTTGTATGGACCCTTCGCCACTGGCTGTAGGTACATTAGTATACCTAATACTACTAGGTAGGTATACTAATGTACTACACAAACACGGTCAGGGTACCTACTACGCTAGTAGGCACCCTGACCGTGTTTGTGAATGAATAAATATTAAGAAATAAGAACATGAA
Source organism: Agriphila tristella (assembly GCA_928269145.1). Classification (NCBI taxonomy): domain Eukaryota; kingdom Metazoa; phylum Arthropoda; class Insecta; order Lepidoptera; family Crambidae; genus Agriphila; species Agriphila tristella. Next base: position 4,619,020 of record OV743439.1, on the reverse strand, counting down.
CAATTTTGAATAAAATTATCCCTAGGCATAAACTGAGAGGAATAAATAAAAACATAATGACTCTTTCACTTAATTGTTTAATTTTGTGTCCTTTTCTTTTCTCCCTTTTGTAATTATGTTTTTAACTGTTTTGTTCTAGTTATCTCTTATAACATTTGAAACGTTTGTTCTCATGTGTTAGATATTTTCTTCGGAAAAAATACTAATACTAGTGAACACGGCGTTTAGAATGTTATAAAAGATAATTAGAACAAAGCCGTAGGTAGGATTGCTAGATTAGGTACTAAAAAAAAAACAAACTAACAAGAAGATCGCCGATCAGAGATGGCGCTTCAAAATGAGTAAGTTTTAAAATCGCCAGAGGGCTCTCTACCCCTATTTTTTTTTATCTTACTCTATGCGAAAAGGTGTCAAGATGTTTGCTTCGTACTATGTTAGGTAGGTACTACTCTTGATTCTGTCCTCTATTACTATTTTATAATGTCGTTAACACGTGGTTATCATTGTTTGAATTTAATGCAATTGATTAAACGTAAGAAAAATCGAGGAATCCTACTGAACAACTGTTTCGTTAAGTGACTAGAGTCTGTCTAAAAAGTCAGTTTACCTGACAAATTATTAAATTATTACAACATAGAATGTTGACAGCACCAACAGGGTTACCAGTATAAGTTTTTTTTAATAACTTCTCAGGTAAACTGACTTTTTAGACAGACTCTAAATAAATTTGCCAGGCTGGCCAACCAAAGAATGACAAGTAAGAGCTAACTTTAGTACTTACATAAGTATTAATTTTAACTTGCAATAGCCCACAGGTTTCATCATTGAGACTTACGATCAAATCTAAAATCTTTCCTGGGTCACTATATTTAATTTGGCGCTTAGGATGCCGATTTTTTTGTGAGGACATATTGCTGTTGTAAGGTTAGATTCCAAATAATTGAGAATTTACACAAATATTACAAAAAAATACGAGGTTTACAATAACGCGATTGTATTTTCTATTATCAGAATGACGAACCTTGCACGAATCAAAAATAAATAAAAATATTTTTGACTTCACTTTACCACTTGTCTTCATCAATCAATCAATGAGAGCATAGCATTTTCAATATTACTACATAAAGGTGCGGGCACATTTGTCTGACGCCACGTGTTAACACGCCCGCCGTATTTATATGGACGTGTTATAAGATAAGTGTGATAAACCTATGTTATCTGACGGCGTGTTAACGCGTGGCGTCAGACAAATGTGCCCGCACCTTAATGGTTTTGTCTTCATTTAGAAGCGATACACACCGGATGCGTAAGTGTAAGCGTGCACGTACGCGTAGACGTACCATGACGTTGTAATGTCTGAAACTTTATGAGACATGGCACACTGCTTGCGTAACGTACGCGTGCACGTAGACCGATGCGTAACCCTACGCATTGCAGCTCCCATGAGACAAACAGGCTGCGTACCTACGCAGAGCGGAACGCATTGATGACGTTGTAGTCAATGGCATTCCCTATTGAACGTCACACTCACACCGAAGAAATTCTAACACGCACGTATCTTTGCTGCGCGTCACTACGCGCGTAACCACGCGCGTGACTACGCATTCAGTAGTATTTGTTTACAAACTACCGGTGGTATGGTAAGTGGTGTTTTATTTTGTTTTTAAATAATTAATAAAGATATTAAAGAAAAACTAATTGAATTAGTGCGAAAAAAATATCCATTTACTCAATCTACGTCTGACATCGCGCACTAGAGTCGCAAACATGGCTGCCGCAGCGGCTGGGTTGGGTACGCAAGGGACAGGTTGCGTTGCGTGCCTCGTAGACGTATGCGTAACCCGGTGTGTCAGGCTCAGGGGGTTACGTGCGTAGCTACGGGCGTGTCTACGCGCGCGCGTGACCACGCGCGTGTCTACGCAGCCGGTATGCCCAGGCCTTTATCGATGTGTGGGTCTCCAGCTTCCTCATAGGCTATAGAGAAATTCTAAGCTTGCCATATTTTAAAGCATAATAGCAGCAATCAAACTTCCAGACAAAATAATAGCAGCCACCATAAGTTCGTTACCATGAGTTGTTTTATGTGTGTGAGCTGGCGACACGTGTCTGCAGCTTACACATCCCGTTAAGGCAAACCAGTGAGGTTACGGTTTTAGACTATAGTCAAAAATTTAGAGCCTAATTGCAGCAATAAGATCCAAAAAAACTAACCATCACACTCAAATACTGTTGTAACTACGAGCATAAAACTGTGTGCGAGCTGGAGACACGTGTCACTGGCTTGCACATCTGTATTTTCGTAATTACTTAAGCTACGATTATGTTATATACCTCAAAATTCTCAGCCGAATTGGAGCATTAGGCTCCAAATTTATCAAAGCTTTAACTCGAAAAGTTTTTGAGCTACGAGCCGATATCTATGTGTAAGCTGGTGACACGTGTCTCTGGCTGACACATGGTGAATTGCTGTAACTGTATATGTTAGAGTTTCGTTTTAAAGATCAAATAATACGTTATAATTGCAGCACACACGAGGCATAATTTCAAATCTCTGGGCCTCTTAGTTTCAAAATTATAAGCCAAAAACCGTTTTCCCGCCAAAAAATTCAAAATAATGGCTCGGAAGCGCCTAATCGCGCCGTTGCCGTTCCGTGCGCTACACTATTGCAATCGAATTTGAACCTAAGAGCTAGTATTATTTTGGTTCATTTTAATTTACGCTCTCGATCGTTTTAATTTCTGTACTGTTAATTTTAGTCTAGGAGGTAGAAGCCGTCTGATGTAACTGGTTACCTAATTTTAAAGAAAAACAAAGTTTATTTATTTAGGAATATTTATATCGCTATGCTTAGTTATTATACAATTTTTTTACACCAATCTCACTTACATTAAAACTTCGAACATTTGTTTGTCTGTCTGTATGTTTGTTACTCTTGCACGCCGAAATTTGGCATACAAACAGATATAAATATGGCCTGGACTGGAATCGGGATTAACACAATCAAAAAATAAATATAATCCTATAAACAGTTATAAACAAAATCACGCCATCTGTTCGCGCACCAAGGTATTATTATTATAGCCGTGTAAATAAATCAGTGTGTGCGCGCTCTGTTTTATCATTAGCACTAGAGGTGGTTAATATAGCATCTAGCGCCATATTATAGCCCGCTATATTTACATAGCGCACATAGCGCGCTATGTAAGTAGACGCTATGGCGCTATGAATATCGCGCGGCAACAAGTAGCATCGTTGGCCGGACGGGTGCGCGGGCATTCATCGCGTGCGCACTGTTGCTACCGGACGCGTTACGTGCGTTTCTCTCGCAGCACGCTAGGTATGAGTATAATATCGCGCGCGACCTTATATTGTGTTAGTTCGATTAGGACTTTTATGACACAACGAAGTCAATTAGTAAGTATTATGTAAAAGCTATTTAGCTAAGCAAAGTTAGTGAACGCGAGATATGGTAAAACAACCGTATTTCAAACGTCAATAAGGTCAAAATCTCTTGCACCTGTTTTTTTTTTAACTTGAAAACCTTGTCTAGTGATCACAAGTTAGAAAAATGAGTGCAAGCGATTTTCGACCTTATTGACATTTATCAAAATCACGGTTTTTAATGAAAGATCAAAGTTAGTAAACGAGAATACGGCAAAAAATCAACCAAATTTTAAACGTCAATAAGGTCGAAAATCGCTTGCACCTGTTTTTTCTTACTAGAAAACATTGTCTAGTGATCACAAGTTAGAAAAATGAGTGCAAGCGATTTTCGACCTTATTGACATTTATCAAATACATGGTTTTTAATGAAAGATCAAAGTTAGTTAATGAGAATACGCCGGAAAAACCAACCGAATTTCAAATGTCAATAAGGTCGAAAATAGCTTGCACCTGTTTTTCTTAACGATAATTTAAAGACGTGAAATACACCTAATTTTATCGACAAAAACACCCACATGTTGGGGTCTATCCCCACTCCTGTTGGAATGGCCGCCATTTTAAATTTGACTTTTTATTTTAGTATGCCAAATTTCGGCGTGAAAGAGTAACAAACATACAGACAGACAGACAAAATTTGTATAATAACTAAGCATAGCGATATAAACATTCCTAAATAAATAGACTTTGATTTTTTTTAAATTAGGTAACCAGTTATATCAGACGGCTTTACCTCCTAGACTAAAATTCTCAGTACAGAAATTAAAACGATCGAGAGCGTAAATTAAAATGAACCAAAATAATACTAGCTCTTAGGTTCAAATTCGATTGCAATAGTGTAGCGCACGGAACGGCAACGGCGCGATTAGGCGCTTCCGAGCCATTATTTTGAATTTTTTGGCGGGAAAACGGTTTTTGGCTTATAATTTTGAAACTAAGAGGCCCAGAGATTTGAAATTATGCCTCGTGTGTGCTGCAATTATAACGTATTATTTGATCTTTAAAACGAAACTCTAACATATACAGTTACAGCAATTCACCATGTGTCAGCCAGAGACACGTGTCACCAGCTTACACATAGATATCGGCTCGTAGCTCAAAAACTTTTCGAGTTAAAGCTTTGATAAATTTGGAGCCTAATGCTCCAATTCGGCTGAGAATTTTGAGGTATATAACATAATCGTAGCTTAAGTAATTACGAAAATACAGATGTGCAAGCCAGTGACACGTGTCTCCAGCTCGCACACAGTTTTATGCTCGTAGTTACAACAGTATTTGAGTGTGATGGTTAGTTTTTTTGGATCTTATTGCTGCAATTAGGCTCTAAATTTTTGACTATAGTCTAAAACCGTAACCTCACTGGTTTGCCTTAACGGGATGTGTAAGCTGCAGACACGTGTCGCCAGCTCACACACATAAAACAACTCATGGTAACGAACTTATGGTGGCTGCTATTTTTCTGCTATTATGCTTTAAAATATGGCAAGCTTAGAATTTCTCTATAGCCTATGAGGAAGCTGGAGACCCACACATCTTTATCGTACGCTTTTTAAATATAACGTCTGTTAAGCCAAAATTATATAAGCCGTCGTCTGAGCTGCTACAGGTGTGTCGATCTTTTCTAGTACTTCTTCAATTATATAAATTATCTTAATATAAAAATAGCATTGTGATTGTGAATGACTAAAATCTAAAAGTTCAATAACGAACTTATATGGTTCATTTTTAGGGTTCCGTACCCAAAGGGTAAAAACGGGACCCTATTACTAAGACTCCGCTGTCCGTCTGTCTGTCTGTCACCAGGCTGTATCTCATGAACCGTGATAGCTAGACAGTTGAAATTTTCACAGATGATGTATTTCTGTTGCCGCTTTAACAACAAATACTAAAAACAGAATTTAATAAATATTTAAGGGGGGCTCCCCAACAACAAACGTGATTTTTTTGACGTTTTTGCTAGATATTAATAACGACTGTAGGTAGACAGTTGAAATTCTCACAGATGATGTATTTCTATTGCTGCTATAACAACAAATACTAAAAACATAATAAAATGAATATTTAAGGGGGGCTCCCATACAACATAAGTGATTTTTTGCTGTTTTTTTGGTACGGAACCCTTCGTGCGCGAGTCCGACTCGCACTTGGCCGGTTTTTACGTTCATTTTCGATGCTTCATTGATGAAGCCTATTTATGAAGTTTCATCTTTCATCACATATAAAAAAATCGTTCACTGGTCACTATTCACTGCCTTTCATCGAAAATCAATCACTTTTGATGAACAATCTAATTTCGGCTATAAATTAAGCTCCCAAAGAGCTATTATAATATTCCTTTACGAGCGCTCCACATTCGCGGCGTGAACACCCGTGAAAGGCGTGAAGCGCGAATGTGGATGGTTTTCGCGCCCGTTCACGGGCTTCGCGCCTGTTCACGCCTTGTTCCCCGTTCGGTGTCGGTATTTGCGCCCGCTTCAAATGGGATGCTAAAAAACAAAGATAGCAGTGCATAACTCGGCGTCCATTCTCGACGAGCGCGCTAACTAAACTGTGAACGATAGCGAGTGTGGAGGGTCATGCTTTTCACGCCAACTTCGCGGCAAAATTACGTCGTGAATTCACGCCGTGAATCACGCAGGAATCTGGAGCCTGCTTTATATAAAGCAGGGATGTGTTGGTGTGGCGGCGAAGGCGGAGTTTTGAAGACACATTCGCGGATGCGCAGGGACGTATTTTAAGATTCGGTGCCCTGGGCCAATAAGGTATGCCGCCCCTAGGGTTACGTACGAGAAGAAGAGGATGCATGTCTATTACTAAAAAAATGCCGCGCAGCGCAATTTTTCATCATTTTCATTCAAAAACCCTGTAATTTTGTCAATCTTCAGTAAAAAATATTATATTGGCCGCGCAGCGCGATATTTTTTCAGTTCCATCCACTAATCTTGTAATTTTGCCTGAATAATAAGTATTATGAAATCGGCCGCGCAGCGCGATTTTTCTTAGTTCTATCCACTAATCTTGTAATTTTGCCTGACTATAAGTAATAAAACAATCAGCCGCGCAGCGCGATTTTTTGTGAGTTCCATGCACTAATCTTGTAATTTTGCCTGACTATGAGTACTTAATAAAAAAATCTGCCGCGCAGCGCGATTTTTCACAATTCCATCCACTAATCTTGTAATTTTGCCCGACTATAAGTAATAAAAAAACTGCCGCGCAGCGAGATTTTTAGACAGATTTATCTACTAATCTAACTAATCATGTAACATCATGAACGGAAAATGAACATTCTGCACTGCAGTTCGTCAATAAATGATTTGTATTATTAATTATGAAAGGCACCATAAACCTAAGCCCGAGGGGTGGCTGATGCTATCTATTGTAAAAAAAAACAGTAACCCTACTCACAAATATAATAGCCTAGGTACTAATCTTGTAATCTTGGCTGTCTATTGTAAGAAAACGGCCGCGCAACGCGATTTTTTGTTATCATGTAACATCATGAACGGAAAGTGAACATTCTGCGCTGCAGTTCGTCAATAAATGATTGGTATAACTAATTATGAAAGGCGCCCTAAAGCTAAGCCCGAGGGGCGGCTGACGCTATCTATTGTAAAAAAAAAACAGTAACCCTACTCACGAATAAAACTCATCCACTAATAGTAAAAATGAAAAAAAAACGGCGCAGCGCGATTTCTAGTTAGTTTCATCTACTAAATTATTGTCTAATGTAAAAAAAATGTTGTAATAAAAAATGTTGTAATTTAAATTAAAAGTAATTTAAATAGTTGTAAAAAAAATTGTAACCCTTCTCAGGAATAATTTCAAAAGGCGTCCCGAAGCTAGCGAGGGGCGGCTCGCGCCGCCGCCCCTCGCAGCCTGGCGCCCTGGGCCATGGCCCCCTTGGACCCCAGGGTAAATACGTCCCTGCGGATGCGGATCTCATGTTTTTTCAAAGAAAAGCATCAAAATTATAGTAATCAAATAATCTTTAATATTTTATTGAATATTAAAAAAATAGTAATTAAAATTTAAAATTGGCACTTTATATTTAAAAAAAAGTAATCTTGCCGCCTTTTTCGGTTCCAGCCTGTTTTGCAGATGTTCATAAATTTTAAACCCGCGCTACTGCATGAACATCTGTTCACTAGGAACACTAGTGGGTGGCGCCGATAAAAATCTTCTAGTTATTGGTCTATATTTTGATGAACGCTCCTTCGCACTGCCTCCGTATCCACATCCCAGAATAAAGACACGTTTGTCTGACGCCACGTGTTAACACGCCGTCAGATAACATAGGTTTTCATAGTAAATGTATGCACTAGGCACCCACTTATCTTAATGCAGATATTAGACGGGTCATCAAAAGTGCTTCATTTTCGATGAACGAAAGTGAACGACTTTTTGTATTTAGACACTAAATGTAAAATGAATGTAGTATTTCTCATTTCTCACAAAATTTCGAGGCAACAGGTTGTGCGTGATAATTTTGATTAAAGAATTAAAAGTTAATTAAAGAGAAAAAAATGCTTGCATGCACTGCTTGTATGCATGTTGCATGATGCGGGTTGAAAAAGTCTAAAAACGAAAAATAAAGGCATTTTAATATAAACACAAATAAGTTTCTGACGACATACCGTTCACTGCAGTGAATGACACTGTTTACACGCTTCATTTATTGTTCATTTCCGATGCGATGACCGATGCAGGCGCATTGCCGTCTAGTGACTTTCATCGAAAAGGTGCATCGCGATGAAAGATGAATCTACATAATTTTTCAATGCTCCACTGCGATGAAGCATCGAAAATGAACGAAAAATGACCCGTCTAATATCTGCATTACACGTCCATATAAATACGGCCGGCGGCGTGTTAGCACGTGGCGTCACGTCAGACAAATGTGCCCGCACCTTTATACACACACAGACTACTCTGTGGTGAGCGGAGGTGGGGTGGGTGAGCGGGCGGGCTGCCAAGCATAGAGTACATTATTATACTAGAGATAGAGTTATCAGTCAGACCTAATGATCAACGCCATCTAGCGAAATGTGACAAAATGTGTACGATTAATATATATAGGTACCAGTAGGTATCTTCAGTATAATTTTAATTGTAATTTTTTCGAGAGGTAACCGGTCAGTTTCTCCATTTTATGAAGAAAACTTTAAAAATTAATTTAATGTAATGTAAATCAGCTTTCACTATATAAAACAGTGGAAGACACACGATACCGCGATTCAGCACGGGATAGCGACATCTATCGACAGTTTAACAAACGAAAAATGAACGCCATCTAGCAAATCATTCAGAAACTAAAATTTTAGGCCGCGCTCCCTTGTAGTGAGTCAAGTACTAAGTGAAAAGCCCCTGCTGCCAAGGTGCCAAGCCAACTGTCAAAACAGCTGATTTGTGCTGAGTGATAATAATTTTACCTTTTAACATTTTAATTTAACTTGTATACTTTCAAAAAAAGTAATCAAAAACGAAATGGCTGAAATTCAAACACTTATAGAGATGGGTTTCTCTAAGGAGCGGGCGTAAGTACAGTGAATTAATTATTACGTTCGGGTGTGGTAAAAGGTTATGTTTGTTATTTTGTGTACAATATTTCGGTTTCAGTGAAAAAGCCTTGGCAATCACTAATTATAAAGGTGTAGAGCCGGCTATGGAGTGGTTGCTGGCTCACGCAGACGACCCTCAAATGGAGACGGGGCAAACTATTGGAAGTAGCTCCATTGCTCCAACGGCGGCCACTGAAGCGGCAGCTCCCGAGCCAGAATCTACACTGCCTGCAGAATCTACGGAGGAAGAATCCGCAGAGGTGAAGTCTTTCAAATGTGACGAGTGCGGCAAACTGTTAAAAAATCAGGATGAGATGGAATTTCATGCGGCAAAGACAAACCATAGCAGCTTCTCAGAGTCGACAGAGGAGAAAAAACCATTGACTGAGGAGGAGAAAAAAGCTCAGTTGGCGCTTCTTGAGGAGCGGATGAAGCAAAAGCGAAAGGAGAGGGAGGAAAGAGAAAAGGTTAGTTCCATGTTTCCAATTACATTACAAATTTATTTTCACTTTGTTGCTTTAAGTATTTGAGGTTGATATTTATCTCTTAACCCTTCTGAGCCGCACTCCTATAAAGGTTCCTTATAGAACTAGACAGAATTAACCGCGCCCCTAGCAGGAGAAAATAGAAGAAGAAGAAAATATGGAGTTTTTTTCCGATCTTCTCCATATTTTACCTGATTACTTCGCAATTACAATATATTTATTCATTCTGTAAATTGTGTTTTATTTATGGATGTATTTGCCATATTCAAATACTAACAATTGAAGATTATAATATCTTTACTATATTAGTTCGATGCAATCAAAAAATTGTCCAAATTTTCGAAAAAAAAAAATTGATGATATTTCTATAAAATTTCATAGAACATCTCTATTACACCAAAATGAATGAATCACTGTTAAAAAAAAAGAACAAGTACGCTTTTTTATCACTAGGCAATCAATCCTTCTTCATTCAAACATCTCGAAAATGTTTATATAATAACAAAAAACAACAATAAAATTTAGACCACTTGAAACCTGACACCCGTCAAATGTTTTATGTCTTCTTCATTCTTCCAAACCATTTCTAAACTTATCTATCAGTTTCCTTTTTTTAGTTTTTTTAAAGTCAGGTATGTCATGTTTTATTCTATAACTATCCACGAGTTATAATTATTGCAATTATTAATTTATAAAAGCATTTAGTTTCTGAAAATGTTTATTTTTTTATATTGCTGTTCTTACCCCTGGCACTATAGGTGGTTTTTTGGCCATGGCACTTCTCACGTGATTTTTAATATCAATAACATTCTCTGATTACATTACTAGTTCATTATTATTATTATTAATATGTACACTTAGGAATTCACAGGCCTAAAGTGACCCGGTCCTTTAAGGCCTGCGTGGGGATATGGATCCAACACGTAGAGGCCATTTTTAGCGACTTTAATCTAATATGTGTATAGTACACCTGCTGGATCTAATTTCTGACTACATAATTTTGATATACTCAACACAGCACAGGAACTATGGAATTTTACTGGTTAAGGACTAATAGGCTATTAGGTTGAGATTGAGATGGACTAGGATTTGGGCTATGGAAAGAGACTAACGGACAGTACGGACACCTGCCTTATCATAGTCTCCCAGACTGAAAAATTGGCTAGCGGTGACTAGCCAAGGACTAAATGGGCTCTCCAAAAAATAGACACGATGGCAAGAGAGCAACATCGGTGTCCTCGGCTTCAGAGAGGTGTGCACCACTTTCTACCCACTGTACATTATTATTACATAATTTGGTAAATTGAGCCTTGTTAAAGTCAATCAAGGTGTTTAATAACAATGTAATTCAATAAAATATTGTTTGAACCAGGCTGAAGCATTGGAACGTGAACGACTTCGCATCAAGTCCGGCAAAGATATGCAAGACGCACGACAAAGATTACAAGACCAAGAGATGATGAAGCTTGTAGAACAGAGGAGGAGGGAGAAGATTGAGGACCAGCAAGCAAGGGACCGGGTGAGGGCACAAATTGAAGCGGACAAACAAGCCAGAAAGTAAGCCTCTTACGAAATATACTTACATAACATTATGAATGTGAAAGTGACCTGTTATTTATTTGTACATGTCGTGTTTCTGCAACTGATGAAATGAAGTCAATGAACTGAATAGTCAGGTTATCAAATATTACTCTTTATGTTTATGTTTGTAATTGATGAGAAAAATTTAGATCCCTGGAACCAAAATGTTCAATGCGTCTTTTTGCAGGCATGAAATTCAAAATTCCAATGATAGTAAACAGAATAATTATAGTTTGGAAATTCCTATAAAAATAGGAATTGCCATTTTTTGGATTTATATTTGTAGTATAAATAAACTATTTTTTGTGTATCTTTTTAGGGTTTCGTACCCAAAGGGTAAAAACGGGACCCTATTACTAAGACTCCGCTGTCCGTCCGTCTGTCTGTCTGTCACCAGGCTGTATCTCATGAACCGTGATAGCTAGACAGTTGAAATTTTCACAGATGTCTTTCTGTTGCCGCTATAACAACAAATACTAAAAACAGAATAAAATAAATATTAAAGGGGGCTCCCATACAACAAACGTGATGTTTTTGCCGTTTTTTGCTCGATATTAATAACGACTGCAGGTAGACAGTTGAAATTTTCACAGATGATATATTTCTATTGCTGCTATAACAACAAATACTAAAAACAGAATAAAATAAATATTTAAAGGGGGCTCCCATACAACAAACGTGATTTTTTGCCTTTTTTTGGTACGGAACCCTTCGTGCGCGAGTCCAACTCGCACTTGGCCGGTTTTTTTTTTAATTAATTAAGTATAGCCTGCTTAGCATGACCACCGAAACAAGATATGATATAGTCAAGAAGCTTATATTAATCACGTCTAGCTGTCAAAAGACAATGGATTTTGACAGTTGAGAGTCGATAAAACACTACTTATATCACGCGATATATATTATATGGTGTTTTGTCGATCATGCTAGGGGGCTGGAATTAATTAAAAATGTTTAACACTTAGTTCATAATAGAGTACCTATTCAAAACGGTAGAACTCATCAGCATGTGTGGGTCTCCAGCTTCCTCATAGGCTATAGAGAAATTCTAAGCTTGCCATATTTTAAAGCATAATAGCAGCAATCAAACTTCCAGACAAAATAATAGCAGCCACCATAAGTTCGTTACCATGAGTTGTTTTATGTGTGTGAGCTGGCGACACGTGTCTGCAGCTTACACATCCCGTTAAGGCAAACCTCGGATATCGGCTCGTAGCTCAAAAACTTTTCGAGTTAAAGCTTTGATAAATTTGGAGCCTAATGCTCCAATTTGGCTGAGAATTTTGAGTTATATAACATAATTGTAGCTTAAATAATTACGAAAATACAGATGTGCAAGCCAGTGACACGTGTCTCCAGCTCGCACACAGTTTTATGCTCGTAGTTACAACAGTATTTGAGTGTGATGGTTAGTTTTTTTGGATCTTATTGCTGCAATTAGGCTCTAAATTTTTGACTATAGTCTAAAACCGTAACCTCACTGGTTTGCCTTAACGGGATGTGTAAGCTGCAGACACGTGTCGCCAGCTCACACACATAAAACAACGGGTGTCCCTTGACTCGCCTAAAGTCATTGGTCCTAATTTCATTTGGCCGAATTTCTTTGGCCTAAACTCCTTACGTACAATTATTGTTTGGCCTAATAGATTTTTTCGCATCTTTGTCGTTTCGCCTAAACGTTAAATTCCCTAATTATCAAAACGACTAATGTTAATTGTCCTAAAATTTATTAGCATACATATCTTTTGACACAGTAATGACTACGCCGAAGTATTGTTAACCCTAATATTGTCTTGCATACATAATTTTTGGCATAACAATATTGTATTGCATTCAAGTTGGTGACAGAAACAAATCGTCAAAAAACGGGCCTGAGGCCCCCGCTATAAAGAAAAACTTTTAATGCGAACAACATTACGTTAGGTTAGGTTAGGGTTTTGACCACTTTTATAATGCTTGCATGCATGCATGCTGCATGCTTGCATGATTTTATGCATGCATGCTTTTTTTGCATGCGTGTTCATTTGCTCGCTTGCATGCCTGTATGCTTGCTTGCATGTTTGCTTGCAAAATGCTTGCCGGGGGGTGCAGGGGGGCTCGCCCCCCTGCTCGGGGGGGTCGGGGGGCCTGAGGCCCCCCGCTATAAAGAAAAACTCTTAATACGAAGACCATTAGGTTAGGTTAGGTTAGTGTTTTGACCACTTGCAGCGGAGCGAGCGAAGCGAGCGGAGCTCCCTAATGCTTGCATGCATGCTGCACGCTTGCTTGCATGCTGCTTGCTTGCTTGCATGCTGCTTGCTTGCTTGCATGCTGCTTGCATGCTGCATGCTTGCTTGCATGCTGCATGCTTGCTTGCATGCAGCATGCTTGCTTGCTTGCATGCTGCATGCTTGCTTGCATGCTGCATGCTTGCTTAAATGCTGCATGCTTGCTTGTATGCTGCATGCTTGCTTGCATGCTTCATGCTTGCTTGCATGCTGCGTGCTTGTTTGCATGCATGCATTCCTTGCTTTTGATTGCATGCATGCATATCTGCTCTTGCTTGCATGCAAGTATGCATGGCCTTGTTTGCATGCATGCATGCGTGCCATGCAAGCATGCTATTTGATCTTGATTGTACTTATGTTGTCATGTTTGCTTGTGTGCATACTTGCTTGCTTGCTTGTATGCTTGCATTCTTGAGTGTGATAGGCAATTAAAAAGACAACGACAGGTTTATCTGCTCATTCTTTATTTTTAATTACTTACCAAAAACATAATTTTTCGTAATTTAAATCATGTGCAATTGTTGTTAATTGTTGGTAAAATTGTTCAAAAGTGTTTAGTGAAATTGAGTAATTTTCAATTTACAAGTAGTAAACAATACCGATTAAAAACGATTATTCCTATAATGATTAAGGGAAGTAAACATTCGGCAAAAAAAATATTAGGCGTTACACAATTGTGCGAATCGTTATTTAGTACTTTTAAACATTAGGGATTATGAATAGTTATGCTAAATGATGAATTTAGGAAGTAAACATGCGGCGAAAAAATTTTAGGCGAAGTGAAAATAGGCCAAACAAATTTAGGTCAAATGAAAATTGTGCAAAAAGTTTTTAGGCCAATAAGTAGTGTGCCAAAGACAGTTAGGACAAAAAAAATTAGGCATTCCAATATATACCCTAAAACAACTCATGGTAACGAACTTATGGTGGCTGCTATTATTTTGTCTGGAAGTTTGATTGCTGCTATTATGCTTTAAAATATGGCAAGCTTAGAATTTCTCTATAGCCTATGAGGAAGCTGGAGACCCACACATCTCATCAGCTAGCGTTATTTTTACAAAACTGTATGACTGCACAACTGGTCACATAAACCAATTTAAAAATTTAATTTTTACTAAGGAATTTTTATTCCCTCTCATTTCTTGAGAAAAGCACTATACAAGCCTTGTACTGGAAAATATTTGCATTGCCTCGAATGATTGAAGCCCTCATCAATGAGGATCCGTTACGATTTTATTTTGTGGCTAATTATAAAGCTAATCCTACCACATGATTAACTGTGGAAATATTTTACGATATCTCTTAAAGCTGAGAAGAAATAAGAGCTAAAACCCTGGTTTTTTGGGGGTCCTTATGATGTCATCGCGACGAACGCGAACCTTATGATGTACGTGATAAAGCACATACCTATTGCATTGAGCTTGGCACGGATTTCAAAAATTCTTTCACTAGGTTTCATATGTGTTTATATTATATCAATAAAAATTAAAACTATAGGATTCAAACCTGTTGCTGATCCTCATTCAAACCATCCTCGACAATGCAAATGCTAACTTCCCGTTCTGTATTTGTTATTTTTTTTACACGACTGCCCAAAGCAAAAAGAGTGTATATGTGTTCAGGGTTCATGTATGTTTGTGGGTATGTGAGTTTCTTTATTCCACCATAACTACTAAATGCCTGAACTGATTTGGATAAATGGGGTATCGTTAGAATCCTTACAGCATCCCGAGTGACACTGGCTATATTAAAAAAAAATCAATATGGCAACTGTACGACGCCATTTTCAAATGTGAAAAAAAATTTTTTTTTTTTCTTTTATCACAATATGGGCATCAAATGAAAAGCCTTGATGAGCATATTCCAAAACTATATAATAGTCACTAAAATGTGTGAAATAAAAATAAATAAATTAAAAAAAATTAAAAACACGACTGCTCTGCCAAAAATGAACTAAAAAGTTAAACAACAAGTGTCATTGCAGTCGGGGGACCTCTTTGATCAAAAATTGTTCCATAATAAGGTCCCCCGACTGCAATGACACTTGTTGTTTAACTTTTTAGTTCATTTTTGGTAGGGCAGTCGTGTTTTTAATTTTTTTTTATTTTTTTTTACTGTATAGGTTAGCAGCGTCCGGGCAGGCGGGTGCGCCCCCGGCCTTGGCCGCGCCTGCGCCCCCCGCGCCCGCGCCCCCTTCCTCCGCCGCCGCCAAGGCCAGCTACGAGCAGGCGCGCATACAACTACGGCTGCCCGATGGCAAGGCGCTGGCGCACACCTTCGGCGCCAAGGAACAACTTGCCGCCGTCAGGTAGAGTATAAGGCCGTCCGCTGCTTTAAGCGGGATCCCGCCGCGGGTACACGGCGCGGGAATATAGATTGCTGGTTTTTGGCGGACAGATGCTTGCGCAGTGCATGAGTAAGCTCTAATCTATGTCGCCCCGCGCGCGTGTCCCGCTCAAGGCAGCGGAGGGCCTAACCCGGTCGAGTTAACTCGGCACCTGAAGCGCGATGGACCCCTTTCATTTTCTCCTTGCCTCACGCCACTGTCGGCATACCAGTAGCGTTAGTACATTCTTTAGCGATAATTTATCGATAATCTATCGAAAACTTTCAAAAAATTGACGACCGTGGTGTGAGGAAAGGAGAAAACGAGAGGGGTCTATCGCGCTTCAAGTGCCGAGTTAACTCGACCGGGTTGTACCTTCGATGCATTTCACGGCCTTCTGTAATAATTACGGAATAAACCGTGAAACGGTTATCCCGGATATTTTCTCGATATCACCCAGTGGACATTACGCCGTAATTGTCCCCCACTGGGGGATATCGGGAAAAAGAGAGAAAGAAAAAGAGTAAGAGGTTTAAATAGTTATAATATTTCTCTGCCATACATATCTTAAAATATCTTTGCTGTTTAAAAGCTTATATTCCGTAATTTTAAATTTTATTGTATTTCAGATTGTACCTACAGCTGAATGCTCAAGAGTTTGCTCAACAGGAAAATTTCAAGCTGATGACCACATTCCCCAAGAAAATATTTACTACTGAAGATTATGAAAAGCCATTGGAACTGTTAGGTAATATATTTCGTATTGAACGCAAATAGATTTGCGTGCCGGACTACAGCTGCGCCACAAAAAAAAGTTGGAAATCTGACTTTTTGAGTATGCCATGTGAAGTCGATAGTTTATTGGAATTTGTCGGTCCTGCTTTTAGGAGATACGTGTAGCGCAGCTGTAGAGACGTCTACAGCTGCGCCACACAGATCTCGAAAACAAAAGGCTGTAGCGAAAATCGGATTACTCGTGTGTCAGAATTTGTCGCACAAAAAACAGAATTTGTCGGTCTTGCGTTTAGACGATATGTGAGTTTACGGTACTTTCTGCCTGGATATCGAGAACAGAGGAGTGTCGTAGCAAAAATCTGATTACTTTTATGTATAGTCGGTCGGTAGTTTGTCGCAGAAAAAAAAAATAGTCGGTCTTGCGTTTAAGGATATATGACACGTATCACCTAAACTCAACTTAACTTTTATTTCACATTTATTTTAATTCTTAATGCACAATTGTACAATGGCGGACTTAATGCCTTAGGCATTTTCTACCAGTCAACCTTAGGTTGATGTGGAGACTGTCTGTAGGGTGCACATACACAACCAGGGTGAATAAAAATACTCAACGATTAATTACTATAAATAAAACATATTATAACATACATACTGACATAAATATAAATACACAGTTAATTTTTAAGTATATCTAAAAATTCAATGAGTGTATCTCTTCACTATTATAATCGATTCAGGTTTACAAAAATAATACATGATACATCCTATCGTTAGAATGTGTCGTACTTATAATTAATTAAACCGTGTTTATCGAAAATCAGATGACTTTTATGAAAAAAATCTCGCTTTATAAAAAACTGTTTCCGAGCTTCTTAAGACAGAAACATCTCAAGTTAGTTAAGTTATATCTAAAGTTACTCTTAAAATGTTTCTGTTTTTGTAGTGTTATTTTTTGTAATTGTTTATCATTAAAAAAACAATTACAAAAAAACCACTACAAAATCAGTGTGGTATTTTTTGTAATTGTTTTTTAAATGATAAAAAACAATTACAAAAAATAACACTACACGATAATTTTGGATTATTGTCTTCTCTTACCTAGTTTATAAGTTCTTGTAATGACTAATCTGAGTTTTCCTGTCCACAAACATAAAAGTATATAATTCCTTGAAAATAAATATCAACTAACTTAAAAATTATGGTTTGGGTTAAATGTAATACTTTAATTATCATTTTGGTAATAGAAAGAAATATGTTGTTTACATATTTGTTCGTATTTTAACGGTTGTCGAGAGAGATGTCGATGTCCCCTTTATTTGTATGAAATTGATGAAATTTCCACTGGACAACCAATAACATAAGTGTGTTTTCTTGAAATAAAAAATAAAGAAAATAGTTTAGCTTATAAATACTTAAACTTAAGATTTAAAGTATCATTTTGGTAACAGAAATAAATATATTGTTTACATATTTGTTCGTATTATATAGGTTGTCCAGTGTATATTTCTTTATGTTTGTGGACAGGACAACTCATAGGACAATTAAAAGTTGATTGACCCATCAACAATAAATAAATAAATATATTTCAGGTCTCGTCCCGTCAGCCGTGATCATTGTCTCAAAGGGCCTATAACGCAGTCGGCTATGGCAAGAAGCTGTCATTGGATAGTTAATTATTCGTATTTTATGGTATGGTATGAAGAATTAAATTTATGTATTGTACAATTAAATTAAAATTTGTGTATGTACTTCTATTTTGTGTTATTTGGGTGACAATCCTGTACCTTCAGTGAAAAGAGGTATAACTCTAAAAACATGATTTTTGGGAAATTGACTTTAAAGTTTAAAAAAATCCTACTCTTTATCTGAGATAGATAAAATAAAATTAGTGCTTGTCAACTGTAGATAGTTATGCTAGCTTTGTTTTCTTGTATAATTTACAGAGAAAAGTCTTACAGATTTTTCAGTATTCAAGAAAATGTTTAGTTATATCACTTGGCACATTTATTTATTTTGTGTATATTGATATAATAATACTTCTATCATTTTACACCAGGCACATCTGCTTTTGTGTAAAATGATACCTTACCTTAACTTTTTGTGTCAACTTTTTTAATTTTAGGTTTTTTTTCAAGTTGTCGAAGAAACATTGTTAAACAATCTCTAAATATGAGTAATTAGAGTTTTGTTCTGTTGAATCGTTAAAAAAAATCTAATTATATCAATTTACACAATTATTTTGAAAAAAGCCGATGTGTTAATTGTTTCAACTCTTATCACTAACGATATAACTACTATATTTACTATGTGAATAGTGATATAATTCGTGAAAAATAAATAAAATATTAAATAGACACCAGCAAATTAGACTAATCATCTTCATATCAGCCGCACGACACCCACCGCTGAGTATAAGCTTCCCTCAAGGATCTAGCGGCTTGCCGCGACCTTCACCAGATCGTTGGTCAACCTTGTCAGGAACCTATACCAATGGAGCGTCGTCTGGTGCGCGGTCGCCGTTCCAGAACCTTTCAATCCCAACAGCCATCGGTTCTTCTCGCTATGTGTCCCGCCCACTGCCACTTCAGCTGAGCAATTCTTCAAGCGATGTCGGTTACATTAGTTCTCTTACGTATGTACTCAAGTTTTGGTTCGATTACGTAGAGGAAGGCCGAGCATGGTTCTAAGAAATTCATAGTTTCTCTGTTTCACGTTTCACTGCCGTAAGTCATCACTGGCATCACACATTGGTCATAGACATTAGTCTTGAGACATTAAGGTAAGTTAGTTAGACGGAAAGAGTTTTTCAAAACTTCCCAAATGCTGCCTATCCAAGTTGGATTCGACAAAAGATCTCTTTCTTGAAGTTCGACTTACCTAACTGGACTGCCTGTTCTTCCTAGTTATACGTAATGAACTACAACTTCGAGTGTAGTATTCCCAACATGAACTAGAGCTTGTTTGTACAACACGGGCAATCGACTTAATTTTCGTCTTATCCATGTTCATTCTAAGACCTAATCTTTGGGAAGCACTACGAAGATCTACGAGCATTGTGCTGCCGTGGAATAGCTATAATGCCGTTATCTACCTAAACCCAATTTTGCGTTATGAGCAAAAAACGCGGTAAAAGTTTGAACTTATGTAACTTCTCGATGACAACACCAATTTGAGACCTAAAAGTACCAATAAATACATGAAGTAAAATTCTTTTTAATTGTTCTTCTGTCATATTGTAAATATTATTTAATTATATGAATAAAAGCTTTTTTCGTTTAGTTCGTCATCGATGTTTCTAATTTCTCATGAGTAATTTACTAAAATGCCGCTAAATATACCTTAACGGCATTTTAGTGTTTCTATTTAAAATAAAAATATTGTCTTTTAAAACACTTAAAAAAGGCTCATCATATATGTTTAGCTAAAACGTCGTTATAGTAGTCTAGCTCTTTCAGTTTACGGCATTATTGCTTAACAAACGTAAAATCCTATAGTAAAAAAATAATAACAATAATACAGTTAAAGTACTTTAACCGCTCTACAGTCTGCAAAAGACCGTATAACGGCAATCTAGTAAAGTAATCATAGGGAAAAATTATAACAAAAATATAAATTAATGAACTTTAGCGGCTATATTAACTCGCAATGTTGCTTAACGGCATTTATGCTTATCACAAACGAGACAGAAGGTATATAACGGTATTTTTGTTTTAGTTATTTCCGAAACTATACATAATATCGAAAAACCGAGTATACAGGTCGATAGGGATTTCTTTTCTTATTAATGTACCATCCAAAGTCGAAAATCACCCAGATGTCAGTTAACGGCATTTTTGTTATACCACGGCAGTGTGTTAGTATTCAGTTTAATTCAAACTAGATACTTTTAATACTCTTTTTTCGTTTGTCACGCCAAATTGCTGATCGTAGGAACCAGACTCTACCACCAAAAAAATAATACAGAAAGATCAATACACAATGCGTAGTAAATATACTTTTTGAAATCACTCGATAAATACCTAAGTACGCTATCGCGTTCATACCTCGTATAATCACAGGTTTGAGTAGAACTAAAAGTCAACTTTTAAGAAAATATCATCATTGTATTTATTTTATTGTATTGCTCTTCCATTCTCTGATTAGAGCTCGTTTATGTGGATCCAGTTTCAAGATTGGGTGATAAATACTTTCTACTTGCCCTGAGCTACAATTTCGCCCAAAAATAAATAATTCAATGGATTCAAATTAGAGCTTGACGACAATGGCCACTCATTCGTACCGATAGAGCCTGGTAAATTTTTAAGTACGTAAGTAGTCATTGTCATTACCTGAAGGCGCAGAGTACTGATGGAAAATACAGTTTTTGTTGTCAAAACAAGCAGGTTTCTGAAATGGTTTTGGTACTATAGACACACATCCACACTCTGCGGCAGGTGGTGTAGAACACCGAATAGTAAAAACTGCCACTTTGCTTGGCTTTGCTGGTCCAATCAAAGCTTTTCTCATTAGAAAGCTTTTAATTCGATCGAGACCTGGGCGGTGCTGCAGTCTCTCTCTCCAGAGGTGCCAAATGGACTAGATGTATATCGAGGTGCCGAGGTATAAGACTTAAACAAAAATGCCACCATATCGGACTGATTACAGAACCAGAGCACAAATCTCATCTAACTTTAGCATTCGGGAAGTTTTTTGAACATCTTTGCGTTGAACTTGCCTCAGTCTTAGGACGACCGACGTCTTTGGCCAGTGTGTGTAGTCAGTGAGAGTCATGACTTATGGCAATGAAACGTGCGAATTTGCGTGATCGAATCAGCAATGAGGAGATCCTTAGGGAAACTATCGCTCAAAGGATAGCTCAGCTGTAGTGGCAGTGGGTGGGAAACATTGTGAGAAGAACCGATGGCCATTGAAATGGAAAGGTTCTAGAATAGTTACCACGCACCGGGATGACGCTTCTTTCACTTCCGACTAACGTTTTGTTGAAAGTCGTGGGAAGCTGCTGTGTGCGGGCAGTGCAGCGCATGACCTATTGTTGTGGAGATCCTTGAGGAGGCCTAAACCCAGCAGTGGGTGTCATGAAGTTGTGTACCATTGATATTAGCAGCACGACACCCACTGCCGATGAAGAAGATGTTTACTACTGAAATCGAATACTAATTAATTTCTTGTATAAATACAACATACAACAGTGTGAATAGTTAGTGTATATTGATACAATTCATTTTATGCATCGAAGCAATCTCACCCTTATTTCAAGCAATATAGGTCAGATATTGTCCAATCAATAACAATATAGATAATTATAAATTAAATGGCACAATCCATTATGCTTTGTGTAAAGTGATACAATTTACGTTTCACTTCATATTGTTCGTGTCGCGAACTCTCGAGTGGCGTAGTCGTAACCAACGTCGGTGTAACACTGAGGCAAACAACACAATGTCGTGTCCATGCAGGCGCGGGGGAAGGGTACGAGAGAGAGGAGGGAGATTAAGAGGTTGCGGGGGGATTTTTAGGCAGTTATATCAATTTACACAAATAATAATCAAACGTTTTACTTTTTGTATTCTTGTATTTTTTGATATAAGTCAATTATATCATTTAACACCTTTCCCAAGTTTATGTGATTATTGATATAATTGAAATTATATCGATAAACACGAAGTAAAAATCATTATTTTTGAATTTGCAGTGCTATAAGTCGAGTTGGATCAATGTGCACAAACTAGCATACTCTGAAATTATATGTGTGTAATGATATAATTCTAGATAAATCACTACGCACAATTCAAGTCATTTGTTATTGAATTGTGTATAAAGTATTAAATCGAGTTATATTTATTGACACTATTTTTTTAAAAGAATAGCCTCGGTACACTTTGTTTTAAGTAGAGATATATTAATTTACACAAATTTTTCCTAAAAAAAACATAAAAAGTAAGCACTTATATCACTATGCACAAAACTTATTTCTGTTAATATAACTCCTATAAATATGCCAATTAGACACAAAAAAAGCTAATTTTTCAATGATTTGAATAGTGAAATAAAATCAAAATCGATACAACTCGAGTTAGATCACTTTTCACTGAAGGTACAATTCGACGTAAGAAAGACAAAATTTGGCCTGTATTTTTTAGCCAGTAACACCTTATTAGGCCCTAAGGTGTTACTGGCTAGAAAATATAGTTACATCTTAGGCCCTAAGGTGTTACTGGCTAGAAAATACAGTTACATCTTAGGCCCTAAGCACAGAACAGAATACATACCCTAAGGTGATACTGGCTAGAAAATACAGCAAATTCTTAGGGCCTAAGGTGTTACTGGCTAGAAAATACAGTAATGTTACGTGTACACTACCGTGATATGGCAATAATTATGGCCATCATTTTCCTTATTCCTATAAATAAATAAATAATAAATAAATATTTGACAACATCACATACATTGCTCTAATCCCAAAGTAAGTAGCTATAGCACTTGTGTTATGGAAATCAGAAACAACGGTGGTATGACACACACCCAGACCTGAGACAATATTGAAAAGTTCATTTTCTACATTGACCCAGCCGGGGATCGAACCCGGGACCTCAAGAGATGGTGACGCCTTGAAGACCGGCGTGCGAACCACTCGACCATGGAGGTCGTCATACGTACATACATATTCCTATACGCATAAGGTTCATCAATGGTCATGATTGTTGGCATATCACGGTAGTGTGGCCCTAGCATAAAATCTTAGGCCTTAAGGTGTTACTGGCGAGAAAATACACAGCAACATCTTAGGCCGTTAGGTGTTACTGACTAGAAAATACTCTTTCAATAAATTAAAAACAGCAACTTAAGTCCCATAGTTTATTTCTCTCTCACTGAGTTAAGTACATTGTAAAAACTACCAATAATTTGTATAATTAATAACAGGCACTGTAAAGGCCGGCAGCTTTAAATGGTCAATATATAAAAAGAAGCAATCTGACAGTTTCATGAATACCATTGGTACGCCAAGGTCATTGTCGCACTGTTCGGTATTGTAATGTAAGTACAGTCAGCAGCACGTCAGGTTATACAAAACTGTCAAAAATCTGACATTTATTTTGAACATTAATATCTTCTCATTCAAGATTACTCTGACGTGGAAGCCCACCGTGCATAAATAAGTTGACTGTACAGTGCTATTAATTTAACAATGTACAACAGAAGTGATCAACTTCAGAGTGCTTGCAGTACCAAACGACGTATTTTGATTTATAAAATTTTCTCTTTGCCATGGATTCTTGAGTGAAATTGATCTGCTGATTGTCTATTGTCAATTTAACCGCATTCTACTATCATGGGCGTACCCACCGTGGGGCAAGGTGGGACGTCTGTCCCACCCTTTTTTTTACATGCAGGGTGGACCCTGACATGTAAAAAAAAACATTCAAAATAACAGCGCGAAACAATGCAGTATTGATGAATGATCTTTAATTAATATACTTATGTCTCTAATCTAGCTAAAGCAACGTTTTTCAGAGTTGCTTGCTCGCTGCTTACATTGCACCCTCACATGCTTCAAATGTATCAAGACTTAAAAAAAAATTATGTGCTAATAATTTCTATTTTACATTTCATCATTATAGGCCTCTAAACGGCTATAACATATAGCCTAGTTTCTTAAATTAATTATAAGTACTATAATTCTTCACTTATTCCAGTCGTGAAATTTTGTTTAACAATGCAAAAACGCAGTTTAATGCCTACCTATTTTATTTTATTACTAGCGACCCGCCCTCGCTTCGCTTCGGTGTAGTGTGGAGTTTGACACCATGTATTATGCATATAAACCTTCCTCTTGAATCACTGTATTTATTTAAAAAACCGCATCATAATCCGTGGCTTTAAAGATCTAAGCATACATAGGGACAGACAGCGGGAAGCGACTTTTTTATACTATGTAGCGATTATGCAAGCTACTTGTCATGTGAAAAATGCAAACATTAAAACACATGCCGTTATGTCTTTGTAAAGTAAAATTTATCTACTGCATATAAATTAAGTACTTAGTAAGTACACAGTTTATTTAAGTTCATTCATTATGCCTCTTTTATGATTAAAATTAAATAATTATTAAGGAAAAGTATAATATAAAAAGGTAATTTCTTTATATCTAATTACGAACAGTGAGCTATTAGGTATTTAATTTTACTTTTAGGTATCTTAAATAAACGGAGAACGAAGTGGCATTTTAAATTCGCTATCCACACCACCAACACTCGACTTAAATGGGTGAATCAACTTTTTGTTTTGTGGCATTTCTTAAAATATCAATGTGAACCATTTTCATATGAATCTAATCTGTAGTTGCAAATATTATCAGCTAATTATCTTATAAGAAAAGTTAAAAGATAAGAAAATTTTAACGTGATTTTAAAGAAAAACATAAGTGACCCAGGAGACAACTCCTATTTTTTCAAGTGTCCCCTGGGTCACCCATGTCTTTCTTTAAACAATTGATTATTTTTGTACAAAACTAAGTATGTTTTATTGGCTATGAATCTAAATATCGTCAAATAGAGATTTTTTTTACAAAAGAGTAATCAAGTTTTGTTTTAATTTATGAAAATTTACACATGGCTCGATTTTTTCCTTACATTAAAAAGTTGATTCACCAAATAAAGAACTAAGCTAATTTACATATAAAACGCATAAGTAAGATATTACATAGTATTAAATATTATTATATTTTAAGGTACACGCAGCTAATTATTATGTAGACAAAGCAGCATTGCATAGGAGGCTTTATCCAAAACTGCCCTTTAATTGATTTAAATTAAAACCTTTGTGTTAATCCAAGAAACCCTAGTCACAGAATTAATAATAGTACTGGGGGCTTACCATCAGCAAATAAGAAGCCGTTCAGTTCAAAAGCAGGCCTTACGGACAGGACAGGACTGCTTAAGGCCTGCTTTTGAACTAACCTTTGAGGTCATAATACGAAAAAGTAAGGCAGTTCAATATAAGTCCTGCTATAAGAGCTCATAGTAAGGCCCCTGTGCCCTAGTTTAAGAAAACATGAGCATCAAAAACTAAGGCAAATATTAGTAAATATTAGTTAATAACTATTTACAAAAGTGGCACATGCTTTCTTATGTTATGTGTTTTAAAACGGAAAAGCATAAATCACCAAAAATAAACTAAAGCAACCAGGCTAACATGACATTTGTTTAGAACTGAAAATAGTATTTTGTGCCTTTCTAATTTATAAATTACTAGTTTCTGCCCGCGACTTCGTCTGCTTGGATATTTGAGAAAATCCATAGGGAATCTTTAACCAGGATAAATAGTATTCTATGTTTTAATTTCATCAAAATCAGATCAGCCGTTTTCAAGTGATTAGGCGGATCCCCTTCCCACCAAGCGCGCTACCCCGCCTTTTTCTCTCATACAATTTCATCCCCTATTTTAACCCCTTCAACCCCTTATTTCACGATAAAAGGTAGCTTATGTCACTTCTCAAGCTCTACTCTATCTACAGGTACAGAATTCATCAAAATCGGTTCAGTAGTTTAGGTGCGAAAGCGTAACAGACAGACAGAGTTACTTTCGCATTTATAATATTACATAATAAAATTAACAAAGTATGGATTATTAATACAGAAAGAAGATGGCCCAATTGACCAGTTGTTGACCTGATTCTCCCTAGATCACTCTAGAAAACATTGTTTCTACGAGCAGCAGTGAGAAAAAGTAAAAAAACTGTTTTAGCCAATTTATCCTTATTGCTTGCTCATCTCACAATTACAAGGTGAACCATTGCAGCCAAGAAATTAGTTTATAGAGTTCTACATAAATAGTTTTAGGCGGCATTTTGGTATGTGGATACAATATTCCACTAAAATGGTCACAGTTAGTTATAATAGGCACATGGTTCACCATTTTGCTATATTTAATACCATCACAATTTGTTAAATTCAGCTGTTTGTCAAAACAGATTCTTATTTCAACTAAATAAGTCCTACCTTCTTCCACCCGGCATTGGATAGAAGGGTTAACATTCAATTTACCTTTTACAGCATTGTAAATGTCAACAAGTTTATATTCTCTCTCATCGTCTGGGACAATTCCAGCAGGTGCAAGAATGCCCGACATGTCATATTGCTGGAAGAAAGCTAAACCCTTGGAGAAATACTTGAGCTCTGAATCAAGCGGCTCCAATACTGCAGCGCACGTGCCATGTTTGCTCCATTCGTGGGCCCAAAAAGAGTATACTCCGGTTCCTGAAAGTTAAATAAAATAAATAAATGCTTGGACAATTTCACACAGCGCAATCTAGATGGCGTTGACCCATGTTACAAGCTTTGCTTAGTTTGCAATTAGTTTGGGACTAGCCCAACAGTAACATGGGTGCTAGACAACTCGTATACTACCATACTTTTTAAATATATACTTATTATACATAGTAACACTTGGACCCGTCACAAAAATTAAATTCATCATTTCAATTTCTGTCCGGCGGCGGGGAATCGAACCCGGGATCCCTCTTGTGTGGTTGTTGACCACTGCCCTCTTCAAGTCACGTCGTCAAGTTATTGAGTAATGATTCACCAATATTGAAGATATAACATCTAAATATACAATTATTTTCACTTTCATTAGTTTTAATAATATAATTAATTATATAATAATCCATTTTAATATAAATATTTAATTATTTATTGGCAATTAATGTTTAATTTAGTTAACATTAATTGCCTAGGCTCTGATACCATTAGCAAAACTGTTTACCATGCAGTTCATGTTCATGGGTTGCAAAAGTAATGAGGTGACAGTTATCAAATAAATGAGCAAACAATCATAATATTACTTTATTGACGCAAGAGAAGATAAGAGATTAGTAGAGACAGTGTCGGAGCTAGGGTCATATGCGCCCCTGGCAAGATTTGA
The DNA here is from genome assembly GCA_928269145.1 of Agriphila tristella. Lineage (NCBI taxonomy): Eukaryota > Metazoa > Arthropoda > Insecta > Lepidoptera > Crambidae > Agriphila > Agriphila tristella. The sequence continues at coordinate 4,591,697 of OV743439.1, read as the reverse complement.
ATTTTGCGCCCCAAAACTTATTTAGCTTTGTCCACACTTGTATCATTTTGGCGCATTTTAGATCACCGTATCTTTGTCATACATCGTCTCTTTGATACAGTATTGCTCCAACGTACCACCAACCAAACTAGCGATGTATGCTAAAGATACGGTGATCTGATACGCCAAAATGATACAAGTGTGGATCCAGCTTTACTAGAATAATAAGCGGCCCTGGTAAGATTTGAATTTTGCATCCCAGGACTTTTTTCTAGGATCATGAGCACCCCTGGCAAGATTTGAATTTTGCTTCCCAAGGCTTATATCTGGGATCATGAGCGAGCGCCCCTTGCAAGGTTTGAATTTTGCGCCTCAAGACATATTTCTAGAAAAATGAGCGCCCTTGGCAAAATTTGAATTTTGCGTCCCAACTCAAGACTTAAGTATTGGCTTATTTTCTAACTATGGGTCAAAAAGTTGCGCCCCTGGCATCTGCTCCCCTTGCCAGCCTCTAGCTACGACGCTGAGCGACAGTTGAGCAAACAATCATAGTGATGGGCCGAGACCGCTATTTTTGGTATTCGAGTATTTTGGTATTCGTTAAAAAAAAATTCGAATTAGTATTCGAGTCCAGGTACTTGCATTGGGTATTCGAGTACTGAGACTAGTATTCGAATACTCAATTTGACTCGAATGCTGTTTTGACACTAGTGAAACGTGCATTCACATTTTTTTCACATAACAGTTCAAAAAGTAAGGATTACTACACAAAATTACACTGGTTTTATGTATTAATTCCTAAAATAAACAATTAAATTTAGCGTTAAAACTGATTGTCTACTCGCTTTGGTATTCGCATAATTTTAATACTCGAATTCTCTATTCGAGTACTTATGTATCCGAATACTGTATTTTCGGTACTCGAGTATGCGAGTACCAAGAAGGTATTCGAATTAGTATTCGAATCGGCCTTGTCTCGGCCCATCACTAAACAATCATAATATTACTTTATTGACCAAAGAGAAGATAAATAAAAGAGATGAGATTGGATAATCGGATGTATATTTAGGTACCTGAAGTTAATTTTTGGCTAACAGATAATGAAAGCAGCTTCTTGAAATTTTTAAAATTATTAAAATACATTTATTTCTTGAGGTTTAAAGGTACGTTTTGACACATGTTACAACATAAATAGGTTGTGTTTGCTTCGTCAAAAATAATTGAAAATAAAAGCAGGGTAAAGCAACCATTATATTATAACGTTGTAACAATGCAACTGTAATTTGTCTAATAGGGTTTTTTAATGGCTTATAAACTTATAATATTTAAATGATCACTATACTAACCTAACCCAGAATTAGTTCATCAAATCTGGGGCGGTTCAGAATTTGGTGAGTATTTACTAATTTTGAAGAACAAAATATTTTTTTTGGTATGCTAAAATATTAATTCCATTTTTTTATTACATCTCAAGAGTACACACAAAAATTTGTTAATCCTGAAACCCCTAGAATTTTTTAAATCCTTGGATTTTTTTAATAAATATTTGCTTTCCATAATACCTGACATCTGAAATTTGCATCCAAATATCTGACCTCTAGACATGAGATGAAAAATAATAATGGGCATAAAAATCATTCTTCACATTTTTATTTAAAGGGCTGACTTTTCAATCGCAACGGGGCGGGCCGAGCCGCAGCGCAGCGCAAAATGCTCCTATAGTTCGTTGCTCCTATAGCACATTGTGACGGGCCGGGCCGCATCGCATTGACGGATTTTGAGTACAGTGGCCAGCTTAGGGTAATTTACCCATTTAGGGTAAAAATTATCTGGCAGGGTAATTATTAGGGTATAGATTTTATTACGGTATCTCTTGGTAATCTTGTGTAACTCTTACAAAAACAATGTAAAATAATTTTTTTTTCAAACCTATACGTGCGGTGCGGGGTGTCTATAGTAGCCTAGGAAGTAGTGGCAAAAGGTCAAAATTTTTCATTAGATGAATTCACTTGGCACATATTCAGCTTAGGTAAAACTGAGCTGATTTAGCCCGGTAGCCATCCTCCCCCCCTTGGCAGGTAGTGGGGGGTGATATTCAAAGTTTCACGCCGCCACACTTCAGAAAAAAAATCATATCTCCTTTAATATACCTACCACCTCGAGTGTGGTATCATTTTATGATAAATTAGGGATAGGGGATTCATTTTTGAGACATTTCATGTACAGTTTCATAGAAAAAAAGTAAAATATTAACGATAGTATCAAAATCTCTGTTATTTTTTTTATTTAAGAGTCGGTATCTTCGAAAATACTAATTTTGTGCAAAGAAAAAAAATACTGTATTAAAGCAAATATATTCAGCTTTTAAAAAATATATACTTTATATATAGGTATCGTACAATGTCTATCTGAAAAAAAATCGAACATGGTATGCGACGGTGTTTCCCAACGTTTCCGAGAGCAAGTATTAGATGTTTTATTTCATGCAAAATGTGTAGAACACAAACTTAACTTTGTAGAAAGCATAAAGAAATTCATTCTTGAGATATTTAATGTTATAGACATTGAAAAAAAAATATATTGCTGAAAGTATCAAAAATTGTTTTGCTATAATTTTTATTCAACAGTCAGTATCTTCGAAAATACTAATTTTGTGCAGAGAAAAAAAAATTAGACTTAAAGCACACTTATTCAGCTTTAAAAATATGTATACTTTATATATAGTTATCTTACAATGTCTCTCTGAAAAAAATCGAACACAGTATGTGACAGTGTTTCCAAGAATTTCCAACTGCAAATATAAGTTGGTTTTTTCATACAAAATGTATAGAATACAAACTTAACTTTGGTATATTTTGTCGCTTATGTTCTTACGGTCTTACAATCTCTCTCAACTATCCTACGGTCTAATACATACTTAGATCTTTTTGTGGAAGTCATAACGACTATTGAAAAAATTAGACATACTTGTTCTCAGTACGAGCAAGTCATAAAACGACGACGCGACGTGGCGTCAAAAGAGTAGATCTCAAAATGACCCAGGTAGGAAAATATTCTACCACATTGAGTCTAAAGTGCAAACAATGTTTAAATTATAATTATTAGGTACCCAAGGACCTAGGCATATAAATATATCGTAAAAATGAAACTATTGTTGCATTGAGTATTTTTATACACTTGTGAGCTGAAAAAAATGATTAACAGGCCTATTTTCATACAAACGAGGTAACTTTAAAGCTTTGGTTCTCCGCTCAGGATCAAACGAGATGTTATCTGATGATGGCAATTTAAAGAATGGATGACGGAGACTTATAATGCTAAAGAAATCGAACGGATTAGATAAGTCATTTAGCTCAGGGTTGAACTTAAAAAAATAACAAGCGAAAATTTTAAAGTATGGAAAATGTAACACTCAACACTCTAGACGGTCTCTGGTGTAAACGACTCTTCTGACCCGTTAGGTTTCTTTAGCGATCTGTGCCTTCTCCATTCATTCTTTAAATTGCCATCATCACATAATACCCCGTTTAATCTTGGGCGGAGAACCAAAGCTTTAAAGTTACCTTGTTTGTATGAAATAGGGCTGTTGTTCCATTTTTCTGCTCACGAGTGTATAAAAATACTCAATGCAACAGTAGTTTTATATTTACGATATATTTGTATGCCTGGGTTCTTAGGGTACCTACCTATTGCGATTTAAACACTTTTTGCACTAACTTAATATGGTAGGATAGGACGTTTTCCTACATGATCGTTTTGAGATCTAATCTTTTGACGCCACGTCGCGTCGACGTTTTGTGACTTCCTCATTCTGAGATCAAGTCTGTCTATATTTTTCAATTGTCGTTATGACTTCCACAAAAAGATTTAAGTATAAATTAGACCGTACGATAGCTGAGAGAGACTATAAGTCCGTAAAAACATAAAGCGTCAATTGGCCGCAAAGTTAAGTTTGTCTATACAATTTGTATGAAAAACCAACTTAACTTGAAATTAAAGACGTTTGGAAACACCTTCGCATACCATGTTCGATTTTTTGTCAGATAGATATTGTATGATAACTATATATAAGTTTGTATGTATTTAAAGCTGAATATATGTACTTTAAGATAGTATTTTTTTCCTTTGCATAAAATTTGAATTTTCAAAGATACCAACTGTTGAATAAAAAAATAGCAAACTGATTTTGATAATGTCGTCAATGTAGTAAAATATATCATATTTTTTCTATGAAACTGTACATTAAATGTCTCAAAAATGGCTTCCTCATCCTTCATTTATCACAATATGATATCATTTATCACGCATCGCACGCAACAAAATCCGCGACGGATTATGCGGCCCGCTCTGCCCCGGCATGTGTGCGATAGCTCATATAAAATGTATGCAAGCGATTTGAGCGGATTTTTGCGATGCGGCCCGCCCCGCTGCGACCCGCCTAAATGTGCATTAACCTTTAGGGCTGATTTTAAATGCCTAGCTAGATAAAGCTTTATCTGTTTGGTAACATATTATACCACTAAGAAAAAGGTTTATCATTCATTTGTGTTACATTTTTAGAATCACTTTTATTATATTTGGTTAATATTTAACCTGACCAATATCAGCTGTTAACTGAGCATTGAAAGATATGCCCTTAATCAAATAAAATATCCTGGGATCTAAAACACAAAAAGCTTTTAAATTTAAGAACGAAGTTAGAAAAGAACATACCATCTTCTATGTTAGTCCATTTGCTAATCAGGTCATTTTCAATGGGTCTGATCTGCTCCGGATCAAACAGCCAGGTTCTGTTGCAGAAACTAGGTTCTAAAGTGCCAAGTTTCGTCGGCCATATTCCATGGATAGCCCAGGAGTCTACTTTCTTGGGCATAGTGCAAGTGTGTGACGGATTGTGGTGTATCCATTCTTGGCATACTGTTTCCGGCCATTGCTGAGTGAATATTAACAAATCCCAGTCATGGCTGTTTTGGTACTCTTGCAGCTGCGCTTTGTTCACACTGAAATAAAGATGTAACTAGTAAAAAATAAGAATTGGGTCTAAGGGTACCCACTTAGGTTTGGGAACCTCAGTCTGGGAACCTGCACCAAAAAATTTTTTTATCCTGTGCTGCAACAGTGCACCATAGTTTGTAAGTGAGCGAACATGTATGCAATGCAAACACGTACATACAGCCAGTGAAAATAAAATTTGTTTATTTATTCTGGAATGTGGATGTTCACGAACCTAAGTGGGTAAGTTGGGTAACCCTTATGTAAAATACTAGATAATGTCGTAAAGAGTAGCCAGATCAATAAACACTATCCACTATAAACTTCAATCACTGACAGAAGTACTTTTATATTTGCTGACTAGTGAATAAGAGGCTAGAAATTGTTGTACATTCATGGAGAACCGTTACTGGAGAATGGTTGGATTTACAGAACAAAGGTCTTGTAGCAATTTAACTTCTATGTGGTATAGATAGTATAGTACTACTTCTATGTGGTATGATTTGGTTAGCCTGTCCAGAAGCCACAAAAGTTGACAAAGAAAGCTATCAGGGAATAAATAATTTAGTCGTTACAGGAAATAAATGTCACTTACCAACAGAAGAGTAACACAATCGCGAAATACAACTTGTTCATGTTTATGAGGCTTCAGAAATCAGCCACACACAAATGAACAATGTTGTGATTACTGTACAATATATTTAGTAATTATTAAATTAGTTAAACATTCCACGATTACACGACCACACAGCTGTTGTTGATTAAATTTTGAAGGTATCTGTCAGTGTCACTGGGCACATTCTACCAGATAAATCTTTTAGTCATCGATCGTCATAGAGTGGCCACGTTTAAGCTTTATACAGCACTAGCTTCCGCCCGCGACTTCGTCTGCGTGGAAAGGTTTTTTGCTATCCCTCGGGAACTATACTTTTTTTCGGGATGAAAGGTACCCTATGTCCTTCTCGGTACCCCTGACAACGTGTATGCAAAATTTCATGATGATCGGTTCAGTAGTTAGGACGTGAAGGCGTAACAAACAAACAAACAAACGGACTTTCGCATTTATAATATTAGTAAGGATAAAGCTTTTTACCAGGAAATCACGCGAAAATAACTGTTTTTACCTACCTATAACACTTTCTCGCTGGTAGAGGTGAAATTTTGTATGCTTAACACGAGATCAAAGTTTCGTTCTGCCTCGTGCCTTTAAATCACTCACTGTACTCAGTAGTCTAATTATGTCACCGGCAATGTATGAAATGCAGGCATTGTATACAATGTTGTATACAAATACTCGGGGGGGCTCGCGGAGCTCTAGGGGGGCTCGAGGGCGGCTTGTTGAGTTTGGAACTGAACCTGCTTTACTCCTGTAGGTCCCGGGTTAGGTTAACAATTTAAATTTCAAAGTTATTTTTTTATAACAGACAACAGAAATAAACTTATTTTACACATTGCCGGTGGACCAGCAGGCATTGTATACAATGCCTAGGCATTCTAGGCAATGTATAAAATGAATATCATTTCATACATTGCCTGATCGCCGCCCTAGTGCTTGAATGGCCAATCGACCATTGAGCAAATTTTACAGGAGACGTTTTTTTTAGTTAGGTATCGCTATTATTTGAAATTTATTAAAATCTTTCTTGAATTAGAGACATGTAGTATTTCTTAAGATGAATATTGAAATAGCAATTGAAAATGATAATTATAGTACTGATTAAATTTCACTTATTCATGGAGGTTGGACAAAATGTCTTAAACAAAATTTTGTATATGGAGATTGAGCACAATGACATGGAGATAGTGCTCTAAATTGATATGTAAGTTTAGTGCTTGTTTGTCCAAACTACTATCATATACGCTATACAGCATGTTCAATTTTTTGTAAATATGATACGAATACAAGATTTTATTCGAGGAAAGTGTTATTATGGAGTATAGATATGAACAAATAAAATACAAAATTCAAAGGTTTTATTATTATTATTATGGTATCAAATGAAAGGCCTTGATGAGCACATCCCAAAACTATATAATTTGTTACTAAAATGTTAGATTTTTTTTTAATTCTCTTGAATATGGGTATCGAATAAAAGGCCTTGATGAGCACATTCCAAAATTATATGATTTGTCACTAAAAGATAAGATTGTTTTTTCAAATTTTTTGATATGGGTATCAAATGAAAGGCCTTGATGAGTACATTCCAAAATTATAATTTAATTAAACTAAAATTTATTTAAACAATTTTTTTTCAGTATTTTTAATATGTGTATCAAATGAAAGGCCTTGATGAGTACATTCCAAAATTCTATAATTTTTCACTAAAATCAAAGAACACAATTTTTTTTTCAATTTTTTAATATGAGTATCAAATGAAAGGCCTTGATGAGCACATTCCAAAATTCTATAATTTGTCACTAAAATCTAAGAAAAAAAATGTTTTTTTACAATTTTTGTATATGGGTATCAAATGAAAGGCCTTGATGAGCACATTCCAAAATTATATAATTTGTCACAAAAATGTAAGAAAAACATTTTATTTAATTTTTTACATTCATTTTTTTCAATATTGTTGTTTAATTTCCTTACAATCGAAGTGAAAAGCAGAGTGCATAACTCGTACATAAAACCCATTTTACCCTCGACTTGACTATCCAGATTTATACGTCTCGGGTAAAATGGTGCGTTTTATGCACTTTGTACAACAAGTGCATTAATAGTATTAATACTTAAGCTAAGGCCTTTTTCTTCAATACTTTTTGACTAGATTTTTCTTCAGATTTCTTTTCTTGTTTTAACTGTTTTTTTTGTTGCTTGTGGTTGGCATATCTTTGGCATCTTTATGGGTTTCAACCTTATTTTTCATTGATGCTTCCATGTAAGTTTTGTCTTCTAGACTAGAGGCATACATTCGTAAACTGATCGTATATCTTGAACTTTTTGTTAGCCAAACAGATATTTTGGTTTTTTTAAGCAATATTTAATGTAAAATCTTCATTTTATTATTCAAAAATTGAAAAAAAAAATTATCTTAAATTTTAGTAACAAAGTATATACTTTTAAAATGTTCTCAACAAGGCCTTTCATTTGATACCCATATTGATTGTCGACCTTTGTCTTAGAGTTTGAACTTAGACAAAGATTTTACTTTATGCTCTAGAGCATAAAATATATTTTATGCAGCCAACATGAAGACGAACTTTACGAGCATGAAAAGTGAAATAGTAGAATTGTACAAGTGCATAAAATGGGTTTTATGTACGAGTTATACACTCTGCCAGGCCTTCATCACTCGCTCAAGGTCGCACGATAAGCACCTACCGCGTGTACGGATGTCAATATCAAAAAACCAATAAACAGTTGTTGTTTTTCAAATTATGATATATGCTACGCAGTTCATTTAAAAGAAGACAACCATAACGTTGCGTCATTAGAAAAAGTAAGAGCACGCAATAGAAAGAGAGGAAAGTACTAGGTGAATATAAACTGTACTGCAAGCCATTGCGCGACCTGAATTGCACTGTATTGCGTTGCGTCGGAGCAAAAGTCGCTATTTATTTAAATTACTATGCGGCGTGCTGCTTCTGTACTTGTACTATTAGTTATTCTGTGACTCTGCTTTTCACTTCGATTGTGAGGAAATTAAACAGCAATAAAGCAAAAATTAAAAAAAGTTTTTTTCTCAAATTTTAGTAAAAAATAATATAATTTTGAATTTTGAAAAAAATAAAATAATATAGAATAGAATAGAATAGAATTAATTTATTTGTATATATAATTCAACAAATGTAAAAAAATATTTTTTTTCTTAAATTTTACTGACAAAATAAGGAAATTTGGAAGGTGCGCATTAAGGCCTTTCATTTGATAGCCATTTTCAAAAATTGAAAAAAAAATTTTTTTTCTTTGATTTTAGTGAAAAATTATAGAATTTTGGAATGTGCTCATCAAGGCCTTTCATTTGATACCCATATTCAAAAATTGAAAAATATATTTTTTTCTTTGATTTTAGTGAAAAATTATAGAATTTTGTAAAGTGCTCATTAAGGCCTTTCATTTGATACCCATATTCAAAAATTGAAAAAAAAAATTTTTGCTTTGATTTTAGTGAAAAATTATAGAATTTTGGAATGTGCTCATCAAGGCCTTTCATTTGATACCCATATTCAAAAATTGTAAAATAAAATTTTTTGCTTTGATTTTAGTGAAAAATTATAGAATTTTGGAATGTGCTCATCAAGGCCTTTCATTTGATACCCATATTCAAAAATTGTAAAAAAAAAAAAATTTTTTTCTTTGATTTAAGTGGAAACTTATAGAATTTTAGAATGTGCTCATCAAGGCCTTTCATTTGATACCCATATTCAAAAAATGTAAAAAAAAGCATTTTATTTTTTAGATTTTAGTGACAAATTATAAAATTTTGGAATGTGCGTTTCATTTGACCAATACCCATATTCAAAATTTGAAGAAAAAAAGGTAAAAAGTAGCACGCAAAGTAGCACCATAATGACTTAAGTATGAAAAAGTAACAATCATCCTGTATATCACAGATAAAGTAACTTCGAACACTAAAACAAAAGAATATCAATAAAATGCTAACATACCTTTTAAAATCCAATTCGCTCAATTAATAACCTTTATTCTTCGTTGTTCCTGACATTTTAAAGCACTTTAATTTATTAAAAAACAATTAAATTGTTAAATTTATCGTAGAAATACTGCTTACTATAAAACGAAACAAACAAAAAGCAAACAAAATGGCGTTGCGTGGCCTCGGAATACTTGACCGTGATTGGTCAGTTGATGGAGATTGGGCAAACAAGAACGGAGACTGATATTTGAATACGTTCATTTGAGCAAAATTTGGAGTTTGGCTAAACAAGCACTAAAAACGGTTTTTATATGGGAGATTGGATATTTTATTTTTGCTATTAGTGTAAGTTTTATTCAAAAAAACTTAAAAATAATAATACTGTATAGCGTGTAATCAGGGTTGCTATAGTTTGAAATAAAAAAGTCAATTTTGGTAAAATTGGTCAGTTGGCCATTCAAGCACTAGGGCAGCGTGATCGTGCCAACAATGCCGGAGAATAGGTACACATTGCCGGTAACATATACAATGCCTAAGCATTGTATACAATGCCGGATTATACACATTGCCGGTAACATATAAATATATTAGAATAGTAGTCAATTCTAGACTTACTTCACTAGTTCGCAGGCGCGCTGTCCGAGGGGGGGGGGTCACAGGGGACATGACCCCCCCCCAAATCGTACATGTCACATAGAAAAAGCATAAAAAAATAACAAAAAACAATTCTATTATTATAAGTGACCCCCCCCCCCCCAAAATTTCAGGCTGCGACCGCGCCTGCTAGTTCGTGATTTAAAGTCGGCACCAAGAATCTTATATTAATATTCTATGGCGACGGCTACACGCGTGATAAATAACATGATCCATCGCCATAAAAGTCGCCATCGAGTAAATTTTAACCATGGAAAGTATTTTACGGAATGTTCAATATTTTACTTTTCATGGTTAAAATTTTACTCTATGGCGATGGATCACGGTATTTACCACGCGTGTAGCCGTCGCATATGAGATTCTTTGTCGGCACGGCGGCACTCGCAGCACAAATTAACTTTGGTTGGTAACATGTATAAAAAATAACTATTTCTTAATTTTTCAACTCTATGTTTCCGTTTATGATTTGTACAGAGTATCTAGACCACATTAGAGTAGAGAATGTGGTTAATGTGTAGGTATACAATACAATACTGTGGTGATTGATGATTCAGCGATTGGTCTGCTGGAATGGACCCAATGTCACATTCACCTTGTTGTTTTCCAAATTCTCCTATTATTAGGGAGGCAAAAGAATCTATGCCCAATAAGCCAAGTTTATAAATTTTGCAATGAAGTGGAGAATTTGGGAGATTTGTAAGAAAATGTTGGAATACTTAATAAATGCTTGGACAATTTCACACAGCGCCATCTAGCCCCAAACTAAGCAAAGCTTGTAATTTGGTTGCTAGTAGGTATTGCTACATAAAATAGGTACTTTTCAAATAATATACTTATTATACCTACATAGTAACACCCAGACCTGTCACAAATTAAAACTCATCATTTCAATTTCTGCCCGGCCGGGATTCGAACCCGGAACCTTAGGCGGGATGTTGACAATGTTGACCACTGCACCACTCGTCGGAATGGGGGTAGAAACCTAAAAAGATTTTTGGATAGGAATATAGGTTGTTATTTATAAGTCCACCGATGGTTAATGGTTACTTATCTATTTATGAAAAAAAAAACGATATTATGGATCGATTTTTTTATCCATTTTCATTTGACCGAAAACTTTTTAACGATTATCGTTTCGCATTTTTTTTTTTACTTCGTCGAAGTCATTTTGCCACTGTATCACTTGACCTATTATCATTTTGATTTTTAGGGTTCCGTACCCAGCGAGTAAAAACGGGACCCTATTACTAAGACTCCGCTGTCCGTCTGTCTGTGTCCATACAACAAATGTGATTATTTTGCCGTTTTTTGGCATGGAACCATCAGTGCGCGAGTCCAACTCGCACTTGGCCGATTTTTCTCGTTACTCCGACGTCTCATTCAATGATTTTCGTAATTCACTAATTTATTTCCGGACATCTATATACATATAATATAGTAAATTTTACAAAAACGTTGTTTCTGGGTTTCGTCTTTCAGGATGACGGAGAGGGGACGGTTTAGGCGGCCATTGCGGTCTTAGAGCCGAACTAGAAGGCAATGCAATATTATGGTGTCATTGAGCTGATCTGATGATGAAGCCGGAAGAAGGCCACAGGAACTCTATGATGAAAGCATACAACCCCAGCGTGTTTGGACTCGTTAGAATCGTCTTGACGAGTTCTCTGATGGGAGACGAGGTCCAGGGTCTGATGATGAAGCTGAAAGGCCATGCCATAGGAACTCAATATTGGAACCATGCAACCTCATCAAATTTGGGCTCGTTTGAATCGTCTTGACGAGTTCTTTATTGGGAAATAGTTTCCAGGGTCTGATGATGGAGCCGGAAGAAGGCCACTGGGACTCTGTAATAAAACCATGCAACCCCATCGAGGTTGGGCTCGTTTGAACCGTCTTGACGAGTGCTCCGATAGAAGATGGTATATTTTTAGTTTTAGCTCGTTTAACAAAAAAAAAGAAAATAGTAATTTACTGAAAAAAAAACTTTTTTAAAAACAGTGTACTATTGACTAGCATATGTATGTGTATGTGACAAAATAATTTCTCCAAAAATTAACAACATAGACAACGCCATCTATGATCACTCGGTTGAACTAATCTTGATACGCTCATAAAGAAACGGTGTTCTTGTAGCACAAATTACGAAACATTTAATATTAAATGGTTCGCATTAAAATGCTGAAGTAAGCCGGATTTTTGGAAAGATGCTTAAAATATCAATAAAACATCTAGAAGGATAAGAGCAATTTTCGTAAAGATACGTACGGATTATCCTATTATATTATCCTACGATTAATTAATCACGTCAGGTATTCGAGCTGATTTTCACGGTAATGGTATCTATTTATTACCGTGTTATTTAGCTGTTGTAGATGTTTCAATATTTAATTAGTGATTTCTTAGAAGGGAAAGATCATCGAAAAATTGCCATAGCCTGCGCGCCCACGTGTCTTTAGGGGCGGAATAGATCGGCGGATAGAAGAGGATTGACAAGCAAACGGTCTCCATACAAAGCGATAAGTAACGTTATGATTTTACCATTGAAAATGGTTATCAGATGCAAATCGCCTGAGACGTATTTTTGGCCATATCTCCGAGGATTTTGGGAGGATCGAAATAAAAATAGTACCAAAAGTTGAGGAGTTTATCGAGACACGTGTGAACGTTTGAATTTTGAAAATCTACTGGTAACTTTTGTCTTTGGTGTTTGTTTACTAAATTGTTAATATTTCGGAAAAAAATCTGACTTAAGAAAAAATGAAAAAAAAGGTCCTAGGGTATTAGTTTAGCTACAAAATAGCGATTTTTTTTAAATTGGTTTATAATTGTGACCTGTAGGTGGTCCCTTTAGATTTGGAATTGTAGAAAAACGGGTATTTCGGTATATAAAAGTGATGTAGTTTCTATGATTATTGACCGATCGTCATGGTAAAGGCATTGAAAGCTGCGGAAGCAGACGAAGTGCATTAGTTGATTTTTGTGAATCGGTTAATAATATTTCAGCCGCGTCAAAGCAGTCAGGGGCACTTTTGTGACACGAGGCGCAGCCGACAATCGATCGTAAAAATAAAAAGGTACCTATAGTATACCTTAGAAAAATTATAGGATTTTGCTTTTGATTTGATTTAGTTTTTTCGAAAAATTTTGTATTCATTTTCAATGCTCCGATTCTTGCGGGAACTGCGAAATCTGTGAATTTTTTAATTATCTATAATAGATTTTGAGATATTTGCATTTTAGTGGTTTCATACAAAACAAAATGTGACAATATTTTCAAAACTCCAATGAATATAAAAAAATTCAAAACGTACAGCCTCAGTTTTTAGGCTTTTCAAAAGCATACCAACAATTCATTGCTGTAAGTTAAGGTTTGGGAAACGTTATCACTGTTTGTATGGAGACCGCTTGCTTGACAATCCTCTTAAGTAAAAAAAAGTTAAAGGCATCAGCTTCAAAGGTCTGCAAAGAGCTGCTCGGCCGCCGACCCGCTTTTTTCCGGCTAATGTGTACCGTTCTCAGTTAACCTGATTCCGCGTTTTTCACCGCCGTCTTTCGGTCCGGTGCTTTTGTGAAAAAAACCCTCGCGTGCGTCACGATACGTGCGCGTGCGCGTGCGCTAGTATCCCCGCAATTATTTACTGAAGAAGATGCAATATTGGTCTGTAATTATCACTGGTGGCGATTTAGCACCCTTAGAAAGGAGATTTAAGCCTTTTTTTGATTTAGTTAGAAATTACAATTTAAGTACCTATTGTAAGTTTATTTAACTTTTTTTCTTGAAGGAATATGTAAAAATTTAAGGTAGGTGGGTAGGTACGCTAACTTTTGTACGCTTGTTGTCATATTTTTTTTTAACAAATACTTAAGTAGGTACAGTGGCGGATTTACCATAAGGCCAAGTAGGCTCGGGCCTAGAGCGGCTAGATATTAGGGGCGGCCAAGCGAGGCGAAAAATAGACTGATGAAAGGCTTTTGCCGCATTTAACAGGCATTTTACAGGCGTGCGGCCGGCACTAAAGCAGAGACAAGCATTTTTAAATTTCGCAGATGAAACCACTGATTACAACAATAAAAGATGAAACAGGCTAAAAATCGCGCGGCGCGACAATTTTTTTGTAAAAGACAGGCAAGATTATAAGTAGTTGAATAACTGACTAAAAATCGCGAAGAGCAGTCGTTTTTTTTTGCCTTTTTTATAATCTCAAAACGTGGTCGAGTGTAGTGTCCCTGTACAATCTGACAAGCTTTTGCCGCATTTGATAGGCTTGTTTCGGTTTAGACTGTCGTGCGACCGACACTAAGCTGATTGAGACAGGCATTTTTGTATTTCACGGATGAAACCACATATATTACAATATTAGTGAATGAAACTGATTAAAAATCGCGCTGCGCGGCCGTTTTTTAACTATAGCTAGACAGATAAGATTTCAAGATATACCTAAGTCGATGAAACTGACTAAAAATCGCGCCGCGCGTTCGTTTTTTTGCTGTAGTTTTGTGCATCCTAGACAGGCATCCTCCCATACATAGAGGCTCCAAGCTCCTCCCCCCTCCCATGATGGGAGCTGAGAAAGGGGCGGCTGGTACTATTCGGCCTAGGGCGGCCAAGACTGTAAATCCGCCACTGAGTAGGTAGGTACATGTATGCTTACCTATTGATCTGTGTGAAGAATTTTCAGGATGTTGCATTTTTATTATTAAAGAAACTTATTTAACATTTCTAATATTAGTGGTTGTAAGCACTAATATTAGATTTTTTTATAGTTAGGTAGGTACCTACACAATTTTCGACGCTTAATTATAATACCTAATGTAGGAGGATGTAGGATGTAGATAGATAGCTTTGTTATATGGGTTAGATTAAACTTTTTGTTCAATTTAAGGTTTATAATATTTTCCAGGGTTAATACCTGCACGGTACCCTATTGGTATCTACCATATTCGGCTAAATAAAGCTAGGGTTTCATAGGATAGCAGTGCCGTCATATTGCAGGCGTAATAGCGGCGTTGAATGTTGTTTATGTAAACAATACGGCGACACTGTAACGTCAGAAACCGCGCCGTATTGTTTACATAGACAGCATTCTACGCCGCTAAATTACGACCGTAATATGACAGCACCGTCATCCTAGGAAACCCTAGCTTAAAGGATTACCAAATACTTTGTAGGTAGGTATAATGCAAAATATTATGAACTTAATTATTTCTATTATTTTTTATAACTAAGTTGGTAGGTAAAGTACTAGATATAGATACAGACAGATTAAGTAATAATTATTTAATCGGTTTGCTACGACAGGTAGTAACTTACCTATTAATAGACACGCCAAACGTTTTTAGCACACTTTTCACAAAGTGACTTGAAAACGACATGCCGCGACCTTGCCGCGACTGTCTCCTGTTACTACGTGATCTCGCGAAGGGCGGCCCACCGCGCCCAAAGTCGGGGGTCAACGACTCTGCGTCCCCCCCCTTGGAAGATATACTTCAAGATGACCTCTGAATAAAAACTCTTTAATGAAGGGCTGAGCTGATCAATGGGCTATTTTTCGAGATCAAAACATGCATGACTTCGTAGCGTAGCTAACAGCACAAAATATACTTTGTGCTAACAGCCTACCTACCTATGCAATGTTTTAGAAAGATGTTAAAAATAGGTAGGTACTTACGTAATATTTTTATATTATTTACGTATTATTTGTAGTCAGTCATTATCGCTGAAATCCTGGATTGTCTATTCGACAGTGGCGAAGGGTCTATACAAGCCACTCCCATTGGCTAATTTATACTTACCTTTGAGAAATCCCACCCCAACGATCCACTTGATACCTATTTCGATCATATTTTTTTTGTAGAAAGGCTTATTTTTGCCATAATTTTACCCCTCGCCACTGCCATTTGATAGCAGGTAATGGGACTAGGGAATTATACTATGTACAAATATCTATCTAAATATTTTAACTAAAAAAAATACATTTGAAAACATTAAAAATACGACTGCCCTGCCAAAAACGGAACTAAAAAGTTAAACAACAAGTGTCATTCCATTCGGAGGACCATTTTGGGGAACAATTTTTATTCGAAGATTTCCCCCGACTGCAATGGCACTTGTTATTTAAATTTCTTGTTTGTTTTTGGCAGGACAGTCATGTTTTTAATCCTTAAACTTTTTTCAACACACCTGCTCGTAAAGTGAGCCCAAATACATTGCTTTTAAAAATATTTTACTTAAAAATATTATACACTAATGTGTTACAGAATTATCCCTTAAAGTTAGATTAGTTTAGTACCTTACTGCAAGTTACATGCAGTAAACAGAGCATTCCCAATTTAACAGGGTAACAACAAAGAGGTTTTATGCGGCTTAAAATTATATACATTTTCGAAATAAATAAATGTGTAAGTCCTTAAGGGAGCGTTCAAGTATTACGTAACGCAATTTTTGAAAACCCCCTCCCCCCTAATAAAGTACTTAGATATAAAATTATGGCTCATCAAGGACCTTTCTTTTAATGCCCATATTGTGATAATAGAAGAAGAAAAAAAAATTCTTATTTTTTTCACACTCGGGATGATGTGAGGATTCTAACGATACTCCATACATCCAAAATTCGTTAAGGCATTTAGAAGTTATGGTGGAATAAAGAAACTCACATCTCTCATACCTACCCACAAACATAAATGAATCCTGAATACATTACACTTTCTGTTATTTTGGCTGTCTCGTGTAAAAACAACTGTACCACACAAAAAATACAAAAACATTACAAAATGGAAAGGACTCAAAACATTTTGACAAATAAAATCACAGAACTTTGTGTACAAAATAAATAATACCGTACCGGAGTGTGCAGTGCAGCGGCAATCTGAATTAATGAATAGTAGCATTGTTTTTTATTAGTCTTCGCAAAATATTATTTTATTGGGCGTGTGAAAAAAAACCGGCACGCGTTTTCCCATAATTTTCATATTTTGTTTTTGTTGTAGGTACAACAAAGTTAATTGATAAATTACTTTGTTTTTTCCTCGCAAATGTGTTGAAAAACGTACTCGTGAGCTCTTGTTTATTGCACACTCGGCTGAGTTACGCTGCAAGCTGCAACTCATAGCCTCGTGTGCAATGAGCAACTTAAGCTAACTTGTCTCATAATGTACTATTATTTAATAACTTTCTTGTTTTTTTTCACGTGGACATAAATAATTACAAATAATAAACAAAGAGATTCAAAAGTCCAAGAATGTTTAAATCATCAAAAAATAAATAAAAAAGACAGCAATAGTTTTGCTACAATTCTCGTAGCACATCGTAGCTCGTAGACTCGACAAAACTTTTCACATTTTTAGAGCAAAGTTTTATAATTTTGCTTTTTTAAATTGCAGCAGTGTGCATCGTATTCTAGCCTAGATTAATTTGCAAAACGGCCATTGCTCTCGGCATTATAAATGGATGCATTGCTCGCAAAAACCGCGATCGCGCATGCGCTTCCGGCGGAATATGCGCGGGAAAAAATGGCGCGCGTCGCCTGCCGCCCGTGAAGTGTTTTTCTGATTAATTGGAGAAACAGCACGCGACCACTTGTAGCCATTTCACACTTGACGAGTGTTAAGAAAATCTTTTTAGGTATTAAAATATTATGATTGAAAAAAGGCAAGATGAGTTTCATCTTTTTGTTATAGATTAAGTGTGCCGCGGCAACGACTGTCGAAGCGCCAGAAACGGACGTTTTTGTGCGTCAAACTTACCTGCTCGTCTTTTACACACATTGTAGGCTGCATCCGGTATTGTATTAGAATACCTAGGTAAAGTATAAAATGAATAATAATTTGGCTTTTCCTATGAAATTGCCAATATTTTCTCATATACAGAGAAAATAATAACATCCATGATTTAAAATACCATTTAACAATAACTTGATATATTTCGAATTATGACCATGATAGTCAACTATTAGTTAAAAATAAAATCCCTATTTTAGCTTTCTTAACTTAACATTAAAAAAAGATCTTGAAAGTGAAAAAAGGGTGATGTGGGGTTGTAATGTAACTTAGTCTATATGTTGTGGTTATTGCTTGAGGGCCCGAGAGTCCAGTCAGTCAATAAAGAAGACGATGCACCATTAAAATATAATTTTATTAATTCTTCATGAGTTTCATGACACAGGAAAAAAACCGACAGATAGTAAACAAGAGTTATTACCATGGTTACAGAAACAATTGTTCCAAATCCAAAAACAATACTATATGTTAACTATTATATATATTAACAATTTTTTTCACTAATCTTGGAATAAGTTAGTTAGCATAGTGTTCAAACCGGCTAGATAGAACTAAGTTTCGCCGAACTTCAAGTATAACCCGTGACATAAATAGGTGCCGTAACCGCATCAGCCCCCCTAGCATGACAACTGAAACACGATATGATATAGCGATAATACTAAACGTGATAAACGTTTAACTGTCAAAATACAATGGATTTTGACAGTTGGGTATCGATAAAACGCTATATCACGCGATATGCAGGGTGTTTGGTAATAGCCTTATAAAGCCGAATATGGTATATAGGGACCATCAAATAGAACAACTTTTACTATGGGACCAACTTTGAAATCTCGAAAAAAATGCTGTTTTATACAAAAAATTATAAACAAAAAATTTAAACTTACCTGTAATATACTCCCTATCTACCATATTCGGCTTTATAAGGCTACCAAACACCCTGTATATCGTGTTTCGTCGGTCATGCTAGGGGGCTGATATGTTTGTCGGACTGAACCTCACTGCAGGAAAATATACTATTGCAGTTAACGAAGGGCACGAGCGATGAGGCGCGTGCGCAGAAGTCAACCGTAACGCATGCGCTACGGGCACGAGTCGCGTTTTTATCGAACCATAAATGGCCCTTGTCCCAAAGCAGTCGGCAGATCATAATTAGCTTCTCAAGTGTGGATTTTTTGGTTACATAGTAGGACTATGGCGCCGACCAACAGTCATTAAATTTTGATAGCTTGAATGTTAGAATTTCTTCTTTATTTCGAAGCAAATGTATGCTTCACCTACATTAAATTGATCCTATCCAAAAGTTATTGTTCAATTTATTGTAAATATATCTTAAAAAAATTCAACAATTTGCAGTTTCTGTAAAACACTGAGTGCTGTAAATTTCTAAACCGCAGCATTCCTTCCTTTTCTTGCACGGCTCGTTGACCAATTACGGCGCGCGATTCAATTATGGAATGTATTTTAAAATAGCGATGTGCCGACTGGTGCGCGGACGCCACCCTGTGACGTCAGCAGGAATCCGACTCGGAAATGACTCACGACCGAGGCCTTCACACCATCCGATCGGAATCGACTATAAAAAAAAATTGAGCTACATTATGTAAAACCTTTAAAAAACAGCTCTAATAAAAAGCTTTAAAAAAAACTTAATTGAAAAACTTGAAAATCAAAACAAAAACAGCTTCAAAATTAAATACCGCTAAAAAGCAAGAAATAATATTCAAATCATTAGATATACATAACAATTTTAATAAAACACGTCTAATGAAGTCGGGTGGGGCTTTAAGAATAAAAAAGAAGTTGTCCTCCGGCCCACCCAGCTATGCATATCTAATAAAATAAATCTTTTCATGGGAAGTATCTAAGCGTGTAAAGATTTTTTAATCTTTAAATAATATTTTCAATAGTACTTACAATACCCATAACTCAATTTCTAAATTAACGCGGCTTGTTTATGGAGTTCCGTTGTGCCTTCGTAGTCCAAGTCTAGTCCGAATATCGCAGACCATTCGATTTCGATTCTCATAAACCTACCAATATCTCAATCCACCACTATAATGATCTAAATCGGTTCATAAACCAAGAAGTTATGCAAAATCCAAAACAACTCGTGCGTTGGTAAGCTAGATAAGTAAATTGTCATTTTTCAGGATTAAAAAAGTCGTTTAAAAAACCGGCCAAGTGCGTGTCGGGCCACGCGCCGTAGGGTTCCGTAGTTACCTTAGGCTTATACCATACTATATTTAATACCACTATCATTTTTCGTCTGTAAAAATAACTTTGTTTTTCACAGTGTTGGTATGAATGACAAAGTTATATTTGCGGTTTTGGAAAATATGATATATCTCAAAAACTAATTACTATATCTCGTTCAAACCAATTTTTATTGAAAGTTTTTATTAAGATCTATAGCATATATTTTTTTTAGATTTTTCACTCTCTTATTTCGAAAGTTAGAGGGGGGGGGACACACATTTTACCACTTTGGCAGTGTTTATCTTTCAAACGGTTGACTTTTAGAAAAAAATGTCTTACAAACCTCAATGTCATTTTTAAAGACCTATCTATTAGACACGTATTGGTATGAAGGATTTTTTTTTTTCAGTTTCAGTTCCATGTATGGGGGCCCCCCTTAATCTTTTTTTTTTTTTATTTTTGTATTAAAATCGTTAAGCGGTTAATAGAATACATCTACCTACTAAATTTCAACTGTGTAATCTTAATACTTTCGGAATAAAATGGCTGTGACATACGGACGGACAGACAGACAGACAGACATGACGAATCTATAAGGGTTCCGTTTTTTGCCATTTTGGCTACGGAACCCTAAAAAGACCTCATCTCCTAACTATTTAAATTGGAATATCGAACCCACTTCCTTTCGCAATTAGGGGTGAATAGGTACTCTGACCACTGCGCTATCGAGCTAAAATTTTCTAGTAAGTATTTAACTTTTTAATTATTTTCTAGGTACTTTAAATTCAAAATTGGTTTAGATATTTGCCATAAATAGGGTGATACATAAATGTGGTGTTATCATAGACTTTTACATTTACATAAGCAAAATAACAACTTGTCAGTCCTGTTTTTCCTTTTAAAAAAGCCAGATAATTACTTATGTTTTATAGAACGGCAGGCTGATTATCTAATTAAAAACCACCTAGCGACTGGTTGCAGTTCACAGATGATCGTCATCCATTGCTACTTTTTTGGGTTAAAAAAATCATACCAAAGAAAAGTGGCAATGTAGGTATGTCAAATGCAACCGGTCGCTAAATAGTTTCTTTTTAGATAATCAGTGTGCAGGACAAAAGACAAATCGTATAGTTTGATGCACACTTTACTGACTCACTAGCATGAGCCAGGCTTCGATGGTCAACACCTGGATGCGGAGGGTCCGAACTTATCGGACAGGCAGTTTGGATTTAGGAGGCAGAGGTCTACTATAGACGCCATCATGTCTTTGAAGGAGTCGTGTCGAGCAGCGGTTACAAAAGGGGAGATAGTCGTAGCGGTATCTTTAGACATAAAGAACGCCTTTAACTCTCTCCCCTATAGTGTCATAAGGGACGCGCTTAGACACCATGGTGTCCCTCCCTATCTGGCGGAGATAATACAGAACTACCTACAGGAAAGAGAGGTTGTTTTCCTGGCCTCAGATGGTGAAATGAAGGTCCGGCGGATGGAATGCGGTGTTCCACAGGGGTCGGTGTTGGGTCCGCTCTTGTGGAACCTAGGTTATGACTGGGTGCTTCGTGGCGTCCTTCTCCCCCGAGTCAGTGTCACCTGCTATGCAGATGACACTCTAGTCACTGCTCGGGGTAGAGATTTCGCAGACGCGAAGCGCCTGGCCAAAATCGGTGCGGAAGGGGTGATTGCCCGTATAAGAAGATTGGGCTTAGAAGTAGCGGTGGCCAAGACACAGGGCATGGTATTCCATGGGCCGAGGCAAGGCCCGCCGCCGGGCGAAGACATGGTTCTGGATGGAGTAGTTGTCCCCCTCCGTCCGACCATGAAATACCTGGGGCTAGTGCTGGACAGTCGGTGGAATTTCAAAACCCACTTCCAGCAACTGGCTCCCAGATTAGTGAAGGCAGCGGCAGCCCTCGGCAGATTGCTGCCTAATGTTGGAGGGCCAAACAAGAGTTGTCGGCGTCTGTACGCGGGGGTCATACGCAGTATGGCCCTGTATGGGGCCCCCGTATGGGCAGACGCCCTAAATGCCGAAAACAGGGCTGCATTGCGGCGCCCACAAAGAATAGTGGCCTCACGGATGATTAGGGGCTACCGCACCGTATCATGGTCTGCGGCATGCGCGCTTGCCGGTACGCCTCCATGGGAACTAGAAGCCCAGGTTCTTTCGGAGGTGTATTGGCAGCGTAAGGAGGAAAGGGCAAGAGGAGATCGCCTTGCCCCAGAAGAGCGGCAGAACGTTCGGCGTGTTGCGGAAGAGAGATGTTTGGAGGAATGGGGGCACCAACTTGAGACCCCAATAGCAGGTCATAGGACGGTGGAGGCCATCCGCCCTGTCCTTAAAGAGTGGAAGGAGAGGGCCCACGGGTCTTTGACGTATAGGCTGACACAGGTGCTTACCGGGCACGGATGCTTTGGTAAGTACCTGTGCCGGATACAGAGAGAGGAGTCTCCAAAGTGTCACGAGTGCGACGCTGTGCTGGACACTGCGCAACACACGCTAGAGGCGTGTTCTGCGTGGTCGGAGCAGCGTCGGGATCTCGTGGGGGCAGTGGGAGGGGATCTCTCGCTGCCCAGCGTCATCATTGCGATGCTGAGCAGTGAGAGATCATGGCAAGCGGTAGTCTCCTTCTGTGAGAATATCATCCTCCAGAAGGAGATGGCGGAGAGAGTCCGCGAAGAGGATGCTCATGCGGCTCTTCTCCGCCGCAGACGGACGGGGGTAAGGAGGCGTCGCTACGCGCACCTCATTGCCCCCTAAATGGGGCCAAGCGGGCGGTGGGGGGTGACCCATCGCCTGCCTTGCACGGTCCCAACCGTTTGGGGAGATGGCTAAACTTGCTCGGCCATCTCCCAACCGCGAAGAGGCCCGGACTGCCGGGCCGACCGCCGGGTCTAACGAGGCAGATTCCTACAAGGGTCCCTCAGGGCCGACCGGCGGCGAGAGGGCAAGTGCCGGAGTTTTTAGTGGGTATTCCCCCCTCCCGGGATCCCGCCGAGCCTTCTGGCTGGGTGGGATCACGGGAGGCGGTCATGGAGGGGGCCGCAACGCTGTATGTTGCGGTCCCCTCCTGGCGAGCCCCACATTTCGAACCCCTGCTCACCTGCAGGGGGGGATGCGCAAATGCATTTTCTCCGGCAAAAAAAAAAAAAAAAAAAAAAAAGGCTTCGATGGTCGTCACTTTGTTTCTATTATACTCAAATAAGACTAAGTGACGCTAAGTATGCAAATACTTAGCGTCACTTAGTCTTATTTGAGGCTTACGTTTACGACGCAACACAAATATTTATACTTTAAAATGTTTATGATGTTATACCCAACAAGGCCCGAAACAAAAGACGAAAGTTACCTACCTCGCCGTTAATGGGAAGTTTTACTTTCGTTTTAATTGGTATGTGGCTAAAAACCAGTCGCAAAGGTCTTGCACAATTTTGCATGAAATGCGAACCTTTAAATTGGATGTTTACTTATCGAATCATTAGCGGGGGGAAATTTTAATCTACATAATTCATTTGTTCCTTTTGAAGCTCTCTCCAACCATTTTTGTATCATCATATCAGCGCACGCACCCACTGCTGGGTATAGGCCTCCCCCAAGGATCTCCACGGCGCACCGCGACCTTCACCAGATCGTCGGCCCACCTTGTCGGGGGCCTACTCATGGAGCGTCGTCCGGTGCGCGGTCGCCATTCCAAAAACTTTTTGTCTTATTTTTGTCTATGAAAAATATACTTAAGTCGCACAACAGTCACTTTTATAATTCGACCTTACCTCTTTTATAAAGTAGGTATTGAAAGATGTCGTACATGTCCTGTCAATATCGAATACCTAGCATGATTGAGTATTTCTGAAGATTCTACTGTTTGTGATCTAAGTAAAACTTTAGTCTCTCTATCATATTGTTTGATTTGTCTTTTAAATAAGCTTTTAAAATTAGCTTTTAAATAAATAAATAAAAAAATTTAGACAAAACGCCAGAACGCCACGTTAGGCGTGAAATACATAGAAGCGATGCGGCGGAGATAAGGCGCAGATACGGCGGCGGCGGCGATGCCGGCGATACGTGTATTTGATTGGCCGAAAGCATCCGAAAGTTTTACATCTGCACCGTATCGCCGCCGTATCCGTGCCGCGTCGCTTCTGTGTATTTCACGCCTTAAACACAAAGCTCAAAGTCTGTCTCGTAAAGAGTGCGAAGTATTGGCATCGGATTGTGAGAATCTTGTGCGATATCGGGTGCGCGGGAGCATTGACACACGCGCGATCGCGCGGAACGGGGTTCGAGTCGTGGGTGTGCTATGCGCAACAGTGTGTTGCCAACGTGAATCCTATATCCTACTATAATACTACTAGTATTATACATGTGAAAGTTCAGATATGTTGATGTTTTTTACTCAATTATAAAAAAAAACGGATTAATGTAGCAATATAGTTTACAGCCTTTAAAAAACATAGAATACATTTTATCTTGGTCAAAGAATCCCTAGTAAGGTCCACGTGGATGATGTCGCGGGCGGCCGCTAGTAGTAAATTAAATTGAAATCAAGCAAATATTTTTCTAAACATGAATAGGTACCTATTAGGAGAATATTGGGTACCAAACCAATCAAATAGTTTTTAGTTAATACTACATTTTCGTTAATAAAAACCACAGATCTCAAAATCGCAAATCACCAAACAATGTCTCATGACATGATTCATTAAAAATTTAACCCCTGACTTCAAAGTTCTTTGTTTACAAATGTTTGTTAGTATGTTTGAGTAATTCTAACTGACACACGACGAATAGGAGAAATAATGCAATAAATTCGATAGTAAAGTCTGCAAACAGCTTGCGAAAAATATCTAATTCAAATAAAGAAAATCTTTCCAAAGTTAGCTCGTTTGTAAAACCATAAAGTGGCAACCCTGTAACAGAATAGAACTACTTACTATTTTTGATATTAATGTTTGTATCTACTTAAATATATTAGAGAGTTATGTGTTACCTACATCATTTCCACGCATTTCGATCGTTTTTAGGGTTCCGTACCCAAAGGGTAAAAACGGGACCCTATTACTAAGCCTCCGCTGTCCGTCTGTCTGTCTGTCTGTCTGTCTGTCACCAGGCTGTATCTCATGAACCGTGATAGCTAGACAGTTAAAATTTTCACAGATGATGTATTTCTTTTGCCGCTATAACAACAAATACTAAAAACAGAATAAAATAAATATTTAAGGGGGGCTCCCATACAATAAACGTGATTTTTTTGCGGTTTTTTTGCTCCATATTGATAACGACTACAGGTAGACAGTTGAAATTTTCACAGATCGTGTATTTCTATTGCTGCTATAACAACATATGCTAAAAACAGAATTAAATAAATATTTAAGGGGGGGCTCCCATACAACAAACGTGATTTTTTGCTGTTTTTGGTACGGAACCCTTCGTGCGCGAGTCTGACTCGCACTTGGCCGGCTTTTTTTAATAACCTCTAGGTACCTACGCATGATCGTCTTTTTAACGTGGTTTTAAAATTCATACAAAGGAAGAGCAGAGATAAATATAACTCGCATATGTCCAACCCTTTCGAGGCCTCAATATATCGTTCGATTACTACATGATCGGTGGTCGAATGCCATTCTCATTCAATAACGCCATCGTACGACCAATAGTTAAATAACTACCTATCTTGGAGGATCGAACTGTCATTTCAAATACAAAAATACTAGACCAGAGGGCCTAGCCAAAGTATCATTCACTAATCTTCGTTATCGCTTCGCTTTCGAAACATGTATAGGATTGACATAAGGTTTCGTTAGCAAACGAATTTTAAAACGTCAAATCCATACATGTTTCGAAGCGAAGCGATAGCGAAAATTTGCAAATGTTACTTTGGCGAGGGGGGCTAGTTCCCTATCTTATTTGGGACGCGCCCCCTTTCTACCAAAATACAACCCGCGCCCCCTCAACTACCTCTACCAGACAATTTCGGTTTCTTGGTTACTTTTCCCTAAATAAGGTCTTTAAACTAGCAGTGAGTGTAGCTGTAGCAATACTTTTAATTCTACCCACACCTCGAGACAAATAATGTAATTTTGTTAGTATTATTCTCATGTAAGTGACGATTGTCGGAATGAGAAATAAAGATCTTTGAAACGAAACTACACAGGTGGCCCGCGTTCCCCTTAAAAAGTCTCTGCGCCCCCCCTGGGGGACGCACCCCCCCCCACTTTAGATTCCAGTATTAGACACTCAGCGCACGATGGTAATTACGCACGTACAGTTATAATTATTCCTTAGAGTATTTTTTGTTATCATTTACCTGAATCTTACTTTTCCTGAAGCGGACTTTTCCTGAAGGCATGAAATTCAGGAAAAGTCCTTTCTTCTATTAAATTAATTTACACGTGATTTCATATCGATCTATTTTCAAATTCAACCAGAAGTATATGTGTTATCTAGAGATTTTTTATCAAAACAAAATATTATTAACATTAGCCAAGCGTTAATATGAGTTGTTAAAACTGATAGTTATATTGTGTTACAAAAATACCCCTAATGCCGAACATAGGGAAAGGGACCATCGAACGTGATCGAATTGAACAACTTTTACTATAGGACCAACTCTTAAATCGCGAAAAAAACCAGCTGTTACATTTTGATATTTTCTTTATTAATTTTTGTATGAAACAGCTGATTTTTTTCGCAATTTCAGAGTTGGTTCCATAGTAAAAGTTGTTCAGTTTGATGGTCCCTATCCCTATCTACCATATTCGTAGGGGTATTTTTGTAACACGTTGTATCATTCTAAACTTACCATCCGTTTAGTGCATGAAACTGCACAACTTTCTCTAAAGAACACATATTATGAAAAAAAATCGACTATGCATACAAATCAAAGTGATCACGTGATCAATTTAGTATGGGATGACCAAAATTTTGTGGCGAAATTCGACACATGTTTCTTGGAGAATGTTTTTCAGTTTCATAGACTGGACACATCCTTGAAATTTGACTGGTAAGTTTAAAATTACCCTGTATCGGTAAGTAATTCTAAAAACGTCCACGTCCTAACCCGCTGAACCAAACAGACATTGGCCGGTCGCGGACGAAATTAGCGACCATATTCTGCGTCGAAAGAAAAACGCATGAAAACGCGAAAACGCGCATTTTCCCAAACGTAGGACCAATCTACATCGATTGTTTACCCCCGAAAACCCCCATATACCAAATGTCAACGAAATCGTTAGAGCCGTTTCCAATATCACAGAAATAAATTTATATATATACAAGAATTGCTCGTTTAAAGGTATAAGATTTAAATCTAATACTTTACTTAAATCCACCCACCTGTCACGAGTATAAATTACTTACCTATTAATTGGAGTGAGAGTAATCTTTGTTCAATAAACATCAATAAGTAGGTGTAATAAATATAAATAGGTTCTACATAATTATTGTATAACTCCCATTTTATTTTAAGACCAATAAAGAATAGGTACTTACTTTAAACTAAATGGTTATAAAATTGATTAATCGATCTAGCATCGATCTGCGCACGAGTCTCACTTATCCAGTTTTTGTAACTATGTGTTAGATTCTTAGTGTCGTGCCCATCACTTAAGGGAACATTTTCACGAAGTTTCTTGCGCCCGTACTTCTTGTCAGTTAAAAAAGTCTGGAACAGGTGGTAGGAAAATATAGACGATTCAAAAGTACTTAATAATTATTTTTATTTGAATAAAGCTTATTTGACTTTGACATTTCAATGCTGGCGGTTGTCAAGCAAGACAATGACACCTAACCTAAATGGTTCACTCTCAAACGTCGTACGTATGCGTTTGACGTAAACTTATATTTCCTCTGCGCGAGCAGTACCGAAGTAACAAGCATAGGACTACGTTAATTTTCGCTTCGTGTTTGTATACTTCAGGGATAAGATTCAAAGTAAAGTAAAAAATTCACTGATCTCGTGCCTTTCACGACGTTCTGGTACATTGAAAATGAATTTAATGAATTTAACAAAATATTTTATTATTCTTTTCTTATAGACATTAATATTTTATTGAAAGGTAACCTAAGTACTATGTATAACTAAAACATCTGAATTTCTAAATAAATTAACCCTAAAAAAAAAACAAATGCAGCATGCGAGACTCTCGCGCCGACTTCATCATCACTCGAATGTGCGATAACAACCCTCATGTTTACCTAGGCATCATCATCACACTCTCATTCTCAGAGATCGTTGTAAAATTTGGAATCGCAGAGTCACTAAGAAAGACGTGACTGATCGAGTAATTTCAAATCTCGAAAAAATTGAAATAACAGCAACCCACGATATATAATATTTTGGATCTAGTAGAGGCCCTCGGCTCAAACTAAAACCTCTCTTCTGTTCAACTTTCAGTCAAGATTCGTTTATCCGTTTCTCTACACACAAAAACTCACTACGATGCCTAGCACATGACCTGGAGATAATAGCGTCATCTCTTTTGCTCCTACAGTTATTGCTAACACTACTTTCTCTTTCGGTTTCACATAATAAGCGACGTCACTTACTTGAATATGGACTTATGTAGACATTTCAGTGCAGTGCACTATGGTACCGCCCCGCGCCGCCGTATCTAACGATTTTTAAATCTTTGACTAGATCTGGAATCAGCTCTCGCTTCACGCTCTATTCACGTCATACCATCTGTTGACCTGCTAGAGCTAATCAATATCAATATTATGGTTTTAATATATATCTAACTACTTTTTTATTTATAAAAAATGTGGAAATAAATAAAAAATACAAAATATAAAACACTATTACAAGCTTTGAAATATACAATTATTTAAAAACTTCAATCGTACCTACTACGTCTTACCATTATCCCGCGCCGCGCACGTCGCCCGCGGTATCCCAACATTTCGCTTCATAAAGGATAAGCTACAGCCCAGACCGTAAGAGTCAGGGACATACCAATACTAATTTCAGTAGGTAGCCTAACTCAATATCTCTAGG
Organism: Agriphila tristella; assembly: GCA_928269145.1. Classification (NCBI taxonomy): domain Eukaryota; kingdom Metazoa; phylum Arthropoda; class Insecta; order Lepidoptera; family Crambidae; genus Agriphila; species Agriphila tristella. The sequence continues at coordinate 4,562,512 of OV743439.1, read as the reverse complement.
GGGTAGGCGTTTTTTCATTTTTTCGATATCGCTTTTCGTTTTTGAGAAATTGTCGATTTAGTGAGAAAAGACCCCGAAAAAGTGTGTCATTTTACAACATTTATGCGATTTTCGAAAAAAGTTTTTGACTTTTTCAAATTTTTTTTTCACCATATTGTAGCCCTTGCTGAGACGCATCTTTTGACATTTAGTACATACACGTAGACCCAAAACTCACGGGACCAGGGCAATGTCTCACTTGGCTGAAATTGGGTACCTTACCGAAGCGATCGAAAAAACATTTTCAATGTTAAATAGTTATTTGTTATACAAGTGACCAAAATCAAATTGTGCTGCGAGTGGCGACTTTAAATCACGAACTAGCGAAGTAGTCTAGAATTGAATCACGAGCGTAGCGAGTGATTCTAATATAGACTACTGAGCACAGTGAGTGATTTAAAGGCACGAGGCAGAACAACATTTTGGTCTCGTGTAAAACATACAACTTTTCACCTCGACCAGCGAGAAAATTTTCACGTGACTTTCCTGGTAAAAAAGCTTAATTCAGCATTAGAAATTTGTTCACTTAACTCTTTTGGAGTTAGACAACTATCTTCATCGTTGGACGCATTCATTTTTGTAATTTGTCACAAAAATAATTCAATCAAACCTATGCTGAAAATTTTTATTCATAGAGTCAGTAAAGTAGATTCCCGTCCGTCGTTTTGATTACATTGCGTTGTGTTTTTCTCTTATTCATTAATATTCCGTCTTATTTATTTATTTATAATCATAAAACATATAATTTGTTCATTAATTTCATTAATTTTTCTTATTTCATATTTGTTTGAATACATGTGACCTCATTACCTACATACTCTTTATTTCGAATTATCAACCTTCTTTTTTAACAATCCTTATTTAAAACTCCTTGGTATATCCGTGCATTTTATTTTTTTACTTTTTAATCCGTGTATGACACCATAAAGCACTCTATCTATCCTTTTCTCACATATCAATTTTACAAGTGTCATCCTTGTCACTTTATTTGTTTTTTCTTTATTATTTTAAAAGTTGGTGTTAGAAATTAAAAAAGCACTTTGTCTCACGCTCGCAGCAAAAATCGATTTTGCTGCGAGTTTTTACGCGCCAAAAGCACCCTTTTCGTGCTGGAGAGGTGAAAAGGTAATTTTTCATAGTGAGCCCTAAGGTTTGAAATTGTTTTAAGTATCGGGTCATTTTGAACTTACCATCCAAATTTTAAGGATGTGTCCAGTCCATGAAACTAAACAACTTTCTTTAAGAAACATGTGTCAAATTCGCCACAAAATTTTGGCTATCCAATACTAAATTTATCACGTGATCTCTTTGATTTGTATGGCAAGTCGATTTTTATTTTACATATTTGACCATGTGTTCCTTAGAGAAAGTTGTTCAGATTCATGGACTGAACACATCCTCAAAATTTGGATGGTAAGTTCAAAATGACCCAATATACTACAAGGTGTTTGGTAAAAGCCTTATAAAGCCGAAAATGGCAGATAGGGACCATCAAACTGAACAACTTTTACTATGGGACAAACTCTGAAATCGCGAAAAAAAAATCAGCTGTTTCATACATTTTGATATTTTCGTTATTAATTTTTGTATGAAACAGCAGATTTTTTTTTCGCGATTTCAGAGTTGGTCCCATAGTAAAAGTTGTTCAGTTTGATGGTCCTTATCTGCCATTTTCGGCTTTATAAGGCTTTTACCAAACACCTTGTATACATATTGACCTTATGATTATCAGGCTTGATGAGCCGTATCAATCTTTTGCTAATAGGGAATATGCATAAGTCACCGATTTTGATGAATTTGAGCTTGATCGCTGTGGATACTTATAAAAACATGATGGAACAGGAAAAAAAATGTATTATTTTTAGTTTTATCACACGATGAAATCAGGGGAAAATAACGATATTTTTTATTCTTTTTCGGATATAATGCACTTTACAGTCAGATAGAATATCGAATAAGAAACAATATTTTGTATGACACATATGTACTTAAACGCAAAATTTAGGGAGATAATTGAAGATTATTGGCTAACTCCATATTAAACGCGCCGAAACACACCTGAAACGTGATATGTGACGTCACCTTTTGTATGGAGCGTTTTCGGCGGGTGCTGCTGCGCGTTACTTCAAGTAACTTTATCACGAGAAAAAACGCAAGAGAAAAGTTTTAATATTACAGTTAATTATCTCACGCATTATACTTTTGATTAAGATAAAAAAAAAAAATATGCATATTCCCTATTCCAACAGCTGATGTACACCAGAAAGATGTTAATTTTTCGTGTAAGAAACGGATAGATAAGAAAAGTCGTCTCGCTATGGGGTGCTGTCTATTACCACGGTTTATCAATTATTTTTGTGTTTGTGATAGCCCGATACGTCTGAAAAATCAACTCAATTCATAGTTGTAATCAAACTTTACACAATAACATTTTCAAAATCGCATACCTACAAGTTAGTTTTCTGAAAATATGAGGACTCTATATTTTCCTATCGAAAGAAAACCCTTAATCCTTTTCATCTCAAGGAAGGCTGGATAAAGGCTTTTTGGATTTTTTTGGAAAATTATTACTAATAAGTATACTTACGACTCGATGGTTCCTTCGCTTACGTCAAACGTGCGTGCGTGGCACTGCGTGCGCTGACGTCACACAGCGGCAGCTATCGCAGGGTGATTGTACCAAAAGTTTGCACTAGTAATCATTCGTACTGCGTAGGATATTTTTATAGGTGGCCTGTTTCTTTCTGCGCGTAGATTGGCGCATTTTATGAGCTACCTTTCTACTATCAACTTGTGCGATTTATTCGTCAAAATATTCTATTATTCAAAGTTCATGAGGGAAAGTGAATAAGGGAAATTATGTTTGAACTTGAATTTATTAGGTGGTGTACCTGTGCAACACCCGATAAGTTCAATAAGGCACTTGACAACTCATTTACTGTAGGAATTATTTGATCAATTAAAATACTTACGTTTATAAATAAAACGTATTTGTAAATAAACAACAATAAACAACGATAATTTTATTGAAAAAAAATGCTTAATTCAGTTTTCCAGCCACGCACTATTAACATCAGAGCTAAGTCACCATTAAGTAAGTGTATCAAATAGCGATTTATATTACTTAAATGAGATTTTCCGGGGAATGAGCGAGCGTTACTTTAAATAAAACGTTGAATGTGGACTAGGTCAAGTTTGGAGATTGATCTTTTCGCTCACGCGCGCTCATTATTGTTGTCAAGCCCTAAGTGGGACACTTGTTTTTGACGCAGAGTTTTCCAATAAAACGGTCTAATACTTAGTACTATTATTATATAATTATTCTGTGCTAATACTGCAATAACCACTTTAATTCAACCCGCCTGCTGAGCGTGGAGTTTTTTATTTATAAATAAAATAATAAAATAAAATAAAATACATTTATTTCAGACTAGGTCCATATCATCATCATCATCACAAAATTGATTAAATTATCACACATCACACATTAAAAATATCATTAAAATCAAATATAAAATTATAAATTACGCATTAAAAAATTAATTAACATTAGAATTATAAAATTGATTTTCTTTTGGTATAACTAAAATTGTAAAAATAAAATGAACAAAATAATTAATTAAATTTAAAATTGGTATCAAATTAAATTAAAATAACATCAGAATTATAAAATTAGAATTAAAAATAACAATAATAATTAGTTAAAATGCACGATGAGTTAATGCTTGACCCACCTCACCTGATGTTAAGTAGGTGGAAGCGCACTTCACCCGGAATCCTTATCACGGAGGAACTGACTAACCTTGAACTGCCGGAACACAATTTTTTTTTAATTGTTGTTATGGCGTCAGACAGGTAAGATGGTGGAAGCTAGCCACCACCACCAACCGAAGATTATGGCAGTATTCTCCTATGGGCGAAGCCTGCGTCCTGTGGTGGCCTATGATGGACTGTAGTATTGTTGTATGGTCTGTGTCTGTGACTGTGCCGTCATATTACGGCCGTAATTTAGCGGCGTAGAACGTTATCAATTTATACAATACGGCGCATTTCTGACGTTACGGTGTCGCCATATTGTTTACATAGACAACATTCAACGCCGCTATATTACGGCCGTAATATGACGGCACCGCTATCCCAGGAAACCCTATCTTTACCATTCGTCCGAAATTGCGTCAGCGGACGCAGTCGGCTCGTCAAAAAGCAGGGTCCGGACTTCCGGAGCCCTTTCGGTTTTGATCTACGATATCTAGTATTTTCTTGATGCTATTAATGTTTTGTTTGTATATCGAATAGGGTTTCCCTATCAAATAATCTATTTGTCGTATATTTTTTTTATTTCATTCTGTAAATACTAAAAACCCTAACGCACGAAGGGGTTTTAAGGGGTTTTCCGGTCCCTGTCAAAAAGTCAAAACTGTAGGAGGTTTTTTCATCCGTGATAAAAATAATCTTTAGATTTAAAACGAGTGATTTTTAAGTAGGTAGGTAAGTACCTACTTATATAGTTACTGCTATTATTAAAATATCCAAAGTTTTTGTTTCAATTTAAAAGTGATGAATTTGTACCACACGTACGTATTATGAATTTAAAATATTAATAAGTATAGTTAACATCACGAATGTCATAAAATCGCTGTTATGATGTGTTTCTTCGAAATCTGACATCGTAACTCAAAGATGTGGAGATTAGGATGGGGCCGTAATATACAAACATTAAACGGATAATGTTTTATGGTCAAACTGGTACGTACGTAGGTGGTTTATTCGTCCAAGACTACAAGTATCCAACGGTAATTTGCTGGTTTTTATTCAGTAGCATTAAACCAAGAAACACTTCAAATCGGATTTAATTCCTACAAAAAGTTTTATTGTTTTAATGGCATCTTTTGTTGACTATACTAAGTATGACTATCCTAGGTTTTCCCCCCCGGCGGAGTTGTGCTTAAGTGGTGGGGGGTAAAAGTGTAAGCCAAAAGGGAATTTGACCTGGAAGGACTGGTTGTTCATCAAATTGTGTAAGAAGGTTTTAAAGTTGGTTAAATATGAAACAATTTGAGGGTAGATCGGTTTTGATAAATCTTCTTACACAATCTTGATGAAAAACGAGATATAACACAAACACCGCAAAAATACCCCTTTTGGGGTACATTTTTACCCCCCCCCCCCCCCCCCCACCACTTAAGCACAACTCCGCAGGGGGGAAAACCTAGGACAGTCATATTTGGAAACAAATGTAGCTATTAAAACAATATAACCTTTTGTAGGAATTAAATCCGATTTAAATTCTTACCCTACTGACCTATTAGGCACGTTAGGTCCTATTACCGGAAAGATATTTCAGATTTTACCTCACATTCACCCAAATACGCGAACCCACAAGTGTAGGACGGACATTCGCAAATGATTTTCCATACATAATAGGGATGACGACTAATGAATAAAATAACGAAATAATAAAAATAACGAAAGAATAAAATCGTGAACATATTAAACATTTAGAGTAGCTTGTATACCTCTTGGTTTTATATATTGCGTATTATTTGTTTTATGACCCTTCAAAGTTGGGTGGACAAGTCCATTGGGCAGTATGGGTCCTTGACCGAACAAAATTAGGCATGAATGTAAATTTTACATAATATGTGCTTCAATGTCGATATGGAAACACGCTGAGAAATGATTGCTTCTCCCCCCCCCCCCCCCCTTCACCCCCTTTTATCACCCTCGTTCTGGTTTTCTTCATTTTCTACACAAACGGTAGGACCAAGGAGTTTAGGTACTCTTCAAGGACCAAATCATCGTCGATAAATTATCTACAAAACGATACTAAATTTATAGTGGTGGTACTAAATTTATGGTGGTGATATTTTTTTTAAATATAGCCATCAACATTATATTATAAAATCATAAAAATAGGCACACTTTTTCACAACACATCGGGTAAGGTTTATTTCCCCATTTCATCGCCATAAGGGTTGAAATACAAACAATAACGGTAAACGTTGCGTTAGATTTCTATCCATAAGCCTAAATAATACATTTAGCGATGTTTACTTCGAAAATGAAGGATTTTCTATACACAATTTCATCCCCCTTTTCACCCCTTCGAGAGCAGAATTTTCAAAAACGACGAGACACGTATACGATCCTGGGACCCTGGCTGGATCTTCAGGCCGATTACATAAAAATAATCGCGATAGTCGGACGCAATTCGTCGTTAAATTTACTTGATATTGAGTAGGACGAAGTAAAAAAAGTTTCACTGCCGTAAAAAGTACGATGATTATAAAACAATAACGGGAACTTTCGCCATTGCGCTCTTCAGCTAATATTAAATTATAAAAACGAAAAAGAATTGCACCTCGCAGATAGAGGCGAGCGTCTGCCTTTCTTAGTGCAGTTTTTTTAAACGGGTTGTAACGTTGTAAGTGAGGAATCTTCTGATAAATTTAGCAATGTGGAGCAATGAACCTTGTATCTGAGTAACTTACGCGGGTTCCCGGCTACCGGAATCACGAAATTGCAATTTAGTTACTTTTGAACAGTCAAAAGTTAGGCGACATTACCTATCGTTTAGTCATTTTGAACCTACCTACCAAGTTTTAAAAAATATGAACAGCTTTTTTTCAATATCTACTGCTTACTATTAGTAGGGCTTGGGACTTTCAGTTTTATTTAATTACTTACAAAAAATATATTTTGACGCATATCGACATTATTTGCTACTTTGAAGCTTTATGTCGCGTCTATCAGTATCTTCGAAATAGTTGCCTTTCTGTAGTCATATATAAACTTCTTAAGGCGCCCTACTATAGACCTACTACTATCCACTGTGAGCTAAAGTTGATTTTAAAACTTACCTACGCAGAAAGAATGAAAACTGTTGAAAAGTTGTTTAAAAAAATATTAGAGAAAATCTAAGAAAGCATGATCTTATAATAAAAATAAATGTGTTGGCGGCGCTAGTAGTGGGTAGGGCGCCTTAATAAAATAAAGTTCCTAAACTTTAAAATATTACCTACCTAAAATGATATTTAGATAAAATTTGAGTTATTCTTGTTATCATAAAATTAATAATATGTTATAAGTTGTATTGTATTGATATCTCGTACTCGTAGCAACAGTATCCATAGCTATACGTACAGACGGGCAGACAGACTATCCGCTAAATATAGACGTAATGGATGTAATGGTGGCATGTGCCCGACTTCATTCGCGAATTTAAAATACATGGTGAACGGTCACTTTAACTTAACAAACTTTCTCAATAGTTTTTATCACGGTGGAAATTGTGTTCAAAATCATGCACTCATTTCAAATTTTAAGAGGAAACACCACGGTCGAGATAATTGAAAAATTCCCATAGAAAGTTGACAAAATCAACGTTTCGTAGTCCCATGTTTCCTCCTCCAAAACTAGACCGATTTAAATACTTTTTCTGTGTTATTACAAAAGATTTTTAAACACTGTTTAACTAAACACATGTTTAAATGTGATTCTGTCCCTTTTTAACACGTTTTTATTAGGTTGCTTTCTCGTTTGTTTGTGTGTTTGTTTGTCCGCAAAGTTTGCGAACGATTTTAAACTAGCTTCCCGATGAGCTAAAGACTTGAAACTGAACATAGGTCGGAACTGGAATACAATGCAATATTATGGTATCATTGAGCTGATCTGATGATGGAACCGGAAGAAGGCCACAGGAACTTAATGATGAAACAATACAACCCCAATGTGATTAGGCTTGTTAGAATCATCTTGACGAGTACTCTGATGGGAGATCAGCGGGGCTACTCAAATGGCCACTTTTCTATTCGTTCGCTAACTTAAAAATTAAAAATAAGCCATAAACACCAAAATAACGTGTCGTAGGCTTGTCAATTCTGTACAATACAACAATGTCTGTGATTTACATAAACTTGCGAACGTCTGACTTGACCATTAATTGCTTATTTTTAAGATTTAAGTTAGCGAACGAATAGAAAAGTGGCCATTTGAGTAGCCCCCAAGGTCCAGGGTCTGATTATGAAGCTGGAAGGCCATGCCAAAGGAACTCAATATTGGAACCGTGCAATCCCATCGAGTTTGGGCTCATTTGAGTCGTCTTGACGAGTACTTTGTTGGGAAATAGTGTCCGAGGATCTGATGATGGAGTCGGAAGAAGGCCATAGGAACTCTGTGATAAAACCACGCTACCCCATCGAGTTTGGAATCGTTTGAATCGTCTTGACGAGTAATTTGTTGGGAAATAGTGTCCGAGGATCTGATGATGGAGCCGGAAGAAGGCCAGAGGAACTCTATAATAAAACCACGCTACCCCATCGAGTTTGGGCTCGTTTGAATCATCTTGACGCGTACTTTGTTGGGAAATAGTGTCCGAGGATCTGATGATGGAGCCGGAAGAAAGCCATAGGCACTCTTTGATATAACCACGCTACCCCATCGAGTTTGGGCTCGTTTGAATCGCTTTGACGAGGACTTTGTTGGGAAATAGTGTCAAGGGTCTGATGATGGAGCCGGAAGAAGGCCAATGGAACTCTATAATAAAACCATGCAACCCCATCGAGATTGGGCTCGTTTGAATTGTCTTGAAGAGTTCTTTGTTGGGAAATAGTTTCCAGGGTCTGATGATGGAGCAGGAAGAAGGGCACTGGGACTCTGTAATAAAACCATGTAACCCCATCGAGTTTGGGCTCGTTTGAATCGTGTTGACGAGTTCTTTGTTGGGAAATAGTTTCCAGGGTCTGATGTTGGAGCCGGAAGAAGGGCACTGGGACTCTGTAATAAAACCATGCAACGCCATCGAGTTTGGGCTCGTTTGAATCGTTTTGACGAGTGGTCCGATAGGAGATGGTATATTTTTAGTCTTAGCTCGTTAACTAAAAAGCATAAAATAATAATTTACTGAAAAAAAATATTTTTTTAAAACACGTTTTTAAAACGGACTAAATTATTACAAAAAAATCGGATTAAAAATATTAAAACGGACAAGTAAAAACAAACTAAAAAGTAAAAAATAAATTCTTCTGTAAATATTTATAACCCTAATAACCTATAGGTACCTAAACAAATTTTAAACCTAAAAATTTTAAACCAAAAAACGTGGAGCGCATGCTATAGACAATATGGATGACAAATTTTACAAAACGCGCCCCACGTTTTTAGGTTTAAATTTTTTAGGTTTAAAATTTCTGTAGGTACTTATAGGTTATTAGGGTTATTAATATTTACAGAAGAATTTATTTTTTACTTTTTAGTTTGTTTTTACTTGTCCGTTTTAATATTTTTAGTCCGATTTTTTTGTAATAATTTAGTCCTTTTTAAAAACGTGTTTTTAAAAAATATATTTTTTTCAGTAAATTTTGACAATATTGTTTGAAAAAGACAGCATCACAGTTAACATTATTTAAAATTCTTTTGTAATACCTTACACGGTTTAAGCACAGAATATATACTCTAACGCGAAATTTAAGTTAAAATTTTAAAAAAGATTTTGGGTGTGTTTTCCCTTTTTTAAATAAATTAATCCAAAAACCTATAAAATGCCATTGTTTAGACATCCAGCCATCCAGCAATCTAAAACAGCCAAACCATTTTTTTATGAAAAAGGATTTACCTATAGGTATCGGTCTATTTTGGAGGAGGAAACAGGGACTACGAAACGTTGATTTTGTCAACTTTCTATAGGATTTCGTGGTATTTTCTTCCTTCTTAATTTTCTTCATGTGGTTTAATGTTTACTGCTATTTTCTAGTCATATAAGGGCACTGGAAATTTAAGTAAAATCTGTTTGCGAAATTATAATGTAATGGGGATGGAAACTGAGGAACTAATGGCGCCACAAGCGGTTGTACCAAAACATTTGATTGGTTGTTTCAAATATCAAATGTCATTTGTGGCATATTTTAACCAATCAATGTATTGATAGCGGTTAGATCGCCGCTGGCGCCATCTGCGATTAGCTTTGCGTTGCCAACCCCATTCTAAACAAATGTACTTACATTACATTTGTAACATATTTACTTTTGACCTCGCGTTTGTGTGTCTTTTTAACGAACTTTATTATTTCACAGTGTGAAACGATTCAGTGTGACTCGTTGAGAATAAGTGCGGAGAGGGCTATCCATCGTCACGGAAAGGGATTGCAATCCAGCAGCATTTTCAATGAAGCTGGATTTTTGCTGGGTTGGCCTGAATCCAGCTGGATCCAGCGCGGATCCAGCAAAATATGAAATCAAAATAAATAGGTACACTACATTTGCTTTTTTATTTAATAATTTATGCCTTTTACTACTAACTACTAAAACAAAAACCTTTACTCATTTGGTGGTAACTACTCGTATATCAATTTTGTTTTGGTTTTATAGTTATAGGTTATTCGAGATCAAAATAATTGACTTAAAATTAAAATTTCAGTATTATGTTTATGAAGTAATAAAAATGGAATAAACAATTACAATATTAAAAAATCTCTAAATAAGAATTATCTTAACTATGTAATGAAATAAGAACGTAGGTATTCGCATCATAACGCGATCAAAATGGCTAGGTACTGGCTAGAGCTAATGCTACAACTACAAATCAGCCTGTATCCTATATTATCCTAATTACACAATGTGGGTAGTTACATAATTGTGTCAATTACCAACACTCTTAACAACAGAAAGCATTTTTTTTTGTCTTATCGCCGGCCGAACTGGTTTCACACATCGAATTTGATACGTTGGCGGATCCGCGCAGCTTGATCCAGCATGTATAAAAAAGCGCAGGATCCAACTGGATTGCTGGATGCTGGATCCAGCAATTGCAATCCCTAGTCACGGAGGAGTACCTACCTCGGAGAAGCGCTGGCGTCCAGAAGACTAGATAGAGTGGAGACGTAAAGCTCCTATTAGATCACACAATTTTCAGTCGCAATATTCAGTCTGTCAAAGTCTAATCGTTCGATATTTAGTGACAGTCAGTCTTACTCTTATTTTACATATCTTAAGTCGTTATTGGAAAAAAATGGATGAACATTGCTCATTTGCGTAAAAGATAATAATAATAAGTAGTCTATTTATTTACAACGTGTTACAAAAAAACCCCTAGTGCCGAATATGATAGATAGATAGATGATTTATTAGCATCACAACACACATGCGCATTGACAGAAAAAATAAAATTAAAAAAGATAATTTAACAATCAAAACTTAACATGTTGGCAACTAAATAATACTGGATAAATTGTGTGTCACAGCGATGCAAGTAGGTAAAAGCTCAGCAAGAGCTCAGCGTATATCTTTGCCCCGATGATGAAGCAAAACACTGGTTTTCAGCTGTCACCTGTAGACGCAAGGACGCATTGACAAAATCGGCCGTGCCGTGATAAAAAGAAAACTAGTATTAAAAACGAGAAATATTTTTTTACAAATAATAAAATAAAAACGTGGAAATCGATGTCTTTTTATAAAATATAAAAGAATAAAATTAATTGCTATTTAATAAAATAATAATAATATAATTCTAATCAATTTATTTAGTAGAGAAATAAATTAAATTCAAAACATAATATAATCAATTAAATTAATAAAAAATAAAATTAAAATGCTACCATTCAGGAGTAATAAATTAGGAGACCGCGACCAGAACGACTTTTAGTGCGTATAAGTACCTAAATTTTGCATTTCCAATAAGCCTAATTTTATATGATTTTTGAATGTATATTTTGACGTCAACTGCCTAATTGGAGGGGGTATATTGTTCCAGCGCTTGGTCGCTTGGTGACGGAAACTGCTCGTGAAAGCCACAGTCTTATGCACATGAAATTCCAGTAGAGGTCGATTTGATCTGGGAATGCCTGGCCCGTACTGAGTATGAAAGGAGCGAAATATCAATTTGCTGTAAAGGTATTCTGGTTTTTTAAATTTCATAAGGTCGAACATTAGAACTGCAAGATGCAACCGTCTGCGTGACTCCATATTAAGAATAGAGGCTCTGTTTAAAAAAGGTGACACATGAGTACGAGGAGGGATATTAAAACAAAATCGGCCACAAGCATTCTGAACACGCTGTATCATTCTTTTTGTAGCAGACAATAAACGAGGACCATACACTAAGTCGCCATAATTGAGTACCGATAAAATAAGTGACTCGCATAAGGCGATACGTGATTTTTCAGAAAGATAATTCCGGATCCTATAGAGAATTTTTAGTCTGTAAAAACAATTTCTGACTAGACTCAATACATGATTTTCAAAGCGCAAATTATCGTCAAAGAGTATTCCCAAGTTCCTGGCTTCTCTCACACATTCAATATCAGTACCCAGAACTTTAAGCGTAGGATTAGAGCTGTAGATATCCGCGGTTTGTTTTTTTGTGCCTATAATCATAAATTTCGATTTCAATGGATTAAGAACCAGAGCGTTGTTGGTCGACCAAGAAGCTATAGCATTTAGATCTTCATTTACATTGCGCAAAGCATCAGATATTTTATCCGGACTTGCTGATATGTATAACTGAACATCATCAGCGTAGCAATGAAACCTGCAATGTTTAATTACCGAAGGGAGATCTGCACTGTAAATAATAAATAAAAGTGGGCCAAGAATGGAACCCTGAGGGACACCACGATTAACCAACTTAGGTTGTGATGTTACAAACGAGCCATCCGCTTTTTTAAGTTTGACTGATTGATAACGCTCACGTAGATAACTGTCGATAAACCGTAGTGCATGAGGATCAACGCCATGGTATGAAAGTTTAGATAACAGGAGCGGAACGTTCAGACTGTCAAACGCACGAGAAAAATCGAGAAGCGTCAGCACAGTAGCCCGACCCGCATCTTGATCCGCAAGCATATTGTCTGTCAGATCAAGGAGAGTCGTAAGGCAGCCATTACATGGTCATGCAAGCGTCAGTCAAATTCCATCAGTCATGAATTACGTTTGACTGATTGACTGATGGAAAGAACAAATCACATCATGCAACCATCAGTCACTACATTACACGGTAGGTTAATCGTCAGTCACAGTCCGTGACTGTGCTTAAACTGACAGCAAAACCTACCGTGTAACGGGTGCCTTACAGTACCTCGTTTCTTTCGAAAACCAGACTGAAAGGATGGTAATATATTATAAGTTTCAACATGGTACAATAACTGTTCATAAATAGCCTTTTCTAAAATTTTCGAAAGAAACGGTAAAATGCTAATAGGTCTAAGGTCTGTTAGTTCATTCGGAGGCTCAACCTTAGGTAACGGTGTCACCAACGCCATTTTCCACTTTTGAGGAACCACACCAAATTCGATGGACTTATTAATAATATCCGTAATTGTAGACAGAGTACGGGGAAGAGATAGCAAGATCATATCTCTACTAATGCTGTCGCACCCAACTGCATTTGACTTTATGGACAATATATACTTTGAGATGTCTTCCATAGAGACAGAATTAAGTTTGAATGGGGGAGCCGCCGTGTCACGTCGATGAAATTCGAAATAAGTCAATTGAGAGAGGGGAACTGTATCGTTTCCAGGAATATTCAAGAAGTGGTCATTGATAACATCGGTATCACCCATACAATCAGGAAGACCTTCACTCTTGTCAGGCTTGACCAAAATTTTTTCTTTTACATTTTTCCAGAATTTTTTGGAATTGTTTACATTAGAATTGATTAAGTGATTATAATAAACTCTTTTCTCATTATCAGTACTTTTAATTACTATATTTTTTAGGTCTCTGTAATACTGCCCATCAACATCCGACTTTGATTTACGGTATTTATTACGCGCCTCATCTCGCAGACTAATCATAAACTTAATCATGTCAGTTACCCAAGGCAGATTATATAGGTAATTCAGTTTGATTTTCGCAGTCACAAGAGGAGCATGCTTATCCATAAGAGACAGTATGAGTGAATTAAACCGATCTACCATGCTTTCCACAGACGGCTGCTCAGAAACAGACTCCCAGTCGAGAGCATCAAGATCCTCTTTAAATTTATCAGAGTCAATTCGATTAATAGGTCTGTAAGTAACATATCTTGACGATGGTTTATCGTTTTTTAGCAAAACAGTTAAATTAATCATTCCGTGACCCAGGGGCCCAGAAATGTTAGATACTGTTACGTTTCGAGTCTTGCAGTTTGTACACAAGGTCGATCAAAGTTTGAACGTTTATAGAGAAGTGAGTAGGTTCACTAACGACCTGCCGAAGATCTAAACTTCCTAAGAAATCATTTACTTTTAAAACATTATTATTAGCGTTATCTAGCATATTAATATTGAAGTCGCCCATAAGAACTATATAGTCATACTGTACAAAACTTGAGATAGTATCCGTCAGAGCATCAATAAATTCATCAACATTGAGCCACTGAGGCCTATATGCCGTTCCTATTATTACTCGAAAACCATTTACTTGTGTAGACAGCCACAGTTGCTCAATGCCCGCATCGGGATGCTTTATAAACCGTACACGCAAATCCTCCTTAACATAAAAAGCAACACCGCCGCCCCTTCCCCTACACATGCTGCGAGGACGTGGTACATTGCGCAGTCTGTAGCCGGGTGCAAGGGGCGCGCGCGCCTCCTGACCCGCAGGCAGCCATGTTTCGTTAATAGCTACTATGTCGGCATCAAATCGATTCATCGCTATTAGGAAATTATCATGATCTGTATTTAGTTATTAATATGGTAGATAGGGACCATCAAACTGAACAACTTTTACTATGGGACCAACTCTGAAATCGCGAAAAAAAACAGCTGTGTTTATACAAAAATAATCACGAAAATATAAAAACAAAATGTATGAAACAGCTGTTTTTTTTTCGCGATAACCACATTGAACTCGATGAAGGTAAATAATCGACGCAGTCGAATTTAAATCAAAGAGCATTTTAAGTCTACTGCTGTTTACAAGCACGTGTGAACGTTTAAGGCGACTATATCCCAAGTGGCACCTTTTATTGTTCGCTAAGTATATAAGGTCCTTCTTAATTAGTGCACATAATTTTAAGGGGTCAATGTACTCATGCATACAAGCAACTTTTACTATGGTACCAACATTGAAATCGCGAAAAAAAACAGCTGTTCCATACATTTTGATTTATTCGATTTTAAATTTTCTATGGAACAGCTGTTTTTTTTTCGTGATTTCAATGTTGGTACCATAGTAAAAGTTGTTTGTATGCATGAGTACATTGACCCCTTAAAATTATGTGTACTACAGGGTAATTTTGCGACCTCTTTACAAAATCAAATATAAGTTCAAGGAAGTAATAAAAAAAATAGGTGAGATAATTATGAATTATTTCTTTTTAAATTCATAGTTTTCAGCCACTTTTTATGTCCCAAAAATTTGGGCGCGCACGCTCACCCTCGCGCAAACGACGCGAGCGGGGGAAGGCGGGTGGCGGGAGAGGGGCTCGTGCGGGTCGACCGTGCGATGCGCAAACAGTGACAACAATTTCAATTTGTGTAAGGAAAAGTTTGGGGTAAAAATGTCAAAAAATATTTTTTTTTACTTCACAAATTGATTGTACTGCTGTTATAGAATGACCTGACAAAATTTGAAAAGGGATCCAAAAATGACCCTGTATTTAAGAAGGACCTTATATAATGTATCGATAATTCACATGCACAGATTAAAGCTAAGTTTCTATAGTTTATTTACAAACAATAACCTCTGTAAATTTTATAAGAGTTCGTTATATGTAGTAAGCAAAAGAGCAAAAAGTGGCAACTTTAGGCACTTTTGCCTACTTCTTAGTAGTAGTATTGTTTGTAAATAAACCAAGAGGCGATGAATATTAATTTCATGATTGTTCTGTATATGAGTAATGTTAATACGGTAAATATTTGGTTATAATGAGTTAATTAAACGGGGAGACAATTATTAATAGATAAATAAACACAAAGACCAATGAGCAGTGGTAGACTATACTATAGGTATACTATGTATTATACCGCTATACGTATAACACTAGATAAAGTTATGTTTTCCGGGTTCCTACCTACCTATGTTAAAAAACCTATATGTTTAATGTATACTATAAATAATTATCCTGGTACAGTCGGAAACAAAACGTTTTGAAGGCCAATACCTGTATCCTCAAATTCATTAGTATGTTTTTAAGCCAACTAAGATGGAGGGTTTAGAAATGATGAGACCATTATGATATAAAAAAATTCAAAACCAACTTAGCTATATGTAACTATTTTTTACTTTAAATTTGCGAAACACATAATAACACTTATAGTTATAGGTCTTATAGGCATAGGTAATAATAATATAGTATTATTATAGTAATAATCTATTATCAACAATATCAACATCTAGATAATGTAAGGGTATGTTAAATAAATAATTACCATGTTACTCCTCATTGACTAAAAATACTGACAGGTTACGAGTCTGTAACCAAAGCTTAGCTTTCGTAATTACAATGCGATGAATTTGATAATGAACCATCATAGTGAAGTTGCCGAGGATCACCGGGTCCTCGGCAACTTCACTCGAGAATGTATGGTACACACAGATTAAATTATACTTACAATATTTTACCACCACAAGCGCTCTGAAGTTGGTTATACACACTGTCAGATTAAGGGCCTCTAAGTGGCGCCCTCATCTTAATTTTTTTTGCTCGCTAAATTGAATAATGTACCGAAACTTCACATGCACAGATTAAAGCTAGGTCTTTAATTTATTTACAGACAATAACCTCAGTAAAATATAGTTCGTTGTAGTAGTAGTAAGCAAAAGAGCAAAATCTGTTCAGTTTAGGATGAGGGTTAATCAAGATGAGGGCGCCACTTGGCGGCTATAGGAGCCTTAATCACATTGTGCATAAAATTACTGATATTCTAGATAGGACTTGTAACGATGTCTGTACAGTATTATAACCTGTGGTAGATGGCACGGCGGTGCGGTGGCGCGGACGCCGGCCGGCCGGCGCGCGCGCACCGTACGACAACAATTGATTCTGTATGTGGGTGTCACGACCACACCGAGCCAGGAAGGTGTTTAATTAGTCGGTACAGTTTCGGATAAGGCATCTACTACACTTTTTTATGCACAACGAGATATACTTGGCCTTCACGGTTCACCTCACCAATCGCGATGTTAAATGATGATAAGGCCGGGTGGAAGCGCACTACACCCGGACTGAGGAACTGGCTATCTTACTTCTAAGTGCCGAAACACAACAATTTTTAAATAGCTGTTATGGCATCAGACTAAGCTAAGATGGTGATAGCTAGCCAGACGGACTTGAAATAAGCCCTACCACCAAGCAAACCGAGAACAAATTGTACCCCCCTGGGAATCGAACCCGGGACCCCTGCGTCTTACACTGGTGAGCGAACCACTAGACCACAGAGGTGGTTAATTGA
Organism: Agriphila tristella; assembly: GCA_928269145.1. Lineage (NCBI taxonomy): Eukaryota > Metazoa > Arthropoda > Insecta > Lepidoptera > Crambidae > Agriphila > Agriphila tristella. The sequence continues at coordinate 4,545,102 of OV743439.1, read as the reverse complement.
TTAACGTGTCCATAAAAATGATTGTGGCTTAAAAGTCTGGGGATAAAACATAAAAAGGTACAGCTCGGTACAAGTAACTTTTAGGTATGATTTTCCAGGAGTTCTGTAATCATTCAGACGAACTGAGAACCTCCTCCTTTTTTTAAGTCGGTTAAAAACAAGTAGAATTGGGTATTTTTTGTATTAAAACTTCGGCCTTGTGCATTTCCAGCTATCTGTAGTGTTACTAAATAATTATGTAAGAACACCAGGATAGAACTGCGTTGGATTAAAACACAAACTTTCACAATCACTGCCTTTTTATTATTTGTTCGACGAAATCACAATACAGACTGCCCCTTTTGGCTTCAGATCGGACTTTTATAAAACACCATGGTGGTATCGTTTAACAACTATTTATTGATACCAGAAGCATCCGGAAGTAACATTAATAGTAACGGAAGCGGAAGTAGCATTTGCAAGTTAATTATATTTATAATACAATTTGAGAATAAAGTAAACAATACCAAATTAATTAACTATTATTATAATCAATAGAATCACGATATTAGTTATTATTAAATATTCGTATCAATTTACAGTTTATTGGTAACATGCATGGTAACATAATCAAAACAACAACTGTATTTAGCTAAAGTACTAATAACTTACAGATAATCTTACAATCGGCCATTCTGATAAACAAGTTTGTCCTCAAACTGAAATAACTGCATTCCAAGAGATACATAATTTTATGAAATTTAATAAATTATTTTTAACAAATTATAATATTAGACTGAAGGAATCTGAATTTTCTTTTCCATCAAGTAACCATAAATAAAAATGTACAATTAACTAATTAAATCTAATTTCACACATAAATTATCATCTAATAGAGGTTTGTGGAAAATTCATCACATTTAGGTATTCATTTAGATAATCACGTCGGATGGACCTGGTAACCTCATCAAGTACATCCGGTAATTGCTCAAGGTTCACTTGGAAACATCATCAAGTGTAAATTATCATATTCACCTGGTAACTTCATCAGATGTATAAAAATAAAGTAAATTTTAATGTAATAGAATAACTTGGACTCTTCATCAAGTTACCATATTGTAAGTAATATTTTATTAAAACTGATTATTTTATATGACAAAAATTGTTGTATTAGTAGTAGAGTGCAGCAAAATTACTCATCTATTTCACTATCTGAACTCAGGGTATTAACGTGTGTACTAATCCAAGGCTGTATCTGATCAACTGCCCAAACATTACAATATTTTCTTTTTCCTAAGTCTGTACCTGGGATGCTTGACACTTCATACCTATCATTATCCAAAATTTTTGATATTTTATAAGGACCCGAAAAGACAGGTAAAAGTTTTTTACTTTGTCCTTCGTTTGACGAATTTTGTTTCTTTATTTTAACTAAATCGCCTATTTTGTAAACAGTCGCCTTTTTCCTATTTCTATCGAAACGTTCTTTTTGTTGTGTTTGATTTTTATCTATGTGTTCTGTTATGTCTGATCTTATTTCTTCAAGATTTTGATTTGGGCTTCGAGTTTCCAAAAAGAGATCACTAAACAAGTTTTCGTTTGAATGGTTAAGTGAACGACCAAACAATGCTTCAGAAGGGGTTTTACCAATGCCTTTATTGAGTGTATTATTGAGGCCCCATTGAATTCTACCTAATTCTTGATCCCATTTACTTTCCCCAAGTCTGTCAGTGTAGGAGGCTAATGAATCTAAAACTGTTCGGTTATACCTTTCGACCTGGCCGTTTGACCTGGGAGATGCGACTGCATTCAGTATATGCTTTATTTTAGAATCTTCACAAAATTTCTCGAACTCTTTTGAAGTGAAGGTAGCCCCTCTATCAGAAATGAGTCTCGCAGGACAACCAAATGTAGAAAATACGTCATTCAAGGCTTTTACAGTAAGGGTGGTTTTAAGATTTCGCAGTGGTTTTATTAAGCAGAATTTTGTAAATCCATCTACAATTAAGAGCAAGTACATATTACCGCGTGAACTTTTCACAAATGGTCCGAGGTGGTCCACATGAACTGTGTGAAAAGGGATGTCTGGTTTAGGAATAGGATGCAAATATCCTTCCTTTTTCCCACTAGCATCTTTACCGTAAGCGCAACTAATGCAAGACTTCACATACTTAACGATAAATTTCTTCATTTTAGGGAACCAAAAGTCTTTTCTGATTCGAGCTAAAGTTTTTTCTGTGGAAAAGTGCCCTACATCATCATGATTTAACCGTAATATTTGCCATCTGGCCCCTTTTGGTACAACCCACTTTAAATCATCATCTACTTTTCGAAATAATTTATTCTCTTTGATCACAAAATTCTGCTTGATATCCACAAATTCATTATATTTAGGATCTTCTAGGACGTCACGTATGTGGCAAATGTTAGGGTCTGTTAATTGAAGACTTAAAAGCCAGTCACTTTGGGTTAGAGCTAACACGCGGGGTATTTCTGGCTCACACTCCTGGGGTACTGGGCCTACAGGATTACGACTAAGCGCATCTACGTGTAACATATTAGTATTAGGTCTGTATATAATATTACAGTCGTACTCCTGCAGGGCCAGCCACCATCGAGCAATTCTGGGTAAAATATCGCGTTTTGTGAAAGTAGCGCGTAGAGCATTGCAGTCGGTCACAATAGTAAATGAAGTGCCTAATAAATAGACTCTGAACCTATTCAAAGAAGTAATTACTGCTAACGTTTCTAAGTCGTAAGCATGAAATTTCTGTTCATCAATAGTAGTTTTTCTACTATAGAAGGCTACTGGTTTAAGAGGTGATTCAGCAGTTTCCCTTTGAAAAAGAATGCCGGCTAGACCAATCTTACTTGCATCCGTATGTAACTCCGTTATGTGTGTTGGATCATAAAGTGCCAATACAGGTCTCTGAATAAGTTTATCCTTTAAATTATTGAAAGCCTTGGTTTGGTCATCGCCCCAATGCCAAATTTGATTCATTTTTGTTAAGTCTGTTAATGGACGCGCAATTAATGAAAAATCTTTAATAAATCGGCGAAAATAACTCGCTAACCCTATAAATTGTCTCACTTCGTGGACAGTTGTAGGGGCCGGAAATTTTTCAACGGCTTCGATTTTAGCCTTACCGGGTCTAATGCCTTCAAAAGAGATTTCAAAACCTAAATATTCGATACTAGTCTGAAAAAATTTGCATTTCTTTACGTTAAGAGTAAGATTAGCCTCATTTAATAACTTAAATGTTTTTTCTAATTTATTAATACCTTCATCAAAGTCTTTCGATATAATTATAAGATCGTCCATATATGCTAAAGCTGGCTTAGCGCCAGGTTCTGTCGAATTAAGCTTAAGAGTTTTATTAATAGTGCGTTGAAACACTGCTGGGGCGTTGACCAAACCAAATGGCATACGTTTGAACTGGTACAAGCCATCTGGAGTAATAAATGCGGTCAGATACCTGCAACTTGGAGCAATAGGTATTTGGTAGTACCCGCTAGTGAGATCAAGGCTAGTAAAGTACTTACTACCACTTAAAGAATCTAGTTGGTCTTCAATGCGAGGCAAAGGGAAATGATCTTTAATTGTACGACTATTAAGCGCCCTATAATCCACACACAAACGCTGACCACCAGTTTTCTTGGAAACAAGCAAGATCGGGCTTGCGTATGATGAACAAGACTCTTCTATAATATCATTATTTAAAAGGTCACTAACCATAACTTGAACAGTTTCCCTATCTTTATGACTTAACCTATAGGGTCTGTACACCACGGGTGTTGAGTCTGACAGTTGTAGATCCATTTCTGTTAAACTAGTACAGCCTAACTCGGAAAGATTTTGTGCAAAAGAACTACGGTAAGTTTCAATCATGTTAAGGACTTTATCTTTTTCATCAGGACACAATTCATTATTAATATTTATTTCTACTGGATCTATTGGTTCGTAAATAGTTTGAGCTTGGAGACACATTTGCGACTTATTTATTTCAGTTTTTAATTTCTCAGCTCTAATTAATAAAATGTTTGATTTTATATTAAGGGTTGCAGATGGTGTAACTACAAGAACTGATACCTTTCCCTGTTTTACTAAATAAACACCTTCCTGTACCCAATACTCTACCCCAGAGTAATTGCGATAGCTATTGCGAATAAAAATTGGTCCATCTAATATATCCGTAGTAAAACAAGATATTAAGCCTACCTTATGAATTAGAGAAGTGTCACAAGTCACTAATTTAACAACTGAATCATCTACATCATCCATGTCAGGAAACATGGAGGATCTGTCTAATATTTCCAAGGAATTATTTGTTTTTATTACTAATACATTTGGTAATTCGGTAAAATTTTGGCCTATCAAGAGGGGAACATGTAACTGACAAGGAGCAACTACATAAGCACTGATCACAGATTCAACCGTGTCTATTGTTAATCTAAATTTTGTCTTACCCATTGGGGTAATACTAGTTTCACCGATTCCTTTCACAATAGGTATTTTACCACATTCAATATCAAGATGATACTGGTTAACTAAATCTTTACTAATTAGTGAACAATCACTACCGAAATCAATGAAAACAGTGACCTTTCTATCATCATTATTGATGCTAGCTTGTTTATAAAATTTTGAATTAAGATTATTAGACACATTTATATTCATTACACGTTTTTCTAAAATTGGTTTAGCTTTATTTTTAAAACATTCTTCTTTCTTATGCCCAATCTTTTGACACGTTTCACACTTAACTATCGGTTGACTACACTGATTCAATCTGTGACCATGTTGCTTACAATTGTAACAGTATAGTGCTCTACATTGTTTTATATTGTGTCCAACCTTTTTACAAAAGCTACAAGTTATGTCATTATTTGTAGATGTTTGTTTCATTTTATTGTTTCTATTTTCATGCCTTTCACTACAAATGTCTTTAAGGAACCCTAATAAGTCTTCTGGTTCAGTAAATCGGCCCGATGAAGCACTAGCCCTAATAGTCCTATCATCTAATCCATGTATTATACAATCTACCGCTTTCTTTCCTACTATTTCACATGCATTCAGTAGTATCATTTTTTCGTAATAATAACTATCCAAAGATTCTCCTAATTTGAATCGCTTATCCAACATTTCAGTTAATAGTGTTCCATAATTTGACTCTGATGGAAAAGCTCTCTTAAGATACTCCTGCCATTCTGTCCAGGTACGATTGACTGAATGTAAACCCTCGTACCACTTTTTTGCGTGACCTACTAAGCGAGGTAAAGCAAAATGGGGTATTTGCTGCTCAGTCCATTTATAGATCTGAGCACATTCATTAACTTTTGCAATCCAATTTTCGATTCTATGGTTTTTAACAGATGGGTCAAACTCTGGTATCATATTTTTATCAAAATGTAACTTTTGTGACTGATCTGGTTTCATAAAATTATTCATAAAATTTAAAAGATTAGACAAATTATTATCAGAGCCAAGATTTTTCAAAAAGTTTGCCATACCCATAAGATCTTCATTTGTTTGTCGATCTTTGTTGGATGAGCTGGGTCGTGGTGTCGTGGGTGGTTGCTGTGGCGACCTCCGGCGTGCATGCTGGGAACGATCACGGTAGAATGAGGGACTGCGGGACTCACGGTGTGAAGTCCTGCCTCTCGAAGATCCACGAGGAGAAGAGCACCTGCTGGCACAAGCATCACGTCGCTTCTTTTCATCAGTTTCTCGCTGGTGGCTCCGATTACTAGACAGGATAGGGCTGCGGCTCCTCGATGCCGACGCCCGGCTTAGCCTGCCTCTGCTACGGCGCGAGCGACTGCGTCTGACAGGTCGGGGCTGCCGCTCATCACTTCTTTCCCGGTTGCGCGAACTTCGCTGCGCTGGTGGAGGTGTGGCCAGAACTTTTTCAGTATGTTCTTCCATCCTGAAATTAAGTTTTAAAAAGGGGACATCATGTGTTCTGAATAAATTTATAATGTGGAAATAAAGAATAAAGCGTTTAAATGGTTTCATTGATCCTTTAATTTCTTTTTAAATACTTTTTTTTTTAATGTCGATTCAGAAAAATATTCAAAATTACTACTTAACATTATATGTCGCAAACCTGATGTATAATAAATATAAGGCTGAGCAAAATCTAATTAATTTATTTAAAAGATCAGATGGTAGTTCATTTGGATAACGTATTCACTTCTTAGGTTCACGCATGCATTACTCTCATTATATTATAAATATTAGACTATAATTTGAAATAAAACACTTGCACTACGAAACGTTGGGAAAAATCAAATCCAAACTAGTCATCAAAATATTTTCAACAAAACCGCGCTAGTATCCGTTATAAGTGTTTTGTTTCAAATTAATAACGGTTATATGGACAGGCATGCATACGTGTATGTTCTAAAATTATTTTAAACATTTAAATTCAAATACTGGTAATAATTGTATTAATCAAATTGATGGAACAATCAGAAATTCCCCGTAAGTACAACATTATTTTTGTTGTACTGTTTTTTCATTTGAAAAGAATTAAGCAAAACACCTAACAATGTTGTAGAACTCTTGGGAAAAACTAACTGCCACTAGTTTTTATCATAATCTCTTTGAGTACTTATCAGAGTGTTCTTATTATAAAATTATTCATGCGAGGAGTTATACCGTATCCCTTCGCATTATTTTACAGACTAGACAGTCTTGTAACAAGATTTTAAGGAAGAAATGGTAAAAAAAAATAGAAGAGAAAAAAAAATTACGTACCTTATGCTAGTTGCGATGCGTGGCGTGAAAATTCTTTATCCCACTTCTGATGTAAGAACACCAGGATAGAACTGCGTTGGATTAAAACACAAACTTTCACAATCACTGCCTTTTTATTATTTGTTCGACGAAATCACAATACAGACTGCCCCTTTTGGCTTCAGATCGGACTTTTATAAAACACCATGGTGGTATCGTTTAACAACTATTTATTGATACCAGAAGCATCCGGAAGTAACATTAATAGTAACGGAAGCGGAAGTAGCATTTGCAAGTTAATTATATTTATAATACAATTTGAGAATAAAGTAAACAATACCAAATTAATTAACTATTATTATAATCAATAGAATCACGATATTAGTTATTATTAAATATTCGTATCAATTTACAGTTTATTGGTAACATGCATGGTAACATAATCAAAACAACAACTGTATTTAGCTAAAGTACTAATAACTTACAGATAATCTTACAATTATCTCAACACCATCTGAATGAAAACAGAACTGTAGTTTCAAATCCAAGTGTTATATTTGTTTTAATCGAAAATATGAAATTATTGGGTTGTCGGGAAATAAAACAAGATTTAAGTAATCATTTGGAATTTGGCACTGATGTATATTTTGGCTATTTCGCGAAATTCCGTCCGCACACCATTAGTGTTGTATAAATATTTATGATGGAGTTGAATGAGTCAATCGATGAACGAATGTTTGCACGTAATATAGACTCAACTACGATGAAGTGCTTGCTAAAGATTATTTTACTACTAAACTAAATGATTTGCAGTTATCATATTTCATTGTGATCAAGACTTTCTTATACTAATTTGAGCCAAAGCCATGCTTTTAGAACTCCACAGTGTAATGTGATTCACGTGCCACTAAACTTGGCAGTATTTATGTAAAAAAAACTAGATAACTATAGTCAGGTGGGGTAAGTGAAACATACTTTATTTTATTTTTATTTAACAAGGTGTAGTAAAGCTATAAAACTCGCAATTAAAGTAGCTGTATAGGCAATGTACTCCTAATTAAATCAGCCTTTAACGGTATGAATATAAATATCTAAAGACTTGCATTAAGCAACAAAATCACGAAAAGAATATAAAAGCTAAGAAGTGTTTCACTTACCCCTGACAAGGGGAAGTGAAACAGTGGCCAAAATAGCTTTAAATATTCTGTCCATTTAATTAAAAACAGGACAAAAGGATCATGTTTAACCGTTAATATCCAAAATGTATCAAATTCTCATAAAATAGAGTCCAGTTTTAAGGATTTATCAAAAAAACATCGTCTTTTGCGTTTTGACATCTAATGAATTTCTTTTTGGTTTACTAGCTAGGTTAATGATCGCAGCGATATCTGTGTTGTATTAAGGGAAGTAATTCTTCATTCCTGATTTATCGACACATCGCTATGAGAATAAACTACGATAGTTTCTTAGATATGGTTGGGTGTTTCACTTACCCCGGTGTTTCACTTACCCCACCTGACCTTAACCTTTTTTTTTTTTTTTTTTTTTTTTTTTTTTATACTGAAGAAAAACGCCTTTACGCGCTTCCCTTCCCGTAGGTGATCGGGAAGGGGGTATGTGGGATTCGCCAGGAGGGGACCGCAACATTCAGCGTTGCGGCTCCCTCCACGACTGCCTCCCGTGATCCCACCCAGCCAAGTGGCTCGGTGGGATCTCGGGAGGAGGGAATACCCACTAAAAAACTTCAGTACCTGCCCACGCGCCACCGACTGGTCATAAGGGGGCCCTTGTGGGAATCACCCTAATGTGACCCGGTGGCTGCCCGGCAACCCAGGCCTCATCACTACTGGGAGATGGCCGGGCAAGTTTGGCCATCTCCCCACCCTGTCAGGACCGTGCAAGGCAGGCAGTGGGTCACCTCCCACCACCCGCTTGGCCTTAGACTAGGGTACTACATGCTTAATTCCCCACATCCTGCGCATTATCGCCACTCCCGGACAGCTTTATTATAGAGCCGAGGGGAGGGAAGCGGCGCGGCAGATTAAAACTGCCATCCAAATAAGGGAACTACTATTCCCTGACCTCCGTGTTGGACCTGGGGCCCTATTTTTGAATCACTCGGCTGGCGTCGAGCGCTCTTTTCTACTGATTTTCGTTCGACATTTGACTCAAATGTATGTGATGTCGAACGAAAATCAGTAGAAAAGAGCGCTCGACGCCAGCCGAGTGATTCAAAAATAGGGCCCCTGACCTTAACCTATAAATTTTAAACCGGCTGTATTCATGAGTAAAGAAAGTCAATAGTATTTTTTTAGTTAGTTTGTTAGTTTATAACTGGGATGCAAAGGCATAGTTGTTGCCAGGGTAGCCACCTTTAGGATAATAAAAATCGGGAAAAGCGAAAAATTTTTTGGTCTATTTTTTTTTGTAGAGCAACAATTTCTGACATTAGATCAAGCGTTATATGGGTAAATACTCGTTAAAATAAGGCATTTAACTTGTTGTCCTTTATTCTTTAAAATATTTGGACCTATTTTTTATCAACACTTTGATTTTGATCGCATGTGATCATCGAAAATCGGGACAAAAGTGATGGATCGTCGGGACGCGGGACAACATCATCGAAATCGGGACTGTCCCGGTAAAATCGGGACGGTTGGCAACCCTGGTTGTTGCGTTGTAATCATAGGTTGAATACAGTTTGCTTTTGAAAAAGACGAGGTCCTGAAAATTCCAAGGCAGCTTATTCAGGTCAAAAGTTGAGAACATTATATCATTACCGTGATTTTTACCTAGTATTTAAGTACCTATGCCTTTTTAGCTATAATTTATTTAAAGTTTGTTGTGTAAGTAACCTTTTGAAGAACAATTTTTCACTTTGTATGATAACCTTAAGTAGTTATATTTTCTAGTCTAGAGCGTCTATATTTTTTAACGTAAAATATTCAATTATGTGTCCGGATAACGTAAACGTAAGGCATTGGAAATCGAGAAAGTTTTCCACAGAGTAAATTAAAATTAATATTTTTATGATGATATTTATAAACTTGCGTGTTTGCTTTGAGCGTTCACTCATGAGTTGCAGTTATGCAAATTGAATTACAATAGTAACCGTTGTTTTCCAACTTATGACTAAAGATAGCCCGCAATTGTTTAATGCCCGCTCTATTGCATGTGTAAACGTATATGACAGTTAATTAATATTTACATTATTCATTTACCACCTGAATTTTCGCCACTTGAGTGCCGCATCCACGTCTCCCACATCCGCGCTATAAGTCGATGAACTTATCAGCGCGAAATTGGCGAGCCCGTTCGTGGCGAGCGACGTCCGTCGCCTGCGCACCAAATCATCAACAATTCAACCGAAACTACACGGTGTCCATACACCGCTGCTTTAGCAATCACCAACTTTAACCGAACCATCAAAAAAGAGCAATGGACTTTTAACACTCAGATTTGTCGTCCCGATCCGATGTTAAATCCGGTCTCGGTATACTCGTATCGTCTCGAACACAAGGTCGCTTCACCCGACGCCCACTTCTATAAATACACACAGACATGCAAAAATGTGATACATAAACATTTATGTGCCCTAATATGTGCGGCTGCTGTATGTGAGTTTCATTCGACTGTGCTCTCGATCTCGATTTGAGATTGATAGTTATTTGACTTTTTTCGAAGGTTTGGAAGGCATCACAATTTCAGAGGCCACAGCATACCCGGTTCTGTTAGTGTCAGTTTGCAAACGACCTCACTGCGATCGCAATAACATTTAAAACTTTTATTAATTTGAACGTTTTCGCGATCGAATACTTAGGTACCTACTGTCTGTCTGAGTACCTGTTTCTATTTAGGCTACTATACCTAGGCACTAACTAACATACTTGTAAAACTAATGTTAAGGCGTTAATATAAAAAAAACACTTTGTAATCTCCTTTCCTTTAAAATTTACCGTTCCTATGGCAATCCCGGGAAATCTGCACAGTAATAAATATGTATTTTAAGGTAGGTCCCTAGGTAGGTAGTGTAATAGGTAGTTTACGTCAAATCATATTTGGAGTCTTTACAATTGGTTTTAACAGAAGTCATAGAATAAACATATTATCCATCAGCAAGCTTCATTTATCAACACTTTGGCTTGTTAATTGCACATATTAACATTCTAATTGCCTATTTACTCACACCTTCATAGGAAAATTTGAAAATTATGCCAGATAATGCGAGAGATTGCGAAATCCTACTGTACCGAGGCGTAATTAGGCGATTAGTGTTTTAATTAATCATCAACTTCCTCCTAATAAGAGAGAGATTGATAATCTTGATATATTAGCTGTCTTTAAAGCAAATTTAAAAACACGTTTTTACTACAAAAAAAGTCGGACTAAAAACATTAAAACGGACTAGTAAAAACAGACTAAAAAGTATAAAATAAATTTTTCTTTAAATATTTATAACCCTACAGAAATTTTAAACCTAAAAACGTGGGGGGCATTTTGTAAAATTTATCATCCATATTGTCTTTAGCATGCGCCCCACGTTTTTAGGTTTAAAATTTCTGTAGGGTTATAAATATTTAAAGAAAAATTTATTTTTTACTTTTTAGTCTGTTTTTACTAGTCCGTTTTAATGTTTTTATTCCGACTTTTTTTGTAATAAAAACGTGTTTTAAAAAAAGTTTTTTTTTCAGTAAATTTTTATTTTCTGCTTTTTAGTTAACGAGCTAAGGCTAAAAATATACCATCTCCTATCGGAGCACTCGTCAAGACGATTCAAACGAGCCCAAACTCAATGGGGTTGCATGGTTTTAATACAGAGTCCCAGTGGCCATCTTCCGGCTCTATAATCAGACCCTGGAAACTTCCCAACAAAGTACTCGTCAAGACAATTGAAACGAGCCCAAACTCGATGGGGTTGCATGGTTTCATTATAGAGTTTCTATGGCCTTCCTCCGGCTCCATCGTCAGATCCTCGGACACTATTTCCCATTAAAGTACTCGTCAAGATTATTCAAACGAGCCCAAACTCGATAGGATTGCATGGTTTTATTACCGAGTTCCAGTGGCCTTCTTCCGGCTCCATCATCAGACCCTGGACACTATTTCTCAACAAAGTACTCGTCAAGACGATTCAAACGAGCCCAATCTCGATGGGGTAGCGTGGTTTTATTAAAGAGTTCCTGTGTCCTTCCTCCGGCTCCATCATCAGACCCTGGAAACTATTTCCCAACAAAGAACTCGTCAATATGATTCAAACGAGCCCAAATTTGATGGGGTTGCACGGTTTCAATATTGAGATTTTTTTAATAAAATTTCAATAATGGCCTTTCGGCTTCATCATCAGACCCTAAACCACGTCTCCCATTAGAGTACTCATCAAGACGATTCTAACGAGCCCAAACACGATCGGGGTTGAATGGTTTCTTCATAGAGTTCATGTGGCCTTCTTCCGGCTTGATTATCAGATCAGCTCAATGACACCAAAATATTGCATTGCCTTCCAGTTCTGGCCTATGTTCAAAGTTTTAAGTCTCTAGCTCATCGGGAAGTTAGGATAAAATCGTTCGCAAACTTTGTGGAGAAACACACAAACAAACAAACGCGAAAGCAACCTAATAAAAACGTGTTAAAAATGCACAGATTCCCTGCATACTTCGATCTCGAAGCCTGCATAGCACGAACAACAAGGACATTGAAAATGAAATTCAGGCATAAGTAAATAAACGAAATGAACACACAAATAAAAATTTCAAACTTTTACAAATTACAAATATTTTTTAAAAATTCGTAAAAAGTATTTTTTAAATTTTCAAAATTTCGATAGCCAACTAAACACCCTAGGACGGTATTTTTTTTATTTCGACTTAGTTCTCGAGACATCCGGGTCCAAAGTCAAAAATTCAAAAATTTTCGACTAATAAAACCGGTTTTTCGACCATAACTTTGGATTTCAATTTTTTTTTAATTCCCTCACCATCTGATAGATCTCGTCAATCAGCGTCCTTTGACACCCTATTTATCTATGAACTACCAACAGCTTCCATACAATCGCCGTGTCGCACTAAACTGGGACCTAGTACCCAAGTCATTTTTAATGACAAAATCTGCCATTTTGATAATAGTTATCATAAATTTTACGTAAGCGATGATGCTAAGGATGGTGGGTAATTATCGCATTTACCTTAGCTACACGATATGCTCAGAGACGTGTCAAATTTTAAAAAAGCTTAAGTCCTGCGGGCCTACTCCGAAACTGTGATGTGACTCCCAAAGAATCCACCCTGAGGTGAATTCTGGGAAACGTATATATCCGAGAATTTACCGTTAGCTAGGGAGAGCTAGCATAGGGAGAATTCTCGAGAATTAGGTTTTCCAGAATTCACATCAGGGTGGATTCTTTGGGGTAATATCGGAATAATCGCGAAATAACAATTACGATAATCGAACGACGATCAGTGATCTAAAAAATGGTCACGAACGAAGCTATTATCTCGTGATTTGGTTTAAAGAGGAGGAGTTGTGCTGCCAAAATTTGGCTCTTAGTCTCTGTCGGTTCTGGAATGGCGACCGCGCACCGGACGACGCTCCGTGGGTAGGCCCCCGACAAGGGGGACCGACGTGAGGGTGAAGGTCTCGGGAAGCCACTGGATGCGGGTAGCGCAGGACCGATCGTCGTAGAGAGGAGGCCTTAGGGGAGGCCTATACCCTGCAGTGGGTGTCGTGCGGCTGATATGATGATGATGATGTTATTGTTGGGACCGCTGTTAGCAACGGTACCCTGCGGGAAATAATTTATTTGAATAACTGAAAATAACGTACAAAATAAATCTGTCTACTGAGGTCAAATTTTAGCGATCACTCACAAAAAAAAAATTAAGTGTGACAAATAAAATGCAATGACGTCAAGTTTATCGTTCGGTTTTTCTGGTGTCGGGCCGGCCAAGGTCGGGGTGAACGCGCCAGCGCGCGCGCAGGTACCGAACCCTGCACCCAGCGGCTGTCCTTGCTGCAGAGGACATTCCTGGGATGCTCTCGATAGCGGTATTAGAAGGGTTAGATTAGAACACAGAACAGACATTTTTGGCGGGTGAAGAAAATTTCGCGTCGCCGCGTCGCAACTAAGAAGATTCGCTTTTAAAGAATTTCGGATAGTAGGTAACTGAAAAAAGAAGAAAAAAGAAAAAACATGAGTTTAGAATAGGGAATATGCATAAGTCACCGATTTTGATGAATTTGAGCTAGATCGCTGCGGACACATATAAAAACATGATGGAACAGGAAAAAAAATAAAAAAAATGTATTATTTTAGTTTTATCACACGATGAAATCAGGGGAAAATAACGATTTTTTTTTCATTTTCGGATATAATGCACTTTACAGTCAGATGAATATCTAATAAGAAACAATATTTTATATGACACATATGTACTTAAACGCAAAATTTAGGGGGATAATTGAAGATTATTAGCTAACTCCATATTAAACGCGCCGAAACACACCTGAAACGTGATGTGTGACGTCATCATTTTGTATGGAGCGTTTTCGGCGGGTGATGCTGCGCGCTAACTTCAAGTAACTATATCACGAGAACAAAACGCAAGAGAAAAGTTTTAATATTACAGTTAATTTTCTCACGCATTATACTTTTGATTAAGATTTAAAAAAAAATTGATGCATATTCCCTATTACTTGCATAAAACGTTAATCTAAGTAAGAACGAATTTTCTTTACAAAATAAGATTGTTTTAAAATAAGGAAAGATTAGAAAATAAAAAAAAATACAAAACGGTTGCAGTAATATTTTCTTTTCCAGAATAATACTGCAGATAGTTGTAATTCTTGTGTACTAAATATATGCTAGTTTTTATTTCCCTAGCCTAAAGGTGTAATGGAGAGTGGGCTTTGCTCTTTCAGTAGGTAATTGAGCTACACACATTTACATTTAGTTTTGTAGGTAATTTTATTAATGAAATATTTATTTGTGTTGGAAAAATAAACAAAATGGAAATCACATCAATCATCCAGTACCTAAGTTTGTACTAAATATCAGATACACTACACGAAGTAGGTGCAAACCAATCATAAAATTTAAACTGTGTTTCGGTTTATGTAAAATTATGTCAATTTCAGGCTTTGAGGATTTGAACCGGGTAACTAGGTACCATTGTTTATTAAAGATTATATAATATAATAAATGAAAATAATTTTTTTTTAATAAATAAAAAAAAATATGATAAACAGGAACGAACCTGTGGTGTTTGGGAGAAACAAGTTAAACCAGAAGATGTGTTTACTAGCTCGGTTCTATCACTTCTAAGTATATAAGGTGGAATAATCAGTAATTGATCCAAAAAAATAAAGAAAAAAATTCAAATGTTTTTTTTCTTTGTAACAGTCTAGACTGAATAATAACTTTGAATTTAGTTTGAATCCTGTAATTTGATTAAGTAATTTGAAATTCATTAAGGAATGAGCTAATTAAATAATGTTATTTATTTGTTAACCTTTCTTAATATAAAGTCTGGAAACGATATACATATTTGTAAATATCGTTCCATCTGATAACGCTGATTGCGCCCCATTTTTTTCTTAAGCTAAAAGACGTCATAATGGGTGGTAGGGTAAAAGATTTGACGATTTAAAAATGCTTATTATGTGAGCTTATTTAAATAAAGATTATTTTAATTCATTTCATTTATTCATTCAATACCATTGTACATAGAAAAATGCCGCACAGTTCCGGTTAAGAATAGGACTGTCCCATCTCATCCCGTGGGTATCGTAGAAGGCGATAGAGGGAAGCTTTAGGGACCCGGTGCAGACCATCGCACAAAGGGTCACTCGAAAGGCAGCGAGGAAACTGTCAACAACAGCATTCCCAAGGAGGGTTGGTGCCAGGCAGGCGGCCGACCGTAAAACTTTGCCAAAACCTAATGCAGTATGTATTACATGCTGCGCCGACCCCAATAGTGGTCGTTCTACGAGCGCAAAATTTTATTTTGTGTAGACATAGCACTACAAATAAATTGGAATAAGGACAGGAGGCTGATGATGACCATTGTACATAGAACCCAACTAAAAAATTACCAATAAGCATTACAATTTATTATTTATTATAAATGTTCAACGTAACTTAATAAGGTAACACTACTGAACCCATTTATAATAAAAATGGGCCCTTATGAAAATCAAGTTTGTCCTTCAGCCGTCATACAAAAATATAGGTAGGTACCTACTTACGCAATGAATCGAAATATTAAATTTTATTGAAGTTGGTTAAAAAGTAATAATGAATATTAATTCAACTTTTTTAAGAGTTGTTATTCTTTAATTTTGATGAAATATCTTGGTGAGCTCGAATTCTCTGTGCCTGGCCTAAATGTTGTTGCTATGTGTCGGGGCGCGCCAATTTGGCGAAGGTCGTCTACCTAGGTCGGAGGGTCGCCATGAACTAGTGACCTCTACAGGCCTCCTATATTCTAGAAAGTTGTAACAATAATATTACATTGATAGAGTATTACTAGAAACTTGTCAGTAATGTTTGGTCGTTGATATATGGAAAGTAGTAGTTTTTTTAGGTACTTTTCAGGTTCACAGTATGTTTAACAAAAAGGTACAACTTTTTTATTTATTAAATCAAAATGTTTTGATTAATAACATTGATTTAACAGTAAATTTAAAAAGTCACACAAATTAATTAATTCCAGATTAATAAAAGCTAAAGATGACCAAACAATAGTTTGTAAAAGCGGGTAGGTACACGCGTAGTACCTACATGAAAATATAAAAAGTAAAAAAAAACATTGTGACCCATTCTGGTATTTACCTTGACAGTCAAACTGCCTGTCGAAGGTCGATAACAACGTAAATTTCGAAACCCACTGTAGCAGATTCGCAAACTACCTACATGCAGCAATTAAGTAAACTTTTGCATTGTTTGTAGGATATTATGTAATGTATTTATTAATTTATATCATTTAGTATAATGTTTTAAATACATATATCATGAAAGGCCCTCCACATAAAGACGAAATCTGATTCGGAATTCTGAAACGGAATATCGATAATGTATGAAAATTCCGAATGGAATAAATATCCATAGATTAGTTGCGTTCGGAATGATTTCATTTCTGAAATCTGAATCAAAATTCTGTCAGTATGTGGCGGACCTAACTTGCACTTTTATAATAATTTATCTTAACAAAATAAATAAATAATGCGTCAACACAATAAACACCTTTCTTGAAAATTTCCTGTACATTTTGAAAAGTCGTCATTTTTCTAATAAGATTTAATGTTAGTCATAGAAGAAAAAAGAAAGAATGAAAAAAAAAACATTTTATTTCAGCGCAAACAAAAATAAAAACAACATTACTAACCTCCCACTCAACATTATTAGAGGAGCACCATGACGATGATGTTCAGTGGTCACAAGTACTGTGAAATGATAGACATGACTCTCCTAGAAAAATGTTCTTTCATATTTTTTTTCAATTATCTATAATTAAGATGAATAAATAATGAAAAAATATTAGAAAAAATCGGCTCACCTGTAGCAACTCAGACGGGATCCGAACCCGCACCCTTAGGATTCCGGCCCAATGCACTACCAATGGGGAGGAAAAGCGCAATTTTATCCCGATAGGTGGCGTCTTGTCGTTGGTACCGAGCCGCCTCAAAGAAACTGTCAAAACATATGGGAATCTCTTGGAGTATTGCACTTTTTAATTTTATACTGAGAAAATGCCGCATTGTTATGCATGTAACTTGTAAAATATTGGAGTTCATCATCATTTCCCAGTAACAAAAAAATAGTGGGCAAAAAAATATAAAAAAAAATGCTTTTTCCTCGATCTTCTCCTTTGCTGAGCCTGAGAAACATTATAAATCAAAAGGAATGTTTCATGAATTTGATGAAGCTTCGCCAAAATTAAACAACATTTGAATTACAACAGCTTTGTTCTTTAATATTTCAACCTCAGCAGTTTCTAACATATTTATAACTTGGATGAATTTGATAGGTATATCAAATATGGAATAAGCCCAATATTGGGGCCAAACAGAGAATTAATAGAATTTTATATGCCAGAGTCAGTCAAGAAACTTAGAATAATAAAATAAATATGATAAAACGGTTCGTGTAATTTTGGATGGTACAGAAATTCCAGTACAGAAACCTGAAATTACTATTGCACAGAAGGCATCATCAGGCAACTATAAACACGGAAATTCACACTCAGTTGCTTTGTTAAAATTTAAATCATATGCTTCTAATCTGAAATAAAAAGATTACTTGTAAGTCTTACACGAAATTTAAAGAAATGTAATGCTTGTTAGCAATTTTTTGTAAGTTGCTATAAACTTTCTTGCCTGTTGTTTTGGCTTTTCTTTTCCGTAATTCTTCTTTTATATGAGCTAAAGTTAGCATAGAATACATTGTTTATCCGCAAAACCGAAAAAAATACAATCTAAGAAAGTAAAATCACGTAATACACAGTCAAGACAATATAAGCTCAAACTGTCAATTGTTCCAAAGACTGAGCGCCATCTGTAATTCACTTTGCCTTCGCCTCCCCATTATGCTACTGAGCCACTAATTGGCGAAATTTTCTAATTACGTTTCCGCTGAAGATCAGCGCCATCTCACCAATGTGAAGAGAACTACTTCGACATTCGAATGTAGCACCCATTGCAGGTGCCAGACAATCAATTAAGGTGAAACAGTCATACAATTTTAAACTTTATGCATTCACAATGCTATTTTTATATTAAGACTAGCTTCCGCCCGCGACTTCGTCCGCGTGGATATTAGAGAAAATCCTTAGGGATCCTTCAACCAGGATCCAACCAGGCGATTTTACGCGATTAGGTGGGTCCCCACCAAGCCTCGCTGCGCTGCCTCGCGAGGCAAAACGTTTGCCGCATGTGGCAGGCCTCGCACGAGGCTGCGCGCTTGGTAGGGACCCGCATAATCGCGTAAAATCGCCTGGTCGGATCCTGGTTGAAGGATCCCTAAGGATTTTCTCTAATATCCACGCGGACGAAGTCGCGGGCGGAAGCTAGTTTATTACAAAAATCAGAATTGGGTCCAGAGATATTAGTAGTATTCCGTTTCCGTTTCTTTACCCTTTCCCGTTCCCATTCCGCATCGATTTTCATGTTTACTTACCTACCCCATTTACACCCTATTGGATGATTTTCAAAATAACAAAATATGTGTTTGCCTTTTTATTTTTAGACGTGCTCCTACGAATATTCAAGTTGTAATGTCTATTTAATATTCTTTTTCCATACATAATTTGAACCCCATTTGCACCCCATTAGCGGTTAATTCATGTCCACCGTGTTGGACTTCAAAATAAATTTAATTTTCGCAATCACCATCCCATAAAACCTCAAGAACGACATCCATATCCATTTTTAAGTTTACTTACCCCATTTACCCCCTTAGGGGTTGATTTTCAAAATCATAAAATACATGTTTGCCTATTTATTTTTAGACATGCTCTTACGAAGATTAAAGTTGTAATGTCTATTTTATATTCTTTTCCGTACCAAATTTGAACCCCATTTCTCCCCTTTAGTGGTTAAATCATGTCGACCGTGTTGGACTTCAAAATAAATGTTATTTTCGCAATCATCATCCCAGAAAACCCCAATAACGACATCCATATCTATTTTAAGTTTATTTACCCCATTTCATCCCCATAGGGGTTGAAAAATACTACCAAAAACAATATACGTTGTGTTATATTTCCATCCTTAAGTTTAAATTGTAAATTTAGCGATTTTTACTCCGAAAATTAAGGATTTTATTCTTTACACTTCATCCCCCTTTTCACCCCTTCGGGGGTAGAATTTTGAAAAACGTTGAGACACGTATTTATTAATTTTCAATCATCAGCCTAACCACAAAATTTGAATATCCTAGCTTCAAATCTGAGGGACTTTCATACAAACTTTGATCCCTTATTTCATCCCCTTAGGGATGGAATTTTCAAAAATCCTTTCTTAGTGGATGCCTACACTATATAAGGTATCTATGTGCAAAATTTCAAGTCTCTAGGTTCAACGGTTTGGGCTGTGCGTTGATATCTCACTCAGTCAGTCAGTCAGGACTTTGAATTTTATATATATAGATGAATAAATAATGAAAAAATATTAGAAAAAATCGGCTCACCCGTAGCAACTCACAGCGTAGCAACTCCCGTCTGAGTTGCTACGGGTGAGCCGACTTTTTCTAATATTTTTTCATTATTTATTCATCTTAATATAAAAATAGCATTGTGAATGCAAAAATCTAAAAGTTTAAAAATATTATCTATAATTTCTATTTCATACATTATTAAAATCATATTCCTTAAAATATTTAAGAATATAATTTTATAGTTCTTGGAAAAGACATAGGTACATATTACAGTATTAATGACTACATCGATACAAATCTTCGCATTACTCACTAATTTAATCAACTATATCAATGATACTTCAGCAATAAGCTAGCTAATTTGACAAGGAATAAACAATATTTAATTTGTATTACGAATTGAATGTTTGCACGTCGAAACATTTGATAGAATATTCTGGAAAATATGTTTATACCTGTGTAAGCTATATTTTGTAGATAAAAGCTTATTATTCCTATTTTCATGAAAAGGAAGCTCTTTTTAAAGTAGGTGGATCATGTTTTTGTGTTACTTTTGTTGATTTTAACACGCTTTTAGGGTTCCGTACCCAAAGGGTAAAAACGGGACCCTATTACTAAGGCTCCGCTGTCCGTCTGTCTGTCTGTCTGTCTGTCCGTCTGTCTGTCTATCTGTCTGTCTGTCTGTCACCAGGCTGTATCTCATGAACCGTGATAGCTAGAAAGTTGAAATTTCTGTTGCCGCTATAACAACAAATACTAAAAACAGAATAAAATAAATACCTATTTAAGGGGGGCTCCCATACAACAAACGTGTTTTTTTTTTTTTTGCAGTTTTTTGGTACGGAACCCTTCGTGCGCGAGTCCGACTCGCACTTGGCCGGTTTTTTATTAGCTTGATTTCTCGTTTATTTGTTTGTTTCTTTGATTTGTCTGTCCACAATTTTTGCAAACTATTTTATACATTCTAGCTCATCGGGAAGCTAGTATAAATTCGTCTCTATCTCATCCAAAGACTTGAAACTTTGAACATAGGTCAGAACTGGAAGACAATTATTATGGTGTCATGGAGCTGGTCCGATGATGGAACCCGAAGAAGGCCACAGAAACTTTGTAAACACCATACAATCCCATTGAGTTTGGGCTCGTTAAATTCATCTTAACAAGTAGGTATTCTGATGGGAGATGAGGTACAGGGTCTGATGATGAAGCCGGAAGAAGGCACCAGGAAAAAATTAACACTGATATAACTGGAAAGCAGAAAATAATGATTTCCTAAAAAAAAAAATCTAAAAAAACCCGTATTTAAAATATTTATATTTCCATTCTCTTCTTTAGAAGAAAAAGATGGATAAGGAGAACTTTTGCAAGCGAAGTACTGATTAGTTGCGTGCGTAAAAAAATGAGTTTTTCTTTTCCAATAAGATATTTGTCCCGGGAACACCAAATATTTATGGCCCCTACTCGATTGATTTCCAGACGCCGCTATGGCCGTGTCAAGGCAACCTTTTGTCCCTACATCTGCTTCTTGTGGAGTCTGCCAGATGACTTTGAACTTTAAACATCAATTAAATTGACTACATTTTACAACACGTGCCAGCTCACCTGATGGCCACAGCATGAAGACTGTCGCCATTTACAGTAGGTAATAGTACCTAAGTACTATTTTGACTCAGGCGGCGACCCACCATGCCCAATTCTCATCAAAAGGTGACTTTCCACCTTTAAAAAAAATTTTTGGTTAATCCTAGAAAAGCCTGGGTGAGCGTACTACTTCAAAAAAGAGAAACAGAATTAACAGGTGTTCCCCTACATATTTTCCTACATATTATTATAACTAAATTATCAACAAAAAAGTAGGTAAGTATTTACTGCTTAAACTAAACCTGAAAATTTACAAATACTTATGCCATACAACTTTTGCAGGATAAAACAAAATTAATAAAGAATCATTGCAACTTTTTCGTAAAATAAAACGTTTTATGGAAAAAAAATGTTTTATGAATGAAAATCTATTTTTTAAATTATTATTATATAAATATGAGATTTTTTCCTATTTTCCTATCCTCTACTTGTCAAAATTAATCCAAGGTCCAGGCCTTTGGTACATTAGTCCACACACACACACACACATTATAAAATTATAAAAGTTGTTTTGTTCATACCAAATTTAATAATTTTAATATGTATATTTTCATAAAAAGTTGTTATTTTGACAACATAAACAGGCATTTCAGATTTATTTATTTGGATAGGTTATGGATGTGCCGTTATTCTTATGTTTATTTTTTTAATAAGTTTAGGCAATGTTAAAATAAAACAAATAAAGTGGTAATTTCTGCTAACATAAAGAGAAGTCATTTATAGTGTATTTTTTTGTATGTTTAGAAAACTATAATAAGGATTTTTACTATTAATTGATGAATATTTTAAATCATAGAAGTGACGAGGTTATCTATTTGTGAGAAAAAAACGCCAATTTCATAGGTGAAGGGACATTTTATTACGCTATTGTTTTCTATGGTAAGCGAAAGCTTATTTCAATCTTTATGGAAGTTTATGCTGTTTACTTTACCTACTGTTTTTTTCCTTCATCATCATCATCATCATCATCATATCAGCCGCTCGACACCCACTGCTGGGTATAGGCCTCCCCCAAGGATCTCCACGACGATCGGTCCTGCTTGGCCCGCATCGCGACCTTCACCCTCAAGCCGGTCCACCTTGTCGGGGGCCTACCCACGGAGCGTCATCCGGTGCGCGGTCGCCATTCAAGAACCTTTCCGCCCCAACGGCCATCGGTTCTTCTCGCTATGTGTCCAGCCCACTGCCACTTCAGCTTTTTCCTTAGAGGGTCTATTTCTTCAACCCTACTCTGAGGTCTAGGATCTTTACCATCTTGTCTTCCTACAGAAATAAAAATACTGTCATAAAACAAAATAGTGAGAACGTAAAGTTAGTATTTGCCGAGTAGCCGAGATCAGGAATAAAAATGGTACCTTTTTTAGTGGATGATTGCTTGTTAATTTTTTTAAATTTTAATATAAAATTAGGTGCAGACCTTAACATATTCTGCAAGCTATCCTAATTTTATAAATAAATGACAGAAATATCTAATAAATAATTGGTAATATAAAAAAGGATTTCTTTAAATAAGAAAGACCAATTTCTTGAAATATTTGGTTATTCTAAAAATATATTTACTTAGGCCAATGAAATATTTTTAAAACAAAAATAGTGCTCATCTTTCACTCAGACAATATTTTTCTTAATGATTAAGATAAATATTTTTGTTTCAAGGCTTATTTAAACTTATATCAATGAAATCGACTTAATTTAAATCAAGAAATGTCCATCTTCTTGCATCAAATTAAAATCATCTTAAATCAACTACAAGTTACTTGGATTTAGATATACCTTTTCAAAAAATCATTTTCTTCGATTAAGAGACAGTTTATTGTTTATGAAGTACATAATATTTAATTTAAGATACAATGTGTGCTCATTATAATTTTTTTTCGTTTTAGGTCTAGCATAAGAAATTATACAATTGAGTAAAGATTTACTTCAATCAAAACATTCGGTCTAACTTTTAGACATGCAATTTTGGCCCACAATAATTTAATAATAAGTTGGAGTACGAATTTAATATATTTAATTAAAAAAAACAAAATTGTATTTCTTGTTCTGAGAAATGGTTTTGTTCGGCTTATGGAAATTTTGTTTTAAACAGAGAAATACTAAAATTTTGAAACAACGTAATCATAGTTTTCGATAAACACGATAACATTTTTACTTTAAGAAATTTATCCCGTTAATAGTTGAGAGTATGTTTTCTTTTCTTTAAAAAAATAATAATGTAAGAAAGCAATGTATTTAACTTAAGATGACTTAAGTTAGAGTTAAGTAAGTGGGTTTTAAACATTTTAAAATTTGTTATTTATTAGCGTTAATAAGATATTTTAATCTTCACTTGTTATTTATTAGTACAAACAAAGCCACAACCTTCGCCTCGTAAGGACGTTGGGGAAGGTCGCCCTCCCCCCACCCCCCAGCACCACCCACTTCAGAGGGACGGAGGGAGGGGTGTCGAACGTTTGGGGCCTTTTTCTATTATTCCTAACCTCGAGACGCCCCAAGTTTTCGCGAAGCCATAAGTACTACGTTATTTTATCTTTCGAGAATGTTGATCTTTCTATTGTTATTACGCTACGATCTCATTTTGTAAACAATCGATTTAAATTACCTGTTATTTAAAGGTTGTTTATGCAATTAAAGTATATTCTAGACAAAACATAGCATTAATGGTTTCATAACAAACATACCGTACCGTTTTCTACCAACTGAAAGATTGGAAATAATACCTGTACAAACAATTTAATAAATAATATAGTAATAGTTAAGTATACCTACTAAATTCACATGAAATAAAAGTATACATAATTGATTTGTTACCTTACGAATACAAACATTAATAAATATCCTTAAAAAAAACACTATAATCTTCACAGGTGTTTTCTCGACCAGCAGTTAGGTACCAGGGGTGTCACCAGCAGCGACCAAACTTTACCCAATAACTATCTTCAAAGACCGCTCCCGCTTTTCGTGCTTCCTCAGGGCGTTTGGTGTTCAACCCTGTAGGTACTGTACTTACATACAGGGTGTTTGGTACTAGCCTTACATAGCCGAATATAGTAGGGTACAATGTATATTATGTATACAACACCGGAACATTATTATAAACCATGAAAACCACAGTATGGCTGAGAAATTTTGTTTTTTTATTTGTGTGGGCAAATGCAAAATGACAAACCTAATGATAAATGATCAACGTAATATAATAAGTCTATGTAAATGATAATCAATCCCATTGATGGGCAAAAGGAAAATCGATTTCATCTTAGGTTACCACTATGCAAAAAAACAGTAAAAAAGTGGTGGTTTTCAGGGTTAATCATAATTTTCAGGGGTTTTATAATATGCATTGTACCCTATCTACCATATTCAGATCTATAAATAAACCAAACACCCTGTATACACATGATAAGAATAGAAAATACTTTCTATTAAGTACTTAGCCATTTTTTATTGGATTATAAAGCTTGTTTATCAAGTTATTAATGTTATTATTAGTGTTCTGCGAAAAAGTTGAAACTATAAGAACTTAAATCAGACAGACGTAAATTAAAATATAATAATTTGCGCATTAAACAAATAGTTTAAATTAATGTCATCGTTTTCTTATGCAAATACTTTGCTAATGCTATTATAATTTATTATGTGGTTTTAGCTACATAACTATGTAGGACAATGTTTACATTTCAATTTTATATGACTCATTGTACCTACTTATTAATATTTATTTGTACGATGTTAATTAATTACATTTTAAAAGCTAGCTGTTTTTACGATAATTAGGCATTTTTTCACTAAATGGCAGATTCTGCAAACGGCAGATTCTGT
This sequence comes from Agriphila tristella, assembly GCA_928269145.1. Taxonomy (NCBI): domain Eukaryota; kingdom Metazoa; phylum Arthropoda; class Insecta; order Lepidoptera; family Crambidae; genus Agriphila; species Agriphila tristella. The sequence continues at coordinate 4,519,777 of OV743439.1, read as the reverse complement.
AAATGGCAGAAGTACAGTCCCAAACAACATTCTAACTCTAAAGCATCGAAATGTATTACTTTCGATGCTCTAAAGATATTTTATATAATTATTAGGCTCTATCAAGAAAAATGACAACGGAAATAATGACACACGATAATCCCGACCGACCCGGCCGGCCGTGGTCATATCAATTTACCACACAAGTGTGACTACGTATTTTTCGTATTTTTTTTTCGTAAAACAATACTTCACTAAGTACCAGGATCTCATAAATATGGAGAAGGTTAACGACCACCAATATAAACATCAAAACGTTATTAATATTGAAATAAATTCTGGTCAAAACCAATGTTTACAAAAAAAAACACATGTCAAAAAACTTTTGTTTTTGCCGTCTGACTGTAGATTCTTTTAACGACAGATATTTCTGTCGTTAAAAGAATCTGCCGTTTGCAGAATCTGCCATTTAGCGAAAAAAGGTAATCAGATACCTGGTAGCTGAAAAGAATTTTCAATGGCACATAATATTACGACATAAAATTGACCGAACGAGCGCGAAGCGTCTCCGTTGTAGCTTGGGCAAAAATGCTGTCTATATGTCTGGCTGTTTGTTCTCCTCTAAAGCTACAGGTCGCATTTCTCAACCGATTCTCGTGAAATTTTGTGAATAGGTTCCAATAATATACATTTTTTTTAATTACAGTTTTACAAAAAAAATCGAAATGGTGAAAATCATATTTTAGCCGTTTCGAAAAATTATCAAAAACTAGCGGCCGCCCGTGATTTCGTCTGCGTGGAAAGTTATTATGCTATCTCTCGGGAACAGTGCTTTTTTTCTGCATGAAAGGTAGCTTATGTCCTTCTCTGTACTCGTTACAACGTATATGCAAAATTTCATGATCATCGGCTGAGTAATATGAAGGCGATAGATATTACTAACGATGTCACAAATGCGAGGTCTACTGATGATGGCGTCATCATCAGACCCTGGAAACTATTTCCCAACAGAGCGCTTGTCAAGACAATTCAGACGAGTACAAAATATGTGTCGTATGTCAAATACCGTCAATTACCGTCATAATATTTTTGTCCTGTAGTTATTTTGTACTAAATTCCAATTTTCTTTCCGAAATATCTATATTTCTAAATACTAAACGAATCGACAACGCTACCAATGTTGCCGGCAAGATTGGAAATTACTGGCAACTGCAAGATTGGGAATATTGCTGGCAGTTGGGAATTTCCCGCCCCGCACATCTCTACTGCCGCCCCCCGGTCCTTGCCGCCCCTAGGCCTATAGGGCGGTAAGGCCTATTGAAAAATCCGGCACTGAGTATACCTCAACGGAAAGCTGAATAGATGGAGATATTTACACGCTTAGTAACTAGATTTTTTAAAAGGTATTTTTGCTGTTATTTCCAAAAAATAATATTAAAATATAAAAAAAATCTAACAAAAAATAATAAAAAAGGAAATCGAATCAGTAGTTCTCTTTTATTTTGCCTTAATTTCTCTTCTTCACTGCTGTTGTTCGTCCCACAGTTGCTAATCACCCTAGTTAACGTGGTAGTAGGTACAGTACGAAGCATATATCGTGAAATCGGGTGGGGATTGCGCGGAACGCGTATTTTGGACATGCGTAGCGATGAGGGGCGCGGGCGGCGGGAGAGGGGCGCACGCTATTGGTCGCTCACAAGAGCACATGCGCGAACTTATCCCCACTCTGTCGAAAAAATTTCAAGATACATGCCTCGCACTATTATGCATATTTTATTCACGCAGAAATAAATGTCGCATATTTCAACGCTATATGTACAGTTAGTAAAGATATTTAATGCTGAAACATGGCAGATTTCAAAGAAGTTAAGTAAATGTTTATGATTAAATTAACCCGATGTTCGGAGCCATTGTATAAGTTCGCCGCCTTTGTAACCTTGTACCTTTATTGTCCTTGGAAATTCTGTTTAAATTATGTTTTGATCACCTAGCGACAGTGCGGAGATGAGCTCCGATCAAACTATCTAGCCTCGTTAAGTTACAAAACCTTTTATCAGTTTATTAGGAAAGAATATGAAACTGGGGAGAGAATTACTATTATCTACTGATTGAGTAACAACTTGCCAGGGATTATAATATAATTATCCAAAGCACCGGACGACGCTCCGTGGGTAGGCCCCCGACAAGGTGGACCGACGATCCTGGTGAAGGTTGCGGGAAGCCACTGGATGCGGGCAGCGCAGGACCGATCGTCGTGAAGATCCTTAGGGGAAGCCTATTTGTTAAACTGTGCCTATATACCCTGCAGTGGGTGTCGTGCGGCTGATATGATGATGATGATGATATGCAAAGTAGGTACATGTTTGTTTTTGTTCCGAATCGGCTTAACATTCAATTTCCAGTTAATGTCTATGATAATATATACGTAATTAACATGTTTTATAGGTTACCATTATCACATCTAAGTAATATATTTAAAAAATAGCCATTACTAAAACTAATGGCTCGAGACCTCGCGTTTCTGACATTATTGAACATTTTTCGAAATAGCTGAAATTTGATTTAACTCCATATCACTCTCCATAAAACTCGAAAAATTGAATCGACAAAATTTCACGAGAATCGGTTGAGAAATGCAGGGAGAACAGACGGACAGCGGAACTTCACGTCTGCCACCTTCGAGGGTGCCAGGGCGATGGTGGTTGGCACTAATAGGTGGCGTTTACCACCCGGTGGTCGATGGCACCTATTTATTCCCATCTGCCCCCTTCGAACTTGCCACCGGGGTACTATAACTTCGAAGAGGGTAGATGGGAATAAATAGGTGCCATCGACCACCAGGGTGGTAAACGCCACCTATCATTGCCAACCACCACCCCCATGGCACCCTCGAAGGTGGCAGATGGGAATAAATAGGTGCCATCGACTACCGGGGTGGTAAACGCCACCTATCATTGCCAACCACCACCCCCATGGCACCCTCGAAGGTGGCAGATGGGAATAAATAGGTGCCATCGACTACCGGGGTGGTAAACGCCACCTATCATTGCCAACCACCACCCCCATGGCACCCTCGAAGGTGGCAGATGGGAATAAATAGGTGCCATCGACCACCGGGGTGGTAAACGCCACCTATCATTGCCAATCACCACCCCCATGGCACCCTCGAAGGTGGCAGATGGGAATAAATAGGTGCCATCGACTACCGGGGTGGTGAACGCCACCTATTAGTGCTAACCACCACCCCGGTGGAGGAGCTTGAAGGGATGGGAATAAAGGTCTTAAAATGTCATAGCATTGTTTTTATACTTACCATAAATTAAATTCAAATCATATTTAAAAATATCTAAGTATAGTGATGTTAATTTACGTACTTAATTAATACATTAACCTGTTGAATGTGCTTTTTTTTTAATATGTGGAATGGAATGTTCAGATATAACAATATCGAATAGATATTTTTTACTCACCTGATGCTATATAATAGATCACATGTCAGTTAAGCCGATTAACCATAGCCAATAAAAGAATTGTGAAGAAACAAAACATCGAAATAAAACGTTACAAACGTTACTATTTTTTTGTGTTTAAAATTGTTTAATGACTTTTTTACACATAGGAACACGCGATTCTTTAATTATTATACTGCTCGCTGAGTTTATTGCGAAACATTTTAACACCTTATTTATTTGCGTAAATAAATTATTTCCTATTGTATACTAGTTGCCATGTAGGTGATTTAATTATGTGCAGATGTTAAGTTCGTTTAGCTAACAAGGCACAAGTTTTTGAAAAGAGCATAGTGAAACCAGGTCAAACCTTTTGATTTAATTGACAAAGATAAGAAACCGAATATCATGTAATTTATTATGACCTGATTTGTCTCATTAGTTTTAAATAATCGACTTTGGTTTCCTAACTTGTTATTTCAAATTCTCGTAGCAACAACATGTTCTGTTGTTTAGGAAAACTTTAGTGTATTTATTAGAAGAATTTAAAATAGTAGGTATTTATTTACTTTATGAATAGTAGTAACATTAAGTAGTATCTATCGTTTTCATTTGCTTAAATTATTCAAGACTAGCTTTCGCCCGCGACTTCGTCTGCGTAGAAAGTTTTTTTGCTATCCCTCGGGAGCTATACCTTTTTTCGGGATGAAAGGTACCCTATATCCATCTCTGTACCCCTGGCAACGTGTATATAAAATTTCATGATGATCGGTTCAGTAGTTAAGACGTGAAGGCGTAACAAACAAACAAACGGACTTTCGCATTTATAATATTAGTAAGGATTCCAAGCGCAAACTAAGTGCGCAGGTTTTCCAAACAACAATAAACATTCATCACAGTTTAAAAATAAATCATCCTCTTTAGTACATTCGTGTTTACAGCTACTCTATACATAATAATGTGTATCGTGACCTCAAGTTTGTCACTCAGAAGTCACCCGTGACCGTCGCCCCAACATTGAGTCGACCTACAGAGGGTTGACCTGACACCGAAACCGAAAACCTCACCACGCTATTCGGAGGTTAGGTATTCGCTTTATCTACCTATACTCGTCTGCAATTTTAATTTTATTTTCTAGTCAAAGGTTCAACCTAAAATTGCTTATTTATTTTTATAACATAGATTCATTATAAGTTAATTATTTATCATTAGTTAGGACCATTAAGAATGTTAAGGTTGTGGCTGATATAAAAAATGAAAATTGCGGACGAGTTTAGTTTCCTCTCTACCTCCATTATTTTTTGATCAGGAATAATGTAAGTAAATAAATAAGTAAATCGAACAACGAACATCGTCAGATTAACGCAATTAGGTATTTGTTCATTATTAGTAATCTACCTATATCTAATGGATAGAATTATGGTTTATGTTTCTTCTTATATGAATGTTAGCCATAGTTTGGATTTTCAGGAAAATTTAAAGACAATAAATTAAAAGATCTGTCAATAGTCTGACGACGATCAAACATCAAGGTGAAGCATGTTTTCACGTCCGCTATTTTTATTGTTTTTTGACACTACTGAATAAGATTAAAAATCCTTCAAGCCGTTTAAATTGAAATCCATATTGCAGTATTCTAAAAAAAAATTTTTTTACTACCTACGTGCCGCCATGTTGGTTTTTTTATAACTCCACCTTCTTAAGAACACTTGGGCTGACGAGACAAATCTAACGATATGTTGATGATGGAAATCCGTTCAGCCATTTGAAAGATATGAGGTAATAAAGAATATTACATACAAACATACTTACATACAAGATACGCGCGAAAAACATAACCCTCTTGCAGTCGGGTAAAAAAGGTGTCGCCCTTGGCACCTTCGAGCGTTTTTATGCAAAGTAGCTTCCGGCATTAGAAAAAAACGAGCTGTATGACGCCACTTTGTAAAAAAGTGAAAAATTATTTTAGTACAATATCACCAAATGTTCTTTAAATATATACCTAAATAGTTACTAAAATGTATGAAATATAAATAAATAAATTGAAAAATATTAAAAACACGTCTGCTTGCCAAAAATCGATCCAAAAGGTTAAATAACTAATTGTGCGTAAGTGTTATTGCAATCGGGGATCACTTTGATTGAAAAACTGTTTCACAGAACGGTCGCGACTGCAATGACACTTGTTATTTAACTTTTTGGTTAGTTTTTGGGTGAATTTTATTTAACATTGTAATTTTAAGAAAACTTTATTTGGATTGTTTAGGGCCCATCGTTTAGTATTTTTAAACGGTATCATTACTGTACCCGCCTTCTTTGATAGGACTGTATTCTTCGGTGCAGAAGCGGTGATGCTAGGTACACGTAGATGGGCTGCTGGGTTGGTGAAGAAATAAATACACATATTTTAAACAATTTTCTTCCTTTATTCGCCTCCTTTATCGTTTTTATAAGTAAGGATTAACTGGCACTCGCTTCAACTTTCGCGCTTTTTATATTAATCAATAATAACTACTGGGATAAATAATTGAGAATAAAGCCAGCCAATCAGGACGCCCGAACGTCTCTCGATTGTTTATCTAGAATTTTCCAGCCTTTCTAGAACTCGGACCTTTCTTTCACACAATATATCTTTCTCGTACTCGCGGAGTTGTCCCTTTCTAAACTCATACAAAAATGTTACCATCTTTTTCTAATGTTGAAGTAGGCGCCGGTTTTTACAAAATAACGATATAACATAACAAAAACTTATTTTCTATAGACAATTAACATAAAATATACTTAAACCAAGTTATTTTACTATAAAATCTCAAGTAGGTATTTTTATAAATTTACAAAAAATATCAACAAAACTTTGTCACACGCAGGGAAAGTACCTTAAATATTGAAGATAGGAAATTTTACTAAAAGAAGACTTCATTTTGCTTTAAAAAATAAATGGAACTGCTTCACAGATTTTTGAAAAATCGCCTTCCTTAACCAGAAATTGAACCCACCAAAAAATTACGATACCAATCGAAGGGGTTACTTTTTCTAAGGTGACACAGCATCTTAAACAAAAGGAAGACCATGAATTTTAACATTTAAATTTTTATTATTACGGATTGTATCCAATTTGTGTCGAATTGAATTGAATTCGACTGAACTATAAGGTCTTCAATATTTAAGTATGTTACAAAGTTTTGGGACACCCTGTATAATATTATTTCACAAATTTTTATTGAAAATTCTGCAATTTCCTATACAAAAACCAGTAATAAAACAATCGAACATGAACATACAATACAAACCGAAAACTTACTAATAAATCCTTATAAAAACAGCCAAGTAAGTACTGAAATCTTTGACACTAAACACTTTCAACTTCGCTATACATACAGGCACATAGTCAATATTAAAAACTTAGAAAACATACTATTTACACAAAGTCTTTCAAGTATATGACCGTCCCAAACAATTACATTCCCTCGTAGTCACTGCTAGAAGTAGATAGCAAAACTACTGAAAGTGGCCGTTTTGGACACATTTTCTATCTACTTCAACGAATGACTACGAGGAAATGTAGTGAAGTGGGCCCTAAAAATCCCACGCAGCCACGTAAAGTTTTATTCAAATCATTTGAAGGGTAGGTAAGGGGTCGTCCATTAATCACGTGAGCCTCGAAAGGGGGGGGGGGGGGTAGTTAAAATAATCACGAAGTATCACAAGGGGGGACGGGGGGGTGTAGTGAGATATCACGTGTATTAATTTTTGAACGTGTGACTTTTAACCGAAAACTGTGTGTGATTGTTGACTCACCGTTACCAGGACGATTTCCCCACCCACCGCGATATATTCGTACTGAAAATTGTTGAGATTATTTTGGACCAATAAAATACACGTGATTTAGAGGGGGGGGGGGTAACGTAAAACCTCACCACGTATCACCAGGGGGGAGGGGGGGTTAAAAATTAGCCAAAAAAACATCACGTGATTAATGGACGGCCCCTAAGTAGGTACAAGGAAATAATAATGGATGTATTTTTTTTTTGGTATGGACATCATTTGAATTGATAGTCCATCAAAAAAAGTTTCGTTTTCATCAGAATACATACAAAAAACGCTTCTCGTCTCCAAGTTTTAGCTGTTGAAAGGATTATGCCGATTTTTCTATACAAGCTAGGCCATGATGCGCTTTGATGCCAATACCAATATACCAATATACTATAGTAATTTTATACTGATTGCGTGGGAAGAATGTCATTAAAATATAATGCGGGAGAAAAGAGAAATCTCAATCTCAAGGAGCTGTTTACAGTTATAATTGTTTGACATTTTCCTATTATATGACATTTCAAAGTCAAAGTCAATGAGATATGTATGGTTAATGCGCATCATGGCCCAGAATCCGGCATGATCCTTTAAGAGGCAGGCTAAAAACGATGAATGTTCTTTATAATAACGGTGAAAAACTGCAAAAAATAATGAATATCTAATCTATGAAGATCAATTAGGTTGGGTAAAATAACGTAACAATGATAATTTTCCCTTGCACCCTTTATTTTTAACCGACTTCAAAAAAAGGAGGAGGTTATCAATTCGACTGAATGTTTTTTTGTATGTATCCTCGATATCTCCACGAATTGTGAACCGATTTTCAAAATTCTTTCATTTGAAAAGGTATATGCTCTCTAGATGGTCCCATTTAATTTGTATTCTAATCGGTTTTCAGGTAATCCTGAAAGAAGTCGGTTAAATACTATGATTTTGTATGAACTACCTTGACGACTTGTGCCCTGTTTATCAAAACTTACAAGTCTACAAGTACTTTATACAAAAACATTTTTTACAAGTTCATTCAAATTATGTCTGTATCCAAATAATTTATGCAAGACACTTGTAAAAATTGACAGACGGAATGGAGTCTCCGGCCGGACACCCTCAGAAATACTCAGAATTTACCATTGAGTTTTTTACAAGTTTTAAGTTTTGTTTAAGTACAAGTTTCGATTAAACCAATCACTAATATAAGGGTGAAAACATATTATGTAGTTATTTAACTAATATGTTTATGTTTACTTAAACAAAAACATTTGTAGCTTTAATTTAACGTAACTAAACAGTTAGACAAACGAATTTGTTTAATAATTATTTTCATAAGGAAAATGCACGTTTAAATGCACGTTAAAAGTACAAGACTTGTAAGTTTTGATAAACAGGGCGTTTTTTATAAACCGAGTTAGATTAATATTTTTTTGTTGGGAAAGGGAAAGGGGTAGCACGCTTAAGTACAAACTTACCACAAAAAAGTTGAAAATAAAAAAGCTTTAATAAAAGGAAAACCTCCTTCAAAAACCTGAAAAAAACAGAAACACTTCTAAAAGGCAAGAAATAATATTCAAATAATTTGATACGCATAGGTATATCAATTATAATAAAATACATGTTATAAAGTCGGGTGGGGATTTTAGAATAAAAAATAAAGAAATTGTCCTCCAGCCCCACCCGACTTCATACCTAAGACAAGTTTTATTAAAATTGATACCTATGCGTATCTTTATCTGAATATTGTAACGTGGAGTATGGGCGGCGTAATGAAACAATGGCAGTTTAAACAAACGGACGTTATAATATCGAATACGTACAGTACAGATAGATATATATATAATTGAATACCAATGGACGGACTATACGAGCGGCCCCGAACGCAGCACTAGGCTTGTACTTGGCTCATCTCATAGGGTTCCGTCTCAAAAGATTCCCTGAATGAATGCGAATACTGCGAATGAATGATTCAATGAATGAATACAAATCAAAATTAGTTGACGATCTTATTAAACCGCGGGCGAACAACGCCACCGCGATGTAGAATCTAACAGCGCCATCTAGTTTGAAGTTGGGGAACTACATATGTTATGATCAAATTAAAACGTCGTGTTACAGTCCCCCCCTTCAGATTCGACGTCGACCCGACAAGAAAGATATTCAAGATTTTCGTGGTCCTCCCCTTGGCTTGATCGGTTTCGACGGTATATCCTGAATAGGGTTTTTCCTTGGTCGTCCCCTTTTCTTGATTGGCTGTACTGGCAGGGATGGCACAGAGTCATGACAGAGTCTTGAGTGCGATATGCAACCAGTGAAGAAGTGTGGTAACATCCTATAGGTTCATTAGGTGGCTCAATATTACCGACAATATAGGACGTTGGACCATGTCGCAGGCAGGCAGGAGTATGCTCAGTAGTCAAGCAAGATGCAGTATTCATCGCAAAACGAATAGAGGAGAGATGTTCCTTGCAGCATCAATAAGCTGTTCAAATGTGTGAAACGCTGAACGGGAAAGCTTCTGTTGCAGTTTTCTTTACTGTCGTACGCCGACCAAACTTTGTCACGACAAATCATGAATTTGTCGGTTGTGGTGGGTTCTCCTTGGAGTGACGGGAATCCAGAGTGTTGTTGTTGACTGGAGCGTGGTGTGACGATCGACGAGCTTGTGAGGTCAAAGAAGATGCCGAATTTCCACTTCCAGGTCTTCCAGGTGCTCGTTCCAGCAGTCCAGGAGGCCCCACGTTGGGCGCCAATTGTAACGTGGAGTATGGGCGGCGTAATGAAACAATGGCAGTTTAAACAAACGGACGTTATAATATCGAATACGTACAGTACAGATAGATATATATATAATTGAATACCAATGGACGGACTATACGAGCGGCCCCGAACGCAGCACTAGGCTTGTACTTGGCTCATCTCATAGGCTTCCGTCTCAAAAGATTCCCTGAATGAATGCGAATACTGCGAATGAATGATTCAATGAATGAATACAAATCAAAATTAGTTGACGATCTTATTAAACCGCGGGCGAACAACGCCACCGCGATGTAGAATCTAACAGCGCCATCTAGTTTGAAGTTGGGGAACTACATATGTTATGATCAAATTAAAACGTCGTGTTACAATATTATTTTTTGCCTTTTAGAGGTAAGTCTTTCTGTTTTTATTTTCAGGTTTTTGAAGGAGATTTTTCTTTTTTTAATGCTTTTTTCTAATAACAACCTATTAAATAAAAACCTCTGAGGGCGCAGTTACGGTATTTATATACTAAACTAATGTTTTTATTTGCAAACAAAAAATATACAAGCCCGTTTAATGCATATTTTAAAAATATAACTTTCAAGTAAGTACCTTTACTAACAATAGGTAAATAGCGAAAAAAATGTTTTTAAAATAACTCGGTTTAATTGCACTTCACCAGGTTTTTTTTCATAGAGTAGGTTTATTAGGTAAATAGTAATAAGTACAACAGTTGATAATACACGTAAGTAAGTACCTACCTACTTACTAAATGACAAATACATAATTTTACCTTTTAGTGGTTTAGTGGTAGGTACTTACTCAAATTATATCGGTATATATTTTTATACGTAGGTACTAAGAATGTTAAAAAAAGCAGAAGTATTTGTTTATTTAAATCTGCCATTGTTTATTATTTGTAATAAAAAAAATACAGTGGAAAATGAAATTTTGTTGTTAACTAGAATTTTTTTCTCATAATTTTCCAAAACGTCAGATTTGTTTGGGTATCAAAATCTAAAATTTTAAATTTCCCAGTCATTATGAATAAAATAAAATAAACTGTTTACCTACTTATTGCACTGGAAGCGCAAGCAAAGCGTCTCCGTTAAAGCTTTCATGTCCGGCTGTCCGTATTTTATCCTCTACAGGTCGCATTACTCAAACTGTTTTTCGTGAAATTTTATGAGCAGGTGCTAAAATTATAAAGATTTTTTTTAGTTTCAGTTATTCGAAAATTTTCAAAATGGCGAAGATATGGGGAAAATCCACAGACCATACAGCAGTGGGAAAATCATATTCCAGCCACTTCAAAAAAAAAATCATAAACGCGAGGTCTATAGCTCTAAAGCCAGCCAATAGTATAAAATTTGAAGATGATGACACGGAGGTAGAAACCACAAAATGTTTGCAAATGCGTGCAATAAATGGTTGGAAAAGTATAATTATGACCTTTCCAGGGTACCTACGGCCAGGTGATTACCATTGGCAATGTGCTTATGCTAATATGATGTGCAGTGAATGTTCTGTTAAAAATATTTTTATCAGATTGAAACAAAAATAAATTCATTGGTTTGGATTTGGACAAACAAACTTTTAACGAAAGACTTTAACCTTAAGGACCCGTGTCTGCCTGTTTATTTCTCGGAGAAGAAACTGTTTGCTCATTTCTATTCGGAGAATCTCTGTAAGTAAGTAGGTACTGTAGTAGAAAAATACTAATTACCTACTAAGAAAAACATTTAAATAACGTTGGTTTAGAGAGGTATAAGCTTCTTGGTTTCGAGTAATTAGGTCTGTTTGAAACTTTAAAACATTCCTACAATGAGGAAATATAGAAAAACCGGCCAAGTGCGAGTCGGACTCGCGCACGAAGGTTCCGTACAAAAAAACGGCAAAAAAAACACGTTTGTTGTATGGGAGCTCCCCCTTAAATATTTATTTAATTCTTTTTTAGTACCTACTTGTTGTTGTTGTTGTAAAAGAAATACATCATCTGTCAAAATTTTAACTGTCTAGCTATCACGGTTCATGAGAATGAGATGCAGCCTGGTGACAGACAGACAGACGGACAGACAGACGGACGGACAGCAGAGTCTTAGTAATAGTGTCCCGTTTTTACCCTTTGGGTACGGAACCCTAAAAAAGAAATACTTTCTGAACCGCTAAAATATTTTTTAAAACGTGTTGCTGTATTTTAATGTCGTAGCTATTAATCTTTTAGGTTTTTTGCCAATAATCAAGAGTTTAATCAATCAATAAATCAGTCAGTATTTTTTATAAAGTTCGAAGACATCAGAATATATTGACTTTAAAGAAATCTTTTTAACAACTTGTTGATTAATATAGGACGCAAACTTCTTAGCTTAGTTTAGCGTAAGTTCATAAATGCAGGTCCTTTCGTATTTCCCAAACCTCAAATATTTAGAGCCTTCTTTTCTACGTTGGGAAAATGTATTCTGAATATTCTGATACAAAATAATCTTTTTAACTAATATCTGTCTGAATGACTGACTGACTACTTAACTTAGTCATAATCATGCTTCATTATTATTCAAATTGCAAATTTCTTGCAAATTTTCTTCAATAGTTTTCCAATAAGTATCATTTCAATTCTTTGCTTATTTAAAAAAATCCGGTAGTCATCGAAGGAAGCACAATTGCTCAGATCACTCACCCAGTGACTCACCACGGTTCAGTTTTGACCCAGAAAAAAAACCTAGACATGCTGCTCACGGCGTGGCTCGGTAAGATTGGCCGCTTGTATCGCCGATTTATTTGTAATCTAAAACGATCGACTTTTGGGCGACAGACAATGAGCAACTTCTTAGAACTTTGACTGATAAAAAGTAGCAAAAATTGTAGGCGAAAAGCCTTTTAAGAAGCAAACTTTGAATCACAAAGAAAAATAGGCACAACATTTAAACAATTATTAGGATCATCATTATTGGCGAGCGCTGACCTGAATAATCTAAATAATTTATCAGAATACTGCTTGTAATTTCATCAAAATTCATAGTAATTTATTGCCTAGTTAGACACTTGAGTTATACTGAAGTCAGCACATTCCTTAGAATAATAAATTATGTGCTAATAATAAAATTGGATAGCGAATTCAAGTCACAGAGATTCTTAGAATAAGTACAGCTATTTAAAACAATCAGTCGATCATTTTGACCGTCTCGTTCCATTAGTGGGCACCCAATTGGGTCGTGCGAGGCAAGTACCAGATATGACACACGCGTGATTTGCCACAGAGAATAATTAATTTGACAGGGAAGTGCGAGCAATCGGTGCTGCGAGCGGACAAAGAAAACCACAAGCTTAGTTTCACTTTAATTTGAAATCCAACACGAAGAATTCTTTGCGTTCACTTAAGTCTTACAATTAGACGCATTCCTGTGAGTCATCCACCCGAGACTTGTATTTTTATTGGCTGTTTGCATTATATATCTCGCCCAAGATACGTTTGCACATATTCAGGGTAAACGTATACTTATCACCGACCGATAGAGTCGACATTCTCGATAAATAACAATTTGCAAAGTTATCAGTGCAAGGTGGTTTCGTACCAAAAAGTGAGACAACTTCGCGGCAGTGGGCGTTTTGAAATCACCTCGATGATGACGAGGACGGTGAAAAATATAAAAGCAACCAATGCTGCCATTCGGCCACAAAAAATGTCCACCGAACCAAAGTCCTATTGTGATTAAAACAGCTGAAACGGTACTTCACACAGTGCCAAATATTTTATTCAATAAACTGTACAATTTCGTGACAAATATTTTCAGATTCTGGGTTAGATACCCCATTAATAGAAAGGATAATCTTCTTGGCGCCTGAAAAAGTAACACACGCTCAGACAAATTTATAGGCTTAAAAGAGTCGTACAGGAAAAAGGCGTCGGCAGTCGGCTGCTGTCGAAAAATATACGAAAACCAGTTTTAGCTGCTTTTGTTCAGTGGTTTCGGTGGGGAGTTCGATGACCAATGCAAATGTGATGTGGGCAGTCGCATGTGTGCGAATTCGCGTGGAGGGTAGCAAGGGAGGGGTGGGGCGCAGCCTGCAGCGGTCATCCACCGGCGCCGTGATTAGCGCGTGACTCACCGCTCTTTGTCTCCGCGCCCACTCGCTACGTACCTCCAGGTCCCGGCTCCAGGTGGCCACGTGCCCGCACTAAACCACGTGTTCCGCTCCTCACTATCTCGCAACGCGCGGTCGATCACCGCCGACACGGTAAGTGTACTCCAACAAGCGCCTGGAACCATCATCACCAGAGCACCTGATGAAGTACAATGGGCGTGCGGCGGTGGTGGGCGGGCTCGGCGGCGAGGGCTGGGGCTCTGCGGCGGAGGCCCCGCGCGCTACTTCAGGTACCTGACTCGTGAGGACAGCCCTGGCGCCAGAGTAGCGCGCGGCGCCACCGCCTGCTCCTATAAATAGCGCGGCCCGCGGATCGGAGAGGCGTACGTCTCCGTCGACGTTCGGGTCTCGACTGCACCTCGGCGGAGCCGGAGCCGCGTCCCCCGCGCGTCCCCAGACGTCAGCTGACCGCGGCTGCACCGGCCCTGACATTGGCGCGCCCGCCGCCGCGCGGGGGGTGAGGTCGCTGACCCCGCCCGCGGAAGCCTCCTCGCGAATCCGACGCCCCCGCGCCCTCGCCGCGCCCCTCGCGCGACGTCTGTCATCGTACTGTGACATTCACCAACTTGGACGCTCAATGATTTTAAGCGTCTTATTGAGGAACTGCTAAACGCGACAAGATGTGGTACAGCGAAGCCAATCATGACAAATGAAAAGTTATTCGCACACGTCATTGATGACGCTCTCGAGATAGCAATAATCATGAATCACTTACAAAATTATCGTGGTTGTGATTCCCTATCTAATCGTCGGTCAGGTTGTGGGGCTTTTTTCGCCACCAGTTTTGCACTTTATCAATCATGTACAATATCAGTCAGTAGGGTCAGTAAACCTATCACAGCACAGATAAAGCCTTACCAAAACCAAAAAAGTCTTAACTAGGTAAGTACCTACCTACCTAAAAAAAGCTGAGCAGTGGGGGTTTAGAAAACTACCTAGGCTTAGAGGCTGATAAAGGATCACTTTACTTAGTCCTTTGTAAAGTCTTCTTTATAAGAATTTTCGGAAAATATTTTTCTTTTTGGATAAAACAAATTATGATGTTCAATCGTTATTGTAGTCTAGGTACCTCCTACTACCTAGGTACTTAGTCCTTGTAGACCTTTCCTGGCGTATGAAAATATTTTTCAGAATACACGAGGTTTGTAAATCACGAGTTGAACGAACCTACCACACAATAGGAATTTTTCTCTGCAACTCATTTTTAAACGTTAAAAATCATTTCAAGAATATTTTTAACATTGAAAATGTCAAATTTTACATTTTCAATGTTAAAAATATTCTTGAAATTTATTTATCAGATCGTTTTCGTGGGGGAGTGTAATTTGGCTATATTTCCGTTTATAAAGATAAACGAAAGGCAGTGGTGTCAAAAGATGCAAGAGCTTATGGAGCATCCTACCTACAACATTTTTGAAAATCGGTGCGTATTTTTTTTTAAATGGAAAATAGTGGAAAATAACGTCAATATTTCCCGTTTTTTCGGACATAAAGTACCTACCTAGATTATTCTGAAAACGAAAGTTAATATAAAATTTAAAAAAAAACTCCAGAGGCAATAGATTGTCTACCGTTTGGAAAAATAAATTTTGGAATCGGTCGAAAAAGTGGGCTTGGGCATGCCCTGTGCGCTGTGTGCCTAGCAAACAACAACTTGCACATTCTCAAAATGTATTATTTATCTACCTTCTTACTTTATCTATTGCAAAGAACATTGGGAAAAAGCGTCCCCACACCCCTGTAGCACATTTTATCATATACCTATTATATATAAAAGAGCGTAAAATATTTATAATTTTATTGTATTGTATGGCAGTAAACATGTGAATAATAAGGGAAAAAAGTTAATCATCTTTGAAGATAAAGAAACACAATACCTACATTATTTTTATTAAGAAATATTTTCAAGCACACCATACATTAATTACGACCGAGAATCGCGCCAGTCTACACTAAATTTTTTCAGTTATTTGTTTTTCAGAATAACATGGGGCGAGGTCCATAGAAAATTTTCACATTGTTCTTTGCAATCGATAATTTGAGTTTGTATCTTTTGTAAAAGAATCTGCGGTGCAATTTTCTCAGATGGAAATCTGTAAAGATTTTCAGGAAACACAAACTTTCTTGGTTTACCTATTCGTAATTTTGTAAAACTGTTTTTAACATAATTTATGTGGGATTAGTATTAGATAAGTATTAGATTAATTTTATTTGCAATGCACGATACCTACCCCTTCTAAATTAAGTACTTATTGTTATTTTTATTATAAGCAAGATCAAAAAAATATTTGCCAATATGTTTCGATAAAATTTAACCTTATGCAGGGTGCACGCGATCGTTAATGAAACCCCAAAATAAATAATCTAAATGAAATTTAAAACAAAATAGTTTCAAAGTCAAAAGATTAATAGGTTTATTTACTTTTTATTCCATCCCTTTCTACGCGTTGAAGAATAACAAAGAGGGATAGGGTCAGATTAAAAGGACGGTCCTTGACCTGACCTTAGAACGAGCACCTTGAGGTTAGGGCGGAGGCATTGTCTCCGGCTCTCAATGTGAACTCTGATTAGTGAGCTCGGGTGATCTGCGACTGTCGCGCGTCTGCGCAGTTTGGTAGTTTTTAGAGCGTCTGCTGCTTTAGGCTGGCCCCAGACCTACCGGTTCCGTTTCTTTGCTTTGCTGTTCTACCATGGACCGCCGGCCAAGAGGCTCATTTTCAATCTATCGCATATTTTGACCTGACCACATTGGCAAGATAGCCATTAGTTTGGTGTTATCAAATATCGTCGTCTGGGGTGCGATGAGAAGTTTTAGTTTTCGTTTTAAAAAAAAACTGCTGCTTTTATACAAAAATTAATAACGAAATTATCAAAATGTATGAAACAGTTCATTTTTTTTCGCGATTTCAGATTTGGTCCCATAGTAAAAGTTGTTCAGTTTTATTATGGTCCCTATCTACCATATTCAGTTTTATAAGGCTTTACCAAACATCTTGTATAAATAAGCGATCGAGTTATTTTTAACGATCGGAGTCCATGTTCAGGGTGGCATATCTCCTAAAAGCTTCCTACTTCGCAATCCAGGCGATGATATTTGATAAAACCAAGCTAATGGCTATCTTGCCAATTTGGTCTAGTCCCAAAATGCGATAGATTGAAAATTACCCTGGTTGGCCGGCGGTCTTTCAAGCAAGGTAGCACAGCAAAGCAAAGAAACGGAACCGGTAGGTCTGGGGCCAGCCTACCTCTTGGTTTTATATATTATTTGTTTTATGACCCTTCAAAGTTGGGTGGGCAAGTCCATTTAAAAAGTATAAAATTTGTTAAAAAATAATCCCTTTAATTAGTCCATAAATTTATAGCAAATTTGTCTAAGAAACCATTTTGATAAACACAATATTTAATATTTTTGGGTGAGTCCAATTTTGTGCATTTCAAACTGTGATATCTCGGGCAGTTTTCAGGCTAGCGAAATATTTTTTTTACCAATGTTTATTTTTTTTGAGAGGTAATTTATGTAACATAAAATAAAATAAAAAATAGTCATCATGCCTATTGCCATGCCAAATATCGCTCGGGTATTACCACTACCCACGGCGGTAGCGGATACCGCTCAGGTCGGGAATGTAGAAAGCTGGTTGTCTGACGGACAGATGCTAACGCAGCGGACGCCCTTAGGTTTCCGTACCCAAAGGGTAAAAACGGAGCCCTATTACTAATGGCCGATTGCACTAAACTTAAGAATCGCCTAAGTCTTTTCTTATCTACAACTCGTCCAAGTTAACTAGGCAAATGACAGCTACATGACGGCTAAATTTATGACACTGTTTTAATTTGGTCGTGTTGTATTTAGGAAAAGACTTAGGCGATTCTTAAGTTTAGTGCAATCGGCCATAAGACTCCAAAACGATTGTGGGTAGGTAGGTATGTCAGTTTCTTTATTTATTCCACCATAACTTCTTAATGCATTAACTAAACTAATTTGGATGTAGGTATCGGGTATCGTTAGAATCCTTACATCATCTCGAGTGATACTGGCTGTTTTTTTTTAAATTCATTCAATATGGCGACTGTACGATGCGCCACTTTCAAATGTGTTTTTTTTTACTATTGCAATATGGGCATATTGGGCATCAAATAAAAGGCCTTGATGAACACATTCCAAAACTGTAAATTTGTCACTGAAATGTGTGAAATAAAAATAAATAAATTAAAAAAATATTTAAAAATTCGACTGCCGAAAAAGAGGAAATCGAACTAAAAAGTTAAATTACAAGTGTCATTGCAGTCGGGGGACCTCTTTGATCAAAAATTGTACTGTAGGTATTTTTTCAGGCGATTAGTTATGCATATGCAGAATGGCACCCTTTATTACCAACGCGCTGATAGATAGCTACTTACATCATATTTATTAAAAATATTAATTTACGTGGATAAACAGAAAAATTATGCATATACCCAGACACTCTAATCTCCGAAACTAGTACAGTCGTTGCCGGGTTTCTTAGAACAGCCTTGTGGGTCTTGAAAAAATCTTCGCAACAAAGAACTGTCTATTTAAAAAAGGCAGAGTAAAAACTCGATTAAGTTATCTCGAGTGGAGTAGAATAGTCGATTCGAGACCTTGGTGCAGTGGGTTCGTTAGCACGCAGATTACGCGCCGACGTCATGGAGCAATTAGTGATAGCTACGCGAGCGGTAATAGCTAATGAGAAATGATAAAATAATTTACGCTCCACGGGTGACTTATTAGGTATAGTGGGAATTGGGTACAGGAAACAGCATTACCACAAACTTATATATGTACTGTGGCATTACTTTGCGTGGACATCCTCGTTTCCTTTCACAAATGTTTGTATTTTTTACCTCCGACGCGAAAAGAGAGGTGTTATAAGTTTGACGTGTTTTTTTATTTAAAAGCTGGCGTGATCGTGATGAATATTAACTCCTTCCGGTGCATAAGGTCCATAGTATCATTACGTCTACAGTATCATCTCGTGTAGGATGAAGATCTACTTGCTTATGCTTCAATATTACAGAAATACAGGCATATATAGGTGGAAATCTACCTACCAGTATTTTACTCGAAAGCTGTAAGCGCCACCAAAGGAAACACATTCTGTAAAGAGGAATGAAGGAGATATCCCTGCTGACCAAGAGTAAATTGCTACGTATTAGTATGGGTATTTTAGCTACTGACTCGCCAATTTTACTATTTTGTAAAGCTGGACTGCTGGCACATTATTTGTCTGACGTTACGTGTTAACACGCCCCGCCCACCCTTTAGATGACATCGGTTATCATTAGACCGGCAGGCTTCCTCCTGAAAACTAATAAGCCGTTGTTTAACATGTTTGTAATGATGCTACCTACGACCCTGTTCATCATTTATATCAATATGCGATCGATTATTTTGTGCGATCGGAGATCATTGTGTGGGAAGCCATTTGTTCAGGGTGGCAATATCTCCCAGGAGCTTCCTACTTCGCAACCCAGACGATGAATATTTGATAACACCAAACTAATGGCTACCTTGCCAAAGTGGTCTGGTCCCAATATGCGATAGATTGAAAATGAGCCTCTGGGCTGCATCGGCGGCCTAGGCACTAGAGTCTAGAAACACACTTAAAAGAATAAGAAACCCCAAATAATATTTCAGGTCATAATGAACCTACACATGGCTCCATCTAACGCAATTTATTTGAACTAAAATTCAATTATGTTTACTGAAATACTTCATTTTAATCGCCTATCAAAATAGACGAATGTTTATTGATCATCAGTAAACTAACTAAATAGTAAACTTGAAAAACTATCGCGTGAAAGCACTAAACTTAAGAATCGCCTAAGTCTTTTCTTATCTACAACTCGACCAAGTTAACTTAGCGAATGACAGCTACATGACGGCTAAGTTTATGACACCGTTTTAATTTGGTCATGTTGTAGTTAGGAAAAGACTTAGGCGATCCTTAAGTTTAGTGCAATCGGCCATAAAACTACCTACTTAGTGCTTTAATATTTTAGTTTTTTTATACCTATTTTTAACCCTAGAACCCTACACATATTCAGAGTGGACTTTTCCTACCCAGGGTGATGGAGCACCCATATTATTTATATAGGGATATTTTAGTAAATAAAAGTTCTTCAGCATGTCTAATTATTTATTTGTTATTATTTAGGACTAATGAACATAGAAAATTAATAAATTAGTAATATGTTATCTATTTTACACATTTAGCACAAATTTTGATTTGGTGCTCCCCACAGATAGGCATTTTGCACTTGTTGCAAAAACTTTTAATTTCGCGGTCATTTTTTAATGGAAAAAAATTGCATCGTCTCTGTTTCAAAAGGCCAGGTGGTAAAGATTCAGAAATATCTGTCTTTTTCAAAATTTCGCATATAATTTGACGGATATTTATGTAAAGTAGTTCAATTTTTTCGTTCTTCGAGCCCAGCTGTTATAGCAGCATGGCTTGCTCGTCGCTGATTATTATTTCGCAAACTTGATAAGGTTTACCATCTTCTGAGTCTGGTGACGATGTTCCATGAAAATCTTGCATAATTTAATACATCTCGTTGTCAAATACATCACTACAAACGTAATAGTAGTTTATGAAACTGACACATAAAGAGGGGTATTAAAACACGAGTGTGTGTTTAAAAACCGAGCCGTAGGCGAGGTTTTTAATAGTATCACGCGAGTGTTTTAATACCTAGTTATGTGCAGTTTCATACACTACTTTATCTACACTCATACATTTGGGATTGAACCTACTAAATAAAAGATCAACGTTAGAAAAGAGAGATAGAGACTTTGTTTGTATTAGCAAGGTCGAGGTTTTTAATTTATTTTTATTTTTTTATTTATTTATTTACTTATATTCAGGCAACGATGGCCCATAGACATATACCTTAAAACTAAACATATATAATTTATAAAACAATGTTATTAGTAAATAACTTAAAAAATATGTTAGTAAAAAATCAATTTGACACTTTGTGTGTCTAATCGGTGGCACAAGGCAGCGTCCCTCTGAAGCGCCTGTACACCACGCCCTGCGGCCAGAAGTCCTCCTTCATGAAGAGGTCCAGCCTCGCTGTCGGGATGAGCACCACAAACGCCTTAAAATTCGTATTATGGCGCGACTCCAGTGGCTGAACTCTCAAACAAAAGTTGGATTTCTTCTTTATGTACTCGATCACGTCCTGCGCTGTGGTGGTATGGTGCAGGCGGGACAGGTACACAGCCGTGGTCGGTATGGCAGCTCGCAGCAGGAAGTTGGGCCCTGTCGGTGCGGTGCCATGGTGGTTCTTGCTCTCTCGCTGACGACGTCGCTTTTTGTTCCGAACCTCGAGGAATCCGTCTTCATCTTGGCCCGGTCAAACGACATTCTGCGGAGGAGCTTTTCCATCGACGAGAGCTGGCTGCTGCGACTGCGGCCTTGAGTTGGCGGCAGCAACAGCAGCAAAATTCCGTTGACAGCTCACGGGCGCACGCTTCTCAGGCGCGCGCGGCGCCACCGCGGCAGGTGGCGGCGGCGGCGGGGCGCGGGCGGGGGGCGCGCAGCTCGCGGGGTCGGCGCTCGCGGCCGGCGGTAGCGGCGGCGGCGCTCGGGTGGCTCGGGCTCGATCGGGTCGTGGCGGAGACGGCGACGAAACTGCTGACTTGCAACTCGACGTCATCGATGTATCGAGGCAGGCCCCACGTCGAGTGTTGACATTTGATCTACTTACGGCGAGTGATTCACGTAAGTCGTCAACTTCTTTACGCAATTCACTCACCGTATTTTCGGATGCCTGAAATTTCAGCATGACTTCGGCCAAACTCGCCTTAAGGGACACGATGTCCTTAAGGAGGCGGGTCACATCGACGTGGTCGAAGGTGACGGGAGGCAGCTTGTTTAGTTCTCTCGCCACAAACGTAGGCACGTCATCGGGGTCGGTTTCCTTGAACAGGGTGATGATCTCCTGCAGGCTCTTCTGTGTCCCGTCACTTCTCCGGGACACCATCTGGTCGCTCTTGCCGAGAGACTCGTACAAAAGTTTTTTCGCCGTGGCCACATCGTCCTCGCTGAAGCTGGACTTGCAGATTTGGAGTGCGCTCACCTCATCCATGACGTCCAGCTTTTGTTGTAGGATGTTCATTTCATTTGCCACGAGTTTGTCACTCATGGTTGTATACGAAAAGCGGCACTTGGCTGCGTTACGCGTTATGCAATTTTCTAGTATGCGTCTGCACCGATCCGCATCGCACACACGACTGACAATAGTATCACGCGAGTGTTTTAATACCTAGTTATGTGCAGTTTCATACACTACTTTATCTACACTCATACATTTGGGATTGAACCTACTAAATAAAAGATCAACGTTAGAAAAGAGAGATAGAGACTTTGTTTGTATTAGCAAGGTACCTACCTCGTAATAAGTCATTTCCTTAGCTGCATCTAAAATATCGTCGGGCAGAGTCAATTTTTTTCACATTTTAAAGCAAGAATAAAAAAAACTACAAAATTCAGTAAGTAAAACAAAATGTAAAAATTGAAATCAAAACTTTATTTGAAATGCTTTAGAAAAGGCGCGCATTGCATTAGAAAATCGCACTACCATAGAGTGCATTTTAATAATGGAAAATATGTGGGAAAATATTGCTGTTACGGCACTGCCTTCTTCTTGGATTTGCCCTGTATCTATCGTAATGAGAAAAAAAAAAATTATAATATTTTTGACTGCATCGTAATGAGTTTATTTTGTAATTTTACCTATCCACGAAAATAAAGTACGTACTACGCGTTCACTTCATTCGTGCCGCTACCTCCCGGCCCGCTTCTTCATACCGTGCCCCCGGCGTCGCCTGGGGAGACGCGCGGGAGGGCGACACAGGGGGTGCGGAATGATGAAGCGGGCCGGGAGGTAGCGGCAACGATGAAGTGAACGCGTAGTATTTATATTACCTTTTTTGAATTCATATTTGGAACATTACGTTGTGAGTGTAGATAAAGTTCATTTTCATTGTTCTTTTCGCACAATAACCGCTCAATAATTTTGTCGTCGAGAAAAACACTGCTACTAGTACCCATCGTTTTGTTATATGAGCTGTATACCATAAAAAAATATTTCTGACTAATAAAAGTGAAAATGAAAACAAATAATCACAATAAACACACGAAAAACATTTAGATTATGACCTATTTTACTACCCATGGGTGCTGGAGCACCCTGCACTAATTATTTAAATTACTTGCCGGGATAATATCCAATTGATAACTAACACAAAATAATACACACAAACTGATAGGAGAATAGAAAAAAAAACCATAACAGTCAAGCTAATAATGAAAAAAATATTAGCATTTAAAATTACCACAGGGTGCTACAGCACCCAGGGTAGGGTTCCAGGGTTAACAAGTTGATTTTCTATCTGTTTTTATACCATAGGTACCGTTTTCCAGTCTTATGACAATGATGAAAAAAGGGTTGAAACTTTGAAAAAAAAACAGAAATTTATAAAAAATCGTTGTAATTATTCAAATTGGCCACTGACAATCATAATCATTATTTTGCGTTCATTATTGCTTAATCCATTTACAATGCACTTCATAAAACGGGTTGATTTAAGTTTTATTTTGTAAGTATCGGTACTTATCAAATAAGTATTGCTATAATTAAATATTTATCACAAAAGAAAAATAATATATAAGTGCTATAATTTAAACTATAGTATTTCTGAAATTACAAATAGAAGAATGCAAGAATTTCATTATTCGTTTGAAAAAAAATCATAGTTTAAGGGGATACTTAAAAAAAATTACACTTTTTGATGTCATGTCATAGGTCACTGAAAGATCCTACAGATCTGAAATTAAGATATATATTTCTTTACATCTTTCTCCAGACACGTATTGAACCAGAAAAACGATTTAGTGATTTTGGCTCGATACATTTTAATTTCGAAAATACCTCTTAAGTTTGAAATTACTTAGAAACAAGGTTAGGTGAATACCTACATTATTTAAAGAAATTTCTTTAAATAATGTGTATCATCAATATTCACAATCATGTAGAAGTATTTCTCTTTGATCGCTATCGTTCGCTTTCTCATGGCTATCTCGCTTTACGCTTTATTGTTTACATAGCCCCTTAAATAATTAAAATACCCGTTTCCCATCTCAAAAACACATTTCACATCGCCTCAAACAATTCAGCCCAATCTATTAACTATATACCGAATATAAAAATATTACAAAATATACAATGCAATTAAATTGACAATAGACAGCGATCTGCGGCAACTTCACTCGAGAATGTATGGCAAACAGATTTTACAGATTAAAATAGATCGTTTTGTATCGCGCCTGAAGTTGGTCACTTCTGTTATATATTGTCAAATTAATCGCATTGTACTAAAATTGTGAGTGTCACACTGAAATTCAACTATCATCTATCACGACTTAACTACTTACGCCAAAGTGAGTAAAACGGACATTAATATTGAATTCATTAAAGCCCGATTCACACATATCAGTGAAGTCACAGTTCCGGCACAGAATATATAATAGGTTCCGGCACAGTACCGCCACCGTGATCATTATTCTTGCATACATATTATCTATGAACACGTATTCATTGACACTAACCCTCGTATCTATAGACGAGTACCTAAGTAATGACTTGAGTAAAACTTGTAATTATCAAACGCTTCTAATGTTATTTAAACATGCAATTCATAGTATAATGAATCTTAAATGAAGTCTTAGTGCAATTTTGGTTCATTTAAAATTAATTTATACAATAAATTGCATGAGAATATAATATTAGAAGCATTTGAAAATTGCAAGTATTACCTACGCAAGTGATTACTTACTCGTCCATAGATACGAGGTCAGAGGAGAGAGTGTGTTCCGAGATATGTATGAAAGAAATAATAATGGCAAATAATTTTGCTGATTCAGAAATCGTCTACAAGTCGGTGCTCTACCGCTAACTTGGCGCTGTGTAGATGTAGACCTGTTTGCTATGTGTTTGCTACCAATTTTTGGATGTCGGAAGCCAATTTTCGTAAATATCCACTTTTCTTCCAACACATTTTGGTTTTTTCTTTTTCAATTCTATCTTTAATTAATTTACTGTCCAGCGTTTGTAATAATGTATTATTACTATCAACAATTTTTAGATATAATTTAAAATTAACGGGAAAATTGAAGGTAAATGCCCGTACAAAGTTCTCAAGCAGCGGTAGCGCCACCAAGCGGAATAAATTTTGTGACATCCCGCCATTGTGACGGTGGCGGTACTGTGCAGGAACTGTGACTTCACTGATATGTGTGAATCGGGATTTATACTTATTTACAATTAAATTAAGGCATGATTTGCTGCACATATATGTATTTTATAAAAAGAGATGCATGTTCAGTAATATTTGTCACAAAGTAACATAATTCTTGTCTATGGACACGAAAGTATTTATAAATTGACACGTATTGTGCCTAGATGGCGCTGCATTTGAGCGTGCACCTGCATTTGGTTGGAAATTAACAAGAAGGTGCATAGTAAACTTACATTAAATTACTAAATACCTATATTAATTAATTTATTACCATTGAAAAAGAACTAAATTTTGATTATAAATAACATTTATAATAACTGACATTAAGTACTATTATTATTTAATAATACAACCTATTATGTAGGTATTATTTGATAAAAACGCACAAAGATTCAGCATCGAAAAATAATAAAAAACAATACCTATGTCACTTTAATTTAAGAATATTTCTACGAAAATTAAAAATAAATCGGCGAATTGTATGTAAGCCCCCAATGAGGGCAATTTGGGGGACTGAACCGCCAAGTTATCCCCCTTTGGGCAGCAATTTGACTTAAACTATTACAATTGCTTTCCAAAAATTCACAAACATCCTTAATATAATTTACAGTGCCTTTATAATTTGAGCCGTTGTCGGAGTAATCTGAGTATGCCTGCCCAGTCTACAATAAAATAAAATAAACTTCAGAACGACTGCACCAAATTAGATAATTCTTTTTGTGTTTGTTACTAGGAGGACAAGGTTTGTATAAAAGATAATTTTCAAAAAAATGTACGGAAAGACGTAAAAATCAATTTACTCTTTTCCGTCATTTTAAATCGCAATAGGTGTAATAGATGGCGCCACCCGTGCGAAGCCGGGGCAGCTAAAATATTTATAAATGTCAAGTTAACTACATACAACTACTACAATCATTATATTTTAACTGTACTTTTATTGCGAAGTGAGCCTGGAACTTTTTTTCAAGATCAAAACCGAGTTTACCGTTGTTAAAATCTGAGAGAAGGATTTTTCTATAAGAAACTTAAACATTGGATATTAAATTCGAGAAAATACAAATAGATGATGAGAATAATGTGATGAGATCATTAATATTTGAGATAACAAACCATACAGGTCGTAAAAAGACGTATTTTGCCCAACATAGGACCCATTTTTGTCTTACAGAGTAGTACTATAACTGGGAAATCTATAGCTATTAAGTTGTAAAAGGTCGAAGACAACATTTTTTTTCAAGATTTTTATGAAAACATCATCGCAGACTCAATGACAGAGACAGTTCCTTTTATTTTTACACCCTTTATACAATGTGTTACAAAAAAAACCCCTACCTATCCCCGAAGGTAGGGATTATCAAACCGAACAACTTTTACTGGAACTAACTCGAAAAAAGACAACGTGTTGCAAAAAAAAACGCCCTAATGCCGAATATGGTAGATAGGGACCATCAAACTGAACAACTTTTACTATAGGACCAACTCTGAAATCGCGAAAAAAAAATCAGCTGTTTCATACAAAAATTTATAACGGAAATATCAAAAACAGCAGATTTTTTTTCGCGATTTCAGAGTTGGTCCCTTAGTAAAAGTTGTTCAGATTGATGGTCCCTAACTACCTACCATATTCGGCATTAAGGGTTTTTTCGTAACACTTTGTATTTTTTCTAAATAGTTATCGCTAATTCTGGTCGTATGTTACTATGAGTATGAGGCTTTCAGTGGTATAAAAAAAAATCATACCAGTAGTGGTGATTGTACAATCAACAGCACGCTCTAGGTTGCCACGTTATAGCAATCAAATTCAATAAATTTTATGCTTTAATGGGAATACATTAAGGTTCAAAATAAATTACAGTCTTTTGACAGTTTTGCATGCTGACGTGCTGCTGACTGTACAAAAAAATACGTTTCAATCTTAAAACTACACAATTCATGACTTCGTCAGTGTACGGTCGTACAATGTTCGTTCAATATACAAATGTGGAAAATACTCTATGTATAAATGTATAATGTTGTACTTCTTATTGCATATTTATTTACAAACTGACATCAAACACATAAAAACAACACAAACAATCTCATAGGCACTTTAAGCCATCGCTGCACTAAATTCACTTGTCTATTGATAAGGAAAGTCCGACACTGTGCCACTGTACGTGTGGTTACAGTTTATCAGGTCACTGACGGTTAACGGTATACCATGTCGACAATATCACGTATAAAACTATTCTGGAGACGTTGTCGATGACGAAGACGATGGCGACAGTGGTGGTAAGGACATCGATGCCGAGGGCGGTGGAGTTGTCGACAGCGAACGAACAGTGCTCGGGGTTACCGGCGGAGTAAAATATAAAGGCTTCGGCGAAAAAGGTGATACAGTTTTTCTAGAACACCTAGAACTCGACGACGATTTGGAAGTCGATGACGGAGATTTGCGACGTTTCCGTCCTCTCGAAGTGCTGGTCGATCGGGATTTGCGTGTTGAAGCCTTCGAAGATTTAGATCGAGAGGTAGACGATGATGATCGTTTGGAAGATTGTGGTGATTTCGGTGATGTGGTCTTTGACGATGGACATGTTTTCGATGACTTTCTGGTTGCACTCGATTTTATTGATGACTTCGATGAACGGGATCTTGAAGAGGTGCTTACCGATCGCTTTCGAGAAGAACGAGTTTGACGAGAAGCTGAAGAATTTGGGGATGATGATACAGAGCGTGATGTGTTCGTCGACGAACGCGACGGCGACGTTCGCGGCCGGGGCGGCGTCGGGGACCGTCGGCTGCTGTCGGCCGCGCTCGGCGCTCGCGAACTGTCCGAGCTCGTCTTATCGGTTTCGACTGTTTTATACGAGTTGGTACTCTTTAACCGCCAAGAGGTCGCCGTTTTAACGGCGATACCTGAAAAAGGGATAATGTTAGCATTTGTATGACAAGTATTTTTTTCGAAAAAGAGATATTAAATTCAAGACAATGGGGATGCAAACTGAGGAACTAATGGCGTCACAAGCGTTTGTACTAAAATCATTTGATTGGTTGTTTCAAATATAAAATGTCATTTGTGAAATATTTTAACCAATCAAAGTATTGATAGCGGTTAGATCCCCGCTGGCGCCATCTGCCATTAGCTTTGCATTGCCAACCCCATTGAGCAAGACTTTGTCCGTAATGTTGTTACATGACAAAATTGAAATTTTGTGGTAAGGTCAGTTACAGAGTTGAGAAGTTTAAAAGTTTATTCGCTTTACCAACATTGTAAGTATCGGCAGTTATTGAGAAGCCGTCCACCACGTTTCGCCGCTCTTTCGCTCGCACATTTGATGTTTTCTTAAGATTTCTTTAATCTGAGTGAGTAATTAAAAATGTGTTTCGGCCAATTTTGGCAATATAAGATTACGGACATTTTAAAATATATTTTAGTTTTGTGTTTCTGACAGTTAAAATAACTGTTAAGCCCCGGTTCGCAAGAGTTTAAAAAGCGTCGCGTTAAAATCCGACGTTGGCGCTTTTTTACCGTTCGTAATAGTTACACAACTATTACGAACGGTAAAAAGCGCCAACGTCATACGAACACTCATGAACACTCATATGAACGCTAAAATCAATGCGAATACTACCCGCGCTTTTTAACGCCCGTCAGAACAGAAATACGGAGTTTCGTAAGCTCAATTCGATAACGTCCAACGATCAACGTCGAAAATAGGACAGTGCTCGATAAAAAAGCGCCGTTTAAAAATGCTTTTTTGTGAACAAATACATGGGTTTCCATTTGTGTCATGTTAACGTTTTTTTGACGCCCGTCGAAAAAGCGCTCGTACGAATGAGGTTTCAAAGGACAACTTTTTGTACTTCAGTTGCCGGAACCATTTTTTTTATATACGCATTCAGATTTAAGAAATCTTGAGAAAACATGAAATGTGCGAGCGAGAGTGCGGTCAAACGTGGAAAGCCTCTTCATCATATCATTCATCATATCAGCCGCTCGATACACACTGCCTACCCTAAGGATCTCCACGACGATCGGTCCTGCTTGGCCCGCATCCAGCGGCGCACCGCAACCTTCACCCTCACGTCGGCCTACCTTGTCGGGGGCTTACCCACGGAGCCGAGCAAGAGCCGAGTCCGGTGCGCGGTCGCCATTCCAGAACCTTTCCGCCCCAACGGCCATTGGTTCTTCTCGCTATGTGTCCCGCCCACTGCCACTTCAGCTGAGCAATCCTTCGAGCGATGTCGGTTACTTTAGTTCGCCTGCGGATCTCCTCATTTCTGATGCGATCACGCAGGGAAACGCCGAGCATGGCTCTCTCCATTGCACGCTGGGTGACCTTGAGCCTCCTTATGAGACCCATAGTTAGCGACCACGTTTCATAGCCTCTTAATGAAGGCATAATCATGTGTTTTACTAAAATTAATTAGACAAAAAATTAAAGCGCATGCTAAATGGAAAAAAATATAAGTGACGTAAGACCTTAATTATCAAGACTTTTCTCGCTTGCGAACGCAAGAGAAACAACTCGAAAGAAAATGTTACGCAAACCACATTAAATTCTCTGAGGAGAAAATCGCAACTTCCCCCGATACTTTTGGTCATTCATAAAGTCTAAGTTGGCAAATCGTAATATTCCTGCCTGCATGAATTACAATGATGAGAAATCCTCTGATGTTGATAGCATATCTAATATGTTTAATGAATGCTTTCATTCTGTGTTTGTCCTGGATAGTAACACCAACGGGAGCGATCCCCTGCCAAATAGTAGCACATCTTCATTTAGTAGTAACCTGTGCAGCGGGCGGGCCCCTAGAGCAGCGCACGCGCGGCGCTGCTGTTGGGGCGCAGGCGCGGCGGGCGGCGGGCGCGGCGCGGCGGGGCGGCGCGGCGGCCGAGACACTGTATCTAGCAGTAACCTGTGCAGCGGGCGGGCCCCTAGAGTAGCGCACGCGCGGCGCTGCTGTTGGGGCGCAGGCGCGGCGGGCGGCGGGCGCGGCGCGGCGGGGCGGCGCGGCGGCCGAGACACTGTATCTAGCAGTAACCTGTGCAGCGGGCGGGCCCCTAGAGTAGCGCACGCGCGGCGCTGCTGTTGGGGCGCAGGCGCGGCGGGCGGCGGGCGCGGCGCGGCGGGGCGGCGCGGCGGCCGAGACACTGTATCTAGCAGTAACCTGTGCAGCGGGCGGGCCCCTAGAGTAGCGCACGCGCGGCGCTGCTGTTGGGGCGCAGGCGCGGCGGGCGGCGGGCGCGGCGCGGCGGGGCGGCGCGGCGGCCGAGACACTGTATCTAGCAGTAACCTGTGCAGCGGGCGGGCCCCTAGAGTAGCGCACGCGCGGCGCTGCTGTTGGGGCGCAGGCGCGGCGGGCGGCGGGCGCGGCGCGGCGGGGCGGCGCGGCGGCCGAGACACTGTATCTAGCAGTAACCTGTGCAGCGGGCGGGCCCCTAGAGTAGCGCACGCGCGGCGCTGCTGTTGGGGCGCAGGCGCGGCGGGCGGCGGGCGCGGCGCGGCGGGGCGGCGCGGCGGCCGAGACACTGTATCTAGCAGTAACCTGTGCAGCGGGCGGGCCCCTAGAGTAGCGCACGCGCGGCGCTGCTGTTGGGGCGCAGGCGCGGCGGGCGGCGGGCGCGGCGCGGCGGGGCGGCGCGGCGGCCGAGACACTGTATCTAGCAGTAACCTGTGCAGCGGGCGGGCCCCTAGAGTAGCGCACGCGCGGCGCTGCTGTTGGGGCGCAGGCGCGGCGGGCGGCGGGCGCGGCGCGGCGGGGCGGCGCGGCGGCCGAGACACTGTATCTAGCAGTAACCTGTGCAGCGGGCGGGCCCCTAGAGTAGCGCACGCGCGGCGCTGCTGTTGGGGCGCAGGCGCGGCGGGCGGCGGGCGCGGCGCGGCGGGGCGGCGCGGCGGCCGAGACACTGTATCTAGCAGTAACCTGTGCAGCGGGCGG
Source organism: Agriphila tristella (assembly GCA_928269145.1). Taxonomy (NCBI): domain Eukaryota; kingdom Metazoa; phylum Arthropoda; class Insecta; order Lepidoptera; family Crambidae; genus Agriphila; species Agriphila tristella. The sequence continues at coordinate 4,488,406 of OV743439.1, read as the reverse complement.
GCCCCTAGAGTAGCGCACGCGCGGCGCTGCTGTTGGGGCGCAGGCGCGGCGGGCGGCGGGCGCGGCGCGGCGGGGCGGCGCGGCGGGCGGCGGGCGCGGCGCGGCGGGGCGGCGCGGCGGCCGAGACACTGTATCTAGCAGTAACCTGTGCAGCGGGCGGGCCCCTAGAGTAGCGCACGCGCGGCGCTGCTGTTGGGGCGCAGGCGCGGCGGGCGGCGGGCGCGGCGCGGCGGGGCGGCGCGGCGGCCGAGACACTGTATCTAGCAGTAACCTGTGCAGCGGGCGGGCCCCTAGAGTAGCGCACGCGCGGCGCTGCTGTTGGGGCGCAGGCGCGGCGGGCGGCGGGCGCGGCGCGGCGGGGCGGCGCGGCGGCCGAGACACTGTATCTAGCAGTAACCTGTGCAGCGGGCGGGCCCCTAGAGTAGCGCACGCGCGGCGCTGCTGTTGGGGCGCAGGCGCGGCGGGCGGCGGGCGCGGCGCGGCGGGGCGGCGCGGCGGCCGAGACACTGTATCTAGCAGTAACCTGTGCAGCGGGCGGGCCCCTAGAGTAGCGCACGCGCGGCGCTGCTGTTGGGGCGCAGGCGCGGCGGGCGGCGGGCGCGGCGCGGCGGGGCGGCGCGGCGGCCGAGACACTGTATCTAGCAGTAACCTGTGCAGCGGGCGGGCCCCTAGAGTAGCGCACGCGCGGCGCTGCTGTTGGGGCGCAGGCGCGGCGGGCGGCGGGCGCGGCGCGGCGGGGCGGCGCGGCGGCCGAGACACTGTATCTAGCAGTAACCTGTGCAGCGGGCGGGCCCCTAGAGTAGCGCACGCGCGGCGCTGCTGTTGGGGCGCAGGCGCGGCGGGCGGCGGGCGCGGCGCGGCGGGGCGGCGCGGCGGCCGAGACACTGTATCTAGCAGTAACCTGTGCAGCGGGCGGGCCCCTAGAGTAGCGCACGCGCGGCGCTGCTGTTGGGGCGCAGGCGCGGCGGGCGGCGGGCGCGGCGCGGCGCGCGCGGGGCGCGGCGTCAGCGGGGCGGCGCGGCGGCGGCCGGCGGCGACCAGCGCAGGCACGACGCCTCCACGCAGCGCGCGCGCTCGGCGCGGCGAGACACTTCTTCTAACACCTCCTGCGGTAGTGTAACCAATAACGCCTGGCTCGAACCTAATGCATCACAGCGCGTTGCGTTGCGTAGCGTGACGGCAAACGCCGCGGTGACGTTGTGACGTATGAATCCTATGGATATATGTCACACCGAACGGCAGCAGCCGCGTGGCATATTCTGTCATATACACATTAAACGCGACGCAACGCGGTGTGCTGCAACGCACCCGCATTTAGGGTGGCCCAGACTTTAGAACGGATCACGAACGCGGGCTCCCGGTCCAAGAAAAACACTTCCAGCGCTCGGCGTGGGGACTTTCTTTATCATCTCCTACGGTAATAGCGAATTGACTTGTTGCGTGAGTTGAAACTACTGTGCACAAACGAATAGTCTGTTGGGAGCAGAAAATATCCAAGCAGCACGTGCGCTCATAAGGACAAGGTTTGATTATATTTTACAACTCCTGTGGTAAGTGAAATGGCCTGTAGGAATTTGTGCAATTTACTGCTACTTCAAAAATGAATTAGATGAAGTCGCGGGCGGCTACTAGTACTAAATAAAATATTTAAACCTGTTCCACTCTGTACCATGGGCAACAGCCTCGCTTAACCACCGCTAAGGTTAAAATCGCTTGCACGCCGCGCCCGCTGTTACATACGTTTAGTTCGTGCAAGGGCGATACGCGCGCACACGAATTTTGTTGCAAACTGGTTAAGCGACGCTGTTGCCCATAGTACCTAGACATAATATGTATAAGCAAAGTGGGAGTGTGTGTAGGCTGGCTCAATAGCAAATTAATTTTCCTGCGTTGGTGTCATCTATTGCAGGAGGCAGCCACATGATTAAATCGAGAGGGAGACTTTTGTTGCCTAAAGAAAAAGTTAAAACGTTCTCAATAAGTCTATCAGAGGTCTTGTAGATCTCTTCAGAGTGCAAGGTTATAATCGAGATCAATGATCTGTTTGTTTAGAACAGTAGTTATGTTTTCTTGCGTGGAACGATGTATCAAGACGTAATGGGGAGGCGAAGGCAAAGTGAATTACAGATGTCGCTTCAGTCTTTGGACCCATTGTCTGTTTGAGCTTATATTGTCTTGACTGTGTATTACGTGATTTTACTTTCTTAGATTATATTTTTTTTGGTTTTGCGGACAAACAATGTATTCTATGCTAACTTTAGCTCAGATAAAATAACAGAAAAAAAAAGAATTACGGAAAAGAAAAGCCAAAACAACAGGCAAGAAAGTTAATAGCAACTTACAAAAAATTGCTAACAAGCATTACATTATAAAAAAATAAATAAAAAAAAAATTCTTTAAATTTCGTGTAAGATTTACAAGTAATTTTTTTATTTCAGATTAGAAGCATACGATTTAAATTTTAACATAGCAACTGAGTGTGAATTTCCGTGTTTATAGTTGCCTCATGATGCCTTCTGTGAAATAGTAATTTCAGGTTTCTGTACTGGAATTTCTGTACCATCCAAAATTACACGAACCGTTTTATCATATTTATTATATTATTCTAAGTTTCTTGAATGACTCTGGCATATAAAATTCTATTAATTCTCTGTTTGGCCCCAATATTAGGCTTATTCCATATTTGATATACCTATCAAATTCATCCAAGCTATAAATATGTTAGAAACTACAATATTAAAGAACAAAGCTGTTATAATTCAAATGTTGTTTTATTTTGGCGAAGCTTCATTAAATTTATGAAACATTCCTTTTGATTTATAATGTTTCTCAGGCTCAGTAAAGGAGAAAATCGAGGGAAAAGCATCTTTTTTTTATATTTTTTTGCCCAATATTTTTTTTGTTACTGGGAAATCGATGAACTCCTTTATTTTACAAGTTACATGCACAGCAATGCGGCATTTTCTCAGTATAAAATTAAAAATTGCAATACTCCAAGAGATTCCATATGTTTTGTCACTTTTTTGAGGCGGCCGGGTACCAAAGACAAGACGCCACCTAACGGGATAAAATTGCGCTTTCCTCCCCATTGCTATTTTTTTTCTGAAGTCTAATGCATTTTGTACGGCCGAGCGTAAATCGAATTCATTATCGCAACTTTCTGTTGAACGGATAAATGGGAAAACATAAAATACTTTTTACAAACCCGCTTCTTCAAAACAATATGCTTGCCCTACCAATACTTCATCAAGCCTCTTTCTTGAAGAGTCAAAACTATGTCTGAAGATACAACCTCTATTTCTTTACTGAGGTCGTTTATACATAGCGAAAGACTAGCCTGTTTCTCGAAAGCTACAAGCCTTGTAATACAAGTGTGTAACCATAGAAACGCTTGTAAAACAACAAAATTACAAGCGTAGCGTTTCACGAAACTGTACTTTACACATATGTAGAACTAGCTTCCGCCCGCGACTTCGTCCGCGTGGATATTAGAGAAAATCCTTAGGGAACCTTCAACCAGGATCCGACCAACCGTTTTATACGCGATTACGCGGGTCCCCACCAAGCGCGCTGCCTCGCGAGGCAAAACATTTGCGACGTGTGACAGGCCTCGCACGAGGCTGCGCGCTTGGTGGGGACCCGCGTAATCGCGTATAAAACGGTTGGTCGGATCCTGGTTGAAGGTTCCCTAAGGATTTTCTCTAATATCCACGCGGACGAAGTCGCGGGCGGAAGCTAGTTTATTACAATAATCAGAATTAGGTCCAGAGATATTAAGAGTATCACGTTCCCGTTTCTTTACTCTTTCCCGTTTCCGTCCCCGCCCCCGTTCCCGTTCCTGTTCCCGTGTCCGTCCCCGTCCCCTTGGGCTGAATCATGTCCACCGTGTTGGACTTCAAAACAAATGTCATTTTCGCATTCCTCATCCCATAAAACCTCAAGAACGACATCCACATCGGCTTTCATGTTTACTTACCCCATTTACCCCCTAACGGATGATTTTCAAAATAAGAAAATATGTGTTTGCCTATTTATTTTTAGACATGCTCCTACGAATTTTTAAGCTGTAAACTATGTAATGTCTATTTTATATTATTTTTCCATATATAATTTGTACCCCATTTTCACCCCTTTAGCGGTTAAATTGGACTTCAAAATTAATGTCATTTTCGCAATCACCATCCCATAAAACCTCAAGAACGACATCCATATCGATTTCTACGTTTACTTAGCCCATTTACCCCCTAAGGGGTTGATTTTCAAAACCACAAAATATATGTTTGCCTATTTATTTTAAGACATGCTCCTACGAAGTTTTAAGTTGTAATGTCTATTTTATATTGTTTTCAATACCAAATTTAAATCCAATTTTCACCCCTTTAGGGGTTAAATCATGTCGACCGTGTTGGACTTCAAAATAAATGTCATTTTCGCAATCTTCATCCCAGAAAACCCCAATAACGACATCCATATCGATTTTTAGGTTTATTTACCCCATTGCACCCCCATTTCATCACCATGGGGGTTGAAATTATACCAATACAATATGCGTTGCGTTAGATTTCCATCCATAAGCCTAAATTACAAATCTAGCGATTTCTACTTCAAAAATGAAGGATTATCTTCTAAACACAACTTCATCCCCCTTTTCACCCCTTTGGGGGTAGAATTTTGAAAAACGCTGAGACACGTATATATTTTCAATCATCAGCCTAAACACAAAATTTGAAGATCCTAGCTTCAAAACTGAGGGACTTTCATACAAACTTTCATCCCTTATTTCATCCCCTTAGGGATGGAATTTTCAAAAATCCTTCCTTAGTGGATGCCTACACTGTATAAAGTATCTGTGTGCAAAATTTCAAGTCTCTAGGTTCAGCGGTTTGGGCTGTGCGTTGATATCTCACTCAGTCAGGACTTTGAATTTTATATATATAGATAAAATATTTTACAAGTGACCAACTTCACAAGCAAATATTTACACGTGTAACGGTAATTACGTTTCTCAAAAAATTACGTTGACACTTGTAACTTGTAACTTTCAGAAATTTTGCTAGCAGTGTCGAGGGACTCTTAATGGTTATCTACCGCTAATAATATAATAGTAAAAACAAAACGAGCGGGTCAAAATCTTATACCTCCGGTATTCAAACATTCTACATGCTGAAATTATAAATTATTGTCCATTACATAAAATAAAAAGGAAAATAATAAAGTGGTGACTGCATCACACTCGTGATGTTTTATACAAAATATGTTTGAAACAAAATATAAGGGAATTAATTAATTGGGTGGCTGGAAATAATTAAAGGCGGCTGTTAATGGGATACATAAATACTAAACTTGGCAGTGGTTTGTTTTTTGGGCGACAAAATAACTAAAGGGGCGACAAACTGTGGATTACAAAAATAAAATAAAAAGCTACTAGGTACATGTGGAAGATATATAATGAAAATTTTAAATGAGTGACAAAAATACTGAGATGGTATTTTTGTCATTTTTCAGAGAGATCATCCAATCGAACTTGTGAAATGGCATATTATTATTTTAGTAGTTATTTAACAAGTCTTGTAATTTTTTTGGGAAACACTTTTTACAAGCACTTGTGTTTTTACTCTTGTAGAATACCAGAATCACAAGTTGGCGGCCATTTTAGTGCTTTGATAGTTGTCAATTTACTGTCTTTAAGAGACTGTCAGCGACATTGACAGATATTTATAAAATACTAGCTTCCGCTCGCGACTTCGTCTGCGTGGATAGTATTTTGTCTATCCCTCGGGAACCGTTTATTTTTTCGGGATGAAAGGTACCCTATGTCCTTCTCTGTACCCCTGACAACGTGTGTGTAAAATTTCATGATGATCGGTTCAGTAGTTAAGACGTGAAGGCGTAACAAACAAACAAACGGACTTTCGCATTTATAATATTAGTAAGGATTTATCTTATCAGCCAGTGCATTTGTCATTATTGCAATCATATCAACTATTTTGTTACTGAAAAAGAATCACTTGTTATCTAGGAGTAAATTTTGTTCTGTGCTTGTTATTTTCCTTCGTGAAACAGAATTTACAAGTCCTTGTGACATATTGAGGCTTGTAAACTTGTGAACTTGTGACTTTCGAGAAACAGGCCACAGGAGAATATAATAACTTATGGCGTGACACATTCAACAGAAGACCCTTATTTGGAATCTGATGTAAAAGAGACATTGAATTCCAAAATATTTTTAACATACCTGTTTCTTCAAGACAATATGCTTGCCCTTCCAAAACGTCATCAAGCCTCTATCTTGAAGAGTCAAAACTATGTCTGAAGAAGCAGCCGCCAATTCTTTACTGAGGTCGTTTATACATAGCGAAAGACCAGGAGAATATAATAGCTTATGGCGTGACACATTCAACAGAAGACCCTTATTTGGCATCTGATGTAAAAGGGACATTGAATTCCAAAATATTTTTAACATACCTATTTCTTCAAGACGATATTGCCCTTCCAAAACGTCATCAGGCCTCTTTCTTGAAGAATTGAACCTATGTCTGAAGAGGCAATCGCCAGGTCTTTGCTGAGATCTCTTATACACAGCACACATGATAAATAACTCATGGCGAGCATGGCACTTCCAACAGAAGACCCTAATTTGGCAAAGGGGCACTAAATTCTAAGACTACATACCTGTTTCTTCAAGACAATATGCTTGCCCTTCCAATACTTCATCAGGCCTCTTTCTTGAAGCGTCGAAACTATGTCTGAAGAGGCAATCGCCAGGTCTTTGCTGAGGTCCCTTATACACAGCGTAGGACCGGGCGCGGAGCAGAGTCGTTTGAGCAGTGCCTCCTTCCAGTAGGACCGGTATGATATAAGGCCCAAGTCCGATAGGGGTGTCTCAGGGGAGCCCACTTTGCCCTCCACTTTTGTTAGTAAGTAACCTGCAACAAAATGTTTTCATGTAAGGATTGAAGGATTACTCTTTTGCTAACTATAGATTTTTTATTTACATTTTTGGCATCAGGCTTTACACTACCGAACCCTCTGCCCTGGGGGCTGATTACGTGACTCTGTTGCTAGCAATTCTCGATTGAAATCTATTGAAACCGCAGTTACATTGCTGCTTTAAATAATATTGTTGTCACAATGGTTCTAAAGCAGCAATGTAACTGCGATTTCTGAGTTGATTGCAACAAAGTTATAAAATCATAGGCCGTTGGAAATAGACATTAAATTCGCAAAGCGATATGTAGTTCTGCATTTTTGGTATGTTGTATGGGTCTGTTAGGGTAGTGTGAATTCAAATTTGCAACTTTGAAAAACCTGTGGAAACTGAGAAAATCGAGAAAAACTGGAACTTTTTCACTATCTGCTCTCCAGGGCTAAAACTATGCATTTTTTACGAACGTTGTCTTCTACACTTATAAACTGTATTAAATTACCTACAATTTGAGCTTAATTGCAGCCCTATTAACCCCATAGAAGCTAAGCTATTGCACTTCGAAGATGACCAATTTTTCTCAAAAATTTAAATTTTCCAGTTTTATCTCACGTTTTAAACTTTACCACTTTTTTGCGCACCTTTAATGCCGCCTGGCACTACTTTCCCACCAGCCAAAATGCCTGGCAATGTTATATTCGATTTAGATACATGATTGGCTTGCTATTATACCACACCAAATCCAGAGGTCTGTAAATTGTATACCTTCAATCAGTTTTTCAGCCCCCTTGTTGCCCAACCACTCCCACCCCCACCACTGAAAATCTGCCAGGTGCCAGGATCTGTTACTAATGATAGTATGGAACACTAACAAGATAGGTTTCATCACTCTGTAAATTGTATACCTTTTTCCGTGGCTAGCTCTCAATCCATATGGTTTTAAACAAGTTTGAGGATAATAGTGCAAATAGTATGTGCAAATAAATGGGTGGAAATAAAAGTTTCCAACCTAAAAGTCGTTCTAACCGCTAATCAAGGTCTTAAGTTAATATTAATTTCTTCACTTGGTTATTTTGTGTTGTTTGTTTATGACAATAATTATCAATAAACTAGAAGATTAGCAGTCTTTGAATTTCTTATGTTGGGATATCATGTCATTTGCAAAAGATTTCTTAGATATAGTACAATCGATCGATCATTACTATGGTCGACGTGAAATACCTATTTAACTGTCAAAACGTCCAGTATCACAGTAAACAATTTTACTTCATGCTCAAAAGAAAACAATTGACTATGACATCTCCACTTCATCAGCATCATTCATATCATTGTACGATTAGGTGCAGAACAATCGAATGCTCCTTATGCTCCGCGAACAACCAATAAAGAGCGAGTTGCATGTGCAATTACCGGCAGGAAAGCGGCGCGGGCGCATCGATAAATCACACGCGCGATCCAGCCGGAACGGCCCGTTCCGATTTAAATTCAAATTTTTTCTTGTGATTCTTGAGGTTAACACTATGTTGCAAGTAGTCTTAGAAAAAAGATAAATTATATAATCTGTAGTAGGGTTGTGCTATTGTGGCATTTTAGTGATAATTGAGACTTTAACATCAGCGTTCCTAATTTAATTAATATTTTTTCTTGTGATTTTTGAGGTTAACAGTACGTTGCAAATAGTCTTAGAGAAAAGGTAAATCATTATAATCTGTACAATATACTATAACGATTGTGGCATCCTACTAATATTATAAATGTGAAAGTTTGTGGGTTTGGATGTTTAGATGTTTGTTCCTCAATCACGCAAAAACTACTGATCGGATTTGGTTGGAATTTGGCACACAGATAGTAGATAGCCTAGATTAAAACATAGAATACTTTTTATCCCGATATTCCCATGGGAAAGGGAACCACGCGGGTGAAACCGCGGGCGGCCGCTAGTTTCAAATATTTATTATGAGGATCCCACATAACTACAAATAAGTACTTTTAATATTGCTCTTCATTGATTATATTAATAATATTTTTCGATGAGTGACTAAATAGTTGATATCGTAAGCCCCCTTTCTGTTAGAAAGGCATGGTCAAGGTAACTTATATTCCGAGCATTTCGTGTAGGTATTTCTGGTATAAATATTAAATAGACTTCTTATTATTTTTAAAGAGTACAAGAAATAAAAAGCCCATTAAAAACATTTCTATGTATAATGTTGCTTCGGCCATGTTCTATGTATAACGAAACGGCCAAGCCACATTTATTATGTGGCTTGGCCGTTTCGTTACTGCATGAACTATGGTTTCTCAGAAAAGTAATGAACAGTGAATACATTTTTCCATGTAGCGAAATGGCCAAGCCACGTATTTTGACTAAGGTGTTAAGAAATTAAAAAATTACTAGTGCGAATCGCTGAAGTTTTACTTCATATTTATTCAGTGAAAAAATAATCTACATTTAAATTACATTGCTATCTTTACACTCACACCTAAACCATGGCAATGGCATGGAATTTAGAATTCCATCTCGGTTATTCCAACTAGGGGAACGCAACTATAAACACAACATAGCTGATGCGCAGAACAGCCAGCACGCGGAACGAAACGCTCTGAATTCTAAATTCAAACTCTTTCTTGTAAAACGCGGCTGGTGTAATGGAATATCGCTAATCACTTTGATTGCCGATGCTATTTTTTTATTGGTAGAAGAATAAATAAATAAATAAAATATCTTTATTTTTGTTCTCTCATACAGATTTATAAATACAGCACTGAGACTTAAAGTAAGTTGTACAAAATAATGATACAATCTATGTGACAGACTGGTTTCTATGCTAGGATTTCTAGAATGGATTAACTGTGTTCATTTAATATTTAGTTCTGGAACACCATTTTAATGTTTTTGGTATACAGCTTAATTAATTATTTTGATGGGCCTTATCAAAACACACAAAATCAATTTGTTAAATTATGGATAGTATTTTTACTACAACTTACATAAATTACGTAACAGGTTTCTGTAAAAAAATATAATACATCTAGGTACTTAGTTTTTATAAATTATGTCTTATGAGAAATAAAACACTTTTGCAGATTACAGCCGGTATATTGGTGTTAATTTAGTTGTTATTTTAGAATTATTTACTACCTAGAAATAGTGTTACTGCTTTCTTGAACCTTTAACTCTAACTAATCCTAACATTCAATTCTATGGAGTTAGAGGCAGATAATAAACTAAAGTCGCATTACTAATTTCCCAGCAAAAATGTAAACAAAGAAACGTCACTGTCAAATTGACAAACTGACCTTGATAGTGAAATTTTCAGAAATTGAAAACCTTTGGTCCCTTTTATAACTTTTTAATTTGTTCATTATATTTTGAGTCATAATAAATATAATAATGTCATCCAGGGTTATTTTAAAGTATGATGGTCATTAGAAATTTTATCTTTATAACCTATCATAATTTTATGTTATAAGTTCTTGAAACGAACTGATAAAAAAATACTTAGATATTGACTGTATGTAAACCATAATGTAAACTATCAAAAATACGTAGCATCTTCGCCTGTTCCCCCCCAAGCCCCCAATACCAAAAGACAAATGTTACTACTACAGCTACTCCTCGTAAGACTATTTTTGATGAAAATTTATAAAATGACCAAAGGTTGATGTGTACGTTTTGCAGTTTATGTGTGCACAGCATCATAAAAATGTTTTCTACTATAAAACTGTTATTATGAAATATTAAATTATATTACTGTTTTTTCCGCAAAACTCATGATTCAGAATATTTATCTTATCTAATTTTGTTAGGTTTGTGATGAAAAAACATGAAAGTGTGTTTATTTCTTGACTTAGCAATGTACTATTTCCTTTTGTGTTGTTTTGTTCTGGCAACACCTTTGTTTACATTTTTGCTGGGAAATTGGTAATGCGACTTTAGCCTTCTCGACATTCTTATCATCAGGAATTCTGATCAAACCTTGAGCCGCACTTTGTATCGAAAAGCAACACATATAGACCTCAATGGTGAATCCCACCACAATCCTTTAAAGTTAGTTACCGTAGGGAAATCTTTGTTTCAGAGAGCACGGGGGTTCTGTGACCAACAACAACTGACAGCTGAACTTCAGCATGTCAAGCACGTACTGCAAAGTAACAAACTGCCAGTACCACGCCTCCATCACAGAAACCGTGTCAAGCCAGCCACAGTAGAACGACGACTTGCTATTCTACCTTACATAAAAGTCGTCACTGACAAGATTGAAGGTATTCTGAAGCGTGCGTCGTTCAAGAGTCAAGACCTAGGTACTTCGAGCGGTTTGGACGCAGATAAGTCATTTTCGCAACTGCCTTTCTATTGTCTAATTTCAAAATCTATCGCAATCGCTTTCAGGATGTAACACATTGAAGCTTCTTTTTGGCACAAATAAAAACTTACCAAAGAAATGCAGCAGTGTATCACATCCATCTGTCAAACGAAACCGATTGCGATAGATTTTTAAATTAGACAATTAGCCCCCTGGTCACTCTCGCAAATCGTCACTTTTACAGAATGTGAGTTTGAGAAAAAATTGTGAATGACATTTTGCGAAAGTGACTAGTTGCGAAAATGACATTCTGCGAAATTTACCAAATTTTTCTCGATGACCATTTGCGAAAATGACGATCTGCGTCAAAACCCTTCAAGCAGCCGAATAAAATAAACCAATTCTTACGACCTATCAAGTGCAACATACCCTTCCAAGATGCAGGCGTCAACAAATTAAGGCTCGTATAATAGAATCAAACTCAAAATCAAAGCTTGAGTACAGTTAAAAAGGGATGGTGCTATTCATCGCATATAGCGCCATCCCTTTCTGTACTCAAGCAGAGATTTGATCTTGAGTTTCTATAATACGAACCTTATGGCCGAATACTCAAACGCTTATTAACTTTGAGGGGCTCTCAAACGTCGTCCTGTCGCATTAAATGTCAAAGATATGACAAAGACAGCATGCTGTTTGAGAGCCGCTCAAAGTTAAGTAGCGTTTGAGTATTCGGCCATTAGAGAAGTATAGGGACGCACGTTAAAGAACATGTAGCTAACATGAAGCATAGGCGCGATAACAAGTCTGCAGTGTTTGAACATGCTTCAGAGGGACCCAAACATTAAGATTTCATAAACCAAAAATCCTTGCCAAAGAACAAAGATTCATTCTTAGAATGCTACACGAGGCTATTGAAATCAACAAATATCCAAATTTCAATAGAGAAGATGGTTGGAAAGTCCCACCAGCTTGGAGCCATGTAATTCATCAACTAAAATCCCATCCCAAATCACACACTTGCAGGACCTAATGACTACAGTTAGTTCGTTTTTGTAGAAAGGGATCAAAAGGGAGGTCGACACAACCTCTCTGAGTTTTTTCTCGCCAGTTCTATCTCTGAGAGGCCTCCCGATTTGTGAACTGGTGGCAGATTCAGCAGCTTAGTCTTGTTTTCTAAATATTTTTATAAATTTATAATTTAATAATCAGAATCAGAACGCAGCTTTAAAACAATTTAATAAACTTGAATGCATTTTTATAGAATTCCAAGCGGGTAATTTCATAAAATAATGAGCAGGTTATGTTTTTCGCGCGTATCTTGTATGTATGTATGTTTGTTTGTATGTGTGTTTGTATGTAATATTCTTTATTACCTCATATCTTTTAAACGGCTGAACGGATTTCCATGATTAACATATCGTTAGATTTGTCTCGTCAGCCCAAGTATTCTTAAGAAGGTGGCGTTATAAAAAAATCAACATGACGGCTGTACGTGTACGGTGCTATTATACGTAGTGGAAAAAAATATTTTTTCGAATACTGCAATTTGGGTGACAAATTAAAGGGTTTATTATAAGGATTTCAAAAATGTAAATCATGATTGTAATAAATAATAACTAAAAAGAAATAAAAAAAAAATCTAAAACCCGCCTGCATAAAATGACAAGTCAACTGAAAAGATGTAAACAAGGTTAAATATTAAAGGCAACATTATAACATGCAGTCGGAGGCATATAAATCAAATCATTCATAATGTCACTTTCTTGGCATGCCTCCGACTGCATGTTATAATGTTGCCTTTAATATTTAACCTTGTTTACATCTTTTCAGTTGACTTGACTTGACTTTTTATGTAGGCGGGTTTTTAATTTTTTAATTTTTTTTTTGGTTAAGTCATTCTGTGACCACGACCCCTGGAAAGGTGTCGATACGTCGGGAAACCAAAAAAAAACAATAAATCAAAACTAAATAATTCTAAAATAACAATATACGCGCTTAACGCGCGGTAATCCGTAAAAAGTGTTTTATTTCTAAAGCAGGCTCCAGATTCCTGCGTGATTCACGGCGTGAATTCACGACGTAATTTTGCCGCGAAGTCGGCGTGAAAAGCATGACCCTCCACACTCGCTATCGTTCACAGTTTAGTTCGCGCGCTCGTCGAGAATGGACGCCGAGTTATGCACTGCTATATTTGTTTTTTAGCATCCCATAAAATGGTTTCGGCATGATAACACTCAATCATCACAAGTTCCTGCTCGTTCGTCCAAATGACGGTCATTTTGACGCACCGTACTCCGCAAATAAATAAAAACATCAAGGCACGGTAGTTTTCACGCGCGAGTGTGGATGCGCTTGCGTTCACGGGAGGTTCGCGCACCGCGAACCCTTTGAAGCGGGCACAAATACCGACACCGAACGGGGAACAAGGCGTGAACAGGCGCGAAGCCCGTGAACGGGCGCGAAAACCATCCACATTCGCGCTTCACGCCTTTCACGGGTGTTCACGCCGCGAATGTGGAGCGCTCTTAATGAATGAACTGTACGTGCCTTCCGCACGTAAGTGTATTATTTGTTATTTCTTTATTTTAGAAGAATCCGCCGAGGTGGATACAATTTAATGTGATGATCAGTACTTAAATTAAATTGAATATTATAGTAAGTTGTAATATGTATGTACATTACGTACACGCACAAGAAATGGCTGTATGGTCAGTTAATACAAAACTTTCTACAAGAAACGTTTTCTTAGAATTCCATCGAGCGCGGAAGTAGCGGCATCTACATAGACCGTAACCTACCCCAACGAAATTACTGTTAGCGGAGTAAACTATGAAATACAGCCTTAACAACCATGTATACTGTAACCGTTAAGGCTTATTTTTATGCTAACAATCTAACAATACACGAAATTGACGCGAAGTTTAGCGCAATTGCTATTTGAGTATCAGACTAAACATGTTTCATTCCAAAAGTAAACAAAAATTTACTGAAGTGAGAGAATTTATTGTTCACCTACCACCACATACTTTTTATTTTGTGCCTCAACTATACACAGGTTGGTCAAAAGTTCTGTTACTGAGTTTCTTTATCGATTACTGGCCATTAAAACAAATGAAAAGAAAAAATAAAAATGACATATTATTGACAGTTTTATAAGCTATAATTCCATACCACACGTATATCATATTTTGTTTATTTCACCATGGAATGGGGGTTGAAGGAGAATCGTGTCGCTGTAATTGCTCTGCACAAATGTGGGCAGCCACCGAATATGATTTTCAAGTTGCTACAAAAGTTGAAAATCAACAAGCAATTTATTTATCGCACTATCTATAGGTATAGTAATACCTTGACCGTCGATGACCGAAAAAGATCAGGAAGACCACGCACCGTTCGGACACCAGCTGTGATCAAGGCAGTGAAGGCGAGAATCACGAGAAATCCCGTCCGGAAGCAAAAGTTATTGGCAATACAGATGACTGTGAAGAGAAGTTCCCTTAAAAAATTATCAATGATGACCTTGGGCTTCACGCTTACCGTAGACGAAAGGGCCATCTGCTAAACGCACGATTGAAGGCTATGAGGTTAGCACGAAGTCGCGCTCTACTAAAGCAGTACGCACAAAACGGCCATCGAAAAATCTTGTTTACTGATGAAAAAATCTTCACAGTCGAAGAAAATTTTAACCGTCAAAATGATAGAGTATACGCTAAGAATAGTAAAGAAGCCAGCATGATTGCTCCGAGGGTCCAACGAGGTCACCACCCCTCATCAGTGATGATTTGGCTGGGGGTGTCCTATTCAGGGCTAAGTAAGGTTCATTTCTGTGAAAAAGGTGTGAAAACTGGCGCTAGAGTCTATCAAGATACCGTTCTGGAACCTGTTGTCAAACCCTTAAGCCACACTTTATTTCAAAACCAGCCATGGGTCTTCCAGCAGGACTCTGCCCCTGCGCACAAAGCAAAATCTACACAAGCATGGTTTCGGGCTAACAAAATTGATTTTATCGCGCAGGAAGAATGGCCATCCTCCAGCCCAGACTTAAATCCTCTGGATTATGCCATATGGCAACTTATTGAGGAGAAAGCATGTGCTAAGCCCCACATGAATCTCGACTCTCTTAAGCGCGCTATTCTCAAGGCAGTCGCAGAATTGGATATGGTGGTAGTTCGTGCTGCCATCGATGACTGGCCTCGTCGTCTAAAGGCGTGTATTCATGCCAGAGGCGGTCATTTCGAATAATTTTAATACATGATAATCTTAAATATTTGTGCTTTCATTTGGTATATAATTCATTGTAGCATTATTTGTAAATTTAGTATTATTCATGTTTTCCATAGTTACAGAACTTAGTAACCAACTAGGTATTCTTGAGTTAACAGTCCTTGTAAAAAGTTTGTACTAAAACCATTTAAATCTGCGTTTGTCGTCGAAAAAAGAAACTTAAAATAAATCGGACAGTCAATCGGTTCACCCGGATTCGAAAATTAAAGAGTTTGAAAAACAAAAAGGCAACCCAATTAGGGTTGTCACCGGCAGCGTTACAGCTAAAACAATAATTAACGGAGGCATCAAAATTCGTCGCATCTCCAATTCGTCGGTGCGTCTCGCCCCTTCCACCCGGGGGGCGTCTAGACGGCAGACCGATCTATACTGCATGCAGTTCATCGATCGAGGCCGGGTGAACGGCCGCGGCGGCGCGACGCTCGCCCTCGGCAAAACAAACCCCCGCGTTGCCGATGACCGCACAGGTGAACGGAAAAATTGGTCTACTTACCACGCACAGGGGGTTATTTCGTGAAAAAATAATTTTGGTAACTAATTAATATTCTTTCAAGTCACAGCTAAGCAAGTGACCCTAAGTACAACTGGTAGCTGCGTAGACCTCGCTTAAACATATCTCCGCCATTTTGAAAAATTACGACAAATTGAATCGACAAAGAAACTATATAATTACTGAATCTGCTCAAAAAATTTCACGAGAATCGGTTGAGAAATGCTACCTGTAGAGGAGAACAAACGGACAGCCGGCCAGCGGAACGGCTTACCAAATTCATCTTTTGCTCCGGTGGTTTGGTCACTAGAGAGGATGAATGAAAGGCGAATCACGAAAGAGATATATTGTGCGAATGTGGAAGGAACGATTGCACAAGGGCGTCCCAGAAAAACCTACGCGGACCAAATAGGGGTTATTATAAAAAAGGCTGTTGTACGCAGTGACAAAAACCGCAGGGCATGTATGAAAAGATTGATGGATCTGAATGAAGCGAAAGAAGTGTGCAAGGATCGTAGCAGGTGGCGATCCATAGTCTCTGCCTACCCCCATGGGAAACAGGCGTGAGTGTATGATGTATGTATGTAAATTCATCTTTTCCCAAGCTGAAGCAGAGATGCTTCGCGCTCGCTCGGTCAATGAGTAAAAAAAACAAAAACAAAGTAAATGTTTAGACGGAGTTGTTTTGTTTAGACTACGCCAACGAATTGTTTGTTGACTTGAAATCGTTAATACCGTTGCTTCATAATAATAATTTGTTTGGTTTTAATGCGAAATAAAATGTACGTAAACAGTCGCGTCAAATTTAAACCTGTCAGATTCAAATGTTTTGTCTCATTCATTCATATCATGACATTAAGTGACACTTTTAATATAGTGCTGATTTGCCACTCTCTTTAAACGTACATAAAAACAACGAACATCTTACAGCCGACAAACTGCAGTCATTGTCACAGTAGAGGAAAAGGGGAAAAAATTTATGATTCAAAAATTCTACCAATTATGTACCAAAACCGAGATTATGTTATATTATAATGGAGAAATTTCATGATGTTAAAACTGCTTTATTTAACTTCATGAAATTAAAATATAGCCTTAAATTAATATACTAGTGAAAAAAAAATTAGAGGCTTAGTAATTAATAATTTATGTTTGACGAATTTTTGCGCGATGCGATTGCAAGGGCGTGACGTCATCCGACCTGTTGCTAGTATGTGGCGCGGCCGGCCGCTGGAGATGTTCGAAAGAAATGATGAGCGAAATTATCTTAAAATCGTAAATTTCACGTCCTATAACTTTTTCATTTTTGTTCTTTTCTTTTTCTGTTGTTTTGTTCTTTTCAGTTGTGTATAATTTGGCCTTAATTTTAATAATAGCGTTTAAATTTAATATTTTTTAATAAAAAAAAACTAGGGAACTTCTCCATTATTTATTATTTAAAATAACATTGTATCAATTAACTGTATTTTTGTATTTCCTTATTAGATAAATAGTGGCTCTGTGCATTGTAAGTAGACTTGGTTTTAACATATTATATGTCCGCCATTAAAAAAAACCGAAAATGAATCGACCAAAAATCTCGTAATAATTATCAGACATGCTCGCAACACGAGAATCGGTTGTGAAATGCGACCTGTAGAGAACAGACGGACAGCCGGACGGACTTACGAAAGCATTTTTGCCTAAACTGAAACAGAGACGCTTCGCGCTCACTCGCTCAATTTGACTTCTGTACTATCTTTATTTTGTGGTTCTTCTTTGAAAAGGTTCTATAAAACACGAATATGGATAGATAGATACGAAGCGGATGCGAAATACGAGTTAGTGCACAAGTGTTGTAAGAGTACTTACTGAAGTCAATAAGCAACCTGCCATACCCCTGCCGCTGGTACGGTGGCAAAGTCAGTATGCAAGACACGTTGTAGTTCAGGAAAGAGTTCTTTTCCTGTGGACAATACAATGTATTAATTTAAAGTAAATAAATACTATACTAATAACATACCCATAAAGTCACATATTTTTCCCATAAAGCCCGATTCACCCATATCAGTGAAGTCACAGTTTCGGCACAGTACCGCCACCGTGTTAATTATTATTTCATACATTCTCTATGAACGCGTCCACACCTGTCAGTGTCAGTGACGAGAGAGTGCTCTCAGTGTCAGTGAAAAAAACGCGTGTTCATAGATAATGTATGAAAGAAAAAGCTCGATTTACACATATTAGTGAAGTCACAGTACAGTCACAATACCGGCACAGTACCGCCAACGTGATAATTATTATTTCATACACACTATGAACGACACTGACAGCATTGTCTCGTCACTGACACTAACAGTTGTGGACGCGTTCATAGAGAATGTATAAAAGAATAATTATCACGGTGGCAGTAAGTACTGTGCCGGATATGTGACTTCACTGATGTGTGTGAATCGGGCTTAAGAGTTAAGGTAAAGATCACTTCTTGCTACGAGATGCTACAGTTAGCATTTCGTAGCAAGAAGTGATATTTTTTTACCAACTCTTATGCCACGATAGTTACGTAGTTAATTATATTTTTTATTACTTATTATAAGATTTACATGCATAGTTTAAATCCAAATAGGTATGTACGATATAACCACAAGTTTTAATATTTAATTGAAGTTTATAATAACATTTAATTACAGATCTATTGAAAAATAAAATATTGTTAGAAATGCTCAATAAACCCTTCTAGTCTCATGAGTATCACCATGAAACTAAAACGCCATAACTATAAAAAAAGTTATTTTTATCGCATTATTTAATGTTTAAATCAAAATTACTATAAGACATTTATGGACGTTACAATTTATTTAAAGAGATACTTAACAATGACTTTATCTCGTTACACATGGCAGAACAAATATAACCATAGTGTTGAAGACTAGAATATTGAAAACACTGAAAATTAGTACATAAACAAACGTAAACAAAATAATTCGCGTTGCTCAGAAGTCCACGACCCCGCCGCGCACCCGTCACGCAATTTGCAAGGGGAGCCTACACTATTATTAGGAGGTAATTCATAAGGGCTTTGCATGCTAATACATTCACGAGTATTTGCATTTTCGAACATTCTCTACACTTTTACATTTTCAGTGAGTCATTGATTGCTTTGCTGGTAAATTTTGTGATAGAACACTGATCGCGGTTATTTGTCGTTTTAAAAACTCATAAGGAAGACAGCTGTTTCACACAAAAATAAATAAAAAAGATGTATGAAACAGCTGATGTTTTCGCGTATTAGTAAAAGGTGTTTAGTTTGTTGGTTCTTATCTACCATATTCGGCATAAGGGGTTGTTTTGAGGTGTATAGGAGGTATATGATTTACTTGGAAGTCGACAATTTGTATTATATTTTAACTTGCCTCATTTACTTCCCTAGGAGTTAATGCTGTTTCGCGGTGCAATCAGATAGTATGACGCAGATTTTAATAACTTCGAATGATATAAGAGTCGGTGACGCAAAGCGAAAGCGGTTCCACCCTGACAATGACGCAAATGAGCTTCTTAAGCTTTCTGAAGCGTAGGCGTATTAGTGTAATGTAATGAATAAGTTATACTATAAATTACCAATCAGAGCGCGTAGCGCGCTTTTCACGCCGCGACTAGACTTATACACAAGCAATTAGTATAAATAAAGATATCTTTAAAAAAACTACAAAAACTAAAGCGCGGGGAAGAGTTAAAATTGGTTATCAAAAGAAATCTTTTCTTTCTGACAGCTCAGCGTAGGTAGTCGAGTCGTAGTAATAAGGGCGACATAATCGGTACTGCACGCGGGCGGCGCTCAGACAGCTAGCGGCGGGCCTGGTGAAAGCGTTACAAATAAACAAACGTACGTTCGCATTCAAAATATTATTAAGGATAAGGATTACAACCATTGTTTATTAAAGCAATTTACATTGAAGGCGCAGGCGTCACCCGAGTGACAATTTCCCGTGTAAACATAGCTGTCTAGACACGGCACACATGTAACGGAATAAATCTCAATTTTAACGGCGCTCCTAGGCGAGACGATGTAGGTACGAGGGCTGTTTGGGTTCCCAGCCAAATTAGGTACCTATGGATTGAAATATAAAGCCTTTTTGTTTGGACTCTGATGAACAGATAATATTTACCACTTCATTCTTTGTCAATTCTAGCGGAGCTACTTGTAGGCGAGACGATGTAGGTATACATAGGTAATATAGACGATTCAAAAGTGCTTTAATATCAAGTTTATTTGAATAAAGCAATTATTGACTTTTGACTTTGACATGTATGGGTGTTTAATCGCCTACCTTTTCCCAACGTTTAGTTTCAATCTAATAAAATCCAAAGCGTAAGTATAAAAGTGTATGATGTAGGTGTAAGGTCAGTCGGCCCAAGAAAATGTTGATCATTTCCGTTGTCCCATCGATGGGAGGTCCGAGCGAGACGAGCTACGGAAAAGAAGTGGCTTTAGCACTGTGTAAAGTTAAATAACAGATAAGGCAAAGAGTGACAGTGACATATTTAGTGTAACAGAAGTTTCAATATGACAATGTTCTAAGTACCTACTCATGCTCAACATTTTCATGGGCCGACTCTACGAGAGGTTTTTGAAATAGTTAAAGCTTTTTTTGTTTGGACTAATAAAACGAGATAATATAATTACGATTTCATTCTATGACTTTTCGATTTACTAAAACAAAGGCAAAATAATCAAATTTTCCTCATAAATTGAACTGGAAAATAAAAATGAGTTTTTACCAATCCACGGTAGTACAGTCAGCAGCGAAAGTCGCTTAACACTTTAGTACTTTGTCATTGCAACTTTTTTGACAGATATTTGGAACATTTATGAATAAAGTTGCTATGATAAGCTTCTTAAGTGCCAAACAACTTTCGTTGTTGACCGTACATGAATATGTGTTTCATTTTCAAGTAGAACTTGAATTTTTTCTCGCGTTTTCCATGAAATATGAAAGATTATCTTTCATTTTTCATGGAAAACGCTTTCACTTTAATTAATCCTAC